>CM035234.1:1810656-2511585 GCA_020226215.1 Sindora glabra | reverse complement strand
AATTTTGGTAAATGAATTTCAGAAAAGTTTGCATCATTGTTCATTGTCTGTTCTCTCGTACAAATCCTATCTTTTTGTATGGCTTGCACCACAAATTGTAGCATTTGATGCTTGACATGTGTCCCCGCGAATTCTCAAGAGGAAGGAAATCACTATGGTGTACTATTGATGTCACAGTATATCCATATATTATTTAATTTAATTATTAATATATTATTATACAATATATTAAATTTATTTTTAAAAAATAAATTTAATAATATATTATGATTTCTTCCCCCCCCCCCCAAAAAAAAAAAAAATCAGTGCAACCTGCTGTGTGCTGCAGCATTACTTTAGAATCTTAGATGAGGCCACATCACTTACAACTTTTAAAAGGTAAATGGTTACTTTATTTTTTTTTTTGCAATAAAGACTATTACTTTTGCTCGTATTTATTTATTTTATCACACCATTTTTAAAAAAATAAATTTTTATTATTTTTATTTATCATTCAGCAAATGGATAATAATTTAAAAATATATATGAAGTATATTTTTAAAAAATTTATAATTTATTAATTTATCTTTAAACTTAAATTTAATTTTATATTTACTAACATATTGTCACAATAACAAAAATTAATAAAAAAATTTAATTTTAATAAAAATATTAATTATTATTATGTTTTAATGATGAAATATCCTCCGACGTATTGATGGTACAAAAAAAATTTGCACAATCAATTATTTAAATTTAAACCCTTAATCTATAATTAATAATTAGCTAATATGTAAAATTATTACATATTTATTAAAATAATAATGGTAATATTTAAAATAGGATAATAAATTTATTTTTTTATTTTTTATTATCAATAAGTAAATTAAAACAACCCATTTTAAATATAAACTAAATAAATTATCACTCCTGTCAATTAAGAAAACAAAGTTGATATCATGATAATACATTAAAGAATTATAAAACAAATAATATAGATTGGTCGTATGATTGTATTTTGGAAATCATACATATAAAATTTCATTACAAATCTTCAATCAAAATAATATAAAATATAATTAATTATTCTAGGTTTTAATATCATACATGTAAGCTCTGGATACCACATGTAAGAATTTTAAATATATATTTAGGATCTCATGTATGATAATTAGAACACCATAAATATGAAATTAGAATTTACTTACCTGATGGATATGCAGTCATAATCGAATTCAGCGGAAGCTAATGAATTCTTCTCAACTAGACCTTCCTCTTCGCTCTTCTCTTTGGTGGCGACTCTCAATGGGTAGAAACCGTATGTATGAGAAGTGAAGAGGGGACCTAGCCTTAATCCTTATTTATAATCCTAGCAATCCTCCCCATAAAAGGATTACTAAGTCTTTTAGGCCTACACAACCGCCAAACCACATTAAATTATGTAAATGTGTTAAGCCCATATCTTTAAGATCACAAATTTAAATGGGCTTCATGCATTTCTCACAATTGGACTAAATAATTAATCAGTCAATTTTTATTAAATTACAAATTACCAATTAATAGCAGCTCACTTTATGAAAAATTCTAACAGATTAACTTCATAATCAAGTCTTCTTTGCTTGTTATTTCTGACCATTAGTAACATTTGATTCAAAAAAATTTACATTTTAAAAAAAGTATATATTTTTGGAAATATAATTCTTGAAAATTTAATTAATAAATAATATATTATTACATTTAGTTCATATTGGTATTTTTGATTGTTTTAAAAATATTCTTATTAACTTTTTTATTATAAAATAAAATATAATAAATTATATTTTTATTTTAAATTATATAAATAATTAAAAAAATTCAACACCTAATAAATTAAATTTTAATATTTAAAATTTATTAAAATACATATAAAAAATTTTTGATAGGACGATAAATTAAAAAGAGAAAATTAAATATAAGAATAATTTTATTTCTTCATTTTAGTATCAATATTTTCACTTCATGAAAATTTGAGATATCCACCTCTTCATATAAATATTTTAAAGAAAATTTGTGTTAAAAATATTTTTGAAAATATGATATTTTAAACTTTTTTTTAAACTTTAACTAAATATAGTAATATAATATTCACTTAATACATTTTTTAGAATATCAAAAATGTTTTGCAAATCAAACACCTCTTAGATATAGTTAAGATCAACTGCTTTAATCAACATTTTAAAAAGATTATGACCGACACCTGAGCCAAAAAATTTTATACAAAGGCGTCGAATATAAAAATATATATATAATTTTTAATTTTTTAAAAGCCGTCCTAAAATTATTATATATAAAAATAAAAATATTAATATTTTTGGAGCTACTGCTAGCATCTTGCTCCGCCCCCCATTAATATTATAGCAACTTTGTAGTGACAGTGAGTGATTATCAACACAAAACACCAGTTTCCGTCTATTATGTTGTCACATTTGCCTTGACCATATCATCTTGATTCACATGAAAATGGCCCAAAACAATCAATCCATTGAAAAGAATCTAATTAACTATGATTTACCTCTAATAATGAAAGAAAGATAAGAAGAAAACAAAGTATATTGCATGAAACCTAACAATAAAAACACTATTTCAAAGTAGGAGTCCCCCTTATTTTGCAACAAGTCTAAGATTAGATCTACAATGATTACCCTCTTGATACATTTGGATGTTAGGACGTCAAGGGAAGGGAGATGAAGATAATATGAAAGGATAGGGCAAGAGAGAGAAGAAGAATAGATGTAGAAGCAGAGATAGAATTTTTCACACAAAGAATCAAATGTTAAATTTTTTATAGAATATATACAACCTTTAAATTTTTTAGACAGTTAACCTAAAATTATTATATATAAACATGAAAACGTTAAGAATTTTGGTTGCCTAGGCCACTACTTGTTCCCCCTTAATTCTGCCACTAAACATATATTTTCAAAAAAATTTAAATGAAAAATCACAGAAAAATTTAAATTATAACTAAAGAAGAAAATAAAAAAAGAAAATTTTAAAAATTATACATCTAAAAATAATATTAATAACAAATTTCACCCTCTCATTTTTTCTTCTTGTATTCTTTTTTTAATTTAAGGAAAGTTTTGAATTTTAAAATTCTCCGGTTCCTCATCCATGAGATAAAACTCTCAAGAAAACAAAAATCATTAAATAATGTTCATCTTTCTCCTTCCCCCTGATTAACCATAATATACATTTCCTTTAGATTTGTCCCTTATTTTATTGATATAATTGAAAATAAAATTTTATTTTTAAATGAGCATTTGAATTTAAGTAAAAAAAATATTTTATTTTAATTATATTTATACCATTATAAAATTTATCAAATTTATTAAAAAATTTCTTAGTTGACTTAAAATAAATATTATATAAATAATTTATCCTCCTTTTGATATTATACTTTATTACAATACTCTTAAAATTTATTTTTAATTAAATTCTATGTTTTTAATGCATTCCTGATAGGAGAATTTATTTATAAATTTATTAACGTTATCAATTTTAATAGAGTGTTTAAATAATAAAATTTATTTATAAATAATTTAATTTTTTTACAAATAAAATAAAATCAATTCAAAATAATCCATTAAATATTTGGATTCTTCATTTAGTTTTTCACGCACTTTTTGGTTCCGTCGTTACTTATTAATGGCCCTTTGTTCATTAGGGATTCATTTGGGAGGGGGGAAAGGAAATAAAGGAGGAAAAAAAATTTCATTTGATTAAAAAGAAAAGGAGAATGAAAAATAAATTAAAAATAAATGTATGATTATAATTTTTTTAAATTTAAAAATTTTAAAAAAAATTCCTTATATTTTTTATTTAAATTTAAAAAAATTCTTTTTCTAAACAATTTTCTCTCGGGGTAAGTTGTGAAGCAGGCTGTACCGACGGGAGAAAAAGAGAGACCCAGGGATATCCCGTATTTCCATGGTAATGCTAGCACAGGCAGAAAAAAGAGAGATTCTTCAGTTTTTTTCCTTTTTTCCAACTGAAATACTGTTTACATCATCATATGTACGTAGGCATAGAAGAACAAGCAAAGGATCAATCATGTCACCCTACTTAGAGTGAGGGTCCGACAAGCATGCTTGCCTTTGACGAAGTGCACAAGAGACACGCTACCCTATTATTTCAATTAGGCCCCGACGACGAGCCGAAACAAATAAATTGTAAAATTTTCAAAATTTGATTTTTAATTTGATGAATTAAGTTTATAAATTAAATAAATAATATATTATTTGAATAATTTAATTTACATATTAAATTTAAATATATAAGTATTCAAATTAATTGTATTATAAAATAATTCAAATAATATATATAATTTAAAATTAATTAATATATTTATATATATTATTATAAATTTTTGTAATATATATTTTAAATTAAATATTTATTATAAAAATTAATTATAATAATTATAATTTAACATTTATATTTAAATTTAAATTATAATTAAAATGAAATAATAAATAAAATTAATAATAAATATCATTAACATTATTTTTTTTTTGAAATCAGTTATATGATTAGAAAAAATATCATTTAAAAAGAGATGAAAAGGTGCGAAAACTCTTCAAATAGAAGCATATATCAAATATTATAAAAGGTGAATACAAATATTCTCACTATAAAATATGAATGATAATGCAAAATTTTAAGAATATAGGAACTATGAAACAAGCACTAATTCATGCATATTAATCAATTTAATATTGTTTCATTACTTTTTTATATTATTTTTAAAAAATTTTAATTTTAATGATAAATTGGGCTAGATATATGTCCTATTCATAGGCATTTTAGTTGAATCACTTGATCTAAATTGATATTTTGAATATTAATTCGAGTATATTGAGTTAAGTTAAATTAATTGTAAATTTAATTCAAATTAAAGTCAAATAAAAAAATTTGATTGAAATTGAATTCAAACCGAGCATGAATTAAGTTCAACTCTTCGATTTTCCTAACCCTAATTCAAATCCTTCTTTCAAAACATCCAATTTCGCCTGAAGTAGTTAGTGGTGAAATTTTTTATCAGATTTCATTGTAGTTAATAAATCAATTAATTAATATCATATAATTTTAATTTATTATAGGTATGAATATAGATCTTATAATGAATAAAATTTATGATCTAGCTAACCTTCTAATTTTAAAAGAGATTACATTTGTAACAGTAGAAAATTGAACATAAAATTTCCCTATCCCAAAAAATATGTGTGTGAGGGTTTATCAAAGAGAAGGCTCTCTTTAACGCTTTGTTTACTTTGTATTATATCAAGTGATTTCAAGGCAATCCATTATTCATTAATTTTTAAAATATAAATTGAATTTTTTGAAGATCCAATGTAGCTGTACTGAAAAGATGAGAGATGCGTGTGCATGAGTCAAAAATTATGATCTAACCTTAATTTATTCCTTTTACATAAATTCATAAGAATTTCTTTTAACTGTTTAATAAATCATACTATGACGTATAATTGAGAATCCAAAATTTTATGTAAACATTAAGTTATTCTAACTGTTGGAGGTTTCTTCTCTCCGGCATGTGATTTTGGAGAATAATTTACAAGCTCTCCTCACAACATCCGTTTCTTTTAGCTTATAAGATAAATTTTAAAGGTTAATGGATCTTATCTTAATTATTAAAAAATTAAAAACTTAAATAATCATATAGTTAAAATTACTCTAATTAGTCATATATCAAAGTCCGAATCATTAATTTCTTTATAATTAGTTGTAATTATCTATTTTAACCTCTTGAATATAAAATACACTCAAGCTCAATTCTTAATCATAATATCATATTTTAACTCATTTTTAATTGAAAAAATTAAAAATAAATTTTTTTATCTCTATGAAATTTTTATTTTCTTTTTTGTGAATTTTTTTATCAATTTTATTCATATAAAATATTAATTTATTTATTTTTATTTTTTAATTAGTACCCATTCAAAAATTAATTTATTCAGTTTTCTCCTTCTAGGAACGAAACATGAAATTGAATAAATTAATATTTTAAAATGACAAAATTGATAAAAAATTTACAAAATGAAAGTTAGAGAAATTAAATTTTGTTCCTCAAAAATTAACTATTAATTTTATTATTTATGTGTATATTTGTTCAATGAAATTTTCATATATTAAAAATTTTCCTTCTCATTTTTTAAAATATTAAAAGTTATAATTAATTTTTTTCTATATATTAGATAAAAATTACAGAAGTCGCTTATACTTGTATAAAAATCATTGAATAAGTCGTTGAAAAATCGAAGGCTAGACCGAGTTTCGAAACTCTGAGGGCTTCGGACGGTATCTGACGTTCTGACAAGCAAGCTAGGCGTCATGTGAAATAGGTCGTGTTTAGAAGGGCTCGTCATGTTGAGCGCGGGCAGCCTAATTTAATCCACCTCGAGAAGTTTTGGCAGACAATATTTTTTTTATGAATATAATCATAAAATATTAACATATTAAAAATAATTTAAATATTTCGTATTAAAAATTAAAAATTTAATGAAATATATTTTTTTAAAAATATTTTTTCACCTTCATTTTTTTATTATAATTTTTAATCGAAATTTAAAAAAACAAACGGTGTTTCCTTAGTTATATATAAAAAAGTAATATTTTCTCAAAAGTCTAAAAGTTAACAAAGTTATTTTGGTTTTTCTATCCCGTCGTGGTTACAAATTTTCGATTTCTTTATGGTAGTATAAATAAGGGGAATTGGAATCCATCGATTTAAAAAAAATATTGTAAATTTAGGAGAGAAGTATGGGTAGAAAGGTTTTATACAAAAATAGGAAATTTTAATAGAAAAATTGTGAGCTTAAAATTTTAAAAATGACAGTATTATAGGTTAGGATCATACTAATTAACACAAACACCAAAGGTGTTATTAAATGACAGTTTAAAATACACTTGTACAAAAAATTATTAATACATATTAATATAATCAATTTCGATTATGTAACTACAAGTTCTAAATTTAGCAAGAATTTATAACATATTTATTTCAATATATTTATAGAAGTAAACATATATTTATAAATTTTTTATTTAGTTAATTTCGAGGAATAAATTTGTTTTTATAAATTTGTCAAAACTTTATTGCACAAAAGATAACAAAATTTAAAGTTACATAAATTGTGAAAAGTTATATAATATTACATAAGAAGTTGTAAGATTTCAAAATTTTTTATATAAAATTATACATATTAACGACATAAGTTGCAAAAAGTACTATATTGTTTTATGAAAACCACAGGAGTATATATAAGTAAACTTTTTTTTGTGTAAATTAAGTTTAACTGTAAACATTATTTTCAATCTTTAATTGTTTTTGTCATAGTAATAATCATCATCATTAAATTAGAATTTAATAGTGTTTGGATGTTCATTTTATAGTGCACAATGGCAAAACTTTACCATTGTGCCTGAAGCCTTCCAAAATTTATTCATTTTTGTAGTGTTACTACTGCTTACTTTTTTTTTATAACTAAATCAAACATCAATCATTAACCATACATTCTCTCAACTATTTTATTAGAAATAATTAATTCCTTATTTTTATATTTTTTATTACACTTTTTATTATAATTTATAAAAAATTACATATTAGTAAGCAATCGAAATTATAATTTGATGGTCTCTTGCTGTAACAACAATAATTAAATATGTAGAGTTAAAACTTAAGAGGAGATGCAACCTTTAATCCTTTGTTTATAAAGGTAATAATTATTATATTTTTAAAATTTTATAATTAATATTATTAATTCTTAATTTTTATTTTATTATGATTATTTATTTCTCTTTTTATATGTAATATTAAAATAAATAGTAAAATGAAAGAATATAATAAAAAATAAGTATATATTTAATATTATTAAAATATTATTTATCGATTAATTTTAATATTTATTTATTTATTTTAATACTTCAAGTGAATGAAAAGATAAATAATTATAATAAATGTAAAAATAAAAAAATAATAATTTTAGTTATAAAATTTAAGAGTTATCATATTTATAAATGAATGATTAAATGTTATGTTTACTCTAAATTTAATGTATACTAAAAAAATATTTTTTATACTCTTATGATTTTCATAAAAGAATATAGAAACCTTTTGCAACTTATGTTATTAAAATTTGTAGTTGCATATCAAAATTAAAAATTTTAAAAATATTTTTAACTAAATTTATATAACTTTTTGCAACCTATGTAATTTTAAAATTTGTAATTTCTTGTATGATAAAGTTTCAAAAAATATTATAAAATCAAGTTTAATTCTATATTTTTGTATAATTTTTTATTAATATTACTGTAATTTTTATATAAAAAGTTAAAAAAATTTAAATTTAAAACTTTAAATTACATAAATAAAAAATCTATAAATATATATTTATTTCTATAAATATATTAAAATAAATGCATTACAAATTCCGCGCAAAATTTGTAATTGCTTAACTAATTATCCTATCTTATGAATGTTTACTTTAGGCTCTCCTTTAAGGACATCTACAAGACACGTGTTAATTAGCATAGATACTAACTTATAGCATCCCCGATCAATAAAAAATCATGTTTTAATTTATGAATTTGCTTGATATATTTATAATTTCAAGTATTGAAATTTATTTATTTTTATTTATAATTATTAGTATTTTATCCATTTAAATTATTATTTGTTTAAAATTTAACTTATATTTCAATTTTATATAGTGCTAAATTAAAATTAATTTATTCAAAAATTCTATTCTGCATCCTTCATTTTAGTAAATAAGAAGTAAATTATATAAAATAAATATTTAATGAAATTAATTTTTTTGGTATAACTTAATTTTGATTAAGTGTTAGATTAAGTCAAAAATTCAAGGAAATAAAAAATTTTTACAATATAAATGAACCGTTTATTATGTTTTGATCTAAAATAATTTAGGTAGACAAAATATTAATAATAAAAATTAAAAGTGTGTGAATTAAAATATTTAAATTTATAAATAAATTAAGTAAAAATGATAAAAATTAAATGTGAGTAAAATGTGTTTTCTCTTAAGAAATTAATAAATAAAACATTAAAGGAATTTAGTTCCAGAAGAAGGGATCTTTATCTGCTTCAAAAGGATTTTGCTGGAGATGGTACATCATATTCATAAATTGTTTTTGTTAAATGTGAGCGCGTGGATTTAATATCGAATGCTCTTTCCACAATTTTAATGGATGATTTTACGCATAGACTTTACGGTAAGGTGAGTTTCTTAAAATTTAAGAATAATTTGTGTTTAAATATTCATGTCGTGCATTTTGAAAAGTTATTTTAAGTTTTTAACTCACATAAGATTGGATTATCAGTTAAGCCACTAAGTGTTAAGTTAATAGCGAGAAATTTAGTAGGTTTTGTTTATTTTTTGAAAAATATTTTTTATAATTTTTTTGTATTTAGATAAAAAATATTACATGCATCTATGTTTTATGATTAAAAATATAATATTTTAAATTGTGATAAAAATATTTTTATTTTAAAATTTATTTTTATTAATTTTTTTATATTTAATAACATATATAAATTGTTTTTATTATTTTAATATTATATAATTATATTTTTATAAAAATTATTTTTAATCGAATCAAAGTAGCTTGGAATGCACTAATCTCCACATAAATTTATTGTTGAATTTCATATTTTTATAATGTCTTTAGCCCATGAATAAAAGAGAAATGTTTAGAATCCATTATGTTTTAAAATATAAAAAATATAAAAAAAATTAAAAAATTCTATTTCTTTTATACTAATCAAATAATTTTAAATTTAAAAAAAAATTATATGATAAATTACTTCCCAAAAAATATATCTTCTTACTAAAACTTAAACAAGACGATTTCTTAAAAATGAACGGGCTTGAACGGAATCTCGAGAGAAGCAATGATGAGAGAACGAGACCGGAGCAGGGAAGGAAAAAGAGACCAGAAGAGAAATAGAAAATGATCGGGTTCCTTTTTTTTTTAATTATTTGAAAATTTTAAAATCTATTATTTTTTATTAGAATTTATAATTTTATAAATATATATATATATATATATATATATATATATATATATATATATATTTATTTCTTCGATCCTATCTTTTTCCAGGAAAAGTAGAGAATCATATTCAAAGAAAATTATGGTGTCTGCGCATATTGCAGTGTATCGCTTGGGGAGAAAAGGAGTAGGATTTCTAGGTATGCCATCTGTCATATTGCAGGCAGAGCAAGTACAGCTAGCGTAAATAAATTTTTAAAAAAATACGACCGGGGAGGACAGCTTCGTCTGGTATAGGATTCTCTTCTCTATGCTACAAAATAATGGTATAAATTAAATCTTAACTCTACTTATTTTTTTTTAACATTAACGACTTCTTATATTATTAATATAAAATTTTCATTCATTTTTATCTAATTAATAGCGTAAAAAAACTTTTTTGGTACCAGACAGGAAATCAATTTTTTAATGTAATTAGAATATCCCAATGATATATATATGTGTGTGATTTTCATGGGTAAATATAGGGATGCATCTATTTAATTTAGCAACTTATGGAGGCAACTCCCTCCCCACCCCAGCCCCAAACAATTTTTTTACGTACACATATACGTAATTCTTTTTATTATTTTCATAATTATTGGTAAAAATATCACTTTGAACGCTTAAATATTATGTAAATAAATTAATTAGAATATCACAACAAATGATACTAATAATTTTAATGTAGAAAATCTCAAATTTTGAGAGAAAATTACAAATAAGTGAATAGTTACTATAATGATAAAATTACAAAATAATGTATACAAATATTTTTAATTATAAGAATACAACTTCTTACTCACCATCCTTATATTTTTTACAAATCTTTATGAAGATTGTCACATAGTCTTATAGGAACTTATATAACATTTCTCTCGTATCTCAAACTCTCAATGAATATAAATATTTATAATTCAAAAATATTTATTTCACAAAAAATCTCAATATCACTCTATCGTACAAATTTAACTTGAATAAAAAGATATTTTTATAATAAAAAATAATTACTAATTAATAATAATTTAAATTTGAATCAAATTTAATAATATTTATTTTAATACAAATTTCATCATCTCCATCAATCTTTACACTCTACTTATTGTTCACTAGAACCAATCATTGAAGTTAGCCACAAAAATCCTTTGTCATTACAATTCTTTTTTCGTTTTACAAATGATAGCAATCATTTTTTTATGAAACACTTTTACTTCAATCAAGTGCCATAAATTTTACCAAAATCTATCTATAACCTCTTCATCCATAGAAATCTTCCACATTTATAAAAGTATCAACTCTGTAAATACCTTTATGAATTAACATAATCTTTTCACATTTTCATATTGATCATTAAGTACAACTTTCTCCTTCTCTTGTTCAAATTAATTGAAACATCTACCTTGAATTCTCTACCACATCTTTATTCACCATCGTCACAAAACTTTCAAATAGAATTAATAATCTATTTTTATATTATCATTATTTATCACATAACGTTGAATTTGAGTCAAATTCAATAACAATTTGTATAAGATTGTTCTTATATTTATTTTTTATACACGAAGAAAGAGAAAAATTTTACTTTAAGTGTAGGAATATTTAAAATATCATTTATTGTATATATTAACGCATATAGAGAGAGACATTCGAATAAATAATAATTTATTATTACTTTAACGTTTAAAATTTTATAATAATTTAAATATCTATTTCCTTGCATATATTTACGTTGCCCCGTGAATTAAATTTTCTAAACCAGCCGCTGCATTAAAAGTATTTCTTTAAATCTTCTTCGTTTTCCATTATTTAATCATCCTGCATTTATTTATTTTTTCAAACTGTTTCATCTTTCTAATCTTCATAATCTATAAGAATTTTATTAGTTAGGTTATAACAAAGACGTCCTATGGATGCAGGCTTTGCAATGTGATTTCTATTATTTTAATTTTAATTTATATTATGATGCTAATTCTTATTTTTTTTATATGATTATTACAAGAATTATGGACGTTATTTTTAGGATGAGCTGAAATTTAATAATGTATTCGAAAATTATGACCCAAAATATTTTCGAGGTGACTAAATGTATAATTAAATTAATAATATATCAAATCAAGGATTCTCTTCTTTATCATTAACTATTTTAGGTGTACCATTGGTTCTATCAATTAAAAAAATTAGTATGAAAATTAATTATGCATTGTCATTGTGAAGCCTTTAGATTGTTATTCAAATTTAGAGATAAAGATTTTCAACTTGTAACGGTATAATACTGATTATGCATTTTCATCGTAATCCTTGGATATGATTCTCTTATTTTGATTCAGTGTCTCCAAGAAAGTTGTGAAAATACAGGGTTGGATTCTGCCTTTTTTTCATGCTATTGAAGTTCTTTGGAAGAGAGAGTAAAATGTTAAAATATGTTATACATATCATGAGGGAAGTAAATGTATTGATTAACTGAACAACTATAATGCTTCTTCTCTTTTTTTTTTTGGTGAATAACTATAATGATTCTTTGTAAAATGAAAAGAAGATGTTTCAAAAACTTCCTTCAGATTTTTTAGTTTTAGTCTTAATCTGATATGACGAGGATTACTATAATCAGGATATATATATATATATATATATATATATATATATATATATGAAACTAATGGAGCATCACTAGAATATAAAAGTAGGCACCAATAAAGGGGGATATGTCAAAGAAAGTAATCCATCCCTCAAGGATTAAATTTTCAATTACTTAATTTGCTTTTCCGTACGAATGTTATGATTTTAGGAATAATCCAATCATTCTTTCAATATTTGTAACAGAAAGTAAATTAATACGGTAATTTTGAACTACTTTCATAATTACCATTTGGTAAAACTACTTTAAGTTTAACATTTCTCAGTAAATGACTAGAATATGTTAAAAGATTTTCTTGAAATTAGAGTATTAATTTCTATTGATATTGATAGTAAAGAAAAGATTTTATGTCGGAAAGATCACATATGATTTCGTTATGATATCAAACAGGAAAAAAAAAAAAAACAGAAAGATTATAGGGGAAGATTTGTTGCATTGTCAACTAACTAATTAAAAGCAAATGATAATGACATTTTAATAGTATAAGAAGGTAAATCACATGTCAAAAACGTTCTGAAATATTTTATATTATTTACTCAATGCAATTTTATACTTCATACCCAGAAATTGGGAGTAAGCAGCGGAACTTGTTTTCTCGATTAGTCGCTCAAGCCAACGTCACGCATCCTCCTCCTCCTCCTTCTCTTTCTATTATTGTTCTTCTTTATGTATCTATGTCTTTGTTTGGATTTGTTAAGAGAAATGAAAAGAAAATTTTATTAATATAGTAATATATTAATGTATTAATAAATTTAATTGTTGGTATTTTATTAAATAGTATGTAAAATTTAATATTAAAAATAAATTTAATACATAATTAAATCTGATAATATACTAATATATTATTATATAAATAATATAGTTAAATGAAAACCTTTTCTTCCAATGTGTTTGGGACAACTAAGGATGGCCTATATTACAAGAGGAAAATGGAATTAAATGAGATAACATGTACATTTATGTGTATTATTAAATACTTACAATTTTACATATAAACGTATAACTCGTTTTATATAGTCGATAGATGGATGGCGTGTATTTTCTCAATTAAGGGACATACTAAAGATAGCAGGCCCCTGCACATATCAATTACTTCTTTATTTAATTTGACATGCTGCATTTCAGATTATCAGAAATACTTGTACAAAAAACTGTATCCATATATTTCAGGCATATTGAAAAATCAGCTACCAATTTTACGGATCATATTTATTAGTTACAACTTCTTAAAAAGAAATACATTTTTTAATATATATAATTTTTTTAAAATTGAAATATTAATGATAAAACAATAACTTATTTCATTGTATACAAATAAAAGAGTAAATATAATATTTAATACTTCATTTATAAAAATAATTATTATTATATTTCTTAAATTTTATAACTATTATTATTAATTTTTATTTTTATTTTTAATATAATTATTTATTTATTCATTCACTAGTAGTATTAAAATAAAAAAAGAATACGACAAAAAAGTAAATATCTATTTGATATTAATAAAATAAGACTTAATAATTTATTTTAATATTATATTTAAACAAAATAATGAATAATTATAATGAAATTAAATTTAATAAATTAAAATATAAATAAATTTGAGGAATTGATAATACTTGTTATAAAATTTAAAAAATATAATAATATTATTTTTATAAATATTGGACTAATCGTCGTATCTACAAAATAAAAACACATATATAATTAAAGTATTAAAAATTTTCAATGCAAGTGATATCGTATGGTAATTTAATAATGTAGAACTTATGTTCAAAATTATGAGTGGAATCTACCTCGTTCCGAGTTTAACCAAAAAATATATATCTATAATAATAATAACGTTAGTCTCCAAATAATTGGACCGTTGGTTGCGACCGTTGAGTCGTTTACAAACTCCCTTGGTTGGTTTTGTTTTCTGTAAAGTGTGTAAACAGTATCTTTTGACAGGAAGACCGAAGACACGATGTTTGGACGGGTGTTACTCATCCGGGAAAGGCACATGCGGTGGTCTTCGTGGGACCCACACAGAAGGGTGATGTGACTCGACTTCAACATTTGTGGGCCCGCTACTCTCCTTTTGTCCCTTTTTATTTTCTTAATTTGAATTTTTGGTTTGGTTTGCCAGTTGCCACTACCATAAACTGTTGTGTATCAGCATGGGGCCCTTGCCCGACCGTTACGTCCTCGGGTCACTCGCCTGCTCATTTCTCACCATTGCATTCTCTTCCCTTCCTTTTTTTATTATTTATCATAATTAATTAATTTTATAAATATTAAAAAATAATTTTATTTATTTATTTTTAATAAAAAAATTTAAATTATTTTTTAATTTTTTATTATACATAAATTTCAATTCAATTAAAAATAAAAAAATAAATATGATGAAATAAATATATTAAAACATATTAAGAAGAATAATAAAATATTTATTAATAAAATAAAATGATAAAATTAAAAAAAAGTATATAAAATGCTTCATTGTAATTTTAAAATGAAAGATAAAAATAAAGAGAATAATTTATTTTTCAATAAATTACTCTACCTTCCTTTTATATTAAAGAAAAATACATAAATCACCTCTTTTATTTGAAATCTTCCATAAATCTTCCTTGAATTTCAAAAAGATGTTACTCATAACTTCATTTCATAGTAACGGAGATAATCTCCCTTGAGTTACCAAATAATAAAATTCGATCAAATAAATATACAAATGCCTCATTTTAATTTTCTCTTTTCTTTCTTCTTCCCTTCTCGTCTATTTACAAAAAAGGCTATAGCTTTCAACATGCTTAGCTATGATTATATTAGAAAAAAACTCATCAAAGATTTGCAATTTTGTGAAAGCAAATACAATCACAATAAGCACAAATATGACTAAAAGATAAATCCATATGCGTAGCTAGACAAATACTGGAGATGAGAATGGCTGTTAAGAGAAGGAGAATGAAAAAATTCAGGATCTCAATCAAATTATTGTTGAAATGAATCATTTTTCACTAAAAGAGAAAAACATCAACAATAGAGAAAATTTAAGATAGCTTGGATGCAAGTTTTGATTATGTGTAAGAAAATTGTGATGACTTATTTGCTTCATATTGCGATTATTGAGAATGATAAACACAGAGATTGAGAAAGAAAAGGATGTTGCAAGGAAGGAAAGGAATTGACAAAACCTTAAGGATTTATATCTTTGGTGGTAAACCCTGAGTAGGAATAGGATTTATAGTTTGAGTTCCAATCAAATGACAATCGCCTTAATATATAGATTGTGAAGGCTTTTAATTATAGGTTCTAAAAGTTTCTAGTAGACTTTGATGATATTTTAAGAGAAAAATAGGTTAAAGTTTGATTGGATGAAAGGCTTAATATGAAAAGAGTCCTTTTTGGAATTTGGGCCTTTATGGTCCAATAGTCATTGAGTCAGGTTAAGTAAGATAGGTTAAACTTGTCTTATTGTTTAATCAAATGTGATGGATTTAGTTAAATATTCGTTGTTAGGTATTTAACCCAGCAATTTTGTGTTCACATGCTTATAGGATAAGGGTTATTAGATTTGGTAAAATTAATGTCTCTATTATGCTTTCTATATCTACTATTATTTTATTAGATTTTGATATAATTTCTCAATTTTATCAAATTTATGCACAAAATTTCAAAAAGTTAAAAGCTCTAGGTACAAATTAGAAGGTATAGTAATTGAAGACAAACTTAAAACAAGAGCTACAAAAATAATAGTACTTGAATTTTGAATCTGAGAAGCTCTTCTCAAATCCTTTGACACTCATTAACTATTCTTCTCCTCCTTTGACACTTTTTCTCCTCTTCCAATATTTCTAATTCCATCATTGAGTTTTTTAATATTATTCACCCTATCAATTCCACACCAATGCCTTGATCCTATAGAATACCATCATAATAGGTAGTAAAATTCTAATTCAAATTTTTAAGAAGAGGAAAAGGATAACAAAGACATTTCATATTTAATTTTCTAGAAAAATTATATTAAAAGATACAAAATACTTAAAATAAGAATATTATTAATTTTTTTAAATATATTAACTTATAGGATTTAAACTAAAAGGAAAGTTAGTGTGATTTTGATAAACCTTATTATCTTTCTAATTACATCAATTCATTTACCAAATTATCTCTTTATATTTTTAGAAATGGATAATATTAAAATAAGTATTATGGTTTTAGTAAGTATTTTTTAACTTTTAACTAATTTAAGTGCTTTTAACTATTTAATTGAGTCAATCAATTGATTTAAATGTGTCATGACCTATATCCAATTGTGATTAATGTGGAACTCATTATCTAATCTCTACTAGCTTAACCCATTTATTCAATACTATCATGATTATTTACTTAAAATGCATAAAAAAGAAGGAAAACAACATTAGGAAATAAAGGACATTTCATTAGTTATCAACAAGTTTATAAAATATAGGAGAGTTAAGATTGTTTATAATCTTTTTAACTTAAAAACAAGTTAACCTAGCTAACCTAAAAGGATTTAGTTCTATAATTCCTTTATCTTTTCAATCTATATAAAATAAGACTAAAAATAATGTCTAACTGGCAAATGTTCAAACTACCAAAAACCATCAAGAAAGAACTTGTAATATAACTTGCTTTGAGGGAATTGTGATAAGGGTTTGACTTGTATATTCGCAAAATTAAATATGGAGAAATGAAAAATAATGTCTAACTGGCAAATGTTCAAACTACCAAAAACCATCAAGAAAGAACTTGTAATATAACTTGCTTTGAGGGAATTGTGATAAGGGTTTGACTTGTATATTCGCAAAATTAAATATGGAGAAATGAATCTAAGGTTTAGAAAGTAAATAAGCTAGTATATGTAAACATAACCATATAAATACATATATATATATATATATATATATATATATATATATATATATATATATATATATATATATATATATATATATATATATATGTGTGTGTGTGTGTGTGTGTGTGTGTGTGTGTTTACATATAAATACATACACACACACACACACACACACACACACATATATATACATACTAGACTATCCTTTTCTAAAGCTCATCACAAATTCAATCTTAAGAATCTAAAATGGCTTAATCATAGTTATCTCATCAAAATCATGCCACATGGAGTTAGCTAATGACATTTAAGTTCTAATATTAAAGCATAATATGCAATAATTAGTAATAATAAATATAGATCCTCTTTGTAACTTCTAAATCAATTAAATACTTTCTATAAACCTAGATTTGTCTCTTTAAAGTCAAACTTATGCCTTTTACAAGTATAATATTGGGATCTAACTATTTAGCATTTATTTCATTTCTTTCATCGCATTTCCCATATTACAAGTCACATTGTAGCTTTTCTCATGTCATATCACAAGACTTTGTCACTATATTCTCATAGCAACATTATGATTTAATGCATAACTACCTATTTTATTTCAATTTATAAATGCATTAGCAATTTCAATCTCATTACAATTCAAGTGTAACATCATATGTAAGATTTTTTTCATCTTATAAACAGCATAATAATCATATCATGATTATATCTCATATAACAAAACACTTAAAGTTCGCGTCTTATGTCATAATTACATGTAACCAATTTAAATTTACCATATCTTATGTTATATTGTGTATAAAATTATTACATCCCATATAGAAGCTTTAAGTTTCATGATAAAATGAAGTAGACTGGGTATAATCGATTATATACTCAATTATAGAAGCCTTAGGAACAATTTTGGCATTCATAATCAACTATATAGTCGAGTACTAAGGTCCAAAGGTTATTTTGGATGTTTATAGTTGACTATAGATGTCTAAAGAGCAATCTTAAATGTCTATAATTAACTATTAACATTCAAAGGGCACTTCTTTACCTTATACTTGACTATGTAATTAATTACGCCTTCCTAAATTGCATAATTTTAGGGTAAAGTTAACTACTGCTTGAAGTTTTGCATTTTCTTCAAAAACTTTACTATTTATCCAAGAAAATTAACCTTTAAATGCATTATAACTTATTTGTATTTCATATAATTATAAATAGAGTCTTACATAAACTTATTTATGACAACCTTGTCATTTACTTCAACTTATCTCATCAATCAACATATCATTTAAGCATTTCTACTTAAAAATTAATAATAACTAAATTTGACACTTATAACCCATTCATCTTGAAATTTATCATATTAAATTAAAATATTTACTCATCTAATATAGAGAAAGATATTTGGAGGCTAAATTTGATACTTTCTAACCTTAATTACACGTAAAATTAAGGATTCCTTGAGTTAGGTTTTCAAATATTCACTAAAATCAAAATACCTCTAATTTCATTAGACTAAAAGAAGGATGGGAAGGAATCTTAGTAGTAAAAATGTTTTTTACTTTGCTTAGGCAGAGAAATTGAAGAAAGTTGATACTTTCTTACCTTAATTTGAAGAAAAGAAGATGATGATGAAGTAAAAGAAAAGGAAGGGAGTTCAAGAAAGTTAGGAAAATAAGATAAAAAGATGTTGTGTTATCTTTAAAAAGAAGGAATAATACTTAAGGCCATTTTTTTTGAAAATATTCATAAATCTCTTCCATATTCACATATTCACTTATATTAACTTGAAATTTTAACTTTGTATTTATTGTTCTCATATATTTCTCACTAATGTCCATTTCTCACTATACTAAAATATTAAATATTATTTTCTCAATAATTGAGTCATATTTATTCACATTTTAAGTAATAGTATACTGGCTATTTTAAATTTTCTCATTGTAAAATAAATTCCACATTATCATACTTTAAAGATGACATAACAAAACGTTTGGCAAATAATTATTTGGAAAAAATGCAAATTACTCCTTTTTACTTTAGAGTAATTGAATTTTACCCTCTTCAATTTTAGAAATTTAAAAATTACTCTCTTAAACTTTACAAAAATTAGAAATAATACTCATTTTTTACTTAATTAACTATTTTATTAAATTTACAATTTTTTGTGAAGTTTTTTAAAGTAGAGTCTAAATATTATAAAATATTTTTTTCTATTTTTTATATTAATTTTGCACCTTATATACAAATATTTAATTAAAATTTTTTATATATGATTTAATTTGTATTAATTATATAGCTTAAAAATTATGTATGAAAAATAAGTAAAAAAGCCAACATACTATAGTATTTTGATTTTTATTTAAAAACTTCATAAAAAAGTATATAATTTGATAACATGATTAATTAAGTAAAGGATAGATATTATTTTCAAGCTTTGTAAAGTTTAAAGGGGTGATTTCCAGTTTTTCAAAATTAAAAAAGGATAAAATTCAACCATTTAGGGTTGAAGGGGATAATTTACATTTTTCACTAACTATTTTAATAAGCTTGTTGGTCTTAAATTAACTATTTTACAATTGATTAATAATTAATATAAAAAAGCTATATTTTTTAAGTACACCCTTGTTAGATAAGAAAACTATAAATTAAAATTATTATTTGTTAAAGAAAATTTAATGCTTATAATAAAATAGAATTATTTTTTAAAATAAAAATAAATAATTATAATAAATTATGCTTAAAATGTATATAATAATAAAAATTATATGAATATAACCATGTCTCTTATGTCAAACTGTATAAAAAGTAGAGAACATATATTTCATTCCATAAAGAATAATAGAAAATGTATGAATAAAAATCCTAATGATGTTTTAGTGGGTACAAGTACTAATTATTTAATTTTTAAATAAAAATTAAATAAGTATAATAAATTATAATGATTAAATTTTTAAAGAAAAATTTAATCTTATATATAAAATATTATAATAAAAATATTACTAAAATAAAAAATTTTTTAAATAAATTATAAAACATATACATATCCTTATATGTTATTTTACATATAAATAATTCATAATAAATAAAGAATTTTATTAAATATTTTTTAAAAATAATCAATACTATTAATTTAAATTAACTAATATAATTAATTATTAATTAACAGTCAATATGATAAATTCACTATCGAATAGTGCCCGTGTATGCGTTCAATTACTTGTGAGTGAGTATAATCACTGGATCATGAAAATATAAATAAAATATCAACGTTTAAAAACTATATTTTTAAGTCTTTCATTTGCCCATTAAACAGAATAAGTTGTGTGCCTAATTAGCACTTTATAAAATATATTTTTTTTGCATCAAGAAATTGTATTGATAAAAATATTTCTTTACAATGAGTTTGTAAAATGAGATATTTTTAAATGAATAATAAATAATTTCCCACCACATTAATAGTTTAATTATTCTCTGGGCATGAATTTGGAAGTAAACCATTTGAAAAACAAAGGGAGCTTAAAAGTTTAACGAACAATTCTTGTGAAAATACATTTGTTGCTTTTAGACTAATTTCTTGCGTAGCATTTATCTTTCTCATGTATTAATGAAAAAGATGTCAAATCCACTGAAATATTTTTTTAGTTAATTATTATTAATAATAATTAATGAAAGTTGATGAAACTTAAAGAACACGATTGAAAAAATAACAATACTCGGATTGATGATTGATGAGAGGGATTTTGGTAGCTTAAATTTGAATCCAAAACATTAGAAAAAGAAAAATAAATAAATAACATTAATAAGGTGTTTGATTTAATACAATGGAATAAAATCAAATAAAGAAGTAAAAGAATTGTTTGATTCATTCGGGAAATAGAATGCACTAATCATCATTTCATTTCTTGTTATTTCATTAATAAAAAGAAGATATGAAATCATATTGTTGTTTGTAATTTTCTTTTTGAAGGTAAGTATGGTAGTAATAATAATAACATTGTTAATAGTTATGATAATAATGATAGTAGTAAAAACTATGATAACGACAATAATGATGATAGGAATGTAGTGATAGTGGAAAAATATTTTTTTAATAATATAATTTAATGTTTAAAAAGTTAGGAATTCAAATTAAAAATTTATGAAAGATAAATAAAAATAACTAGTCCTGCTCTGCATAAATTAAGTATTTTTATTTTATTTTTAGCTCCCTAAAATCTTTTAAACTAATATTAAATGTGATTATATAAAGATAACTCAATGTTAAAGTGTTGGCAATAATCTTAACCTTTAGTTCATTTTTAATAAGCATCAATGTATTAGATATAACTAATGCTTATTGTTGCAAATAGTTGGGAACTTGATCTTCTTCAATAAAGTATTGGATTTGATTTTTATAAATAGAGAAAATAAATTTTCAGAGAACATTGCCCTTGAAAAAGGTCCAACTTAACTCGATTTCAAATTAGTTAAGACCTAATGTGGTTGCTAGATAACGAAGGTTTTCTAACTAAAAAAATGTCAAATATAATATAAGAAATAACGTGACATTACTATTATAACAACCTGAACTTAATTAAAACTAGTGTAGATTCCATTATCTGATTTCCATCAATCTTGAAACTATTTATACTAATTCTACTCGATGAAAATTTCTTAATTTTCATAGTGACTTATTTTTTATTATAATTTTTTTAAAAAATTAATAATATTTCTCTTATTTTATTTTTAGACATTTCTTGAGAGCCATACGTCTTAAATCCTGAAACCTATAAATTTTCATAGATATGATAACGATATAAAATATACATGGTTCTGCACTACTTTAAGACACATAATATTTATACAAATTCTAATAATTTTAATCCTAATCCAACTATCACGATTTCTTAGCAAGATAGTGTTTGATTTTCCATAAATGCAATAAGGCTCAAATGCATTCAATTCGAGTTGAAGATATTGAAAATAAAAAGAATATCTATTTAGCACAATCATGTTTAAAATCCATCATATAAAATGATTAATTACTAATTAAATCTCAAAATACAAAATCGTTGGAAGCTTAAAGTTCTTGGATTTTGTAACATACAATACTAGCTATTGGGTTAATGTATTTACTTGCATATAACTCAAATTTTCCAATTCATATCACAATTTGTAATTATCTAACCATTCAATTTACATCATATCTTTACTATATCACATATATAACCTATTTTAAGTAGTTATCCAATTTTTAAATAGCAACAAGGCTCAATTAGAATCAAATTAATGAAAAATGTTTAAGATAAGTAGATCTCAATGTCATAACATAATTCATATTTCATAATATATATATATATATATATATATATATATATATATATATATATATATATATATATATATATATATATATATATATATATATTCACTTTTTGTCTCCCAGTCTAACTTTATATTCTACCCACCTTTTTATCTTTATTCCTCTTGAGCCAATCTTATACTCTATCTACCTTATTATCGAGAATTTTTTATTCAATATTTACACCATCCCACATCACATTTCATAATTCTAATTATACTTATGACATAATTCATAATATAATTTTAATACTAGAGCTCAAGTTCTATATAACATAATTCATAATATAGTCGTAACATAAATAATTTATCACCATAAATTAATATCAAAATTCATATCAATATAAAGCAATAACACCATGCCTTCTTACATGGTCACAAACATTTGCCCATATCATAGTACAATTCATAGTGCATTCTCAAGCACATTTTAAACATAACCATTATGATGTAATTCTATAATTAGACTTTCTATTTATAGCTAAAGATTAATGATGCATTTATAATCCATAATTTCACATTTACATAATATCACAGCTAGTAATAACAACATCACACTTTTATTATATAGATTCAAGAGGCTAGTTATCCATATTCTTCAAAAGGAGAGATCCTACTTATATCATTCATCAATAAGGTACTTAGCTAAACATTTCAAGAATACAATCATCCATTATTAATAAGTTCGTAGGTTTCTTAAATGTGAGAATAATAAACATATTACAATTATATATAAATGGCTATAAGAGCTCATAATTACTATACCAAAATCATGAATATATAAATATATTTATGTCAAGAGATGTATAGAGTTTAATTTAAATATTAGTTAGGTGAGATATATACTCATCTAGTAGAGTTCACTTACTTCACCTATTTTAAAGTATTTAAGCTTAGTTTTTTCTCATCTTCTTACTCATAATTTACAAGGATAATTTATAAATATATAAGTATTCTTTATTTTTTCCCGACTAACTTAATTCCAAATTCATATCATGAGGTACTAACACTTTAGACCATCATTTCTTATATTTTATAATATTTATTCATAAAAATAAAGATATATCATTATATTATAATATTAGAATTAGACTTTTATAGGTGAAAATATCAAAATATATTACTTTAAATTGTTTATTTCAACTACTTTATCATTTTCTATCACTAGTTTCTTATATTCTTAAAATTCTCATAAAGAACCTAGAGGTTCTTCATAATTAGAGATTTTTCTAAATTGAATATAAAACCATCGAAATGTTAGAACTTTATGCTCCAAGAATACTATAGTTACCTCATTCTACAAAACTATACATTTATTTTCTTATATATATATATATCCATATATATATTAATTGAATTTTAAATAAATTATTAAGTTACATTTTACACTTAATTGAGCTTTTTGGATTGTGCCTTAATCGCTTCAATTATTACAATGTAATAATTCATAAACACTCTAATTATCTTGCTATAACATCTTTTACCATAAAAATCATGCATTTCCTATGCCTCATCATATATGTCAAACTTACAAATAAATGTGTTTTCTAAATCATGCATGTATAAGTATAAATATTAAAATATTATTGTTTAAAATAGATTAGTTTTATCTAGAAAGGCCATTATCGACTTGTTAGCACCGAAGGTCACCCAACTCATCAAAAAATTAAGGAGAGGAGAGCGCCTAACTCTCTTTTGCTTTCCATAACTCTCTTTTTATGCTTATGATTAATGATGGCTAGAGGAAAGGGCATAAAAGCGATAATAGCCAGAGTAGAAGATCATGTCGAAGATTTTCAAAGGCTTACTAGAAAACATAAAGGAATGGTACCTTAGTTCAAGTTTTAATCAATAATTTTCTTTCACACCATAGAACTTCCAAGCTATTAAGGCAGTAACTCCTAAAAACATAGTAGTACATAGTGATTAGAGGAGTAGAACATCAACTGAAAGTGATGAAAGGCATGCTAAGGGAAACTCGTGCTTTTGTTGTTGTGATTTGTAGTTCTCTAGTTATGGTAGCAAGCAACCATTCACTAATGATGAATTTGCATAGAGGAGAGGCTGAACATGGCATTAGATGGCTAGAGGAATAAGGGTTGGTAGTTGGAAAAATAAAGAGAAGAAAAAGAGGAATGGAAGAGAGAAAAACTTGAAAATGGGATGTTGGTACATGGTGAGGAAGAGAGAAGGAAAAGAAAAAGGAGTCATGGGCTTTGATTCAAAGCTTTTTGTACACTAAAAGCTCAAATTCGCATTTTAAATCTTACTTTTTCATTTATATCAAAATCAATCTTAGCCATCTAATTTCACATTTTATAAAACTCCCTCCTTCCTATTAAATTTAAACTCCAACTTAAATATTTTAATATTCATATAGTTATTCTAAGAACCATTTATATAATTTTACATGTGTGTGTATACAAATATATATATTTAAAATTTATCACACCTCAAAATTTTAAAATATCTTTAAAAAAATTAACAAATTTACGGATAAAAGTCATCCACCATAACTAATTTATTTCATGATTTTTGCACTCTAAACCTTTATTTTCTTCTAATAAATAATTTATATATAAAAATATTTTGATAAAACTTTTATTAGAAAAATTTGAATATTTATTTAATCCAAATTTAAATTTCTTATTTTACCTTGGCATGGATAAGTATAATTTAACTATGCTTATCAATTAAAATAAATATTTTGGATATTTAAAACCTTAAATATTACTCTAGGGTGTTACAACTATTCTTGCATCTTGATATGTGGCAATCTTTAGGAGATAATTGACCATCATTTACAACTGCCTTATAGGATTTTGAAGATGAATGTATTGAAGCTTTTGCCTCCATATCATTAGACAACTTTTCACTCAATGCAAATAACGGTTCCTTCGTTTTGGCTATACTTAAGAAAGTGATGGATAAGAAATTCAATGTTACAGTTGTTGATGAATCAGATGTAAGAGTTGTCAAGGTTGTGAAGGGGGATATTAAAAAATTAAAAGGAAAAATTCGGAGGTTAGAAGAAAAATAACAATGGTTTTTTGCAACAAGTTCATAATTTACAAAAGCAACTCAAACAAGTATAATAATACAAAGAGGTAAGTTTACAGTAATTAAAATGTCAAAAAGTTACTTTGGAGTTACAAGTGAAGGAGTTGGATGCAATTTTGCAAAAGATCAAAAGTTTACTTCAATCTTTCCACTTTAATCAACAAAAAAGATAAGTTTATTTTAGCACAATGATTTAGTGCTTTTATCCTCACTACTTAAGGTAATGTGGTATTAGCTTTATTAAAAAATGAGAAGAATAATTTTTTTTTGAATTATGGTCAACTAGGATATTCTCCAAGTTACTGTCTGAAGGATAAATGCAAAGTTTTGTATTTATCAAACCTTATGCAATTTTCTTTTTATTTTTAATCTTCTATGAGACATAGGTTTGGTTGTCCTCAAGTTTGGCTTTAAGTTCATCTCTATACTAGTTCTTTTAACAAGTCTACCGTAGATGTGGAAGCTATTCAAAAGGAAAAATCCAACATCATTATGGTACATGAGTCCATAGATTTAGACATTCTTATCGCAATACCAGATGTGCACGACAATGATACAAGCAGAATTCTTCTTCCAAAGTTCATGGAAGATAACATAGTGAACTCTTTATTACGAGAGATGGTTTATGTTCTTACAATCCAAAAGAATTAGATTTAATTTTGCTTAAAATTGCAAGGAGTGATTAAGTGCGTTTCTTCGTCGGCATCTCTTCCAAGGAATATAAAAAAATAAAGGTTTTTCTACAGAATTGGATTAGCCACATGACAAGGTTTTTCAGCGCCTCTTTGCTAAGAATCTATGTTGTTTGTTTTTAAATTTCTAGATTTTGTTAAGTTTTGTGTGTTTCTTGTCTTTTCAAATGTGCGTTGTTAGGTCTCATGATGTAATTTTCAGTTCGGTCAATATGCCAAGTCTTAGGTTTGTATCTTCATATATGTATCTTACCTTATACTATTTTTAGAGTAATGGAGAAAAAAAAGAAAAGAAAAATACATTTTGCCGTGTGTCTCTTTTTGATTGACAAATATAACTATCATATTCTAATTTTGTGGAGTAATCGAACCTCAAGCTCTTTAGTTTCAGATAAAAATGGTAATTCGTGTTTATATAATAGATATGTATTATGTAAAATATTAGTAATAATTCAAATAAGTTTAATTTGGTAATGATTTAAATAATAATCATGTCATATCAGATTAATTTATTTATTAAAATAAGTTAATTTATTTAACTTATTTAATAATTTTAATTTATAAAATTTATATTATAAATTTATTTATTAAATTAGATTACTTATTATTTTTATAAAACTATTTTTTACCATAGATAAAATACTTTTTAAATTTTTTATTATCATATTATTAAAATGTGAATCTTATATTTTTATTATATATACTTATTTATAATTTAATTATTAATTATTTTTTAAATAATATCTTAAAAATAAATTAACATATTAATTCATCCACAATTTTAATCGGACCCATTTATTATTCTTGTTAAATCAACCTACATTCCAAACTTATAAACTTAACTCAAATTCATGTAAAGTGTTCTGTGTTTGTGCCACACATTGTCATTCTTAGTTTTAAGTTTAAATGAGAGTGGCTACAAAGGAATTTAGAAGCAAAGTTTTGTAAAGATTGAAAATTTGTTTAAATCTAAACGTTTAAGTTTTAAATGTAGATTTAGTTCATATAAATTTTTTTGCACAATATTAATAAATAAAAACAACATGTTATTTATAAAAATAACTACAACGCTTTTACTAATATCGAAAAAATTTAACAATTTTTAAAAACGTAACAACATATAAGTGATTGACAAGCATAAAATTAAATTATATTAATTTATATCAATTGTGGATAAGAATTAGATCTCTAATTTTTGTGAAAAATTGTATATTTTTAGAAATATAATATAATTCTAATTAAAAGTATAAGATTTTATAAATTCACCACAAGCGACAATTTCACATAATTTTATATAATTATTTTGATGAAAATTACTATGATATGTATACATACAATTTTTGTAAATATACGAAAGCATATTTCAACAATTAATTCTCATCACATATTTTTTTTCTATTTAATCGTGAGTTTAGCAAACCAATAAGTATTTATTATCAATTTTAATATTGTACATGTTATTTTAATAAATACTTAACAAATTTATATATCATTTAATTTTAATAAATAATAAATAATTAGAATAAATTTTTTTATACAATTTAAATTATTTACTATTTCCCTTAATTTTTATATATTTATTTTAAATAACAGATAAAAATAAAAATAAATGGAAATAAAAGTGAAAAGATCGTTTTCGATAATTTAAAGTCACAACAAAGAAGGAGTGAAATTTTATCTACTATATCAATAATCAATTTTTGTTTTTATAAAATATTTTTAATTATTATTATTTTTCAATAATTATTTTCTTCTTCTAAAGCCGTGGTTCTAAAAGCAATGAAAGATGTATTTTTTTTAGAGAAAATACTTTTTCAATATATGTCATATTAACGGAGTCATAATGTAAAATTGGAATAAAGTATACGAACAAACCCATGCAATGAATTCAAATTATATTACAACAAATTGCAGGGCTACTTCTGTCAATTCAAGAAGCTGTGAGGTAACTACAGACTGAAGAGTGCCAGATAAATTATTATTATTCTAATTATTAATGATGGATTTCCTGTCCAATAATTAATAAATAAATAATTATTTATTTAATGAATGAAAATTAAAATTACAAAAAGCATTCAAAGAAAGCAGAGAAATACAAGATAAAATACAGAGAAAATGAACACAGCGAAAGCTGAGAAAAAGCGGAAAGGGGAGGAGTAAGAGGGCAAGGAGAATTTCAAAACTGAAAATCGCAGAGGGCTACGATCCTCTGTTTCAATTTTCACTCAATCAACTCTGGAACCCTGGCTTCACCTCCATTCATGCCGTTATCCTATACTCATACGGACATTTTCCGGCGAACCTGAACTTCATTGTCTTCGCCGGAAACGCCAATATGCCGCCGGAGTTACTAATGTAATTGTTAGGTAGGGTTTCAGTTGCACATCTTCGGAGCCCCATACAATGGATCTCTAACTAAATTATAACCATAAAAAATTCAAAAAGGATCATAACCGTTGTCCGTTGTGCATTGAAAAACATACAAGTTCAATTGGAATTCGGATCCTATTTGCGTTTTGCGATTGTTTTAATGTAGTAATGATGGCGTCGAAAGGAGGACATTCTTTTGAGAAAGTTCAGAGGTGCGTCCGGACGGTTTTCTTCATGGTGGCTATGGTGGCGTCGTTGTTGGTATCATCGTTGCCGGTGCTTGTCGCCGTCGTCGATGTGCTGGTGCCTTGCATTTTGATTTCAAACTTTACTTGCGTGAGGTGCTATGGTTTTAAACAGCATTTGCGTCGATACGCTTTCAAGAGCTCATTGACAGATATTCCTTTGGTTTCAATCCTAAGGTCCTTCATCGTTATCTGTATGTTTCTCTTGTCTATCTATCTAATTTTTGTCGTAATATCTTCGCTTTTCTCCAATTTTTTTATCTATCCATCTGTAGCTGGTGTTTGAAGGGATATAAAATATTTCTATGTTCTACTATCTTAGAGGAATTGGCTTAGTTTTACGTTGTATGGAATATATTGGCAAATTGTTCTGTCAAATCCCATTTGCAAGTAGTGGGAAGGAGGAGATAAGCTGATTTCTATTGTGCAGCTTTTATTAATCAAATTATTATTGTTCAATACAAGAAATTGTTTTATCAATTTTTTGTAGCATATATGGAAAGAGCTTGACTAACTTTTTTTTAGTTTGTTGCTGGGAGCCTGTGCTTCTACAAATCAAATTATTCAGTTGAGGTGGATCACGAATATCCATATTTATTTTATTTTTATCTCATCCTTTTCCTCAATTGACCGGCAAGTTGAAGATGTGAGGACTGAGGAATAGTATAGTTCCTGATTTGTTTTAAATGAAATCTCTTTTTCGCTCTTATATTCCGCATTCAGTGGATTGATGATAAGTAGTTTAGTTCTCATATCAGCCTTATAATGCTTTCATGGTTGCAGGTGTTTATGCGATTTGTGACAGCCCTGCTCTCTCGCATGGTCCATACCTTGCAACTGTGACTTCGTGTTCCTGTCTCTCCATTGTTCTTCTTTCAATCAAAGCTTGTGTTTTCTCTGTACATTCTCAACTTGAAGGTGAAGCCTCAGCTTCCGTCTCAAAGCAGAGACTCCACTTGAAGAAGTCATGGGGAATGCCTGTCTTATTCCTCTCATCTGTTGTGTTTGCCCTTGGACATACTGTGGTTGCTTACAGAGCCAGCTGCAGAGCACGAAGAAAGCTCCTTTTCCACCGAGTTGACCCGGAAGCTGTAAGTTGCAGAGTTATTTAATTTGTCTTGTAATCCAATGGCTTGTGCATGGTATATTGTTTCCTTACGCTTGGTTCTTTAGAACTAAGTGGTTCTGATGGCATACTGGTGAAACTAATGAGACTTCAATCAGTGACTGACATTACTCTGGTGATGCACTATTAATTTATGTATATCCTATTATTCAGGTACTTTCATGCAAAAATGTTTTCTCTGTCTATCAGAAGGTCCCGCGTTCTCCTTCTCCTTCTCCTTCTGGTTGTAGAATCCCAAAAAGTGACAGTGAGATGAGACGGAGACCACTGGGGACAATTTATGATGAAGAACTGCCTGCTAGATTACTTGCAGACCTGGAGAGTTTATTTATCACATGCCAAGGGCTAACTCTCCATTATAAGCTCAGCTTGCCTGGTTCACCTTCAAATTTGTCATCCTCCATATGCTTCCTCGAACCAAGTGCTCGTTGCAGCAATTCATCTACAGCTAAGAGAATGGCAAAGTTTGATAGGCATATGCCAAGTATGCGTTTAAAATTCCAGCGAAAACTCTACAGGAGCTACAGCAATCAACTCCACGTCTCATCTCTATATGCTCCTCTTTTAGATGGTCCCATTATTCCTCCTGCACCTTCTGATGAAATCCCTGTTTTGTGCTTGGATGAAGTTCGTGAAGAGGAATCAATTAAATTGGATTTTGTGTCACCAGAGCAAAATTTGGAGGGTGATGGCCAGTTAGGTATTGTTTTGGTGCATGGGTTTGGTGGAGGAGTCTTCTCTTGGAGGCATTTGATGGGACCTCTTGCTCGGGATAGTAATTGCCCGGTCACTGCATTTGACAGGCCTGGTTGGGGACTAACTTCAAGGCTGCGCCGAGAGGGTTGGGAAGAAAACAAGAAGCAAAATCCTTATAAGCTTGAAAGTCAGGTGATTGCTACTTACATTTATTGTCCTTTGCATTGCAAGATATTCCTCCTAGTTCTGAATATACAATTAACCTAAAGACCGCCAGACTCAGTAGCCATCGGTGGCTATGATCGAGCGCTTCCTTTTCAAAGCACAAGTCAATTTTTCGCCTTTGAACCTAGATCATATGTTGCATTTCTCTTATTTTTTTTTTTCATAATATTAATTTAGTAGTCTGCATAAGAAAGTGTATCATATGTGACTTGGGTGTTATGTATTTGCTAGAGCTATTAAAGGAAGAAACAACCTAAACAGAAAGGGGATAAGCAACAAAAATGCTAGATTGTGTAACCCTTTTACAATTGTTGGGTGTACATCTAATGAATAGCATCTGGCTCATTAGCTTGCCTTAATTTGCTGTCTTTAAATAGAATTTACTAGGAAGTACCTATTGTTTGGATTTGGATTTTCAGGTTGACCTGCTTTTGTCGTTCTGTTGTGAGATTGGATTTTCTTCAGTGATACTTATTGGTCATGATGATGGAGGGTTGCTTGCTTTGAAGGCTGTCCAAAGAATTCAATCATCAACTAGTTCTTTTAATGTAAGTCTTTATCTTACCTTTCTGTGCCAAATAGATATGTCATATTTTACTTAAGCAGTTAGCCCTGCATGGTGCTCAACTGTTATTCTTGATGGAAGGTTGTTGAAGTTTGCAGCACAATTAAGCCCAAGAAGATGCGCTAATCAGTCCCCATTACAATAATGCGCCTTGCTAATTTGTGATGATGTCAGTTATATGTTTCTAGCAGTGGACAGATAGGAAATTGGGAATAGACAATGTCGTAGTCTTGAGTGAAGCTGTGCTTTGTATATATTGTAAGGGAAAAGGAGATTAAGATTACACGTATTCCACTACTTTTGTTTTGGACATCAGATTGCTTATCTAGGATTAAGTGCATGAATAATTAATACTTGTAGTATTGCTAATTGTTGATTTATAAGTTATGTAGTTTTTACATAATGTTACAGTCACATTTGATGAGGCCTTCACTTTGTTCCATGCGTTACAGGTAAACATTAAAGGGGTTGTGTTGCTGAATGTTAGTTTGTCGAGAGAAGTTGTTCCTTCATTTGCACGGATCCTTCTGCATACCTCACTTGGAAAGAAGCACATGGTGCGTCCTCTATTGAGAACCGAAATCACTCAAGTGGTGAATCGACGGGCATGGTATGATGCTAGCAAGATGACGACAGAGGTTTTGACTTTGTACAAGGTATTTTTTGATGACCGAAAGTTCTTGAAATCGTTTTTTTCCTTTTTATTTACTATTTTCCATGCTAAATCATAGTGGAATTTACTTATTAATTAATTTTTAGGCTGCAACTTTTCAATATCATCTGTCATTTCTCTTTCTCAGGTTCTGAAATTTATCTGTTCTATGTATTTGTATTTATTTTTGTTCAGGCTCCATTATTTGTAGAAGGATGGGACGAAGCACTTCATGAGATTGGTAAATTGTCATCTGAAACCTTTCTTTCAGCCAAAAATGCGGAATTATTGCTACAAGCTGTAGAAGATATGCCAGTGTTGGTCATTGGTGGTGCTGAAGATTCCCTTGTCCCTCTTAAATCTTGTCAAGTTATGGCTTCAAAACTCGTAAATTCTGTAAGTATCCTACCACTCATCATTCAAAGATACATGTTACATAATTGGGTTACTGAAACTCGAGGCGAATTGCATTGAACACTGCCGAGGCTAGCCACCTATTGTGGATCAGTGGCATGTAATTCTTCCTCATCAGTCGTCAATTGTAATTGTCTTTTAATGCATCTCTCACTATCAATTTACACGCAGAGATTGGTTGCAATATCTGGGTGTGGCCATCTACCGCATGAGGAGTGTCCAGAGGCAGTGCTTGCAGCTATATCACCCTTCGTTAGTAAACTCTTGTCCATATCAGATTCGCAAAGCGAGTAGGGCATCACTTTTCAAGTTGAATATACATAGGGTTGTTATCTATTGTAGGGGCTTTGATTTTCCTTCCATTTCTTTTTCATCCTTTTTAAGGAAGACTACCCAGAGAGAGAGAGAGAGATTAAAGGCATATCTCTTCCTTCTAGTGTTTTTGATGTGCTAGTTTTAGAGGTTTTCACCTGTATCTTCCCTCTTCTTCTTGTTAGTTGCCAAATGTCTACGTTCCCTTCACATGTCCTTCTCGTTTCCCACCAAAAGAATGTGGGAATCTAACGTACATTTTTGTAAATTATGCGACGGCAAGGAGTTCTTTCTTACCCCGGCCTATTGTCCAAATCGCGTTACTTTAAAAGGTGTGGAAACACAAATCTAGAAATTTTTATGCAGATCTAGACAATGCAGTCTTGCGGAAGACCTTCTCTTGTGCTGATTTTTCTGCCTCCTTTTGGTTACACTACATCGTCGTTATTTATGAAGAAGTCACGTCACAAAATAATAAATTTAAGTTATATTTGATATCAATGTTGAGATGCTACAACGCCATCATTAAAATTTAAATGAAAAAAAGATAAAAATGTTTTTCTCGGACCGTGGTGAATGAATACGAAATGTTATTATTAGAATATTATTGTCATTGGGGTGGTGGTGGTGGTGAGGTTTTCTCATGAAATAAAAAAATGGTTAGGTGTTTAGTTTGTATTGATTCAATTTTCAATTAATTTCTTTCAATTTATTTTAAAATAAATTTATTCTACTATTTTATATTTAATAATAATTCTTAATCTAAATTTAAAAATTAATTTCAAATCTCATTTTTGATTTATACAACGTTGCTTTTTAAAAATTAGGTATTATTAGTATGAAAATTATTTCACAAATGACGTCAAATTTTAATCTATAAAAGAATTTAGAAATTTAAGCCGCGCTCATTTACAAAATAAGGTTAAAATCGAGCATGAATTATTAATTATCATTATCAATTGGGCTCCATTTAGTAAAGGTCCGGATAATGGAAGGTTCTCACCCAATGCTTTCTAGTAATGAAAGGAAAGAAAATCAATAGAAAACTTTAAATTTCGAACTTGGATCTGATGAGAAAAAGGAAGAAGAGAAAAGTAAATTTTATTATTTTTACAGATTAAATTTTTACAATTTTCTTTACATTTTTCCTTCTAATTAATTTTTAATTTTTTTCCCTTTTTTTCCACTTTCATCTTAAGAAATCAAAGGGTCAATGATAGGGCTTCTTTTCTTTGTAGGCAGAGAGATTGTGCAGTTTATAAAATCGCCATTTTTTCGCAAATGCCCGAGATATCATCAAAACTATGAAGAGATGGCCGGTGAGTCTCAAGTTTTCTACGGTAATAATTTTTTCATTATAAATTGTGTTGAGGAAAAATTACAGTAATAAATTCTTTTTCAAAATGGAAGTCTTATTGTGTACGGTGATCCATTTCTTTCTCGAAATGGAACAATTAAGTAATCCGCTCTCTTTAAACTTAGACCAATAATAAAAAATTAATTGCATAGGAAGATTTTACATCCTTTAGTAAAAGAATTAATTGCGTGTTGGATATTACACCTAATTAACAGAAGACTATTGACCGAAGATTAGTATACATATAGAAACAATCAATAAACACTCGTATTTAATTTACTTGAACATTATCGGTGCTTGCTATGGTGCTCTTAAGAGTTTGATATCCGAAGTGATATAATAAAATACAAATTATTAGATGAGATTACAAAAATTTTAATATTAATTTAATAATCTCATTTAATAAACCAAACCCTTAATTACACTTTAGAATTGACCCTATACGTGACATTATCAAGCAAGATGGCAAACATTACATCATCATCTCATTGTGGAAGACTTAAGCCGCCCACAGATATGGCTAAATCCTGTCTAAATATCAACGTCCTTGAAAAAGTGCACAATGAAGTCACAAAAAGCAAAACGACAACGTTACAACTGCAACAAAATAGACTGTCCATCGACCGGTCTGCACGATCTTCGAGGCTTTCCACGTGTAGTGCCTTATCCACATCTTTCTTCCTCTGCAACCGCATCCACCGATCCATCTTCATGGGCCGCTGCAATGTCTTGTACTTTCAAACCCAAATACCGCCGATCTTTCATCAAAAACCTTAAACACCCCAACGTACCGCATTCTCAAGCCTAGAGTCCACACAATTGAGCTAGTCTTCACTTCACCTGATCATACTCTCACCACAACTAGGTTTAAACGGTGGCTCTGAAACTTGAGGACCGAGAACTCCATTTTCGAGAAACCTCTGCCGCTGTCTGTCATGGCCACCACTCTCTCGTTTTTCCGACCACCTTTGGTCCGAGCCTCTGCTTCTTCTTCCGGAAAACCAGACCCAAACCCCCGAAAGCCCGTTTCTCCCAACTGGTGGGCTCCATTATTCGGATGGTCATCGGATCCGGACTACATCAACTCCGCCGCCGATTCATCCCTGAAAGTGAATAAAACTTCGGGGCCGGAACCCGAACCTGCTCGACCCAGATCCAAGTTCGCACCAGGCTGCTTTACTGAGGAGAAGGCCAAACAACTTCGGGTGAAGACCATTGAGACCTCGACGTACCACGATATCATGTACCATTCGGCGATCGCGTCGAGACTCGCGTCCGACGTTTCGGGAAGTTGGTCCTAGAAATAAGACCTGGTGGAGCACCGGTATGTTCCTCCGAGTCCCAGCCGGTTTGGTTTTTTTTCTTTTTTTTCGCCGGGTTGAATTTAAGGGCGTGGGTTAGGATCCATTCCCAATCTGTCGAAGTCAAAATTGATGTTTTAATTATCAGTAACATGAAGAACAATGAAGTTTGCATGTATTTCTAAGATTTGGGACGTTGCAAATTTATGTCTTCTTCTTTTTTTAATTATCTTTCCCTTTTGTTTTGTTTGCCTAAAGATCGCGTGTGGAGGAAGGCAAAACCTTCCATTAACAACTCTTGACTTATCATTCTTTTTTTCCCTTTGCTTGGCTAATAAGGGTGAGAGATCATAAATACTGTTTTCTACTTCCAAATAGTTGAATCATAGATGGAAGATAATCATTTTTTTTTAAAGCTAAGATTTTAAATTGCGATGCTAAAATTTTAATTTTCCTTTGTCATTGTAACAAAGGGATCTATTCATCTTCAAAATTGGATGTATTGATGGATCATTGCAAATTTTATATAATTTCTTCATAAAAATCGTAATTTTATGTATGAAATTTGTAAATTTTTTTTAAAAGATACCGTAACAACTCCTCAAATTCTCTTATTGTAAAATTACTATTTTATATTAAGAAATTTATAAATAAAATTACGAAATTTTATAAAAAATTATAAATTTTATGTAAATAATTATACTTTATATAACTTATTATATAAAAAATTACTAAATTTTATAAAAAATTTACTAATGTTATGAATTTTTTTCTTAAAATTTATAAAAAAAAAATCATATCGATATAAATTTTTTTAAAGATCGTACTGAAGCAATCCGGCTTCTTCGGTAATAATCATAATTTTTTAGTGTTAAGATGTTATTATGACCGTAAACAACAAAGTAGTTTAAAATCGTCAATCGGATTTGCATTTTCAGTGATTTTGCCTATTGAAAAGAACTCAGATTGAAATCCATGGCACTTCACTTAAGAATCGAAGGAAATTAAACAAGTATCTCTTTTATAGTAGATAATGGTAATTCCCAGCTTGAAGATTCCAACGACTTTGATTTGAGAATTGACAAGTATGAATAAAAGTCTTATCCATCCAACACCAACAACTGCATTTGGATAAGTGGGGTCAATACAACGTATGTTGGATTTATTCAAAATCGATAGCATATTAAAAATAACATTTTCCCCTTTTTTTATGAACAGAAAGTACTTCATGTAACAAATGATTCAAATTGACAAATGTATACCGTTCTTAGGATTACGGTGATGCTAGATTGATATTTTGAGGAAATTTTCTTTCACTGCTTGGAATTAAGTTTGTTTAAAATTAGGGGAATTCTAAGGTACCCATGTGGTACCAAATTCATGCTGATGTGGCAGCATGGAGAGCCATTGGATGAGAATACCATAATTTCATCATCCAATGGTTCTCCATGCTACCACATCAGCATGGGTTTGGTACCACATGGGTACCTTAGCATCCACCTTAAAATTATTTAGTTGAAAATGAAAATTAAATATTCGTATAGTAAGTTCTTCTTCTTATCCACTAAGTGATAAATAACTTATTCATATTTTATCAAAAATAAAATTTTCAAAGAACTCTTGTCATTTGGTCGTCAATTTAACAACACATCTCTATGTTACCTCTTAGGAAGTCACATTTGTCATGGAACACTTTGTGAATCAAACCACCTAGCAGCTGTGTATGGATAAACTGAACGAAGATCAGTGCTTTTCTTTTCCCCCTGTTATCTCATTAACTGAAAATGAGGCTAGGCTTCTTTTTGTCATGTTGAGCTGGCTAGAGGCCCAAATTCATGGGCTTTATACATTTGTTAGGGCCCACTGTGAAGATAATAGTTGAAGACTACTAGTCCTATTGATGGCAAAAAGACAAAAAAAAGAAAAATGAGACTGCTGTTTACTTCCTATAGAATGGACGCTGTTGAGTAATTTTCTGATCATTTATTGGACTGGTTTTGAGATGTGGTCCAAGAGCCCCTTGCTCGATCAGCACACAGTCGGTCCTTTAATCAATGGCCCAAAATAATTTTCAATAAATAGTGCTCGCTACGGTAGTCTAGCTTTTAAAAGATATCAAATATTACTTAAATCAAATAATTTAGGCTAAAAATAATAATATGTAATTTAAGAAAACAAAAATCAAAAGTAACGGTGCAAACGAATAAAATAATTATTAATACATTACTTTTTATACTATACCTCATATTTGATATTTAATATTGAATAATTTGAATCAATTAGATTTATTTCTCGTGTTTTTAACCTAGTGGAGTTAGCCATGCCGATATTACAATTCATTTGGTGAGAAAAAAATGTGCGAGACAATCATATTAGTGAGTAGTAACTTTCTTTCTTATGGTTTTATTTCAGGAGTGAACAAGGGCATATGCAGAAATTTAAGACTGTTTGGTCTTGAAGGCCCACCGGTGCAACTAAATTAAATAAACAAATACATACAACACATGAAGCCATGTTAATGTAGGCTAATGTTTGTTACATAAATGCGATTATTCTCAAAGTTGCCCCTAACTACTCATCCTCCGTTAACTTAATTATATAATTAATTATTGCCGACCATGAGCATCATAAACATAAACAGGTGAATTCTTAATTGCCTTAAGAATCTCAAAATCTAAAGTAATATAATAATTTCAGATATTATTAAATAAAAATTATTAATTATTTTTATTAAAAATAAATAGTTATAATCGAATAATTTTAATATAATAGTTTAAAAATTTATTACATCATCCTACATATTGATTGAAACTTAAAGTTGCTATAATAAGTACCAAACAAACATAATCATAAACAAATACAATAAAATTATTGATTGGCCTCACAATTTGAATTTGAAGACTGCTCTCAATCCAAATTTGATATATAGCTGCACATGGTTTACTTCCTTAGGATAAGATCTGATAGGATTGGATTTCTCATTTTTTATTTGTGTCACTCTTCTATGATTTCTGATTCACATATTTCTCGGTTCGATTCTTATCTCATGTTTTCCTGACAATCCACACGAAGGCATTCATAAAATTATATAATTTGATTTGCTTTTTCAATATTCAAATAATTGAGGGGTGATCCTGTCGTTTTGTGCCAGAGATCTTGGACCCAACCTCACCTTCTCAGAAGATCCATAGGAACATCATCAACCAAAAACCACATGCATGGATATGGAGATTCAAGAGGCTAAAAGCGTCAATTCTCCACGCAATTTTTCATAAGATTCTAAACCAGTAATCAATTTTCAAGGAATTAAAATGTTATGTGGAGTGGCATTAAGACGAGAATACCCTCTCACCGACAACGTAGGTTCTGGATGGCATGTGCATGTGGCTTTGAATGGCTTGTCTATATATGATTAACTGAAACCTTCCCCAGAAGATTATTGCCGTCAATTCGAAGGAACTAAAACTTTTATTTGTGTTTTAAATGCAGTCAGAAAAGGCTAAGTTGTTCAAATTAAAACGTTTTAATAGTTTTACTTGGCCCGTGAAATTCCTTTCTTTCAACGATGCAATATGGTTGCCACCTTCGCTTCCTAACGTTTATTTACCCACAAACTCATTCTTTTCCAATACATTATGTTGGATTTTTTCCCCCTCTTCAATATACTTATAAAATATGAATATATTGTGAGAGGGTGATGGATGAGAGTCCGCCAAAACTTATCCAATGCTTAACTTAATAATATATAATAAAGAAAGAAGAATTTTAACAACAATAATAATAACAATAATAATAGTAATGTATATTTTATATAAGATTTTTCCGAATAGAATAGTTGAAAAGTAATTATTAAATAGTTAGGCAAGAATAAAAGATCATTTGATTCGTCTTAGGAGCATAAAAAATTCTATTTTCTAAAAAATAAAAAGAATAAATTATTTGATTGATCATCATTTTAAAAATTGAAGAAAAATAGAATTTTTTGAGAAATTCTACTTTTTACATAATATGAGAATTTGCTCACGCGTCTTTCCTTATATAAGTTGTACTTTTTATATTGTTTATGAATATAATGATAAAATTATTTTTATTAAATTTAATTAATAATAATTAAAATTTATTAATTTATATTATAATAATATTGAGAATATAATAATTATTTTATTAATATTTCTTAATATATTCAAAATTAAACTAAATAAAATATAAAAAAATATTTTCTATATATCAATCAAATAATTTTAAATACTTTTTTATAAATTCATATAGAAAATTATTTCTTAAAAAATTTAATTATTCACAAAAGGTTATTTTTTATACAAATCAAATAATTTCTTAGATAATTACTAATACCGCTCTAAAATATAAATATTTATCACATAATGTGAGCCACAGTCCTGTAAATACAATTACCTCTGAGTTGTGAAATACACTTCTAGGGGGGAAAAATAGTGTATTAAACTCTTCTATTCTCCACCATTAAATGCATAAAGTGACGGAGCTAAAATCAGAGAGTGAATGAAGATAAAGTATTTTAATATTTAAGAGGTAATAAAACGTAAAATTAATGAAAATATTTTAAATAATATATATAATCATACATAAAATTTTAAAAGACAAATCAATAAAATACATATCCATATTAAAATATATCTAATTCCTTTGTTAAGTACATCTAAGAGTCACACCAAACTCCACCGTTGATGTCAACAACACAATTTGGCTTGCATTTAGGGTCAAAATAGTTTGTTAGTTAATTTAATTAATTATTAATTAGTTGATAACTAATTATATTAATTAATTTAATTGATTTATAATATTAATTATTTGAATAAATATATTTAATAAACTCAATTATTTATTATTAATTATTTATAATTAAAATAATATATAATGGCATGAATATATTTAGTGATTTATTTGAATATATATATGCATGTATTTATATAGGTATATAGGTTAATTTAATTAATTTTTATTTTTAATATGAAAAATAATTTAAATACATTAAATAAGTATATAATAAAATCTTTAACATATTAATTTTATTATGTAAATTTAATTATTGAGAAGATAAATAATTATTTATTTTTTAAAAATTATTTTATTTTAATATATTTTAAATTAGTACAAATTTGATAAAGTGTGTACAATAGCTTAGTGATTGAGTACTAGATATTCTATATTATGAATATAGATTAATGACTGGATAAAATTTAACTTTGAGTTTAAATTTAATGAATTGTTAGTGTAAAATATTCTACATTATTAATAAGTGTAAAATTTTTTAAATTATTACTAAATAAGGAAATGATACATAATTAAAAAATGAAAAAATTAAGAATTTATACCAATAATAGAAGAATTTTAATAATTTTTAATTAACATACGATAATAAAGAAATTATGATTGATAGTTTAAAATTAATTTTTACTGATAATATATTAAATTTTAATTTTTTTACCTTTTTATAGATGTTTAATGAATTAATTAATTGAAAAAAATTTGAAATGGTCTCCGGTTTTTTAATTTGAAGATCAACAAACAAATTGAATCAATTTAAAATAATTTATCAATCGAGTCAATAAAAATGACAAACAAAAATGTCGTTTACTAAACGCCCTATTATCGATTCACTTCGCCACTGTCTCACCAATTATTTCATCAGCACTTTTTATTCGAGGTTAGAATAAGAGGTTCCTTGTTTATAAGTTTACTCGGTTAATAAGACTTGCTAAATCACCGACAAGTTACATCTTAGTGTTTTTAAAAAAACTAGCAGCATTTTGTAATTTAATATATTTTTTTTTCTGAAAATGGTTTAAAAATTACATGATGCAGAAAAGATTGTCTTTTAATGTCCATAACTGAAAAAAATGAATTTACGCTGCATTCTATGCATTGGGACATGCATTTGGGAAGCATCCTTTATTTTATGTTTGCAGAAGTCGGTATATTGTATACTTCTGGAAGAAGAACACAAAATGTTGTGTCAAATTGGCAATAAATTAAATTAAATTAATATAGAATGCGAAACATCCGAATATAATATTTTGAGAGGTTGGCTTCCGAGATTGTTTCATACCTTCATATCTCTGGAGGACTGTCTCGAAATCTCTTGTGAGAACTGGAGCCCAACACTCGATGGAATGAGAACGAATTGAAGAAATAGTATAAAGAAATTGATTTTTATGTTGGGTATAATCAAACGGAAAAACAATTAATAACAACATTATTCTATAAAATAATTTAATATGATAATATATTTAAATAATTAGTAATAAAAATACAATATACTAACTGCTGCTATCAAAATTATAACAAACAATATTTTTATTAAAAAGAACATAAAAAACTCTAATTCAATGATTTTTGTTTTATATTAAAAATATTTATAATAAATCATTATTACCTTATAAATAATATAATTTTTCATTCTATTATTAAAATTATAGTTACAAAAAAAATTATAATAAAAATATTAAAAGTTAACATTACATTGTTATTATGGATTTTTGAAATATACATACAATGTAAGGAGTAACATCCTACAATTGTATCAAGTGCATCTCAATATTAAAGGCATTATGTTTTAAATATTTAATCATCTTTATAGTTCTATCAAATTTATACCTCATAAAATTATTATCTAAACAATAAATGCTTTTATTCCTTATCACTTAAAAAGAAGTAAAAGAGCGGAAAGGTTAAGGAATAAATAAGAGTTTCTCACTTTCTCTCTTGGTTATAGATTAAAGTATATTTCAAATCTTTATTGTATTTTATGAAAGTTATTTGTGAAAATTATGATTATTAACATTCTGGTCTATATATGCTGATATTTTATATTAGTTTTGGAAATTCAGACTTATTAATGTTTTTTAACTTATTTTTTTATGTTTATTTTATAATTAAATAAAATATTTTTTATTTGCACCATTAATATATTCTTTATTTTCTTAAATTGGAAAATCAATTTTAAAATAATTTGTAAAAATAACAAAAAGAATCCAATTTATTACTTTCTATCCTCATTTCCTTCTGCTCCTGCAATAAAAAGGCAAAACGGAGGGTAGTTGCGGTGGCATTCATGTAGTTTATGGTGAAAGAGAGTGGCATTTTAATGAAATGATTCAAATAAAAGGCGGTGCCCATCCCTTCGATCTCGACGCCAACATGAAAATGGAGAAACAGCTCAAGGCGGTTTTAGTTCTTTTCTTTGCAACCTGCCATGCTGCTTTGTGCATCACTGATGGTGTGTTATTTGCTTTCCTACTTTGTATTTCGTTTTTATTCTTCATCCGAATTATGATTCATAAATGCTATGTGCAATATTGTAATTATCCTTGATTCTAAAATTATAATTTTGTTCTATAATACCCATTATTTATCTATAATTATTAATGAAACGCAACCAAATTGCAGCCCATACAAATGTAATTGAAAACCAACAATATTATCATGATTTATATCTCTTTTAAGAATAATTACAAATAATAATAATGATAATAATTAACATGAAAAACAAAAATTTCAGATATGAAAATACAAATGTAGGAGAAGGATTATTCATTTAAAATTATGCATACTAGCTAGTGATTAGTGTTTAATTAAGATAGAAGATTGAAAATTTAGAAGTCATTTGGTTCATTTCAATAGTACATGAAGTTCTAATTTTTGAAAAATAAAAAATTAATGAGTTATTTAGTTGGCTAATATCTCACAAATTGTGAGAAGTTCTACTTCCTACAAAATATGAGAAGTCACTTACTCACTTTTCTAAGATAAGTTTTATTTTTCATATTATTTATAGATAAAATGATAAATTTATTCTTATTAAATTTAAATAATGATAACTAAAATTTATTATTTCATACTATAATAATATTAAGGATATAATAATTATTTTATTAATATTTTTTAAAATATTTAAAGTTAAATCAAATAAGACACGAGGAGTTACTTCCCAAGAAGTGTTACTTTTTATGTATTAACTAAATAATTTTAAATATTTTTAAAAAAATTCATATAAAAAATTATTTTTTAAAAAATTTAATTTCCTAAAAAAAATTATTTATTGTGTGAACTAAATGACTCGAAATAGTATTATGCAAAACAATCATGATCGATACATTTATTGATTATTAAAGCATCCAGGACTCCAGAATGCCCCGAATTAAATGTATGCGACAGATTTGCTTCAATTAAGCCGTTTTCCTTGATCTTATTTTGCTCCAAATGACACGCTGCTTTGCTTATCAAATGATAAATATGAAAGCGGTATTTAAGTTCTCTTTTATCTATTTTTTTGTTTAAATTTTTTTTACTGATAATAATAAGTATTATAGAAAATTAATTTCTTACAATCCATAATGATTCTCCTTGGACTTATGTTCGACTTTGAGCCAACAAAAAAGATTTATGTTTCTAAATTTGCTTTTGGTTGGATTTCGTATTGTTAGATATTTAATAAGAAGGCGGTAGTTAACCTCTAATTCAATAACATTTAATGTGAGTCGAAAGTTTTTGTACTTATTTTTATTCAAAATTTAACTTAATTCCTAATTTATATATATATAAAATAATTTGACTACCCTTCTATTATAATTTTGATATGCTTGAGCTTCTAGAAGGCAATTGATAATAGTGCCAAGTAGAAAGCAATAGTTTATTGGGCTTGCATGTGACTCGGCCATGTGAAAGTATAATCGGTTTGCGCTGTAAAACTGATCCTCAATGTGCCCCTTACTTTTTCCCAATATTTTATTACTAAGTATATCTCCAATCAAAATTATAAACTGATCAAAATTACATAGTAGTACATACTACGTATGATAAATTACGTGACGGTGCTGAGTAGTTGGATAGCAATTAAGGGAACCCAAAAAATGTTAGACCAATCTGAGCTGGGGACCATATCCAGCCTAACAATTCAGTTCTGGGCTGCATCTTGCTCCAGAAATCTTGAATTAGAATTTATTACTTGTCCTTTCTCTTCTTTATTATTTATTTATTTCTTTATTTATATAAGAATATAGGAATCTACGAGAGTAAAAACATTGGGGCATTTCCTCATATGGATTAAGTGCATTCCATGTCCGGTCTCCTGGCTTCACGTTAATATCTTCCGCATCAAACGGATTATGGAACAAACGTAAATCAAATTAAAATCATTCACTAACACTTTGGTTTTACAAATTAATTTTACTAAGATTAAAATAGATGGAGCTAACTAGTACTTTGAAAGTCACAAATAAGATAATCATAAAAATAATTGTTAATGCTTACAATTTTTCTTTTCATTTATGTTAATGTTTATATTTAGAGTAAATTACATTAGTTTCATATAAAATCCAATATAATTATATATACATATATGTCTCATACTTTTTTCTGAATATATAAAAGATAAGTGTGGGATTAATACATATGTTAAGGGAGATGAATATACATTTATAAGAATAAAAGAATATGAGTTTCGGTAGGCTAAACCTTGAAAATATGAATATAATTCATTCTTAAAAGCTTACTTTGATAATTTGTACAAGATTACAGATTCAAATGTATTGTACATTTAAAAAAAGAGAATAACTTCATGCTCTTATTTATCTTACCTGGTATATGTAGAATTTGAGTCCAGAACTTCTAAAGCAAAGTACATAATAATAAATGTTGAAAATAAAATTTGAAATATAAATTAAGGATCGTTGATTGAATAAAAAATAATAATGAAGTAAATTTATAAAATTTAATTTGTTAAATATAAAAGATATGAAATTCAATTTTAAATTTCACTTTCTATGCATAATGCATTTTTAATAATGAATTATTGTAGTAAATTAATTTATGTGTTAATTAATTGATGTCATACCGGCTGTGAACGTCAGGTTTACTGCCGAATGGGAACTTCGAGCTTCGTCCAAGGCCATCAGAACTGAAAGGATCAGTGATAACATCAAAGACAGGCATCCCAAACTGGACAATCTCAGGCTTCGTGGAATACATAAAATCAGGACAGAAACAAGGAGATATGCTCCTAGTTGTCCCCGAGGGCGAATACGCCGTCAGACTGGGCAACGAAGCTTCCATCAAGCAGAAGTTGAAGCTTGAAAAGGGAATGTTCTACTCCATCACTTTCAGCGCGGCTCGCACTTGCGCACAGGAAGAGAAGCTCAATGTCTCAGTCACTCCCACCACTGAGAAAAGCGATTGGGGAGTTTTTCCCATTCAGACTATGTATGGCAGCAATGGCTGGGATTCTTACGCATGCGGCTTCAGAGCCGACTTCCCTGAACTTGAGATTGTGATCCATAATCCTGGCAAGGAGGAGGACCCTGCTTGTGGCCCACTCATTGATTCTGTCGGTTTGAAGACTTTGAATCCACCCAGAAGAACCAGAGGTAATTTTTCTCTCTTTTTTCTCTCTCTCTCCAAGTGCTTGGGCAGAGAAAAAGAAAGGTTTATTTTAATTTATTCAGTTTACTGGCTTCATATTTACTATGATATTATTTTGGAGCATCTCATCAGATAAGAATAATATGCTCATGATTCTTTAAAAACATATAATGTTTGATGATCACATTTCACTTTTTATCATTCTCATATGTTAATATGTTTACATGATATGTTCTCGTATTATTTAAATATATATCATTCATTTATTTAGATGATTTAATCAAGCTTTGTAAAATGTATTAAAATAAGACTTAATAAATAGTCAAGTTGAATATGACTAACATTACTCCACTCTCACGCAATTAGACTCTCTTGTAAAGTTTAGATAGAGCATGTGTCACCTCACAAATATTTTTCCTCGAATGGCTTTATCCATAGCATGCAAGAATATGCCACAGAGGTTTAATTTCTGAGCTCCAATTTAGATTGAAGTTTGAATCTTTTCATTAAAGCATTGACTTTTCACACTTGGAACTTGTCTAATTTGTATGTGGGGGTGCAGCCAATTTGCTGAAAAATGGAGACTTTGAGGAAGGCCCTTATGTGTTCCCTAACACATCTGGGGGGGTATTGATCCCACCCCACATAGAGGATGCTCACAGCCCATTGCCAGGATGGATCGTGGAGTCACTGAAAGCCGTCAAGTACATTGATTCAGAGCACTTCTCAGTTCCTGTGGGGAAAAGAGCAATTGAGCTTATTGCTGGCAAAGAAAGTGCAATTGCACAAGAAGTCTTCACCCAGATTGGCAAAACTTATGTTCTGACTTTTGCAGTGAGTGATGCTAACAATGCATGTGAAGGTATCATGGGAGTGGAGGCATTTGCAGGCAGAGACACAGTGAAGGTTCCTTATGAATCCAAGGGCAAAGGAGGCCGAATTGTAAGAGGAAGGCTTGCTTTCAAGGCTGTGTCCAGACGAACAAGGATCATGTTCCTAAGCACATATTACACAATGAGAAATGACAACTCTGGTTCTCTATGTGGACCTGTTCTTGATGATGTTAAATTGCTCAGTGTTCGTAACCCTAGGCATGCTTGATTTATGCTTTCAGGATTCGTGTGTTTCCATACTAAAAAAGGCAATATAAAGATGGATGTGCTTGGTTCGTTTGGGTTATCATATACTATGTAGGTTTCTTGTAATAATAGGAGAGAGAGAGAGAGAGAGAGAGAGAGAGAGTGAAGTGAGAAGGAATTTGTTAAGAGGGTTTATAAAACTTCATATTTATGTATCTATGTTTTCGCTCAAATTAAATGCGACGGTCCTCTTGACCAATAAGCTTTGGACTTTTGTTTAGGTTTATTAGCTGATATTTTCCTTCTTCTCTCCTTGGTCCTCTTGTTTTATTACGTTTTTCTGCCAATAAAAAGGGATGGGGATTAGATCAAGATCTACTAACCAAGGGGTGAGGGCCATGCCCAAACTGATCGGTTGGAAGTTTGGAACTGAAGGAGGCCAAGTGTGATGCTAAAAAATCGAAGGTTTAATAATAATACAACTCCAATTGGCCCTTTCAATTCTTTAATAATACAGTAATATAGGATATTATTTTTAGATTTATATATTTTTTATTATATTTGAGCTATATTTTGTGTAAATAATTAACAAGTTATTTAGTAGCCGATCGCTGATAACTTTTAATTGATAACTGATGGCTGATAAGTTATTTGAAATATTTTGTAAAATTAGTTATTAAATTAACTAAAATTATAAAATGACATAAATGGATGTATTAATAGAAATATATATAATTAAAATAATTTATATTTATTTAAAAATTAAATTATATTAATATAATTAAAAAAATTTAAAATAAAAGCATAATATTTAATATTTAATTAATTATATTTCATAAATTTATATATTTATTTACTTATATAATTTTTATTTTATTATTTATTTATATATATATTTATATATTTATAATTTAAAATTAAGATATAATTATGTTAAAATTAAATTAATTTTATTTTATAAAAATTATTTAAATTTATATTACAAAAGGTATGAGTTATAAATTAATAAAAAGAATAAGAATAGATTTAGAAAGAATTTAAAGAATTAGTGATTTATAAGTTATAAGTTATTCTAGATAACTTATTAAATCATGATTTATAAGCTATTTTAAGTAACTTATAGGTTAGTATGAGAAACATATCTAAATGTTAACTTATTACTTATTGATTAAATCAATAAATTATAAGTTAACTTATTTGTTGCGTGAAATAGAATCTTAAAGTTCAAATGCAATTTTGTATAAATAAATTAAAAGAATGATCATTTTTATAATAATAATAATAATAATAATAATAATAATAATAATAATAATAATAATAATAATAATAATAACACAACCCCACATTGAAAAAAAATAGAGAAACGAGTAATAATATGTTGGAAAAAGGAACACTCATGTCAGAACCTCAAAATCGAACCTGCATCATGCATCGAATTTTAAAATCAAAGTTTTTTTTTTTTTTTTGGTTATGAATTTTAAAATCAAAGTTAGTTCTTCAAATTTTCATAGAATGTATTAATTGGCTGGTTTGTATGCAACCCAATTGATAGCGTTTCTTGTTATATGGAAAGGCTTCATTGCTAGTTATACTGCCCCCTACCCAGAAGACAATTTCTTGCTAGAAAGGAATGAAAGTTGTTCTTGACGTTAGAGCAACAACAAAATTAATCAAGGACAATTTTTTTAATCAGTTTAAGTTTTTCGGGATAATTAACTATTTGATATAGTATCAGCCTTTTAGAATAAAAGGTATGGGGTTTAACTCCTATTACCTTCACTCTTTTAATTAAATTAAGGTTTTAGAACAGAATAAGGTGAGTTTGTGATAAATCCACATGTCAAGTCTAAAGACTATTGACTGAGAGGTATGTTAAGATAATAATAAAAGTAATCCTCAGCCATATTCTAATTAATAGCTTAGGTTTTTAGGAGCTTGCCACTTAAACTCTAAATACTAGTACTAATTTTATATATAACATTTGGAATAAGAAAATGGGATGGGCAAAAGAAGAAAGATCCTTCTATACATATTTATATTTGTTTATTTTAGAATTGTCTTTTCCTTCTCATCCTTACCCATAGGTGAAAATGAAATAGTAAGTTTTTGCGGTATTTCTTATTGTGACAACTCAAGCTTTTAGGAATTTTGTGCAACAGGAAAATAAGAAGAGCAAAGGAAAGATTATTTATTAATTAATATTTGTTTGTTTTAGAATTGTATTTTCTTTATCTTTGCTCCCATGCAAAAACGAAATAGTAGGATTTCCCGGTATTTGTAATAGCTTTGAAATTTTTGTTTTGCCGCAAATACTTGGAAGATTTAATTTAATTATATTTGATATTTCATATTTTTTAAAATATATATATTCAAATTTTGAAATATTTACAATATTACGAAATGCATCATATCAAAATTTTAAACTGTAATTGTTTTTTCAATATTATCCTTTATGATTAGAATATTATTTCTTTACATCTTTATGTATAAATATACTTTTTTGAAAGAATAAAAATATTATTTTTTATGTATAGTTATTTTGCAGTATTTATATATAAACATGGAAAACATTAGTTCTGCGCCTATGAAAAGTGATATTAAAGAGGAGTTATAATTCAGGAGTCAACAATGTTACATTAGCAGTAAAAGCATATATTTTACAGAAAGTAAAAGTATATAATTTTAAAAAATAAGAAATATTACATATATAGGAGTAAATTATTGACAAAATAAATGTAATTTGGCTTCATGTTTAAACTACCTATTAGAGAATACTTGAAACCTATATTTATAATCTATGATTTATAACCCAACTTTTTATGAAATCTTTGTGAAATCCATTCGTTCGATCAAATAGGGGAACCCGAAATTTGCAAGGATGACGCATGCTTTTCTTGATAAGATAGAAAGAGATGCTCTCTGCCGCAAATAATTAATAAATTAGTTAATAATTAATAAATTATTTTATAATTTATGATTAATAATTGATAAATTAATAAATTATTTAAAAATATATTTAATAAAATTAATTATTAAATTGATTGAAATGATAAAATAATATAAAATTATATTAATAAAAATAAATATATAAATTAAAATAGTTCATATTTATTTAAATTATAAATTATATTAATGTAATTAAAATATTTAAAATAAAAATATAATATTTAATATTTAATTAATTATATTTTATATATTTATATATTTATTTACTTAAAATATTTTTTATTTTATTATTATTTATAATAAAATTTTAATTACTTAAAAGATAATTAATTATATTTTATTTAAAAGAGGGGTTGGAGGTAGAAATATATTATTAAAAAAATTATTTAGGAATATATTATGAAAGACATGATTTATAAATTAATAAAAAGAAAAAGGATAAATTTAAATTTTTTTTGAAGAAATGATAGTTTATAAACTATAAACTATTTCATATAATCTATTAAATCAAAATTTATTTATTTTCATAAATTAATAAATAAAATATCTTTAAAAATTAACTTATAATTTATTAACTAATTTACATATTATGGAAAATATCTCTAAATTAATAAATTAAAAATTAACTTATGTGTTAGGTGATAGGAAATTTAAATCGACTTGAGTTGAGTAAAAACATCCACAAACCAGAGTTCGATAAGGGGGTCGTGTTTTGTAACTACCATATTTTTAGGTATATTTTTGACTTCATGGTTTGTTAGTAGAATCAGCTCACAAATCCACACCAACGCCCAACAATTATTCACTTCTAGAAATCAGGAAACTTGCTAACATGGAACCTAACTTAGGAAGTTAATAGCTTATAAGTACATGGACGCTAACGAAGCTAAGGAACCTTTTTCTCGCAAGGAAAACGATCTTAGGCAAATTTTTGCAATTTGTATCCCTTTTCTCTTTCTCGCACTTTGCTGTCTCTAATTATCTGCAAGCAATCTATATTTTAAAGATTAATTTATAATTTATTAATTAAATTAATAAATAATTTGATTGCTGAGTGAAACAGGAATTTTGGAGTTTTTTGTGATGTAATTTTTATTTTATGATTAAAAAAACATATTTTCTTCAATAAGATTCATATTTTTACAACGCCAACGTCATCCGATTATCCATTCACTTAAATAAACAGTTGATACTATTAGCCTTGTGGTTTCAGCTAGAAATAGTTCCCTGCTCAAACAGATGAAACCTCATCCGCAAAAAATTATGATTTTTTCGTGCATCAAGAGACGCTACGTGGCGTCTTAAAAGCCAATCCTTTATCGCCTACTCAGCTGACTCCTGTCCTACGCCTATGGCGCAAAGTACACTTCACCTGAGAAATTTATACTACTCACACACCAAGTCAAACTTGGTCAAACATCAGGCGCACATTAGAGAAGATCCTTTGCCTTCGTCTCCACGCATCATACAAACGATCATTAAAGGCGCGAACTGAACGAACTCTTAAATGTTGCCTTGTGCGGTATCGTATCTGTATTTTTGTTTCCGTTGCCTTGACAAAGTGTTGGAGCACTACAATGGCTTCTGGTTCGGTTTCTCTTTTGTGGTTTCGGAAAGGACTTAGGATCCACGATAACCCGGCTCTAGAATTCGCTTCCAAAGAGGCTAGTCATCTTTACCCTGTCTTTGTCATCGATCCCCATTACATGAAGCCCGATCCGAAAGCGTTTTCTCCCGGATCTGCTCGGGCGGGTCTGAACCGTATCCAGTTTCTGCTGGAGAGCCTTGCGGATCTTGATCTGAATTTGAAGAAACTAGGTTCGCGATTGTTGGTGCTTAAGGGAGAACCTGCCCAGGTTTTGATTCATTGCTTGAAAGAGGTAAAAGTTTGCCGTCTTTAATATCTTAGCTTTTTTTTTTTTTTGACTGTGTTCATGAAAAATTCCGAAAATTACTACATTATTGCCTTCAAGGTTGTCATTTGCGTTCCTTGTTTTGGTTGATGCAGTGGAATGTTAGAAAACTGTGCTTTGAGTATGATACTGAACAATATTACCAGGATTTAGATGTTAAAGTTAAGGTGATTCTTCTTCTTCTTCTTTTTCAACCTATTTATCTTTTTTTCTTCGTTTTCTCTTAGTTAATTTGTGTTCTATTTTCAAATTTTTGTTTTGATAGAACTATGCATCTGAAGCTGGAGTTGAGGTTTTCTCTCCTGTGAGTCACACATCTCTTCAATCCTGCCGATATCATTCAAAAGGTAAATTTGAACTTCAAGGAAAATATTATCATTTGAATTTTGCATTCTTTAAGTTACATTATACCCTTCCTGCCAATTTGTACTAAAACTAGAGTACCGAATAGCCTTTTCTTCCGGTTTTATTTAGATTCTGAATGATAATTAACAATGGATGATCAATATGTCCATTTGATATTGTGAATAACATGAAAGAATGGAGGGAAGCCACCACTTAGTTATCAATCATTTGTGAAGCTTGCTGGGCAGGCGCCGCCCCCCGTCTCAACCAAGCTTTCTTCCCTCCCTCCAGTTGGCCAACTCGGAAGTTATATGATTCATGAAGTTCCAACAATCAAAGAACTTGGATATGAAGATGTTAAAGAGGTAGGTAGATATATATATTTTTAATCCCTAGGTCTTCTTATGATGAGTCCTGATGAGAGAAGTTAATATATTCAGGATGAATTATCTCCTTTTAAAGGTGGCGAATCAGAAGCATTAAAGAGATTGGCAGAATGCATAAAAAACAAGGTCCTTTTTTTTTATCATTTTGGATTGAGGTTCTGCAAAAATCGTGTTAATTTATCATTACTTGAACTACAATTAATTGGTGAAATTAAATAATATCTTCTTTCTCTGGTTGCAGGAGTGGGTGGCTAAATTTGAGAAACCAAAGGGTAATCCATCTGCGTTTCTTAAACCAGGCAACAACTGTTCTTTCCCCTTACCTGAAAGTGAGTCAATGAGAGCATATAACAATTGTATTTTTTTCCCCTTAAAAAATGATCCAATTATTGGCTTGAATTATACATATCAGAACCCTTGGGATTTCTTTTCACCTCTTTTTGTACTTTTGTCTTTTTCGCAGTTTGGTTGCCTTTCTTCTAGATATTTCTACCATCATGTTCAAGAGGTATATAAAACTGTACCGAAACACACATCACCACCCGTTTCTCTTCTTGGACAGGTCAGTCCATCTCTATTTTCTAGAGATAAGTGTTGTGTTATTTAAGCCCTATCTATGTTTAGGAAACTAAAGCAACTGTTCATATATGCAGCTGTTGTGGCGAGACTTTTTCTATACGGCTGCTTTTGGGACTCCAAATTTTGATAAGATGAGAGGCAATAGAATATGCAAGCAGGTATAACATATGGCGGCTAATGTCAAGTTTGCTCTTAAAGCATTGCTTTATCTGCTCTTGATTAAGATAAATCTTTGCATAATGAAACAGCAAAAAAGAGAACAAAGACATGGATATTTGTTATTATCTCAGGGTGCAGTCAGCAAATACGATACCGACTAAATTTATATATTCAGAAATGTGAAAGCTCGCTCCACTAATGATTTCCCTTCATCTGACTAGCTAGTTCTTCTGTTTATGCTCTAAATAGATTTTTTTATTTCTGTTTAAACTTCTTTATAGATGTTTGACGGGATCAGGTGCTTTCAGTCTCACGTTAAATGAACTAGATGCTATGTAGTATTTAATATGTTCAATTGTTGGTAACAAATTTCAGCAGTCAAAGCAAAGCATTTTGTCTTCCTTGTGTTAGATATTTTCAATTTTGGTTGTTCTCGTACTAATACTCTTTAGAAACAATAGGAACGACATCATTGCTACAATCATATTAATTTTGCTTGAAAAAACTATTGGTTTAGATACCTTGGAATGATGACAACAAACTGCTGGAGGCTTGGAGGGATTCTAAGACAGGATTTCCGTGGATTGATGCCATCATGGTCCAGGTTTAGGCCTTGAAATCCTTACCTAAACGAACTATATTGCACTACTTCTCTGACCTATTCTTCCATGATATTTCTATTAGTTTTCTCACACCAGCATTGCATTTGATTTCATTTTTGCTATTATTCTAGCTTCGTGAATGGGGTTGGATGCACCATCTGGCACGGCATTCTGTTGCGTGTTTTCTAACTCGTGGTGATCTGGTAAATGACTCTGATATGCTAAACATTGTCTGTATATTCTCTCTCAACTAATTTTTTTCTTGTTTATGTTGACAGTTTGTTCATTGGGAAAAAGGGCGTGATGTCTTTGAGAGACTTCTGATTGATTCAGATTGGGCACTGAATAACGGAAATTGGCTTTGGCTCTCATGTTCGTCTTTCTTTTATCAAGTACATAGTAGATTGCAATTTCTCATTGTTGTGGATTTCTGTTGCTGCTATTTCTTCCTTTTTATAGTTGTGCTCTTAAGGGCTCCATTTGCCAGAAGTTATGGCTTTGCATTTTGTTACTTGTACTCTTGGCATAGATTGATTTGTGATTCGGGATTTTCATCTGACCTTTTTGCATATATTATGTCTATCAATTTCAGTACAATCGTATTTATTCTCCAATCTCATTTGGCAAGAAGTATGATCCTAATGGAGATTACATCAGGCACTTTCTACCTGTCTTAAAAGGTACATTGAAGTGCCCTCAATTCTATCATGTTCTGTAACCTAGTCCTTTTTTAAGGTTTTGAAAAACTGAATGTCTGATCAGATATGCCCAAGGAGTACATTTATGAACCATGGACAGCTCCTCTAAGCATTCAGACCAAAGCAAACTGCATCATTGGCAAAGACTACCCAATGCCAGGTCAGTTCTGTCTTTACAAGGTCATCATTTTCTTCTCACAAGAAATTTTCATATGAATTAATTTCGTTCTGGATTTAAGGGAGATTGATGCTATATTTTAAGGATCCGCATTTAGCATTGTGTTTATCTTTCACCTTCAGTTCACAATGAACCTGGTCCATGCATAGGCTTTCAGTAGTGGGTTCTGTACATGCTGTTCTGTTTGATCCAAAGAACTAGGTGTCTTTTAAATTGGAATTATTGGAAGAGAAATGGGGAAAAGTGGTTTTTCAATTTCTTGGCAAGGAAGTTGTCTTCCTGGATTTAATTTTGCATTAGTAAATTTTTTCTCCTAGGTAGTTTCATGTGAACTTGGATATCTACACATTTTACAAAAAACATATATGCTGATAATGGGAAATAGATTACTGGAATAGAATAAGCCTGAAAATATCTATTTTATTTCTTGATTCAAGCTATCCTTACTTAGTTTGTGCAAGTTGTGCTTCAGTTGTCTCGCATGATTCTGCAAGCAAGGAGTGCCGGAGGAAGATGGCGGAGGCATATGCAGTGAACCAAAAAATGAATGGTTTGGTCGGGGAAGAAGATCTGAGAAAATTGAGAAAGAAATTGGATGAAGAGATTCATGAGAACAAAAAGCAAGTTTCTAGAGCTAAAAGATTAAAACAACAACTGCTTGGTTGAGTGGAGATTTCTGGGATTACGCAGCTAGCATGACTGGAATAGCAGTTTCTGACTTCTGCAGTATGGCATATATGTTGTAGGACAATAGGCCATGTTACTATGTTGGGATTATGGTATCCTAATAATACAGTGATATATTGGTGTATAATGATATATTAATTGATATAGTGGTGTACCAATACATTACTAAATTTGACCATTGTTAAATTTAATTTTTAGCAAAAAAATAAATTTAATGTGTGATTAGATTTGATGATGTATTAGTACATCATTACATTAGCAGTGTAATATATTCTCTCCAGATTTCCTATTTCTGCCTTGTAATCATGTAGAGCCCCTTAATCACGACTGCTAACAATATTTTTTTGTATCTTGCAATGCTTCTATATGTGGTGTTTGCATGGGTCATGATTTTAGTGATGAATTTGAACATTATTGCCTTATTTTTTAAAGAAGCAAGAAACATAAGCATTTGTGCGATTTCCCTTTCATTTTTATTCTTATAAGAAAATTTTGATTACTGATAATATAATAAATGCAACAAAACTAGATTAATATTAATAAAAAAGTCAGCCTATTTAGATTTGCCGAGCAATCCTTGCTTTTAATAATTGATTTTATGAAAATTGACATACAAATACAGGCTACAACATATGATTACATAAAATCATACGATAATTTTATATATATCATGCGATTTTTTTCATTTAAAATAGATTAGGTTTCAAATAAATAAATTTGGTTCAGTATGGAGAAATTCTTATTTAATCAGTAAATATATCACTTGCGTTACTATCACTAAAAATATTACCTAATTGTTATTATTTTCTTAAATAGATACACGAAGATTGGAAGAATCCGACTAAGCATTTTTAATGGGGGAAAAAGGAGAATTAATGGTTGTGGGTAATTGTGGAATGGTAATAAGGATGATGACAGCTGATGGTAGTTTTGTAAATTTGTGAGTAATGTCTATCCTTGAAATGTTGAGTGATACTGATAACAATAAAATAGAGGGATTAGTGGCATAGTGGTATTTGATTGCCTTCAGAATTTTAATTTTCATTATATCTGAGTTCAAATCAAATCACGTGTATGTTAATTAGACTGCAACTTTTATTATGCAAAAAATAAAATAGAATATAGTTATTTAATTGTTTTGGCAAAAGAGATAATTTAATTCTCGTTAAGAACACTATTTTTAACAAATATTTTATATTTTTCTCTTTTATTGTATTATCTAGAAACAATTTCAAAATTTTATTTCCTTGAAAGGCCGTGGCTTCACCTAATTTGGCAAATGGTACAACAAAATTAACGTAAAAGTAAAACCTTTATGTCGACAAAAACACCTTAGCAAATCTGACGAAAAACTTTTATACAGACTAAAACACCCTCCACTTAGCAGGTAAGGTTTTAAATTAGATAAATAATTTATTTTTTAATTTTAATGTTTCCTTTAAATTCTATTTATTGTTTTCCTAAAGCTTTGAACTTTAATCCAAATGTATAATCTAAAATTTCTATGTAGTTTCAATTGTAAAGACTTCTCTTGCTTGAAATTTATAAAGTTTATAACAATATCTTCGCGAATATTATTTAAAAGAAACTAATTTTATCTTATGAAACTTACATGAAATATAACAAAAAGGTACTAATGTGAAAGTAAATGAATAAAACCAAAAAGGCACTGGTGTAGAAAATTTCCATATGCATCCGAGATTATATGCACTTATTCATTACCTTATTAATTAATTATTAATTGTTAATCATACATTTTATAATTTTTATTTGAAAAGGAACTAAGAAAAAAAAATCCTAAATCTATTCACGTGCCCTAGCCCTTAATCACGTGCCAAATTCAAACTAGCTAGTAGCTACTGGTTAGTGGGGTCTTCTAAAGAGTACATATCCACGGTTGCCACCATCGGCCGTACAAAATAGGCTGCGAGTTCTCCATTTTCCTCATCATTGCTTCTGATCTCTGAATCTCTGTTAGCGAAGCGACTATTAAGATCGAAAGCTGTGAACTTTGATCAAAGCCCTAGTTTCTATTCTTCTTTAGCTGCCAAAAAAGGCATTTGAGAATCCTGCGGCGGAGGCTTGTCCATTCTCATCTCAAATCCCTTGTCGCGTTTTCTTCCCCTTCACTATCTACTTCCAACTTCACCGCTGCTAACCCTACATTTGATTCCTGCTCTTCTTTTCTCCTGTCCTGTCATTTCAGCACTGATTCTGGTGCTTTCTTCTTCAGTCGTCTGATTGCAGTTTTGATAAATTTTATGCTCGGTTTGTGATTTGGATTAGCGGGTATTTTATAGAAGTATGCATTTTTGCATTATATGGGTCTATGTATGATTTGTAATTTTCCGCAATGCGATGTGTTACTTGTTATGAAGGGGCTACCGCGGTCAGGAAGAATATTGAGGATGTAATGCCAATTGCTACTTGGACTGAGCGCAAGGAGCTCTTGGCTGAGCTTGAGGTGAATCTCTTTCGTTTCTTTTATTTTTTAATTTTTCAATCATTGTTCTCTGTTTGGATGGAGAGAATGTGTTTGGAGAAATGAATTGCGTGCTTTTTTTTTCTAAGATGGGATGGTATTGTGTGCCTGAATTTACAAAAGGGAAGAATATGTGTTTGGAGAAATGATGTGAGGTGCGTGCTTTTTCCAAAATAGAGGACAAACGGTTTTCACATATGCAGGGTGGTTTTGTATGCCTGGATTTATAAATGGGATTTTGTGTTGTTGTAGCCTCGCTGTTCTCTCTTGACCAGTTTTGCAATAGGGGTAGTTTTTTTTGGTATTCCAAGGATTATCCTCACTTTTTAACATGTTTTTGTCCTTCAGGGAAAGCGTTATCTTGAAATAAACTATCCTGAAGGTCCGTTTTGTACAAAGGTTAGTGTTATTTTCAATTTTAAACGGAAGGATAATTCTGTTTTCATGGTTGTGTGTCCACTCACTTTGGAGGAGAACAAACCTTATAACATTGTGTATATATGATAATGCTTTTAGAAGATGTGAAAAAGCATGATTTGCAATTTTGATTAATTGGCATACTTGAGTGCTCTTCGTATCCTAGAACTTTCATTTCTCATCTCACGAATTGCTGTACTTGCTTCTTTGTTCTAATTGGAAATTTACTCTTTTTTTGTTGGCTTCATATTTACATGTTGCCATGGCATGCCCAAGTATAATATTATCGAACATATTTCATCTAAATTTTCTCTCATGGCTTTCTTTAGATTCAGGAAGCACCAGCTGTTGTTAAGTCTATCTTTGACAAAAGGATTGTTGGATGCCCTGGAGGTGAAGGCGGTGAGTGCTTCTTGCATTACTTTTATGTAATCTTGTGCGTGAGATTCTTCACAAGATGATGAAAAAAAATATTATGATTGGTAATGGAACTAAGACAAACTACCTTTTTTAAACTGCAGAGGATGAGCATGATGTTGTCTGGTTTTGGCTGGAGAAACGCAAGCCTCATGAATGTCCAATCTGTTAGCAGTATTTTGAAGTAAGTGAAGATTCAGACTAAAAATATCATTTTCCCTGCCTTGCAATGTAATGGAGACAAGTTAGGATTTAAATGTCATGAATCAAGATGTGTATATGTAATTCAAGATCACACATTTTCATGAATGGGCACACATACACTTTTGGTTTAAATTCTGGTAAGCAAGTTCTTGAAGCATTAGTTAACAAATAACTGGAATTCATTGCAAATGGATTTGTAGAGAATCTGACGTGAAAAGTGCCGCTCGCTAGTAATGTGTTGAATTTTTGCTTAGATGAACTATGTCTAGGAAATCATACAATTAAATAAATGCATCGATTCAATTATAATTATGGTTAGATAATTAAATGACTTATTTTGTTTATTATTTCACAGCTTGAAGTGATGGGAGCTGGTGGAAATCCTCTTGAATATGGGGATGAGGAGGATCATCGACGTTGATTGCAGCCCACTATTTTCCTTCGGGAATAAATTCTGCAAAAAGATGAAGAGACGATGCTGAGCAAATGCTGGAACCTCACCAGGTCCTTCATGTTTTCTTTTTGATTGGTATAAACGTTGTGATATTGCGACATTTGAGATAGGAGGTTTCTGTGGTCAAATTCAGACACAGAGTTGATGATATTTGTTAGGATTTCAAATAATAAATAACAACACCATGATTTTTAACTCTTTGCTTCAACTATCAGAATCTTACGTCATTTTAATCGCTGACGGCTAAATGAAACATTCAAAAAACTCTGGCGGTTGCACTGTTTCTTTTGATTAACAGATCGATGCATAATGTGGGCCTTCAAATAATGGGTTCTAAGGCCAGTAAGGTAAGGTTTTTCCAAGGTCATAATAGGCTCAGGCCCAAACTCAAACTTGGTTATCCATGTGCGGGGCCTTCAGATTTATGAACAAAAAAGGGGTCTTCACTCTAAGTTACAACGAGCCTTAATTCCTTTTAAAAATTGAATATGAAAATACTACGTTTCTAATAGAGAGTACGGGGTTCTGAAGATAAGAAGATAACAGATAGAAGATGAGAGAAAAGATTTAAAAATAGGGCAAAATTTAGCTGTACTTCCTTAAATGTTTAGCATGGGATTCTCCACTAACATAATGATAAGTGTATTACTTATTCTGTTAATTATTAATAAGTTCAATTTGATATTTGATATTTATAATAATTGATAATATTATAATTATAATATAATAATTAATATATATGTTGTAATATGAATGTATATTTTACGGCAAACATATAAAAAACTTTTACTTAAATTTTACCTTTAAAAATAAACCCAATTTATTTGTTAAATATGAGTCTTGATATCAACTAAGGCCCAAAAAATTATTGCTCTTTTTAAGATCCAATTTTTTGTTTTAAAAAATATTAAAGAATAAAATAGGAGGAATATAATGTTCGGTACATAATGAAGAATCTAAGAGATTCGCTTTGAAGCTTTCTTGAAAAGAGGTGTATTGATAATGAATGCTTGTAAAATTTTCATAAAAGCCTATAAATTTTTCTTCATATATCTTCCAAATATTTTTCTATTGCAAATATAATTATCCAAATTGCAATTTCGTATCGTTACAATTTGCAAGTTTTGTTAAAAATCGGAAATTTTTATAAAATTAAAAAAAAAAGTAAAGAGTATGGAAGTAAAATCAATGTTTCATCTCATAGCAAGAAAAGATACAGAGGTACCAACCTTTTGTTGGCGTCCCTTTGGCAAAGACTCGAAGAGAAGAAAGAAAGGAATAAAAAGGAAAAATTCTGAAAAGACATCAATCGATATATTCTTAGGAAGCCACATCCCAATCCAGGGGGCTTTTGTCCGTTTCTGAGGCCTTCAATTCGATTATACATTAAGTGTTTGGAATCAAAACTGAATAGAATCAAAGCCTCACATCACACTCATACCAATAATGAAAAGGAGATAATTGTCACTTTCTTTTTCAATTTTGGCATAATAAGGAGGTGAGATTTTTACACATTCTAATATATATTATATTATGTGTATGTGGTAAGTGAATAAATAAAAATTGTTAATTTTAATTTTAATTCTCCTAAAATATCAGTTATATTTTAGAAAATAAAATAAGTAATTATAATTATTAATTATTAATAAAAAAATTAAATGTTAACAATTTAATAATTAACAAATTATAAAAAAATAATTTTTTAATTTATAATTATTTTCTTCTTTAATTTTTTATTAACAATTGTGATTATCCACTTTATTTTTAAAAGTGTATTTTATATTTTAAAATAATCAAATCTATTAATTCTTATAATTTTTAATATTTTAAAAACTAAAAAATTAAAATTTCAATATACACAAATTTTATAAAATTAATGAGTAAATAATAAAATTAACAATTATTAATTTTTCAAGAGGAGAGAGATGAAGGATATTTTGGACACAGCACCGCCGACCCTTCTTTTTTTTCTTTTTTCTCTTTTGGGTGGTAATTTTCACCGAACATTATTCTTTTTTAAATTAACAATTACATTTTGTCGAGAATGATTTACCTGCCAAATTTTCACGAACCCTCCGACTACTGCCTTTCTTTATGTTTCGTGTCGAAACTTAAAACCCTCGCGAAAGTGAAAGTGAAATTCTAATTCCATTCCATTCAACTTAGAGCCTTTATAAGTATTTTGTTTAATTCTTTTATTCTTGTATTTATTGTTTAATAATCAATTCAAACCAGTTGGTTAGGGGAAAAAAAAAATAAATACAAGAACTGCAGTACTAATTTATAGAAAAAAAAGGTCGGTGAATCGATCATATATTCGGTTTGATAAATTTTTAAAATTCAATTGAACAAAGATCCAAGAACCAATCTCGAACCAATTAATTTGTATGATCCGGTTACAATTCGCACGATTGAATTGATTACTATTTTTTTTGTTATTAATATTATTTTGGTTAATACTATACATATGCATCCAGGATTCCAAATTATATAATTTTCATTCTTTACAAAGGAGAGCTACATAAAAGAATAGATCAATCACAATTTTATATAATAATTTGGCAATATCTATATCATGAATTTGTGAAAGCATGAAATTATTTAATACATTTGAATTAATTTCCTATTTATATGTACAATTTTATTTTTTTGTAATAATTCAATTATTTTAATTGATATACGTAATATTTTAACATAAATTTAAAATACAGGTTTAAATTCAGTTTGACCCTGATCATATTATTAAATTTTAAACAGCCTTTTTTTAATGTTTTAGTAACTGATCTATTGTTAAATAGTGTTGGTGTTTATTCTTTAATTAACTAGCAGAGCCTCTTTATGGACTTTTTGCCAAAGTTAATACTAGCAGAGGAATGGTGATTTGGATTAATTTGGAGCAGTGTAGCATTTAAGCAAACAAAATCTCAAGATGAAGATTAATAGGTGAGTTTTAAAACTTGGGATGATATGATAATTTTAAAAATTATTCAATTGATATTGCTTAATTATATTAATTAAAAAATAAATAATTATAATTAAATAATTTGAATTTAATGATTTCTAAATTTTTTATGTCCCTCTAGATTTTGAGACTTTTGAAGTATCATAATAAGCACTAGATCAACAAAAAAAAATTCAAAAGATTTTAGACAATGATATTTGTATAAAAATGTTATAAATAATGAAAATAAGATTTAAAATTAAATTTTAAATATAAATTTATTTCATTATTTTATATTTATTAATAATTTTTAATTTATATTTAAAATTTAATTATAAATTTTATTTTCATTATATGTAATATTAATCTATCACATCATTTCAAATTGAGAGAAATTTTCCCACTAATATATTATCTTTAATTAAATTGATAATCCAGGGAAGGAATAACGGGTAATGATTAGACGACGACTAAACATCATTTGCAATATATATCAATGTTGCTTATCATTTGTATTTGACTTTTAATGATGAGCCAAAACTGGTCTCTCTATCTATTAGGTTTTGCCTTATAGCTAGTTGTAGGTCCAACCGAGCACATCAAAACAATTTTGAAATTTTCACTGCAATCATATTTGGTATTTTTAGCTGAAACAATATTTTAATTATTACATTTTTTTTTCCTTTGTTAAAGGGAGGTTTTATTGGTTTATTTAACCAATGATAATGCACAATAGTTTATATTGGGGAAGGACTACTATCCCCCAGCAGAAGGGGATAAAATTAGTTTAAATTGCAAAATTTATAAATAAAATTGTAAAATTTTATGAAAAAATAATGTCATCGTATAAAAAAAAATTGTAAGTTTTATGTGGACAATTTTACTTCATATAATTTATATTATGTGAAAAAAATTATATGTAATTATTCACATAAAATTGATAACTTTTTAATAAGAGTTTACAATTTTGTTTGTAAAACTTGCAATTTCAGGCATAATAGACTTTGCCTTATCTTGTAGTTTTTGTAGATTAAGAGAAAATAGTTCAGAAAAACGTTATGCCCTTGTTTGAGGAAATGAATAACACCCCTTTGTTTCCAACAAGAGGTAGGATTTGTCTTGATCCTCCCCTCACAATAATAAGTGAAGTCTGGGTGAATTACACCAGTTTATATTGAAATTTATTCTTATTACACACCCCTTCTCAGAAGCATTAACATTTGTTGGAAAAATCCTAGCCAAATATTCGAAAATCAGACAATAATAAATGAGCATTCTTCATGTATATCATAAAGTTTGGGTGGATTACACTGATTTATATTCAAATTTAGTCTAATTACGCCCTCGTTTGTAGAAAAATTAAATTTGTTGGGAAAATCCTCTCTAAACATTCGAGCATCAGTCAATTGAAATATATAGCATTATGATAAGACACACAAATAATTTCATATGAAAAATTTACAATTTTCAAAGAAAAATTATTAATGAGAATGAATTTATTATATTATTAGAATTATAGGATAATGTGTGTCACATACACTTTTAATCATAACCTCAAAATTTCTTGATCACCATATTCATATCTCTTCTGAACCTTTTTTGTAAGAATTTTTTTTTGATACTACATTAAAATTGAAAACTCAATATTAACCCATATAAATATTATTAAGTGTATTTTTTTTTTCAATTCAATGATCTAATTTGATAGAAAATCAATTATTTCTGATGAAATCAAATTGTTAAATTGAAAAAAATAATATTATTTAATAATATTTGTATGGTAATAGCATTAAATTTTTAGTACTAATGTGATACTAAAATTTTTTTAAATACTCACAACATCATTTCTCTCATATTTCCAACTAATATTCAACACAAATATTTATAATTTAAAATATTTGCTTAACAATCACTTAACATAAAAATTTAATTTAAACAGAAAATACGAATATCCAATCCTCCCCTTAGAACGTTAGATGAGACCGAGAATGATAAATGAGACTTCTTTATATTTTTTTGCATAAAGTTTCAAGTGTCTTACAACTGTTTCTGTTCAAATTTAACCTAATCATACTCGTATTATTTTATGTTTATAATTATAATTATAAATTAACCTTTCTTATAGTTATTTTAATCCGTCAATTTGTGTAAAAGGGAAAACATTAACATGCGTAGGTATGTGTCCCATCAAAATATGATTTCAATATTATAAAATCACTTACTTGGTTCCACAAAGGTGAAGTTTATTCTATCAACTTATGTTAATTAATTCACACGTCACAAATGTCTGGTCAATAGATGAGTATCAGCTTGTGCGCCTACATGTACTGTTGAAGTTAAAAACCCAGACTTCAAATAGAGAAGTTTTTATTAATTTGCATCCCAAATTGTTCTCCAATTTCACTTTAAAGAAATTGAGAGGAATATTTTTCCTCTGTGCATGCCAGCTTATTGCAAATGAGGCTCTTAAAATACTGGAAAATGGTCATATGTGAATTGCACTATGAGATTTTAAAGTTAGAAACTTTTTTCAATTGGGTACTCAATATGTTCCCTTATAATAAAGATTTGTCAATTTAAGCTTCCTAATCACAAAGATTACACCCACCAGATAAGAGATTAGTGCCAGCAGCATATCTTGTCTTCTCACAAACAGACGCTCCTATTTGTAAATGATGCAATCCTTTGGTTTGAGGCTATCCTTTTTTCATGAGTGTGGGGCTGTAAAGGTGTTGACAATTGCAAAAAGGTAGCCCTTTTTAAGTTCTCCTTAAAGGAGGGAAAATACAGTAGTTTTTTGACTTAGGAGGGAGATTAGATGCTTAACCATTCAGTGGTCAACCAATTAGGAGTTGCCATGTCAGCAACATTTTTTGAAGTTTTAGGTCAACCAGTTTTATATTGATGCTGCTTTTGTTGCACTAGCATTGTCTTAAATGCAGCTAAAAGCTAATTCCTACCGCCTTTTTATGTAATGAAATCTTTAAGATACACAAATCTTTTCCTTAGTGAACCACCAGAAATCTTACTGTCAAAATTTATTTTAATAATACATCAATCTTTGCATGGATATCAATAATACCATTTAGATTTCATCAATCTAAATGGTTTAAAACAAAGATACTTTTTTCACATGATACAAAGTAACTAATTAAAGTTGAAGACATTTAAAAAAAAAGTGATTACAATGTTAGCACTAGCTGTCAAAATCTGCTACATTGCAGAGGAAAAAAAATTGATTTTGAGTACAATACATTTTTCGACATAACAAGGAAATACTTAATGTTGAAGAACTTTATATATAGTTTCACATTATTGAAAAGAAAAATGCTAGCTGCACATATTGTATTCTTATTCTTTCTCTCTAGTGCAGGTGAGGGATAACAATTTCAAGCACACTACTCATCCCGTGAAGGCATTGCATCACCTAGGCCACACTTTTTCCCCAATTTTTCCTGTTTTAGAGGTAGATTAATTGCCCAGATTGAGCATGCCCATTTGAATAGTTCAATTTAATCCTGCATCCTCATCAATGAAACTATTGAAATTCAGGAAAAATAGTACAAAAACTTTGAAGGCCTGTGGTGGATAGACGGGAGTACAGATTGATAAGATTTCCAAGTAAGCTGCATGAAAGCTGCATGTTATAGGTGAGCATACATAGTGGTGCACAATGAATGTACTCATTGACTTATAATACGTAGTGGCTCTGCCTTTGCATATCTGAAATAAATCTGGTTGAGGCAGGGATATATGCCTGATCCACTTTCACTTTCCAATTTTCTACAGTTTTGCTTTTACAGTCAGAATCAAAGCTGCTAATGTCTGCACAACTTGGGTACTGAAATAGGAAATTAAAATAAACCAAATAAAAGAAGTTGGCCAGTGGGATTCATCATATGTTCAAGTTGGAGTCCACTAAGCCCTCTCTAGCGGGCAATAGAAAATATGAGCAGAAATATGCTAATAATTTAGAATTCAGATTTTGAAATGATGGGCTTCTATTCTACTCCTCAAAATTCCTTTTTGTAAAGACTCAAACTGAAAAATTTTCAATTTATTTTTTCTTCTAGAGAAGTTTATATCAAATTGGTAGGTATTTCGCTAACGAATATAAAAAAAGTTGGGTGTTAGTTTATAAATATAAAACAAAACCTCAACTCTTAAACTAGTTTTTGTGATTGAAAAGATCCAATAAAGGCACACAATGTTGGTATTAGAGGCCAATTTACAACATCTCTTTTCAATAGTTTATGGGAGAGTCTGAAGACGTTAGCCTACTATTTGAGGGAGAGATTGTTGGATTTTTCCATGTTGGTTGTGGAAGAGGTTAGAGCCAATTATAACATTTTTGTCTCAGTCCACAAGAAAGGTAGATAATATCAAGATTCCAACTAATAACTTGATTCATGAAGGAGAGATTGTCGAGTGGATGTGGAAGGTGCTGAATGTTGATTTAAAAGTATGAGGAAAAATTTTAATTTTTGAATTATCTTTTATGGTTGAGAAGGGCCAATAAAGACATCCAATACAAATAGAGTGATATTTGGAAGTTTTTTCACATAAATGTGTGTATAAGAAAAAGATCCTCCCTCCTTTTATTTGTTACACTGCTCAAAAGAAGGTCTAATCTTTGGGCTTCGGTTTATGAGTATAAACAAACAAAAATTTTCTTCTAGTGGGGTTTGAGCCAACAAGCACAGCATAGTGGCAAGAAAGCAAGAGAGAGAGAGGAAGGTTAGAGTATAAAAGCTCACTTGCTTTTCCTTGTCACTTCTAAATACAAAACCCTATGTGATTTTTGTTTAATACAATCAAGAAACCAAGGGAAAATGCCTTGAAACTACATCTTCATTCCCAAATTAAACTTCTTGGGGGTTTTCCAATTCATAGAAGTCCTTTTTTTGTCCTTGATCAATTGAGCAGTTAAAGGTATAGAACTTTAGTTTCAGGTTAATGGTTATCCATCAATCAAGCAAATATTCATAAACAAATGATTGTGTAAAGATAATTTTTTTTCTTTTTTTCTTCACAAGCATTTTTATTCTTTCTTGTTTTCAGTAATATTCTTGAGTTGTTGTTGGGGTTTGCTTTATATTCTGGCCACTGTTCACAAGCATAGATTCTCTCTTATGTGTTGAGTTCCAGAGGCCTCTCTCCTGGCTGGCTGGCTGGCTGACTATTAGGATGGATGAATGAATTTTCTCTCCTCTGCTTTGATTCTTTCTGCTCATAAAAGGTTTGCTGCTTTTGTCTTTGTCTTTTCCTCTCTCCTTTTCATGGATTCCCCTTCTAGGCGGTTTTACACATATACATACACACAAAACACACACACTCACGCTCAATATACATACATATCTAATCAGCAAATGCATATTCACACGTTTTATTCCAACTCCACCATACCCTTTTGGGTATAAAGAGACATTACCATTCTTCATTCTCTTCATTGCAGAACCTCTTCACACTTATTGCAACTGCCAAGTGGTTTAGGGTTCTTTTGAACTGTTTGCAAGTGACAAAATGAGTTATGCACATTCTCATATGGGCTCTGGTTCGTTCTTCTCTCTTTTGTACTGTGGACTGATATTACTTGTTGAAACTCTTTCTGTATTTTAATTGGTTGTCTTCTGTATTTTCCTTAGAGTTTTCTAAAATTAACAATTTTTTGCTCTTGCTTATTGTATAGTTTAAAATCTATGATGATTTCTTTGGTCCATTCATAGGATTTATTTATTGTTTTGCTCTTTCCTTGAATGATAACAGTTGTCTTTGAACTTGATATGTCATTATAGCAGCAACTTTCTTAATTATAAACTGCAGGCAGTAGAACTGCTCGAAAAACTTCAGAGTTTGGAAAGACTTATGTGGTGAGGCCTAGAGGAAAACACCAAGCCACCATAGTTTGGCTGCATGGTCTAGGCGATAATGGTTCCAGGTATGGAAGCTTCATTTTTGTTGAATGTCTTGTTCGCATTGCCATAAACTGTCACTCTATCATTCATTCTCCTATAGGTCCTGTACTGACTTCTTTCTACTTTTCTTCTTTAAATCCTTGTGTTGATATCTTCTTCTTTTTCCTTTTTTTCCCCTGCTCCTCTTGGCATTCTACTATTTTCCTCTAAATTTTGAGTTTCTTTCCCCCACTTTTTACTTTGTAGTTCTTATGTATCTTGAATTTGTACGGGGTTAAGTAGGTAATTATGAGTTTAAATGTAGGAAATATAAGGTATCAAGTATATGACCATGCTGTTGATTAACTTTCTGAAAATTCATTAATTAATAATGTCTGGTTTTCAGAGAATTTACACTTTGGATCTAGATCTTGCTCTTTCTTTACTTCCACTTTAAAAAGTTTTATCATGTTGTATTTCTTATATGTTTTGCCTCTTTTCTTTCCTGATCTTTCAGTGTAGAGCTTCTTTCTGTTGAGATTCTAAATGGAATAAATTCTCAAGAAATTTTTGTTAGTATGATAAAATATCATCTGATTTTTAGAAAGCTTTATTTGGAAAGGTATGTACCACATTCTTGATTGATGGACCGCAAGCTCAGTTGCTTGTGGACATGACTTTTGTCAGAAGTTTATTAACGAGAATATAGGCTTACACATTTAGAATTTGTTTTCTTATCTCAGTGTCTTGTGTGGTCATAAAAAATACAATTTGAGTAGAGCATTTTAGTGCAAACATGGTTCATTACTTTATCATAGGCAGTTGTGTCTACCAGAATTGTGGATTCAAGGTTGATGCTTGCTGTCTAATCTTTCTGATTTCTAGCTGATATAGTATTTTACTCTATCATCTAAGAGCAATTTGAGAAATTCCATCCGCAATTGCATTTTTTTTTTTTTTGATAGAATATTGAAGAATTTGTCACTTTCCCAGTACTGGGATCATTGCTTGCTAGCCAAGTACATACTTACCTGATTTGAGCTTGGTTTGCCTGCAGCTCATCCCAGCTCTTGGAATCCCTTCGTCTTCCAAATGTAAGAATTTCAACTAGTTGGAGCTTCTAGGCTACCTAGCTTGCTGCTCTTCAAACATAATCTCACTTGTCAGATTTATTGCATTTCTAGAAAAACATCTCAACTGGCTTATCACCATGTTCAGGGAGAGCAGGTCCTCCTTGAGCGTGATGAGAAGCCTATTGTAGGAGTGTTATAATCTCTAATACTATTCTATGATGTTTTGGATGATATGATATGAAATGGTGCAGATAAAATGGATTTGCCCAACGGCTCCTACGCGTCCTGTAGCAATACTTGGCGGTTTTCCATGCACTGCATGTAATAGCAAATCCCTCTTTATGTTCCTATTCTTTTAAATTAAGCCAATTTATGTTGTAAGCTCATATATCTCATGTACTAAAATAATCTAAATTTCTAACTGAACATTGATCAGGGTTTGATGTGGGGGAACTTTCAGAGGATGGGCCGGATGATTGGGAGGGCTTGGATGCTTCTGCAGCACACATTGCTAACTTGCTGTCAACTGAGCCAGCTGATGGTATTCTTAGTTGTTTACAATTCATCTTATAACTGCATATATGATACAATCTGCGTTAAATAAACCGTATCTGTTTTAAAATAATTGGGGATCAATTTGAATCAAATTATGTCATGTGCGAGACAGTGACTAGAGTTGTAAATATATAAGATTACAAATAGCACCACTTGGGCTAAATGTAATAGATATCTTGTAGATTCGCTCTGATCATATATTTCATCAAGATAATTGTTTCTTGTTTGTGACAGTGAAAGTTGGCATTGGGGGATTCAGCATGGGTGCAGCAACAGCCCTATACTCTGCAACCTGTTATGCAATGGGAAGGTATGGAAATGGCATTCCTTACACTGTCAACTTGAGAGCAGTGGTTGGACTAAGTGGCTGGCTTCCTGGATCAAGGTATGGAAGTATCTGGATTATTTTTTTTTTTCTCGCGGCCAACTAAAGCAAGAAATTCCTCAAAATATATATAAATATAGTGCATCCAGTTCATCATTATGTCAGTTCCCATAATATTTGCCCACACACTGTGAATGAGAATTGTCATGCAGGAGCTTAAGGAACAAGATAGAAGTGTCGCATGAGGCAAGAAGGAGAGCTGCTTCATTACCCATTATTATGTGCCATGGAAACAGTATGTATCTGCATATCTTATTTTCTGATGCTGCTATCTTTTCTTTCGATTTTCATCAGTATCCCTTGCTGCCATTCATACTGCTTCTACTCACCTCAGTGAGGGCATAGTTCTTAATTGAACCCTATCTCCAAAATTGTTGCAGGTGATGATGTAGTCCTTTACAAATATGGAGAGAAATCAGCTCAATCCTTAAGTTCAGCCGGATTTCGATACATCACATTCAAATCATACGATGGGTAATTTCTCCCCTTCTCAATAAAAAAATCACCCTACTGTGAATAAAACAGTTAAAGAAATTGAAACATCATTTGGTTCTGTTATACAGAGTCGGTCATTACACAGTTCCTAGAGAGATGGATGAAGTCTGCAACTGGCTGTTTTCAAGGTTGGGCCTTGAAGGATCCTCATAAGCAACGCCATGCCTAGATCAGGTATATGGAGGAATAATAGGGAAGGCAGAGATGCAGAGAGCAAGTAGGTAGATAAGTGAATGGTTTATGGGTATATGGTATAGGAGAAACTTGTACTTTAGGTTCCTTTTATGATCATGTTCCTTATAATAAAGCCTTTGAATTTTTTATAATGTATTTCTTCGTCATTATTGTTTTTGAGCTTAGAATCTTGGTCAGTTGTACTATTAGTTATTGTAACCGCATGTAATATACCATCAGTATTTTCTAGTAAGTTGGATAGTATGACTGCTCAATTTTCCTTGGAGTTTTAATTTCCCTAATTTGTTATGGTTAACATTGCAGGTTCATGCCATGAGTGAATCAATGAAACGAAATATATAACAAGTAGTGTTTTAAAGAATGAAAAACAGAGAAGTATAGTGTTTTTGGCCAAAGTTTAATAGCTTTCTTTCTTCATTCAAACTTATATTTTAATTAATTAGGGCATAGGAGTAGAAGTATTCAGCCCAATAGTTGGGTTTGATGATTAAGGCAAGTAAGTCACCTAATATTGGCTTTGTTTAATTATTTTTGTAATCCATTGAGCTAATTAAATCATGCTTTAGTGACTATTTTGATTTGTCGAAAATCTTTAGTTCAAGTAATATTTGATGTTCCTTGAAGGTTTATATCTTCCATTACATTTAAGATTTGATTCTTGTTTTTATGTACGTGTATTTAATGATCTAACTATTCCTATCATTAAAAAAATTATTTTGGCTTGTGTGGTTTTATTTTTAAAATGTAGATTCCAACCCATTTTGTCAAATGAACACTTGATTAGCTAAGTGTACTTGCACAAAATTGTTGTTGTTATTATTGTATATTGGTTAATATCCAAATATTCAAATAGAGTTGCGTTAAACCCTTGAAAATGTTACACATAACAAAATAAAGTTAAGGAATGACAAAAAATAAAATTATAAACAAAAAAATGTAATTAAACAATATTTGAAGTACTTGAAGATTGATCTGAACACAACCTAGTTTTGGTTGAGGGGCTCAACTAGGGGTGCAAATAAATTAAGTAGAGCCAAGCATATATATGCTCAAACTTGAACTCAACGAAATAAACAAACTCCAACTTGAGTAGAACATTGTTAAGTTTAAATAATTCAAATTTGAATTTGAGCCAATTTGAATATAAGTTCAAATAAATTTTTATGAGTTTATTCAAGTAATATGTTATTGGGCTTTAATTTCTCATCAAACTTGAAATTATTCAAATTTAAATTCAAGCTTTTAATGAATATGAATCTAAATAAGTTTACAATCTCACTCAAATAGTTTGTTGTTTAACTTAAATTTAATCATATGAAATTTTGCCTCTCATAAATAAAATAGACATCAATTTTTTTTATTTTATTTATAAATATAAATTTTTGTAACCATTAAGTTTATTACAAAATATTTACACAATCATTATATAATACTAACAATTACATTTAGCAAAAGCTAATTATTCTAACCAAAGTATCATAATTTTATTTAACCTCAATAATTATTCATATGATTGAAATTTTTTATGTATTATGTTATTTATATGGAGTATATAAATAAAAATATAATTTTTTTTATTAAGTCATTTAAATTAGGAAACAATTTAAACTGAATAACATGAAACTCAAGTTTGGTTCGTTTAAACTTGATTTATTTAAAGTCAAATTTAAATTGAATTACAAGTCGATTTTAAATTGCTCGTGAGTAACTTCTCTTTTGCACCTTTGAGTTCAACTAGTTCAATATCAAATATGCACATACAAAGAAATACCAATAAAAGGTAAGAGAAATTTAAATAAGATTATTTAAAAAATTAATTATTGTATTAAATTTTTTAATAATAATGATCTAACAAAGTTTTATTAGTAGTGAATACTTAATTTATATACCCATTGAGCAATTGAGAATTTCTCCACATCCATAGAGGTGCTTCCTAGAATTATGGGAGTCATGAAAGTAAATCAAGCTTGGTATATCCTAAAATAAGAATTTCAAGGCAACTAGAAGGTATGAGCCATCAATTCAATCTTGTAGGAAAGGGAAAACTTAACAATGATGAATGAAAAGAATCTTTGAATGAATAGTTTACTGGAGTTATATAATTAGTGAATTATATGAAAAAGTCGCTCAAAGAAATGTAGAGAAAATTTTATTTAGTTTCACCCAAAATTTCAATCCAAAATTGAACAAAGTGGCGATTTTTCTCAATTGATTGTTCAGGAACTAATGAGTTCTTTGAAATCTATTGGAAGTTGACTCATCATATAACTCCAAAGTTGTTTTGGGGAACAGAGAGCCTCTATGTTGACATACAAGGTAAAGGCAATGTCGGTGTACTATGTTCCTGAATTAGTTGAATTTGCCAGCTTAGTGTTTGATAACTCTGAGAATTGTAAATACGTAATTTGTGACTTAAAATGGCTGTTTTCATCTTTCATTGGACTATGTCCAAAATGCATCATACGATAGCACAAGAGATTTGGTCAATTAAAATTCGAAAGGCAGAAGATGAGTGTAATGAAAACATGGCTCATGGATTTGCCTCAGACTAAAGAGAAGCAATATATTTGTGAAGGATGTGCACGGGGGAAGCACCATCGACCCCAAGTCCTCACTGATGTGTACAGTCTTATGACAACTCTTTCTGTATGGCCGATGAATTTCCCCGTCTTACTTCTAGATTCTAGTTTATCTTATTAGTAAAGTTATTGTAGAGATGACACCTAATTAAATAATAATTTATCAAAACTTAACCAAAATTTTCATGTTATATTATATTAAATTATATAATATTGAAATTAATTATTTTAATTAATTTAAAATATTATGTTGTTCTTAGACCTATTTATGGGACAAATGACTCACTCGATTCAAAAGGTCTAACTTGAAAAAAAAAACCAAGTTTGTACTCTATTTTTCTAGTCCAAATATTTACTAAATTTGTTTTCATGGCCTCATTAATATTTGGATTGCACTCAGGCTATGATAATAGATAATGGATTAATCCAACCCAATTTAATTATATAAATTTACTTTTAACAATATAATTATATATTATAAAAAATAATGATATCTAATTATTTTTAATTTAAAAAATATTTAATTTATTATAATTAAATATTTCATATTTTTAAATATCCTATTATTTTTATAAATATATATTTTTATATAAAAATTTATTTTATTTAAAATAAAAATAAAAATAAAAATAATTAAACTTTCAAATCAGGACTTGGGTCATATATAAATTATCAGAACAAGTTGGACCAAAATTTTTAAAAATTATAAAGATTAGATTCAGATTTAAATTATTATATTTCATGCAATTATATTTAAAAAGTCTGACTAAAAATTCAATAACCCAGCACATGCACATTCCTAATTGTCTTGTGTGTTGAGCATAATTCTTCCACTAGTTTGAAAAATAAAAGCAAGTTAAAGGATGAACAAATAAATGTTCAAACAAGAAAAACTCTACGGAGATAACAAATTAATTAACTGCACCTTCATCCCTTATGATTTTATAGAGATTAAAAAATAATTTAATTTATTTTTTTTAATAAAATTTTTAAGATTATTTTTAATTTAAAATCAAGATTTATTTCGTTCTTATTTCTTTTTTTTTTTAACTCATAATCTGTGATCAGACCTAAACACACATATAAATCTTTCTTTTTCTTTTTTTTATTTTATGCACAAATCTTATCATGGTTGAAAAAGCAGAAAAAAGATAAAATAAATTTATTGAGATATTCTAAAACAAAAGTGTAAAATAATTAAGTATTTATTAATGAAAAAGAAGAATAAATTAAAAAAATATATTTAATGCTTTATTAGATTTCTAAAATAACAGATAGAAAAAATGAAAAATTTCAAAAAGATATGATAAATAATAAAAAATGGAAGAAATAATAAGTTTTAAAAATAAATCTCATCTTGCATTAAATAATCATGTATAAATAGAACTACGGGGAATTAACACAACCCTAGAATGTAAGCTTATTCTATTTATTAAATCAATGCTCTAATTAATAACTACGAGTTAACTACATATCAATTTTTGCACTCTGGAATATTATTGGAATAATAGCAATAATCATAACTAGGAGTAGGATACTTGTTCCTCAATTCCTCGTACTTTTGTTGCTGAGTCTAATCCAACTGCCAATACTTGCGTTGATTCCACCAATATTTAGAGTAATAGCATTCTGGATAACTGGCAGTACTCTTTGTCCATCAATACCAAATCCTTGAAAATTTGCCATAAACGGTGCATTATCCACGTAGTCGTCAAAATAGATTAGGTTTAATGGATTGGTTTGAGACTAGTATAATTTTGCTCAACTTGAATCTGCAACTGATACAAAAAATAATAATAATAAACTGACTTATAAAGGGACTGAGATTGATTAGTCCGACTTAATAAAGGACTGAGATTGATTAACGCATTAGGTTATTATTGGATTAACGCATTAGTCTGATAGCATGGTAATAGTAGAAGTAATAAATAATTAATTTATTATTATATATTTAATTTTTGTAAAGATAATAAATAATAATTTTGATATATTAAAATTAAACTTTAATATATATAATATTAAAATTATATATATGAGCAAAATTAAATAATTTTTAATATTAAAATTAATAAACTTATATATTTAATATTATCAATATATATTATATAAATTTATCAAAATAAATAATTATATTAAAATCTAAATTAATACTTTAATATTAAAATTTTGAATTATTTAAAAATTTTAAATAAATAATTTTGATATTAATTTTAAATATATTATATACATATATATAATATAATATGTTATTATCTATTTTTATTATTATATGAAAATTATTATACTTATTTTATTAATATATTATATAAATAATTATTTATTTATAGATATTTGATAATATATAAATTTGTTTAATATATTTATTTTTATATAATACTTTGGCATTGATCAATATATATTTAATAATATATATTTATTTTATTAAATAAAATAAATATATATTATTATATATTATATATTTATATATAATAAAATAAATTTTATATTATATATATTTATTTTTATATAATACTTTGGCCTTGATCAATATATTTAATAATATATATTTATTTTATTAAATTAAATAAATATATATAATAATATATAATATATAATATAAAATTCTTGTTCAATATAAAATTTAAATTATTTTATTAAATATATATATTATTAAATATAAATTCACAAAATTTATTGAATCTTAATAATATATATTTATTTTCATATATAAAATACATGACTCATTGATATATATATAATAAAAATTTAGGTCATAATAATAATAATATATAATTATATTTAATAAATAATAATAAATTTTAATTAATTAATAATAAATAAAAATTAATATAATAATATAATAAAATATAACAAATTATCAAAATTCGTATGAACCACCTTGATAGATGTTGACTTAGAATTAGAATTGAAATTGGAATTGGGATTGGTATTATAACAATTCAATTTGTACTCAATTTAGTAAAAAAGTAATTCAACTTGAACTAGCCCAATAGACAGTTTTTATCCGGATTTGCCTAATTCAGTTGGGTTAGTCCAGGTCTAATCATTCCAACTGGGCTGCTGTCCATGATCTGGCCAATCTGGATCACCCCAAATGGTGGCTATTGTCTTTGTTGGCTGTGTTGGCAAAGCTGCTCCCGTCTCGTTCCGATGCACTCTTACTGGGACATAGTCCCCGAACCGCCTGAAATATATGTACCTACATTAGGATAATGTCATACTAAGATTCTGTTTGTTTTTTAAAGATATTTTTTTTATAAAAAAAAACTTATTTTTTTATATATAAGAGAAGAAATATTATGTATATTTATATTTTATAATTAAAAAATAATATTTAAGATATAATAATAAAAATAAAAAAATTATCTTCAATCAAACTTCTTATATTTTACTTTGAATATATAATTCTCTTTTTACTATCTTAATATTTAAAATTATATTTATACTGAGAATTTTTTTTTTTGCCAAAATAAATTGAGCGTCCATATTTTTTTGAATTTTGCATCGTACCATAACAATTGTATTTATTTGTATTTTTTATAATAATGACTTCCTCCTTTCAAATCCACCACTACAATTACAATCTAAAACCACGTAAACATGCATGTAGGCAGTAAACCTTTTTTTAAAAAATTTAATAAAAGTGACAGTTTATATACAAAAACTTTTTATTTTTGTTTTAAAAAAAAGTTTGGACACAATTATATAAAAAGATACAATTTTTTTTATTATGTCTATATATAGCACAATAATCTTTATATATATAAAAAAAAAAACTTCAACTTCTTATTAGAAATTAAACTAGCTGATGTTGGTTCCACAGAAGAGAATATTTGTGAAAGCCTGCAGAAGGATCAAACCAGAGATGAAACAATTGCTTCCTACCCCCAATGCCATTAATTAAGAGGTTGGTGTGCAACACATGTTGATTATCCAATAATATAAACTCAAAGTCAATCTCGTCACGAGTCACAACTATTTTCAACACTGGAGTCCAGCTGCAACATTTGCATAGACAACACATAAACACTGTTACTATTACCCATGCAGCTACAATTGATAATGGTAAGTGAAACTTTAATTAATATGGAATTATTTGAATTAGAAAAAGAAAATGATGGAATTAAATCAAATTAGAATGAAATTACACAATAAGTAGTGATAATGCTTTTAGTATTCTTTGATGGGGTTTTAATTTTCATGCTAAAGAAGCCAGACACATATCTCTCTAAGGACCGAATTCCAGAATAATCTGAAATATACAGAAGCATAGAAAAAGATCAATGAAAAGAAATTAGAAAATGATAAATAATAATATCATGAACGGAAATACCTGAGGATCGATCCAAAGACAACTGTGCTTCTTTATTTTGTTTGAGAAGCATGACATGGTCATGTCCCCACAACTTCTGGTAGTTTCGTTGGAAGGGAACATCATTAGCAGCCAGTATTGCATTTGCACATGCAACGAGAAAAATTGCATGGTAAAGAAATAGCAAATAGAAATCCATTGAAATCAATTGCAGAAATCACAAAGTATGATGAATAATGCAAAGGTTGTTAACTTGTTACATATGATGCTCGAGGGAGGCCATGGATGGTCCTTCATATATAGTAGCATTTTGCTTGGCTTCTAAGAAAGCATCTTTAACAGATTTTATTTTAATATACACACCTTTTCTTTAATTAATTAATTTTTTCCTTTAATAGCAGAAATTAGCAAAAATCAGGGAACTATTTTTATATATAGCTTCACTTTACTGTCGTTTTATTTATCAGTATTATCATCTAATTGATTCGTTCTATGTTTTCTGTGAAAATGCTCTACTCTTAATTTGATTATCTTTAACCATATTTCACAAAAAGCATTGGATTCAACTCCAGTTAGTAAGTTGACTATCCTGATTGAGGAATTTAATTAACTATAATCACGAAAAAAATTTAGCAACGTGGTATTATAAAATCAAGTAATTAGTATTGTTAGCACAACAAGGAGGAAGAATAAAAAAATTTGATCTCTCTCTCTCTCTCTCTCATGTTAAGAATAGTAATTTAATCAACGTACACCTAAAGTCCTGAGTATGAATTCAAAATATGATGGGAAATTATGTTTTAAAACAGCATTGACTATCACTATACTATTAAATACTTGTTGGTATAATTATAGGATAATTGATTACTGATAAATTTAAGTGTATATCATAATTTTATATTTAGTATAATATTTGAAAATAATTTATTTTCTTAGTAAAAATTAGTATTAAAAGATTTTAGTAAAAAAAATTATCATTAAATAAGTAATTTATCTTTTATAATTTATTTTTTAATAGTAATTTTTACTCATTAAATTTTTTTAAACTAATTATCTCCAGAGAAAATTAACTATTATTTAAAATTATATCAAATATAAAATTGAATTATACAGTACAATTAATTAATTAATAATAAATTATTTTTATCGTTATATCGTACAACTTATTGCGCTTTTCTCTTTCCTCTCGATAATGACAACTGAGTGAGGCATGACAGTTTACCCACCCATGTTGGGTCGAATCCCTTGTTGATTGACCCATATATGAGGCCTTGTCTTTAGTGGACCAATTCGTTTCTGGTCATAAGAAATATTGACTAGTGCATTTTGTCAAGAAAGGATCTAAGGGCTTATTTGATAAATAACTTATTGAAAGAGCTTTTAGCTTCTTTGAACAAAATTTAGTTAATTGACTGACTTTCAATAAAACTGCTATTTGAAATAGTTGATGTATTGTGAAATGCTATTTTCCAAAACTCTAGCCAATGCAGTGTTTTTGGTTTAGCTTTTCAGTTTTTCCAGAATTATTCTCAATTAATATTTATATTTCCCATTTTGTCCTTCTAAAAAAATTATAAATTTTATTTGATAATTAACTGATAGTTGTAACTGTTAGTTGATTTAATTAGTTATTAACTGATAACTGATTGTGTTAACTAATTTGATTAACTGTTTGGATAAGAATGTTTAATAAAATCAGTTATTTATGATCAATTGTTTGTATATAAAATATTTTATCAATTATTTGAATATTTTTTTATTTTAATAATATTTTAATAATTTTACTTTTATATATTATATAATAAATTAATTTTTTATAAATAATATATTATATATTAAATGTTTCTTTAAAATTAAATTAATATAATTTTTATAATTAATAAATTTATCAATAAAAAATAATAACTATAAATAATATTTTTAATTATTAAGCCCATTTCTATTAATAATTAAAATTAATATAAAGAAAATAATTTCAAATATAAGACCAAGTTGGGAAAAAAACATTGCATAAGGATTTAGATAGAAATGTGTACGTGCTACGAAGGAAGAAAGGAGAGCATGTGTTACAGAAGCAAAGATGAGATTTGCTATGATTTTTTCTGGAAGGACAAAATAGGAAATATAAACATTAACCTGAGGACAATTCTGAAAAAATTGAAAAAGTTGTTTAAAAAGCTAAACCAAAAATGCTGCATTGGCTAGCGTTTTAGAAAATAGCGTTTCACAGTGCATCATCTATTTTAAACAGTTATTCTCCAAACAGTAATTTTAGCTAAAAACTTAGCCAATCAACTGAATTTTAGGTCAAATAAGCTAAAAGCTCTTCCAATAGCTAGTTTACTAAATAAGCCTATAGTGAATCTCATCTCTGATTCCATAACATGTGCTTTCCTCTCTTCTTTCGTAGCACGTACACGTTTCTGTCCGAATTCCTGTGCAATATTTTTTCCCCAACTTGGTCTTCTATTTGAAATTATTTTCTTTATATTAAAAATGTTATTTATAGTTATTAATTTTTTATTGATAAATTTATTAATTATAAAAATTTTATTAATTTAATTTTAAAAAAATGTTTAACATATAATAAATTATAATAATATATTATTTATAAAAAATTTAATTTATTATATAATATATAAAAGTAAAATTATTAAAATATTATTAAAATAAAAATATTTAAATAATTTATAAAATATATCCACACCCCTATATATCATTTTACATACAAATAGCTGATCATAAACAACTAATTTTATCAAATATTTTTATCCAAACAGCTAATGTAATTAGTTAGTCAAATCAATTATTAACTAACAATTAATTGAATTAACTAACAGTTACAACTATTAACTAATTACTAAACAAAGCCTTAATGACAATCATTCAACAGATAAAATCAATGATAAAAGAATAAAAAATTGTAAAAAAAATTTATATATATAAAAAATGAGATTTAAAATTGAATTTTAATGAAAATTAAGAATTGCCATTAAATATATAGTGAGATAAATTTATAAAACTTAATTTTAAATTTTATTTTCAATACCTAATAATATTTTTTTAAAAAAACCTTTGTATTCACAACACACATTTTTAATTAGGAATAAATAAATTCCAATAATATGGATTATAATAACTATATTAATATATATGTAGAATGAATCTTAACTGAATATTACTTATCAAAATATAGTGTATAATTTTTTTTGAATCTTTTTACGATGATGGGAGTAGGGATGGAATTACGGTTAGATTTTTTGTTAAAAATTTATGATCTAACTTAGTCTAATATCCTTGATAAATAGAGTAAGCCTATTTTTTATAGGCTTAACTCGTAAATCTATCAAATTTGTCTATGTAATAGTTACTTTGCTTATATATAATAAAATATAATCTCATATATAATATATGTATTTATAAAATATATAAATATACTATTACAAAATTATCCTTTAATGTTGATATATTGATATTGGTTAACGTGAAAATCGAAATAAATAATAGTATGGTAATATTTTTGAAAATAAGTATAACTTACTATGTTAGTTTAAATAAAAAAGCCAATGTTGTAGAACCATATTATTTAGTGGGAGATACAAAGTTGGAAAATACAAGTGGTGTAAAGCACTTTCTTAATGAAGTTAGCTTGCAATAATTTATTCACTTTTACCTTGATCGCTTTTGATTTGTTAGGATTATGCTCTCTTTTCTTTTGTTGAATATGTTTTACCATTAGGTTAATGGCTAATTTTTGGCAGGTAACCTTTGGATTTAGTACTAGACATATCAGTTGCAGTTTAGGCAAAGACTTCTATGTTTTTCTTAAGAATGTTGATTAGTTTTTTTTGTATTCATGGGAAAATCCTTTCCTACTTTCATTATTCTCTGATCTTTTAGTTCAAAGATCTTTATCTCTTTTATTTTGGATTTTGATTAAGGATTTTTTCTCTTTTTCACCTTCTTATAGATATAACTGAATTATTTGTAATTAGCTTGCACTCAATACTTTTTCTGAGGGATTATTTCTTGGCCTTGATCATTTTTGGACTTTAAGGCTTTTTCTTTACTAAAGCTGATCATGTAACTAATGCCTTATGGTCTTTTAAGTTGCATTAACTTGACCTATGCCATTTTCAATAAAAAATTCAGTTAGCACATGATAAGTCAAGATAATCACTTTAGCTTGGTTTAAGGAAGTTTTTCTAAGAATTGTATTGTAAGTAATGGTTAGTGTGTGGATCACTAAAAAATTCACCATGATAGTGGTTAAGATAAGCCATTTTCCAAAGGTTACCCTTGAGAACTATAGAGCTTTGCATAGGTACCTATTTTCTTATAAAGTCTATCATGTTTCCCTAATGAAGGGTTATAATTTCTTTGAAAAGTTGAAAACATCTGAGTGTATTTAGATACAAGATGTCAGTAAAAGTGCCTTGGTTAATTAGTATTCTTCTTATTGAATAATTATGCACCATGGTTGTCATGACCATTAGATCATCATGATCCCTTTTAAAGTTTAATTGATAGTCACCTTTTGAAAAAGTGATCAATATAAATGCACAAGGCTTTTGTTTTTTAGCCTTTATATTCTTAATTGATCTTATGTAGCACTTTTGGGTGTTCTTTGATTGTCCATCACTTGCAAATCCTCTTGTAATGATATTTATAATGTCCAAAGGCTTTTACAATCTTTTGATTTCTTTACCTTTATCTATTTGTTTTTTCGAGGTAGAATTTAGTTGGCGATAACGATCATTTACACTTTCTATTATTCCATTTGTTTCTTCAATCATTGTTTTGTTTATTTTGTTCACCTTTTTGCCTGTCACTTTTGACATATTACCTTAGATGATCTATTTAAATTAGTTTTTCAATTTCATTTTTCAATGTTACGTAATTTTTTTATGTTATAAGACTAACATTTGTGGTATTTGGCAACATTTGTGATTCAATAACTAACTTTCTTGAGAAAAGATTGATTTCTTTTACTTAACAATATGATACATAATAACCAATTTTACTTCAAAGAAAAACCACTTTCATGTCTTGCACAATTGATATTTCCTAAGAAAAATGATCAAATTCTTAGTTAGTTTTCTTAAAAAACTGCTAATCATGCAAATATAGTTTCATAAGTACTTAGTAAAGTCAACAATGATCTTTTAAAGATCAATCTAGCTTCCTAAAAATAAATCAATCATGTTTTTTTGAAGAATGATTGAAGTTTATTGATTAATCTTCCATGAAAATTACATTGCAACAACCTTGTTGAGAAAATAATCAAACATTACTTATCTACTTTTAAGAAAATCAATCAAATAATATTTTTGACATAATAGCTAAGGATTACTAATTTATTTTCTAGGAAAAAAGACATAGATCAATTTTTCTAAGAAAATAATTGGATATCCTCAGCGATTCAAAGTGGTCTAAAAAATAGATAAAAAATTCCAATAGATGAAAGGATGGATAAGACCATAGATGGCACTAATATTGTAATAGATTTTATAAAAGGGTGATTATGTTCGGTTATGAATAGCTGAACATAGTGGCAGAATGATCTTGAAAGGTGGCCTACAAGCAAGTTTTTGTGGTATTTACTATAGAAGACTCTCTAATGCTTAAAATACTAGATAAAAAAGAATCTCTTGTAGCAAAAGTAAAAAAAAAAGAAATAAAAATTTTATTGTTAATAAAATGTTTACAATGGTCAAAATTTTTTATTAATATTTTTTTATGAATACTTAATTAACAATATTTTCATATATTTATTCACTAAAAATTTAATTACAAAAAAATTTATACATAAATATGATGAATTATAATTGTAATTATTATTGACCACAAACAAAATGTTAGATAGCTATATTAAGTTGAAGGATAAAATTGTTATTTAACTTAATTTATTTATTTTTACTTAAACAAATAAGGAAAAACTATTTTCTTGTCATATTTTTTTCCTTCTTATTTTCTACACATGAAAGCATAAAAAATATTTTTTATTATTTTCTTTCACCTCATTTTCATTTTTTTATTTGCATTTAAGTAGGATGATTTGTATCAATCAAATAACTTTGAATATTTTTTAAAAATTTTATAAGAAAATTCATTAACTAAGAAGTGTAATTTCCCACGCTAAACAATAAATGACCCTATTTTTTTTCCATAGTAGTGCTAATTAATTAAACATCATCTATATGATTTAAAATGTCTTTTCTCAGAATTAATAATATGTACCCTAATAACAAACAAAGTAGTTAATAAAAGATAATAGAATTTATAGAGAATATGAAAAAAAAAATGCTAGGAATAACTAAGACTTAAAGAAAAATCTAATATTGATATTAGGCAATCATATAAACTTTTAGATAAGATATGAAGCATACAGCATACCGACTAAATACAAATCTAACTTTCACTATCATAAAAGCTTTCATGTCATCAATATATATATATATATATTATATATATATATATATATATATATATATATATATATATATATATATATAGCAAAAAGTTAAAACCAAACACTCCAAATACCTTATAAAATAGCAAAAGCTAATTTCTAGCCATCAATTGAGAAGCTCCTTCGATGTTAGATTCAAATCAAAATCACAGGCCACATAGTGCAAGCTAACCATCTTGGCAAGCAATAAGGTAGCTTCGGTTAGAACATGATGAGATTGGATTACAACATTTTCACCTCTTATGCCACCTTGGAAGTAGTGACAATTGGAAATGTTTATCTTTATGAGATTAAGAGCTCTTTGAAGATGCAATCAGACTCTCCACGTTGTTACTATGCCATGAAAGTTGTGGACAGAGATTCTTTGAAAAAGAAAGACAAGCTCAAGAGGGTAAACATAGAGAAGGAGGTTTTGAGTTTGCTTGAACACCTTTTTCTACCTACACTTTGTGCTGATTTTGAAGCTTATCAATACTAATGTTTGGTCATGGATTATTACCATGGTGGTGAGTTGTTTAAACTTCAACAGAACCAGCCAGATCTTTATTTTAGCATTTCAACTACAAGGTAATCGATCATGGATAATTGCCATGTGTTTGTTACCAGTTGTATCCATCTTTTTCTATGTTATTTTAGAGTTTTCACAAACATGTATGGATGATGGATGATGTGAAATTAATCTACCTAAAATAGAAAATAAATGAATATAATATTTTTCAATCAAATCCTAAATATAATGAAAGTTTGTTTTGAAAAGTGAAATGGAACTTATATATATATATATATATTATGTGTATGATAGATTCTATGGAGCCGAGGTGCTTTTAGTCCTTGAGTATCTCCACATGATGGGGATAATCTATAGGGACTTAAAGCCAGAAAATGTGCTTATTCAAGAAGATTGTCACATCATGCTATCTGACTTTGACCACTCATTTCACTTAGAAGTTCACCCAAAGCTTATAAATCCTAAGCTTCAATCTCAAGCCATAAAAAAGAAGATGAAGAAGCTAATTTTTTGCTATGAATACTCAAAAGAGGACATGAAAAGGAAGATGAAGAAAATAGTAGCCATTTCAGAAAGAATAATGCTTAATGAAGAACAAGTCAACAACATTGAATTGTTAGCGGAACCCATAAATGCAAGATCAAAGTCATTTGTTAGGCACCCATGAGTATTTGCCATCAGAGGTAGGTTTGAGGGTTAGACCATGGAAGTGCAGTGGATTGGTGGGCATTTGGTGTCTTTCTTTATAAGCTCTTATATGGGTTTATGCCCTTTAAAGATGAAAACAATGAGAAAACTTTGAGGAATATAATAGGGAAGTCATTTTCCTTCCTTGAAACTCAGTTCAAATATAAAAAAGATTGTGAGGAAATTCTAAAGGCTCAAGATCTTATAAGCAAGCTGCTGGTGAGAAATCTAAAGAAAAGAATAGGTTACATAAGAGGATCTAATGAGATCAAGAAACATGAATTTTTTGAAAGGTTAAATTGGGCTTTGATTAGATTAGTTAAAGCTCCATTTGTGCTTTGAGATTTACATGAAAACAAAGTTATGTTTTCCATGTGGAAATGAAGGGCCAACGGGAAGGCAACCCTTAATGAAGAGGTCTCCTCATCAAATTGACTTCTTTTAATTCCAATGCTATCAAAGGAAATATAGAAAAAAAAATAGATATTACAATGTAATATGACTAGAAAAGTTGCCCAGTGCCAAAGTTCTAAGATATTAAATCTTTTTAATCTAATATAATTTATGGCTTAAGCTTTCAAATTCTCATTTAATATAAGATGGTATTTGTTTTGTGAAATTATACATTCTCAAAAATATTAATATTTCTAGAAATTAAATTCTTTGAAATGTAATATTATTATATTTGATTTATTTAAAAATTAATATTTTTAATAAAATTATAATATTATATTTTAATTAATTAATGTATTTTTAAAATATTATCAAATTATAAAAAATATTTTCATAAAAAATTAAATAATTAATAATGATGAATAATAATAAATGAGGATGGATGGTGATTATTAATGACATCTAGTAGTGGATGATATCTTACCTAAGTTTCTTTCATTAAAGGATTAAAGCTTCTGTTCAAATTCTATTTACAGCTTTTCATTGTTTAACATGAATGAGCTTTAAATAACAAAAATTATATATATATATATAATTATCTATCGAATATTGTTTCTTCTCCTTCTTTATGCGCAAGCATTTGACTATGTCATAATTAGTGAATGAATGGAATACGTTTATGTTATTTTCACTATTAGGAACATTTGATTGAACTTATGCAGAATAGAAAAGCAATGAACAAAGTTAGTCAAGAGTAAGATAGTTATTAATTTTTTATACAGGGATGAAATTATGTAATTTGTGATTTTATTTCTTGTTTAGTTCATATGAGTAGACCGATAAAAGGAAATTAACTGTTAATTATAATAAAATTATATTAATAATCAGTGAAGTTATAATGTACTAATAGTTATGGTAATTAGTAATAGATAACATATAATATGCAACAATTATGATGGTGAAGATTGTAACGAGTGACCATAGTAGACAATCAATAAAAATAGTAAGTAATGATAATGATAATGAAAATTATAATGAAAATAAAGATTAACAAATATGTTGTAAAAGAAGAGAGTAAATATTTTTTATTTATTATAAATAATAAATTTCAAATTTTAAATAGAGAATTAAAAAATTCAAATAAAAGAGTTTATTAAGATAGGAGTCGTTTGGTTCATATAGGAAATAAGTTCCTATGGGAAATTAAATTTTCTAGGAAGTTATTTCCTATATGCACTTCCTGAAAAGTTCTCAATTTTGTTCGATTGATATAAAGGAAGTTACATTTCTTAGAAAATAGAAGTTACCTAGGGGGAGTAGGTAAATGATTTCTCATATTCTGTGGAAAATATAATTTTTTAGGAAGTAATTTCCTATATTTTGTGGGCAACCAAATAACTCACAGTTTTCTATTTCCTGGGAAATACAATTTTTCATATTTTTACTACAAATCAAACGACCTCATAATGATAGCAACAGATAATAACAATTTCCAATCATCCACCCCTTCAATTTCCCATTAGATGCCACCTTAATCAGACATCCTTGTCATCCCTTTTCCAAGTCAAACTCATCTTTTACTGTTCCTGCCTCTAAAGTTATGCTTGGTGACAATTTAATTTACGATTCATAATTGCAATTTTAGCCTATTTTGTCATTTATATTTCTGCAGTTGCTGCCCATGTGATGCAATTAGCCACTTGGCAATCACAATTTTTCAAACATTCCATCTTATAAGAATAATGGAAAATTAGCATAAATAGAAAAAAATGGCATAATCAAGACAACTTAGTTATTAGAAGTCATTAAAATGGGTATTGTGAATATAAATTTTAGTGCCATGTGCAGATTCCTTTTTCTATGTTTGCAACTTAGTTTTTTTCGAGGCTAGTGCATTTTCCTATGTCTTTACTATTTGAATTTATGAGAATTGACATCAAACAAATAAATTAATTGAAACATAAATATCTTATGGATGTTTTAGGACATATATAGTATCTAAAGATATTTATATGATGATTTATCGTTTGCAAATATCTCCAAAGAACACATAAAATCAATATCAATAAATGTTTGTCCAAAATAATGAGAACATCTTAGAAGTTGGATTTAAGAAACTACAGGAAATTGCTTGGTTCATTAATAAAAACAATTGCATGGGCCATTGCATAGTGATAATAAAAGGTCTTGAAAGAAATAGCAAAATGGAAACGGATAAGATGAAAACTGGTGTCGTGTAAGACAAAAATGACGTGGATATATAGTAACGGTCTAATTCATGCATTGTGGCATAGGTATTTTGTTTGGGCACGAGGTAGGGTTGGGGAGGCAGATTCCTTGTCACAAATTTGATTCTTGCCACGAATAATGGTATATAATCATTATTACATAATTATGATATAACGTGGTTTCATTGATAATGAACCTAATTAATAACTGATATATTATAAAGTAATAATATCTTTTTTAGATGAGTTATTAATGAACCCATGTCCAATAATAGCTGAAGAGTTGATATAGAAAAGAAATCACAATTTTTCACATTGATTATTTATTAAGAATTGATTTAGGTAGAAAACTATGATCTATTATGTTAGTCATTAAAAAATTGATATAAAAAAAGAAGGCAATTTGTCAAATTTGAAGATAAGGTTGAATATTAGATGTTGGTTCCTATATACAATTGATGTTGAAAGTTTTTCTTGACTGATATTTTTGCAATTATGCATAGAATATTAAATATCAATTTTAGTAATAGCCAATGCAAAAATGATAAGATGTTAGCTTTTTTTAATAATCAATGTGGAAAGTGTTGCTTTTAATTATATCCTCATTTTTGTTTCTCAGAATTGCAGACAAACTTTATTTGTATGGTGATTTGCTTTGCATTTTTTGTGCTTTGTACTCATTTTTTTAAGCATTTATTTGTCAATTGTGTGGCATCAATCTTTTATCATTTTTTAGCATCTATTTTATATTATCTAAAGTTATTTTCTCTGATTCTCTTATACTTTGTGAACATTTTATATTTTGATTATAATTTTTAGGGATAAATAAGTAGCATTGCATTGTACTTTAAAATTATTATTCAATCAATATGAACATAGTTTAGGTTTGTTATTTAATACAAAGAATTGTGTATCTAAACACATGTTTTATTTTGTGCTCTTATTTTTGAAAATATTATTTTTACTTAAATGCTATATTTTTGGAATAACTTTTTGTATTAGTGTAACTTTATTGTTTGAATACTATTTTTTAAAATATTAATTTATTATGGGTAAAGTTTCATTCTAGAATTAAATCAAATGTGATAAAATAATTTTCAATCAATTTTTAAGTTATTACATGTATATGCTTAGAAACTTATCATATGTTGCTTGATATATAAGTTAAATGCTTGTGTTACTTTTGTTATAACTTTTTAAATAGGAGCAATATGGATTTTAGTTTCGATAAAGAGTTAGAGTCCTACAATTATAAGGGATATGCTTTTCAAGTATGCTAAAAGAGAGATGTTAAAAGTACATTTCAATGATAAGGATCAAACATATAAGTTTAGTGTAATAGAATTCAATGGTTATATCAAGATGTTGATACATACCAAGATGCCCAACATCAATAAGAAATTGAATCAAGTGCCACAAGATATCAAGAATGCCATTGAAAAGTATATATCGTATCAAAAAGTATATATTTGTATGGAATTCTAATACTTATCTCTATTTCATTTTTTACATCTGCATAACAAACATTATGGATTACATATGCATAAATACAATTCATGTGTATTACTTTGCAAACTATATTCAATATGCTCAAGGGGTGCAAAAAGCACATTCTATAGGTGGCAGGCAAGATGTGAAAGGATTGTAAGTATAATTTGACCAAAGATTTTAAGTATAATTTGACCAAGGATTTCATTTTCACCAAAAAGAAGGGTGATAGGGTGGCTTATGGAAAATATTATTGGATTCATCTTAAAATGAGGGTGGAGTTTGTGAACATATGTAAGGGAGAGGAGTTTTAGGTAAATATAGTTATCTTATTATTGTTTTTATTCCTCTATTGACAGTAAGCTCACATTCTCATCACTTATTTTGTTTTTTTTTTGTTAATAGGTTTAAAGTGCAAAGAATAAGACAAATCAAGCTAAAAATACCTATAAGTATGGATTATCTCAATGTAGGTATAAGAAGTTGAAGAAGGAGCTCATTAAGAAAAAAACTAAAGTTGCTATTAAGGCTACTAATCAAGTATCTACCTCTATTGCTCTATACAACAACATGAGTTGTGGGTAAGAGTTAAAATCAACAATCAAGGTAAATTCACAATTCAAGAGAGTTAATAAATTATTCGGTGAATGGTAAGTAATGTTATTGTATATATAGGTTGTCTCATGCTCACATTTTATCTATATTTAGGATAATCTTCTTAATTATTGGTTTTTAATATTTATTTATAATTTTTAATCTTCTAATAACAAGCAAATATTACATTTAATGTTTTAATTTTTTTAGTAATCACATAAGTTAGATAATAAATTTATTTTCAATAAAAGTATACAATATTATTATTACAATTACAATATTAATTGTGACTTGTTTATGCCTTTCTTTTATTACAATAGGTTTTACTAGGGTTTTCTTAATGTTTATGTTATAGAAAGACAATGAAACTTCATTTTTTATTTTGGGGTATATCATTGTTAGTTTTTGTAACATTTACATATTATTCATTACTTTAATATTTTGAGCTCAATTAAATATATGAAATTTTTGCTATTTAGATTTTCTTGTATTTGGAGTATTATTTTTTACCATAAAAATATTAATAGAGTTTGAATATTGTATTTAATGTATAATAATTTGGTTGTATGTTCTTTGTAATTACACTTGCGTGAATACTAGTTTAGGATTAGTGTCATATGAAATTAAATTGAATAGTAGATGTCGATTAATTAAACCAAGTCGAAATGCTGTATCAATTGTCATTATATGAAAGGACAACAATTAATTAACTAACTTTTTAAATAAATGATAAAGATAGTTGTTAATTTAAAAATCAACTTCGTATATCAATGTTTTATGTTTTTCAATTGTTTTCCACATTGGCTTTCTTGGAATATAATTAGCATTACTATCATATTTCACGGTGGCTATGGAACTAACATCAATCATTAAGACATATAACATCGTTCATATATACATTGATTTATAATTGATATTTAACTTATTAAATAACTAATGTCATATAACAATTTTGTAGCAGTGAATTGATAGATGAGTGGCCCTAATTTGCAATAGAAATGATGTTTTTCCAATATGGTGTAGAAGATAGCATGCAAACTACTATAAGTAATTTTTTAATTGACATTAAATTTGATATTAGAATATTGTAAAATATATATATATATATATATATATATATATATATATATATATATATATATATATCACAAAATAATGCATTTATATTGTAATTTAATCATATTCCCCCTTCTCCATTATTTTTTTTATTTGACATTTGATTTAATATAAAGTTATGATTAATTACTCAATTATAATAAAATCATTTAATGTTACAAATTTCATACAAAATTATGGAATTTTTTCAGTATACACATAACTTCTAGCATAATTAAAATTTACAACTTAACTATTATTATAAAAATCTTGCAACATTTATTGAAGCAATTATAGTATTTTATCAAAAAGTTATGATGTATTTAATGGCATTATATTGCAAAGCATATATATATAATTATGCAATTTTTTTATAAAAATACTTGCATCTTCTTATATATCTTAAACTGAAGTAATTTTATAAAAAGTTGCAAGTGGATGTAGTTCATGTAAATGTATTATAGAATTATGTAACAAAGTCATACTGTAGTGCAATATTTTCTCATACTTTGTGCAATTACAAAACTTATGTTATAACTTATAAACATAATGGCATCCATTACAACTATCATGCATATTTTTCATTGCCAATATCACTTTCATGCAAGTCCACCTTAAAATCATGCAACAAAGTCACATTTTAACATAATATTTCTTGCACTTCATGAAATTACCAAACTCATGTCAAAACTTGTATGCAAACATAATAGAGTTTGTTATAGCTATCATGTGTTTTCTTCATTATCAATGTTACCTTCATACACTTTTACTATAAAATCATACAACAAAATCATATTCTTATGTAATACTTTTCATACTTCATACATGTGCTAAATTTATTTCATCACTTGTGAATATAACAACATTCTAGATAACTATCATACAAGTCATACTCATATATAATTCTCATAAGATATACATATAACTCATAAGTCTACTATAAAATTATACAATACAGATATATTCTAACTCAATATTTTTTATACTTCATATAATTGCAAAGCTTATGTACTGCAATGCATAAATTGATTTTTAATCTTATATAAATTTATTATAAAATTATGCGATGAAAGTTATAAATCATACTAATGCATTACTTATAAAAATTTTTAAATAGGTCATTTTAGAGTGCCAAATATCCATTTATAAATAAGTTATAATATATTTAAAGTTTATAAATAACCTTAAAAAATACTATATATATAATTTATATATAATTCATAACATAATCAAAAGTGAAAGAAGGGAAGGTTGTGATTTTGTATTAATTGGGTATATGGATCTATATAAAAATTAAAAAAAATAAAATTGAAAAGAATTTATACAAGCTGGACCAACTCAATCGCAACTGAAATTGACAAACGTTAAAATAAACATCTAAATCTAAAATAGAATTTTAAATCTGCAAAAATCCACACACAAACACACCGGCCCACGATTCACAATTTTGACATCTTTATCTACCAGATGTAAGAACGATGGTAGAAGTCAAAGATTACCAAGATGATTGGGTAAATAGTTTATGTTTTTAATGGATTTTAATTGATTAATTTTGTCAAAAAAATTCTTTTGAGTCTTTCATAAAAAAAGCTTATTTATTTAATTGATTTGAAAATTTTAGATTTCCATATTTCTTAGATAGCTGATTTATTTAGAATGCGCACGAAAAGATATGTTTGCTTCTCAATCAAAATTAATAAATTAATTGATATTTTGGATTTAGAGTTTAGAAAATTTTGAAAAATATAATAAATAATAAATTATAATGATATTTTTAGAAGAAAATTTACTTTGATAAATAATTGATTTGAAAATTTTAATATGATAAGTAATATATTAAAATTTCAAATTTTATTAAAGTAAAATAATTATCAAATAAATCATAAGATATATTTATATCTTTATATATCATTTTTCATATAATACCATGCATAATTAATATTTTCTTATTCTCAACATATATAAATAATTTGTCAAAGGTTAAAAGTTTAAGTTTTTGCGTCACTATTCTTATATATATATATAATTGCATTTTTCATTGCACTCAATTTCATTCAATTCATTGATATTTTGAATTATCAAAATTCATTTATATATGTATTTGATTGTTAATATTTTACCTATATAAACAAATTTTTGTTCAAATTATAACAAAAAAAAATGCATTATGCGTGGTTTTTATTGTTTAAAATTTTATACAAGAAAAATTACACTTTGCCTATGTCTTCGATCGTTAACATTTTAGTCATATAAACAAATTTTTGTTCAAATTATAACGAAAAACGCATGCAATATGCATGGTCTTTATTGTCCAAAAATTTTGCAAAGGGAAAATTATACTGACCGTTTGTGGCTTTGTCCAAATCTCATTTAACCCAAATGTTTTTAAGGAATAAAATTTATCCACATATATTCTTAAATGTTAATACTTTAGCTACTTAAACAATTTCCCATCAAATTTTTAACTAAAAGAATATGCATATAGTCTTTATTGCCTTAAAATTTTCCGAAATTAAGTCTAATCTAAAATTCATTTTCAAAAGTGAGATAAAAAGGCCATGTTTTATTTTAAATAAAATGGAAGGAGCAATGTTTTAAAATTTAATCCAATTATTAGCGATGTACATGAGTAGCTTGAAATTAATTGTCAAAAAACTTAATTCGAGTTCGACTTTAAATGAGTCGAGTTTGATTAATATAAGTCAAACTTGAATTTTATATTACTTAGTTAAAAATGTTTCTAAGTTTAAAAGAATTTAAATTTTATTTTTATACAATATATGAATAATATAATATATGAAAAAAATTAATCATACTAGGAATTATTGATATTGCATATTGTTAATATTATATGGTGACTATATAAATATTTTTAATAGATTTGACAATTATAAAAAATTATATCAATAGATAAAATGGGATCAAAGACTTTAGTGTCCAATTTATTTATGAAAAATGAGATTTTATATGCTCAAATTTAAGTAAAATAATAAACTATCCAGGTAGGATTGTATTAACTTGAATTTAAAAATATCAAGTTTGATAAGAAGTTGAGATTTAATAATGCACTAATGGAATAAGTTTATGTAAATTTATTTAAATTTGTGTTGGAGTTAAACTTAATCTCAAATTTAAATTATTCAAATTTAATAATGTTTAGGTCAAATTTAAAGTTGTTTATTCTTTACAAGTTCAAATTTAAATATATAAATATTCAACTTAATTTAATTCATTTACACTCCAATCAGATATCAACCTAATAAAGTTGTTGGATCATGATTAGATTAATTTAATCGATCAAATAGGAAATCAAATCATTTGAAATATTCTCATATTTATATATATATATAATAAAAAAATTTAACATGTCACCTTGTATATCCAAGGAAGTCCTGTATTAAATTTTTTCTTAGTATGAGTTTGAGGTTTATATAATTTTTGAAAATTTTGGGATTACGTAGACCATGTGCATTAAATATCTGTTTCCTCTCAAAATATGCACGGGAAATTATTCAGATATGAAAAATGTTAATAGTTAAAAACATATATGAATTAAATGAAATTGAAGGGGATCATAGACAAAATATAATTTTTTCTTTACAAAATTTGAGACAATGGAGACCACATACATTGCGCATGTGTCTTCTTTTAAAACTCGGATGAAAAATATTGACACAGAGAAAGTACTTACGATTAAAAGTATGTCAATAAATAAGTAAGAATGAGTAAAATCATAAATAAGTAGAATGCATTTCTTCTGAGAAATTTATTTAATAATTCATAAATGTATTCTTTTGAGCCATAAAAAATGATAATATTGATAAATTAATTTTTCAATATCATTAAAAAATAGATCAGTGATACGTTCAGAATATTTTTTTTGGTATAAAAAGTAAGGAAAAAAATTAAAATATTTAAATTTGATTTATTATGAGTATAAATTACTATCAATAAATCAGAAAAATGCATATTATTAAAAAAATAGTAGTTAAAATTTTTTAACAACGATAAAAGAGTTTTAATAATTTTTTATACTTATAACAATACATGAATGGGTGATAGTGTAAAGTTAATTTATATTATATCTAAATTTTAATTAAATATTCTTTTTTATTCTTTCAAAATGAAATTTTATTATTGAAAAATTTTCTAGTATTATGTTTAACACTAAAAATTCAATGTTACTTACATATGCTTTTTGGCAAGTGTAGTGTTATTCCTATATAATCTTTGGCAAGAATATTATTTGTCTAACTAGGCAATGATCTAGTTAAGTTTGTTCTATTGGTCTAAAAAATTAGGTTAAATTATCCAAATAATGTGCTTTTATATATTATATTTAAATTTTAAATTTAACAAATATAAACGTGCTGGATTAGATTATTGGGTTAGATAAATACTAAATTAAATAAAAATTATATCAAAGTAATATTAAATTATAATATTAATATATTACTAGAAAATTTTTCTTCTTAATAATAAATTTTACTATCAATTTACATATTCTCTTGTTACTATGAAAACTAGTAAGATCCATGAAGGACTAAAATGTCTGTCAGTCACAAAAATAGAAGAAAGAAACAAAGGATAGCAAGGATTCGATGATTATTGATGAAGGCGGTCGTAGTCTTTGCATGAGAACGGTTCCCAAGGCGAATCGAATCAGCAATCAGCCCACTTCCCTTCTCTTTATTCTTCTTTACAGTTTGCCTCTCCCTCCCCTTTACCCTTCCCCAAGAGAATGGACGCCAGACAGATACACTTGCATGTACACATTAAAGCTGTTGTTTTTTGAGAGAGAATAAAATAAAGAGCCCAGCAGCAGCCGCAGCAGTGCTTCAACTAAAGATGGTCAAAATCATTCCTCGAAGACTTGTTATTCCATCATCAGCTCCCCCTTATCTTTATTGAAACTCTCCATTTCCCTTTTCTTTTCTCTTTTCTCTCTATTTCTTTTCAAATTTATTCCCTACTACCAATAAATTATATTCATTTCAATCCATTACCAATTGAGATTAAAATCACTACCTTCCCATTATTTTAGTAAGAGGAGAGTTCATGCCAATTTATACTGTATCAGTATATCAGATCAAAAATATATTATTAAATTTGATCAGATATTAAATTAAAAATATTTTAAAATATATCATATAATAATATATTAATATTTAATTTATTAATATATTAGAATATTATTGTATCAATAACATATTATAGGTTTTTATTTTTAATTTAAGAAATAGTATAAATTTTAATACGTTTAAATGCTCTAGATTTGCTTGTCGAAATTCAATATATATTTCAATAAATTCACACAACTATTTTTTTTCCCTATTAACCTGAGGATCTTTGATTCCTTGCTCTTCTTTCATACTTTAGTGGGAATAAAAGAATATTCAAATTGTAAAGTGAGGACGATATCCTCCAACATATTGACCGTCAACAATGTTTAAAATAATTTTTCTTTTTAATTTTATATGGTTTTTTAAGAAAAAATATTAAATTGAGCCCAACAAAATGAAATTATTAGGTTGGTTCTTCCCGCACAGCTTCTCTCTCCCCCCCCCCAAAAAAAAAAAAAAATTGAAAGAATTCAAATTCCTAGTTGTTGATTCTGAAATATATATATATATTAGTTCCTCATGGATGTTTTGGGATAATTTGTGGGCCGTACTATAATTTAGCGGTAGGAATATTCATTACATGGTAGCAAATGCTGATTAGGATTCCACATCGTCCAATAAGAAGCAGCCAAATTTGCTTTTCTGTCTTTTTCTATATTTTTGTTAACTTCTTTTGAATTTTTGTATAAGATGCTGGCAAGGCCAAATGGTATGGTCAAAGGGCCTTTCTAGGGTTCATGGTTAGCTTGATTGATAAGATCTTTCGACAATGTGTGTTGCGCTGTTAGGTAACATAATTTGGCTCTGCTCTTTTTGTGGGTCTTTACTTGTTTGACTTAATTAGCTTCCCTTGCATAAGAGCAACTATATAGTTTAGTGATATGCGATAACACTCTGTTATCTTTTAAGAAGTTTTATTTTTTTAATTTTAATTTTAATTTTTTGCATGTACGAATTTATATTAAATTAGTCATATATAAAATTTTAAATTGTGATTTGCAATCACAATATTTAATGTAACTTACAATATTATTATTGTGAATAAATCACATTCACAATTTTTTATAATTTTACATTACAATAAAATAACTTTTTTTGCATATTTACTCATTGCAACAAATTACCATCGCAATTGCAATTTAAAACCATGACCACATGTATATTATTTTAATAAAATTCGGTTACTAGTGAAACTTAACTAACAAGTCTAATACCTTGAAGCTCTTAAGCTCAGTTAATCATAAAATAAGAAAGCGTGTGCTTTAATTTTTTTGGCCAAAGGCAAACAAGAGCATGCTTGAAATGCAACTTTTCTGCTCTAAACATACCTTAAAGCTCACGTCCCGGTTTAGAGGGAAAAATGGAAGAAAAGCAACTATCCAGTTCATACTAACCAACCCTTCCAATCAAGGGAGGGATTGATCACATTATATGGTTGAAGTTTTTGAACAAAAAATACAGTGTCTATTCAATATGATGCTTCTCTATATACAAATGCATCTAATCTTTAATAATTGATTGGTTGGGAAAAATTCTTTATTCTCGATCACTCATATTTTAAATTCAAATTTATAGTATTATCTCTAGAAAACTCAATGGCATGTTTTGATATTGAAATGGAGCAATCTATCGTAGTTATGAACTTCTAACATAAAAAAATTGCACCTAATAATATACCGGGTACAATCACAAGACATAAGGAAATGATGGAAGTTGTAGGGCACTGCCAAAGTATATATTCAAAATTCAAAGTATCCTCTCTTTGGAATTGTAGCATGAACTCCCTCTTTATCTCTTTTTCCTCCTTTAGAATTCATTGATTCTATTTATCGAAAACATTGAAAAGTACTACAACACACAAACAGAGATCGCCATTTATTCTCTTTTTCTGGGGTCTCTGCCACTATATAAATCAATCACCCTTATCACATTCGCTCATCAGTGCCTTTCCTTCTGCTTCTCATAGCTCTAAGTGACTCCATTATCTTTAGAGGTTGGTCTTTGTACCTTTTGCTTTCACTTGTTATTTCTTCTGCTTTAATTCAGTTTGGTGTTTTCTGAAATATTAGAAACTCATTTAAGTACTCTACATCCAATTAATCTCTTCACAGAATCACATTTACAAGTTGTAATTTGATCAATCTAATCCCTGTCTAAATACTTCCATCATTCTCCAATTTTCTCAACTGATGAACTAATTTCTAGCTAGCTTAGCACCATACAAAAACACTTTAAAATCATCTGCATAATGATAATTTCAGTTAGCAATTCTCTTCATTGTATCCTGTTCTTCTCCACGTGCAAAACTTATTCTAACATATTTACAAATTTTGACTAATACTTTCTTTTTTCTAATGGAACAGTATTTTTGCAGCGAAATAAGCAAAGATGAGCAGGCCAGGAGACTGGAATTGCAAATCATGCCAACATCTCAACTTTCAGAGGCGGGAATCTTGCCAACGATGTGGGGATTCTAAATATGGTGACAGGGTTGAATTTGGTGGATTTGGAGGTAGAGGAGGGTCTTCGTTTGGCTTCAGTGGATCAGATGTGAGGCCAGGTGACTGGTATTGTGCATCTGGTAATTGTGGTGCTCATAACTTTGCAAGCCGCTCGAGTTGCTTCAAATGCGGTGCTTTCAAGGATGACTTAGCCGGTGGCTACAACAGTGACATCTCACGCTCAAGAGGCTTTGGCAGCGGAGGAGGCCGCCCTGGATGGAAGTCAGGCGACTGGATATGCAGCAGGTAACCATAGATTCTGCTTCTAAATTCATCATTTGTGGGGAAAAAAAATTGATAGTGATTTGCTAAACATGACATGGAAAATTTCCTTTCTGATATTACGATGTGGCTTGGTGCTTTATCAGGGGATAGATCATGTCTTCGAGATTTGAAGGCTATGATAATGTCAAGTAACATAAACTAAAGGCACTTTGGCGTTATAGGCATGCAATTATATTATCTTTATTGGGTTCATCTTTCTTTGACTGCTTTTAGGTGTTAGATACTCTAAAGAATCTTTCTTCCACTTTGTCCCCTCCTCCTTTGTATTTTTAAGTCACAAAACTATCATTTTCATAGGTCAAGCATTAGTGTTTCTATGAGTTTCTTCTTTAATTTTCTTTCTTAATTTTTTGAAAATTTCTATGAATTTCTACTTAATATTTCTATGTTTGATTTGTGCAGGTCAGGATGCAATGAGCATAACTTTGCCAGCAGGATGGAATGTTTCAAATGTAGTGCCCCAAGGGACACATACTAAGAAATCATATTATCCAATTTTGGGTATGATCACTATCTATTTATTAATTACCACTTATCACCTCTGCTTCAATATTATTAATCATTGGTTAGTGCATCACTAATTAGAATTATATGGCTTCAATTTCAGGGATTGTAGCCGAGCAAGAGAACTGTATGACTCCATATGGCACAAGATTTCTTTTATTAATTTCATGCATGGGATGTTAAAAAGATGATGTGATATGTTGAGAATATATGGTTTTAAAGACCATTCTGGAAGCTACATCCCTCTGGCATTTTCTCAGATTTACCACGAGAACTAAAACAATGTTGCTTTGGTGCTTTAAACTGTTCCTTTTTGTCTTTGATGTTAGAGTTCATTTATTGTATGGTGCTTGGTTGTCTTAAATGAAGTTGAGTTTCTTTTTATATTTTCCCCATAAATACATAAACCAGAAATCTTTCAAGCAAGCAAACTGACAGAGAAAGAACATAACAGGCACTGCACTTAAAGCAGATGTTGCAATTCTGATTCACAATTCAAATGAAAATGAAGAGAAACATAATGTAGTAATAACAACAGCCAAGCTTTAATGAGATAAAATTGGCTATATAAATCAAATGATGTCATTAAACACCGTCAAAGACAAAAGAGGAAAAAATGGAACAGATAAATTATTTATATCGGCCAACATCTTTAATAATGCAATAATATTTGATATTGTTTCTAGGGCTTTTTTTCTTTAATGTCTCAAGTTTGAACCCATAATCATACATATATATTAAGAAATAATTTATATCTATTGAACTTGGCCTCTTCAGCCCCACATCAGTTCAAGACTTAAAGTACACTTGCAAATTCTTCATATAATAATAATAATAATAATAGTTTATCCATAAGCCAATGAGATATCTTCTTAAGTACCACTTTAAATTTTGTAATGGTTAGCTTGAGTTAAGTATCTTTCACTACTGATATAAGGTGTATACATACAAGCTAACTCAACCCATTTGGAATGCAAAATGACATTGGATTCCATTCACTGACTTCAAAGTATACCATTAGAAAAGAAAAGGAGGTATACTGTGGAATCAAAAGATGACCCAACTCTGCCAGCGCTTTTTATGTAAGATTCTTGTCTTACTTTCAGGCTAGCTTTATATATGTTGGTCAAGTGTCTTCAAATCTAGATCAAAATGCAACTCCATTATCCATACGGACCTTCTTTTTCTTTCTTTCTTTATGGTTAGAAAAACAATATGCTTCTGGGGTGAAAGCTACATGGCCTATGTGTATCAGTTGGAGGTCCCAATGTGTCCTCCTAGTTGGATGCAGTTAGGCAACAGTGCTGGTTATAGAATATTATCCAATGGAAAAGCATAAAACAAGGAATTAATTTTGTATTTGTTAGACACTTCTTTCTACTAAAAGACAATTTAATGGAATAGCTTTAGCTTCATCTCCTGCTTTTGGCAAGTCAGAGCCCCTGATAAAAAGAAATGGAACATTTTTCACCTCTGAAATTGCGAGCTAGGAGAATGACAGGCAAGCTCATAAAAATGGAGTTCCCCCCAGTTGAATGGTATCAAATCACTAATAATGGCTTAGTTTGTACCACAAATTTTCCAGGCTGCATGTGCTGGAATTTTGCTTAATCATCTAGGAGATTATATAAGTGCTTCTGCTTATAATAACAACCTTTGTACAGTTTAATAGGTTGAGTTTAGGAATAGTAGTGGGATAAGGTAAGAATAGATCTTTTTTTTATCCCATACCTTATTATTGAAAATAAAATATTATTTTATCTCATAGGGGTAAAATTCATCTCATCTTCATGTCTCACTGAACAACAAAGCTTTGTGGAGACATGTGGAGAATGCTAAAAAATAAAAGAAATTAGAAGACACAAATCTTCAAATTAAGAGTTATATATTTATATAGAATTATTAAATAATTTCAAATACTAATAAATAAGAAAAAAAGGAAAAAATTTAGATTTAAATATTACAGATTATATATAATCAACAAAATATTATAAGTCTAAAGTCATATATAAATGATATAAATAATTTGAAACTAAAAAAATTGATACAAAGCCAATAAAATGGCTAAAAAAATTAATGTTATAAGTCTTAAATGAAATCTTAATGTATTTTCACTTTTTTAAACAACTAAATTATTAAAATAGCTAAAAAAATTATGCATGTGTGTATATATTAATATATAAAGTAAAAATATACTAATTTTATAATAACAGCCTCTATAGATAAGGTATTATTGTTCTATTTCTACCATTTTGGAATGAAAAATTGCTCTATTCTTTGCCTTTCAAGGTAAAAAATCATATCATCCCCAAACTTTATTTTTAGGGCAATCCCCATGAAAATTGTAAATTTGAGGTACGTTGTCATTCCTAGTTGAACTATAAGATGTATACCTTGACTTAAGCCTTGAAGCTTGAATTTGTCTCAGCCAACTTCTAAATCAATTTTGGTAATATTATACTTTTATGTTTGGGGATAGGGATAGAGGGTGAGAAGAGTTGACTACAGCCTAATTTTTTTTCTTGCAAAAACCCATGCAATTTCATTGTTTATATGAAGTATTACCACTCCCAATGCTATCATACTCAATTAAACTATAAAATATTGTATCCATGCCATCATTTACACTTTGATCCCACAAGAATATCAAAGTAAAACATCTAATATCATCTTATCTTTTAGAATTAAGGGAAAACAATGAAAATCTAATTAAAATAGATAATTTCATTCACAATCATTTAAATTTAGTTAGAATGCTTATTTACCTTATATGAAAGAGATGAATGGAGGGTCGAATTATAATTGGCTAGTCTCTAATCACCCAAAATCTCAATTTAGATTCAAACTCCTCCTTTTCAATCCAAAACTTATACTCTTCTCAAGATTAAAGAATATGGAGAAAACCTTAAAAAGAATTGGAGTTTATGAGGTCATATCTTATTCGAATAAAAGATAATGAGTGATTGAAAAAAACTTATGCCCTAACTTGAAGGAGAAAAGAGAAGAAGAATTAGATGATGATGATGAAGATGGAGATTTAGGAGTGGTTTAATGGAAAAAATGAAATGGGGATTGAAATTTTGGAAAATAGGAAAATATAATGCTAAGGGCAAAAAGTGGAAAAACACTTTAATCTAATAATTAAGTATTATTTATACAAAATACTTTTAATTATTTTAAATTTTTAAAGGATCTAATAATCACTAAAATCTCATTTTTCAAGTAAGATTATGCAATCAAACCATCTCAAATGGAAGTCTTCTCATCATCATACATGTCAAAATTAACATAAAAAATCAACAAATCATAATCTATAACATTCCACTTCAATTCCTCACATAATTTTACAAAAAAAAAAAAACTCTCTATAGTGAAGCAAATAATCAAAACAATTCCAATTTAATTTAGAATGTAACTCATAATTTTTGGAGGAGACAATGAATGATGAAAATAATGATTCTCTAGCATGTATACACCAACAAACAAAATTTTCAAGTTAAAACACAAAAACTTCTTTTTTAACTTCGAAACCTTAATTTACCTATTTGAAATGCTAAAATCAATTGCCCCCTAAAAACATGGAATAAGAGAGGAATTGAATTGAATAAAAAGGAGATGAAGAAAAGGAAAAACTTCTTGTTTAAGAATGTGAAGAGTGGAAGAAATTAGGGGTGATGTGGTTAAGTAAGAGAAAATAAAAGGACAAAAACTTTAGGGGTAAAATGAGAAGGGAACATTTTAAATCTTTTCTATATTTATATACTCATTCTTATTGGCATTGATGTTTTTAAAATATTTTTCATTACATTTATTTCATAGCCATTGTACAAGAATTTTATTTGTAACATCACCACAATCAATTATTTATTTTCACATTGAACATTTTAACTTCTAATAGATATAACATTTATTATTTTATTATACTAAACATAAAAATAGGATTGAATGGTTATTCAATTTCTAATGGTACCAAATAAAATTAAAATTAAAATTGGATTTATTATTGGTATAAATTAATTTGTATATTATTTATTTATATGTCATCATATCAATAAAATTGTTAAAATTCTTTTATTGATATTAAAATTTTTTAATTATTATAATTTTATAATGAAATTCTATTTGTATTTATATTCTAATTCCATTCCTTTGCCTCCGATCTAATGTAATTCTATTTCTATAACTACTCGGATTCTATTTCTTTTCACTTTATCGAATCGAAGTAACCCATGATCTCGTGGCTAGGCTAAGCTAATCATTTCCAAATTGTTAATATCTCTTTTACTAAAAACAGAATCAACTAATCTCCATGTTCATTAATTGATACAAAGGAAAAAAAAATAGTATCGAACAGTGGTAAAAACGTTGGAAGAACATATCCAAATATTAGATGGTGATTTAGAAAAGAAAACAATTTAAAAAAAAAAATCCCAGAGACCGATTATTGACGAGGTCCGCGAGGAAGAGGAGTGCGAAACCTTGATAGGACCAACCAATCCAAATCAAGCTGGGCTGAGCTGTACAGCCTTCGTTCATTCATCAGATCAGACCTGCCAAGTGCTCATATTTCATTGGGATTCATTTGGCGGCGCATGTTGGTTGTTTGTTCCTCTCTGTTTCTTTGGCTGCTCAAGCCACCGCAACACCATACTCACACTATCATGGTTTTCGCAATCATGAGCTAACGGTAAGGGTCCCTGCGGGTTCTATCTTCGAGTTTGTTTATCTGGTTTTCAGCGATTTCGGTTTCCGGAACTCTCAAGAATTCCAATGGCTTCATGTGAGTATTTCTCATCATTTTTTCGCACTCATCGCTAATAATAGGAGTTCATGAGTTGATTTTGATTCCAATTACCACTGAAAGGAAGAATTTTTTTTTTTTTTCATTTTCGGTGTCTCCTTCTGTTCCCTGGATTCTGAAATATCAGAGTTTTGGTATTTGGATGTCTTCCTGTTTTTTTCGAAACAGTGGATTCTGATATACAAATAAGGATTGCAATAAGTAGTGTATGTCTACTGTTTTGCTTTGCCCAGCTCTTGAATTTGTTGAACTCGCTGCTTACTTTTCCTTTCGATTTTTTTTGTTAGTGAAGGTTTTTGGTGGAGTTTCTACACCAAAAGCTTTTGCTGATTACTTTTCCATATAATCATTGTTTGCATTGTCACATATGCCTTTTGCTGATTACACCAGTGAACCAACGATGAAAGAGTTGAAATTTCTAATTGAACTTGGGTGATAGCATATAGTTCCTTTGAAGAAACATCAATCGTATGGCTTTAATTTGTTTTTCTGGCGAATTCTCCTCACAATGTGTTAACTACCGGAGTTGCTCCATATTATTCTGCATGCATTCGGCTGCCTATGGAACTTTAGAATGTCGATGTGGTCTAGGAATGTGTAGAACAAGGCATAGATGGAAGGGTTTTGACAGATAGGTGTGACGCTATGATGATCTGCTGTGTTTTACTGGAAATAAATTAGGCTTAATTATAATTTTCATCCTCCCAAAATATAAATTATTTAATTTGGTCCCCTTAAATCTAATATTTTATTTTGGTCCCTCTAGTATACAGATTAGAACAAATTAGGTCCACATCAGTAACTTTTGTCAAATTAAAGATAAAAAGTCATGATTGACACACAGAATACAGTAATTGGAAAGGTAAATAGCACGTTACATGATGTTAACGATCAAATTAGAATATTATTGTGCCATTGTTGGGTCATGTAATTTGCAATATTTTGACGTAATAAGGTGAATTCTATTAATGTCCCATTTTAATAATTATCAACTTGTAGTCCCATTTATACCTCATAAGTTAATTAGGATTTTTCATCTTTCATTTGATGGAAGTTACCAATTTGGACCAAATTTGCTCCAATTTTTATATAAGGAGGACTGATATTGAATACTATATTCAAGGGGGATCAAATGCTATCAATTACTGTACTAAGGGGACCAAGAATATGATTAAGCCAATAAATTATGACCAACTTCAAGATGTTCAAAGATATGGTTAGCTGCTTATGATTTCTCCAAGATGAGCCAAATGAAGTAGAATGAAAGGAAATGTGTTTTTCTTTTCCTTTTTTTTTTTAGTTTATTTTTTGGAGGACAGTCCTTGATTCTCTTTCCTGTCCCTCCACTCTCCCATTCAGAACATACCATTATTGATCCCAACCTGTTGAAGTCATTTTTACAGACTTTACAATTTCTAGAGCAATTAGGGTGTTCTTAAATAGTTACATCTTCGAATCGTTGGTAATCTATATTTCAAGACATCTCTTTTGATGCCTTTTCACTTGGATTTTAAGAGCATGATGCGTTACACAAGTACTTACAGTATAGCCTGTAATGGCTTAGCTGGGTACATGCCCAAAACTATATCTCTCGATTTATGATTGAATCTGGTATAAAGTTATCCTTAACGATAAAGTGTATCTTGTTGGATTGTCATTATACTTGTTAGCATCCTTAGAAGAGAAAAAAGTTCCATCTTCAGTATGATTAGTGATTTCTGCAAAGCGCACAATGCAGGGATTTCTTTCTATTTGCTTCACTTCGTGGGGTGTTGTAGTGTATTTTTCTATTCCATCAGAAAGTGTTTTAGTTGTTACTTCCATGACATAATCTGTGTTTCACCATTTTTTAAGGTACTATTAACATTTTATTCAGACAACCTTATTTTTCATTTCCATCTCCTTGTTTGATTTGTATGCTTTCTTGATCACTGTTCTTACAATATGGCATAGATGCATTGTTAAAGCAATAACATACCGCAGGCTGAAGGACAACAGACATAGCTACCACCTAATTCTGAGAATTTGCTTGGTATACATTATCCATGTTTAGTGCTTTCATATAGTGTGAAAATCTTATGAAGCATTGGCATGAAAATTTTCAGCATCTGGATCATTTCTACTTACCTTATTTTGTTCTTCTCTATGCTGTGTTACTATTATATTGTCAAGATTCTGTGAGGGAAAATTCTGTTTTCCTTTTTCTCTTCCAATGAGGATCTTATTTGCATCATTAAAGTACCTTCTATCCTGATTATCTTCTTAGTTTTATGCATTAGCTAAATTTTATGACATTGAAAGGCAACTCTCTCTCTCTCTCTCTCTTTCCCCCCAAGATTCTGTGAGGGAAAATTCTGTTTTCCTTTTTCTCTTCCAATGAGGATCTTATTTGCATCATTAAAGTACCTTCTATCCTGATTATCTTTTTATATATGAGATTATCTTCTTAGTTCTATGCATTAGCTAAATTTTATGACATTGAAAGGCAACTCTCTCTCTCTCTCTCTTTTTCCCCCCATTCTTCATTTCTTCTTTTGAGACTCTCTTCTGTTGTACTGAAGTTTGATAACTAGCTCTGCAAATATGAGAGCAATGAATTTATTCTTGAATCATAACATCATTATTTGTTGCATATTTGCAATGCAGGTAGCTTAGGAGCATCAAATGTTAAAGTAGTGAACTTGGACTATCGTAGACGAAGATTTGGTAGTATACAACAATATGGCACAAAATGTTGGATCAGTAGGAGATCGCTGCTATATGCTAGATTGGTTATGTCACAACGATCCAATAAATTTGTAACCTTATGCAGTGACTCAACATTAGAAACCCAGTGTAGGTTCTTTTCCTTTTTGATGTTTATGACTTGTTTTCTTTGATGTTTAGAAAATCTGTGATTAATTTTATATATTTAGTTCAAACAAAGTTTATATCCTTTTTTTAGTATTCTTTTAATCCAATCTTTTGCCCTGAATTTTAAGTATGCCAACTTTTCTCAACTTGGTTGATTAGAACTGTCTGCATCTGTTGCTTTGCTTCATTATTAGATTCTTTAACTAAAATTGGTGGCATCTTATAAACAATCTCGAAAGCATGCTTATGCTTGTCCTCTATAAAAATTCTTAAAACTATATAAAAGCTGCTTAAGCTTTGCTCTTTGTTGTGAACATGAGATTTGTACTATAGTCTAGCTCTGTCTCATACATTTATTGATGAAATAACAGCGGTTGAAAAGTCAGATGATGGTTCTGAAGAGACTATATCTTCTGGTTTGACAAGTGAGCTTATTCCTAAATTTAATGAGGTAGTACTTTGTTTGTCAATCAATCTCTTCTCTGTGCAATCCTCATATATGCCTATTTCTTATATCACTGCTGCTTTTGCCATGTGAATTGACGCCTTCGTTTTTTATTTTTATTGTATTTCTTTTCTGCATTCTAGTTCATTTCCAAAACAAGGATGGACTCCTAGTAAAAAGACTGGTCTTTCTATGTGTGTGCACATTTCTTTGAAATTTTGAAACTTTATTTTTACTTGAATCTCTTTGCAGGTGGAATTTCTGCTCACAAAATTATGCGAGACAAGTTCAATTGGAGAATTAGATATAAAGGTAAGCAAAATCTATTTTGAATTTTGAATTTATATTATTTCATTTTCCCCGCTTTTGGCAGGGAATGAGTCCTCTACCTGATATTGTTTCTCATTGATCTTTGCTCCCCCCATACCCAAAATCACACACACAAAAAAATGGTATTAGCTTGCTGGGTTTCACCTACGTGTAGTAAGGGATTCAAGTGCGCAAATTAGAAACCTTCCTCCCCCACCCGCAGTTCCTGCCTCTGTAAGCTTGAATACAGCTGCGGAAGCACCTGATTCAAATGGGCCAGTTTCTACTTCTTTGGCCGTTTCCAAGCCAGTATCTTCTTCAGGAGGGATTCAGAGACTACTAGATAAAGCCACAGATGATGGCTTGGTGATAATTCAGTCTCCAAGGGTAAGAATGGAGATTTTATAAATTATATGCTTTATATTTCTACAGCATGCATTCTGAAATCGAAGAGCAGGTTGGTTTCTTTAGGAGATCTCGAACAATTAAGGGAAAACGTGCTCCGCCATCATGCAAAGAGGTACTGTTTTCTTTTAGTTTCTCAGGTTGAAGGGAAATATTCTGATGCCACACTCTTAAATGCTTAACTCTGTTATTTAGTGGATGGAAGTTATAACATAATTGATCCTAATAACGTTCACATTATTAATCAACAGATGCAGACAGTCAACGAGGGTCAAGTGGTCTGTTACATCGAACAGCTTGGTGGGCAGCTGCCAATCGAGGTCTGGGTTTGGATTTGACATGTTATTTTACTCTTCCTATGACATATTTACGTTGCAACATTTCATTTAATACTTTCTTCATTGTTCTTTTCAGTCTGATGTTACCGGCGAGGTTGTCAAGATACTTAGAGAGGATGGAGGTTAGTCTGCACAACTTAAAAAGCAGGGATCTTGTTACTGTTGTTCTTGTCATATATTTCCTCATTTGCTTATTTTCTTTTGACAGAACCTGTTGGATATGGTGATGCACTTATTGCAGTCCTGCCATCATTTCCAGGAATCAAGAAGCTTCATTAGATTTCTTGGTTTTGTCCAATGATGTACTGAGTGATACTTTGAGGGCAAGTTATGTCGTGGTCTGAAGCAAATTTAGGGGGATTTTACCCTTTGGTTGCGCTTCCCCTCCCCTCCCCTCCCCCCGCCCCCCCAACCTCTCATTTTAGAATTTTTCATAAACCGAGGATTTACACAAAATGAGAAGGCAAAATAACAATTCTAGTCTCATTTGTTTATTAATGTCCGTTTCTGAGTGAGAAACTTGTTCTTCAAGTAGAACCTTCATAAATCATCTTAACATATTGGTGGAACGGTAGAAAAAATCACTTTTTATTTTTCCCTCTTCAGATTCAAAATTTTGCTCGCAAAATTACGATGCAAGTTCATCCAAGGGTGAACTGTCCTCCCATTTTGTTTCTGTGGTAAAAACTGAAACAAAGTAATGAAGAAATAAATAAAAACAGCAACATGAATATAGCCTTTTGCCCAGACCATCATAAAGAGAACAAAAATGCAAAAAAATATTAAGATTTTTTTTGCCACATGTTGGACCGACTTGAACCCACGTGACAAGTTGCCTTTTTTTTTAATTATTATTATTTCTTATTTTGATGATGAAAAATTAAGGATATATTTCTTTAATGGTTTTAAAAATATTTTTTTAAAATAAAAGAAGTTATATGATAATATATTTTTAGAATTTATTTTTACAAATTATAATGTCAAATTTGTAATTTGAAAATAGAAAACTAAAAATAATTATTAATTATTTTTTAAATTTATTTTTTATTCTGAATATTAATTTTATAATTAAATAAAATATTTTTTTATTTGTAACAATGATTGTTTTCTATTTTTTTTATTTTTCTTCAAATCAAAAGTAATTTTTAAAAATACAAAAATAAAAACACTCCAAATATATCCTAAAATTCTAACACTATTGCTCAAGGTGGTTTTCGTCTTTTCAAAATCTGGCTCGTGGTTCGATCGATGGGCGCCATTACGAGCGACGAGTGGGTTTCTGTTTTGGCCTTTCGTTCCTCACTCCATTCATGTTTCATGGCTTCATGACCCTTATACTTTCATTTGCTTTTCGTCTTCCTAAAAACTTGAAAATGGCAGAGGATTCTTCGTTTTCTGTATTACTTTGCTTCTGTAAATTCAGCTCCTTTGCGTCAACCCCAAGTTTCCATTTTTAATCAGGTTTTTCCCTCGTTATAGCTTAATTACCCACTTTACATGCAGGTTTGTTTGAACTGCAACCAATGCTGATTTCTTCTACTGAGACCAAATTTGCATTTTCTCCACATTTAATATAGCATCCGGGTTTTACTTGAACGTGATTTGCTGCCATTTTCTTCGACAAATTTTTTTGGGTCTTGCTTGAAGCAACATCATGAGTGCTTCTGAACCTGGGTGCCAGTTTTTCTCTTCATCGCACGGCTATGGTGTTGAGGGGTTAGCATGCCAACGTCAGTTTATCAGAAAGGGCAAAGAAATTGAAGCTTCATCTGATGTGGAATGCCAGCCATTTAAGAAGCAGAGAATTTCAGAGACAATCCCAAATAATGGGGTTCGAATGATGATCCCAAACAGAGCATCCAATCTTAATTTCAAGACCCAACTTTGCAGGAATTTCGGAATGGGCAAGTGTAATCTTGGGCCTAGATGTAAATACGCCCATAGCATTGGAGAACTTAGAAGAAAATGGGTTGGTGATTCGTTAGCTGGGAGGGCTTTTAATGGAAATTTTGAACAGGAACCAAAACTATGCAGGATGTTCTTTCAAGGAAATAAGTGTGCATATAATAATAGCTGCCGATTCCTTCATGTGAGGCTTCATAATGGGAGAGATAGTTCAATGGTTATAGTGAATGATACTGGACCTACAACTGGATACTGCAAAAATGAGTATCGTCAATTGGGATTGAAGAAGGATTTTAATGGGGTTTTTGATGCTGAAGTGAATCAAAAGAGACTGCAGCTGAAGAGAAAGCTATGCATCAACTGGGAGATAAAAAAGGAGTGCAGATATGGGAGGCTTTGTCGCTTTGCTCATGGCCAAGCTGGTATGTTGATTGCCTTAATTTTTCATTTGCTTCCCTTTCTAGTTATCCTTTGGTCTGGTGGTTCTCATAATATGTTAAGGGTGTTTAAATTCCTTAGTCTATTTGGTTACTATAAAATGCTGTTCTCAAATACTTCCATTCAACCAATCTCACTCTATATGCAAAATTATAAGGGGGCTCTATAATTTTGTGTCTAGACTTAGTCGAGTGAAACTTAGTTGATTGAAATAAGTTATAGATCAAAACATGGTTGGTTGGTTGCAGGTTTACGTAAGTTTGTGTACACCTAGTTTTCAGAGTAGGATTTTTGAGGTGGACAAAAGGTTTATGGAACTCACAATAGTACTGGTCTTGTTTTTCTTTCTATCCAAAGTAATACACATTGAATAATTTGGCAAACATTAAACAACTGATCACTGAGAAGTGAGAAGTAAGTATCAGTATTTGATTCATTGAGCCACCACATTGGCCATAAAATTTCAGGCCACCTATGTCCTCACTGATAGGAAAGTAATTACCGGCATACTTTGAGCTTCTCAAGTCCAAGACAAGAAAGAAACTTGCATATTATCTGAAGTCTGCTATAAGCATGAACTAGTATATACTAGGGCTTCATTGTGCTTTTATTTTCTTGTTTTGCACCAGAACTTCCAAGTAGTAGAGATCCATTGAATCTCAGCATTCCATACTTACTGCCTAAGGAATATTATTTGCCTTAGAAAAGGAAAAAAATTCGAGATCTTGATTTATTCAACATTCTATATATTGAGAAGGAATTAATCTTTTAGCAGAAGTATCCATAAATTAAGCACTGACGTTCTGAAGAACCAATTTCATCATATTTCTTATTTTTCCATTTCAATCCATGGCCCTTGGCGTGATTTCAAAATGCAATCTGCAACTACGATTGCTATCATATTATAAAGAAAAAGTGTGTTGCTACTATCGCATCCATTTTTCACTGTTGTACCATTTTTTGCAATCATGTAACCTTGTATTTTATATCCCTGCACCTTGGTTGAACCAAACGAGACGATCTACCAATTGAATATGACATGGTAATAGGTTGACATGAAATCAGTTGATCTGACAGACCAAAGTTGCTACTAATGCAGAAATAGAGAAGCTGGATGACTACTGCAGGTACAGGGTTATGCAAACTTCTATAGATGCTCCAAACTACTCTACAACGGAGGCTGGCACATTGCATAAGGAGAAAGCACGTGGCAGAGAGTGCAATTTCAAGATAGAGGAATTCCAAAGGAACATTCGTATCTATGGTGACTGGATTGAAGATTATCGTCTTGGCATTGCCTGAGACTTGTTCTGGTTGTTTTTCTTGGTAGATGGACTTATTCTGGATGTTGGCTGTGCAACTTTTAGGTTTCAAAGCTTCATAGTATGGATAGATTTTTTATTTTTTGTTGGTATGTGGGGCAGACTAATTTGTTTGTTTGTGGGAGGATTTTAATCATTTGTTGCCGAATGGAAAAAATATTGTTCTCACATTTATGAATTATGATGAATTTTCAAGGAAATCTTTAGTGGTGAAAAGTTTTCCATAGTTTCCTGTTTTGCACTCCTTTTTTTTTATTTTTAAAATTCTTTAATCATCTATAATGAATATACGGAGATTAAGAACCCCAATATACAATATAAAATCATTACAACCTAACTAAAGCATCCAAACGAAGTACCACATGGGTTAATCAAATTGGTAACTGTTCTAAAAAATAATATAAGCAGAGAGGTTAAAACTGGGGAAAAAAAATCACAAAACACCGTTAGATCTTGTCTTAAATTCTGAAATAATTAAATATTAGGTTTTATTACAATTTAGCCCTTTTAATATTCAAAATAATTGTATTTGATTCTCTAAAATGAAATATTTTATTTTAATCTCATTAATATAATAATTAAATTAAATTAAGTTCAAATTAAAAATTTTGTCAAATTTAAGACAAAAACTCTTATTTAACATATAAATTTCGATAGGAATCCAGCTAGTAATTATTGGGAGGAAAATTTTATTGAAACTAATCTTATTACATCCAAAAAAGTAAAATTACATTATTCATTTAATATGAAAAAAAATTTAATTTATCCATTAGCATCACATAATCAATTAATTTTGGTAATTACCAATTTGGAGTCATGTTAACTAGGATTTTTATTTTTCAGTTTGACTAGAGTTATTAATAGGGGTCAAATGTGATCTAACTTAAATAGTAGAAAAATTATAATAAAATATTATATTTAAATAAAATCAAATGTGATCAATTATATATTAAGCGACCAAAATTATATTTAAGTACAAATATTATGGATTGGCTTTAATGAATGCAGATATGTTCTTACTTCTTTCCCCTCTCTGTCTGGTCTTGCGTTAATTCCTAGAATCTACATGTGTACGGAACAAATGATTAACTCACTTCCTTTAATCACTCAATGATACAAATATAATACTCATTCTTATAATACAAAAATACTGGGAAACCTAAAAAAAAGTTATAATTATTTTAAAAAAATGTTATAAATTTTATAAAAATTTAGAGAGAGAGAGAGGGGGGGGTTCTTCAAGGTAGAGAAGTAACTCTATTTGTAAAATGAATTTCAACATACATCTGACATTTTCGAGGTAAAGTGCTTAGCTATGCTATAGGCAATGGTAGTGGGTAATTATTGGGGATAGAATGACATACACTTATCACGTCTCCATTATTATTCGGAGGAAAATAAATTGAATTTCTGCTATTAGGAATGAAGTGAGTTAATGGTTGACAAATTCCAAGGACATCCAGCTTTGTATTTTGTCTACTTTTCAAAATAGATTTCAAACAAGGAATTTTTTTTTCTTTTTCTTTGACCACTGAGCCTTCCAATTGGAATGTTGTGATTAATCCTAATGTTAGAGGCAATTTAATATTTAGGCCTTCTAATGAAGATATTTTTCAAGCTTTAAAAAATTAGAAGGCTACTATAGCCACTGGCCTGGATAGACAACATCTTGATTTCTTCCAACATTTTTGGAGTGAAGTTAGGTCTTCTGTCATGTGTTAAGAGTGTGTTTGATTGTTTTGATGTTCCTGTTTGGCTAAAGAAAACTCTTATTATCTTTGTTCCTAAAGGTCAAGTTCATGAAAATATTAATACTAATATAGGCATATTAGTTTATATAATAGATTTTTAAAAATAATTTCAAATATTTTGTCTAGTAGGATTAGGCCTACTCTTGAGAATTTTTTTTTTTTAATTTCAACCAGCTTTTGTTCCTAATTAAAAACTTGCGAATAATGTTATTATTCTAAGGGAATTAATTCACACCATTGACAAATCTAAGGCAACCAATGGTTTCATGATCATTAAACTTGATATTGAAAAAGTGTATGATTCCATTAAGTGTACTTCCTACGTAATGTTTAGATGCTTTCTGAATTTCCTCAAAATTGAATTGATTTAGTGTGGTGACTAGTGTTTCATATGAAATTCTTTTCAATGAAGGTAAAATGAATCCTATTTTCCCATCCAAGGGACTTAGACAAGGGGACCCTTTATCTCTTTATTTGTTTACCTTTTGCTTCAAGTATTTGCATTTAATGATTAAAGATTGTTGTCATAAAAATTTATATGATCCTATTAAATTGAGTAAACATAGTTTGAAATTTTCTTGTTTATTTTATGTGAATGATATTGTTTTGTGTGCTAAAGCTGATGTTAAAAACTATAAACCATTGCAACAGTTTTGCATGATTTTGTTGAAATATTGGATCTTATAGTTAATAAAGATAAATCACAGGTTTATCTTTCAAAAAATACTCCAAATTTAGAGACATTTTAAGTGTTGAATTGGGTATTCCACATAAAGGGTTGTTGAGGAAATATTTAGTATTAAGCTGAAAGCAAACTATAATCCTACTAATTTTTTTTTAATAGAAAATTTAAGAAATAGAATTAAAATGTGGCAAAATTGATATTTATTGTCAATGGGACTTGTGATTTTGATTGACTATGTGTTATCCTCCCTTCCTGTTTTTTTGAAAAATCCCTAATAGTATTCATAATAGGCTACATTAGATTGTTAGAAATTTTTTGTGGGGAGGATCTTTTGAGATGAAAAAAATTAGTTTTGGTTACCACATCTAAAGATGTTGGTTGCTTTGGAATTAAAGACTTTTCTCCAATGAACTTGTCAATGTTAACTAAACTTGCTTGGACTTTCATTCAAGAAAATCAACATCTATAGGTTCAAGTTTTAAGGAACAAAAATCTTAACTTAGGTAGTAGTGGTTCAATTAGGAGTAATATTAATTGTTCTCATAATTGGAAGGCTTTGTGGTCAACTATTGATGTCATTGTAGATGGCCTTAAATGGGTTGTGGGTAATGGTAAAAAAATTAAATTTGGGCATGATAATTGGACTAATTTAGATCCTCGCCTTTACCTTTGAAAGCGATAACACTAGAGTAAGTGATATGATTAGTATGAATAGGTAGGATATTAGTTCTATCCCTATGATCCTATTTGAGGATATTAATAATGTTATTTATGGAATCCCTTTTAGTATTTTTGGTAAAGAGGATTAGCTTGTTTGGGGTATTGATAAATTTGGATAGTTTACAATTAAAAGTGTTTATAAGTATTTGGCTTCTTTAAAAATCTCTGATTTTGGCAAATTTTTTAATTAAATTTGGAAAGTTTCAATTTATCTGAAAATCCAAGTGTTCATTAAACTTGCTATGCTAAATAGGAATCCCATCGGGGAATTACTAATTAAAAGGGGTACGAATGTTCTATAATTTTGTGTCTAGACTTTGGTCGACTGAAACTTAGTTAATGGAAATAATTTATAGATCATAAACACGGTTGGTTGGTTGCGGGTTTACGTAAGTTTGTGTACACGTAGTTTTCAGAGTAGGCTTTTCGAGGTGGACAAAAGGTTTATAACTTACAATAGTACCGGTCTTAATTGTTTTTCTCTCTATCCAAAGTACTACGCATTGAATAATTTGGCAAAAATTAAGCAACTGATTACCGAGAAGTGAGAAGTATCAATATTTGATTCATTGAGTCACTACATTGGCCATAAAATTTCAGCTCACCTATGTCCTCACAGATAGGAAAGTAATTAGCCGTCTACTTTGAGCTTCTCATTGTTCTCAAGTTCAAGACGTGAAAGAAACTTGCATATTATCTGAAACTAGTATATATTGGGGCTTCATTATCCTTTTATTTTCTTGTTTTGTTCCAGACCTTCAAGTAGTAGAGATCCATTGAATCTCAGCATTCGATACTTACTGCCTAAGGAATATTATTTGCCTTAGAAAAGGAAACAAATTCAAGATCTTGATTTATTCAACCTCCTATACATTGAGAAGGAACTAATCTTTTAGCAGAGGTATTCATAAAATAAGCACCGATATTCTGAAGAACCAGTTTCATCATATTTCTTATTTTTCCATTTTAATCCAGGGCCCTCAGCGTGATTTCAAAATGCTGTCCGCAACTACGATTGTTATCATATTATAAAGAAAAATTGTGTTGCTTCAATCGCATCCATTTTTCACTCCCTTGTTCCATTGTTTGCAATCATGCAACCTCATTTTATATCCCTGCACCTTGGTTGAACCAAACGAGACGATCTACTAAGTGAATGTCATGCTAATAGTTTGAAATGAAATCAGTTAATCTGACAGACCAAAGTTACTGACGCACACATAGAGAAGCTGGATGACTACTGCAGGTAGAGGGTTATGTAAACTTCTACAAATGCTCCAAAATCTACGGAGGCTGGCTTTTAGCATAAGGGGGAAGTCCATCGCATAGAGTGCGATTTGAAGATAAATGAACCACAAAACAACATTCGTATCTATGGTAACTGGATTGAAGATTATCATCATGACATTGCCTGAGACTTTTCTGGATGTTGGCTGTGCAACTTCTGGGTTTCAAAACGTAAATTTCATAGTATGGATAGACTTCTGATCTAATTTTTTAAATCAGATGTACTATGACTGACCGAAAAGCTGAAAGGTATGCTCTGCCATAACTATTCCCTCTATAGTTAGGTCCAAAATTGTTCTGGAAGATGAAATACGGGTGTCCTCTATAAGAGATCGCCATACCCACGATCATTACTACATGTCTGAGGGGACGCCTGGTCACTCGATGCAGACGAGCTGGTCCCCGAGCAGCATATATCCCATAGTTGGGCAGTTGATAAAAATCTTCACACAGGAAGTAAACCCCCCATTATAGGTCCGATGCGAAACAGCTCTTCTCTCACCAACAGTTGTGCAACAGGGTCTTGAAGGTCATCAAACCTTCTGTAACTACTTATCTACAAAGGAAAAAAATTGAATTAAACAATGTATGAAGTTAGCCAGTTTCAACAATAAAAGGTAAAGATTGTTAGCCAAAGAAAATATCAGTTTAGGTTTTGGCCATGCATCTCAAATAATTCTCAAGACACCTGTTGACCCTTTCAATTTGGCCATCGGTTTGTGGGTGGTAAGCTGTGGACATTTTCAGCTGCGTCCCTTGTGCCTTAAAGAGTTCCTGCCAGAAGTGACTGAAAAACACTTTATCTCTATCAGACACTATACTGGCTGGCAATTCAAGTAACCTGTGGATTTTATCCAAAAGAAAATTGCGCCGCAGTATCAGCAGTAAAAGGTTAAGAGAATGCTACCAAATGTCTTACTCAACCTAACTACTAAGATAGTGTTCTTGCCTCGAGAGTTTCAACAATGAAAGGTAACGAACTCATAAAACGAATGGATGCAGTAGAAAAACCAAAGAAATTGACTATATTGCTGGAAAAATAAAAAAAAAATAAATGATGAGTCTCACCAAGTATCATTGGTGGTTGGGAGAGTCCATCTACGGTCCCACTAATCCAAGATTGCGGGAATTCCTCATTCGAAGCCTCCTACTGGGTGGCCTTATAGCTAAATCATGGTTCACTGGTCCTGGAACACCCACCCGCATGCAATACAGAAGAAAGATGTGCGGGTTTCGAAGCTCAGCACCTAATTCCGCGTTGAATAGGTGAGTGTCCACAGGTCGATTTATAAATTCCTTCCGTCTAATCACATGACGCATCCATATCGTTCTGCTAATTGTGTGAGCAAGGGAGCCATTCAACGGTTGTTCTGCAGGTGGGGGAAAGGGAATTCTTTCGGGGCCGAATGCTCTCTCTGTCCAAGATTCTTCTGTTGCTGGATTCATATTATCCATTTGCAACGAGAATGTCGACTACTACTCTGCAAGCATCCATCAACATATATAAGCTTTAAGAATTACGCAGAAAAAAAGTTCAGCATGAAAATAATGATTGGCATTGTCATATCAGAAAACCAAAAAAAAAATGGTTTTCTTGCTTGTTAACTGATTCCCTCAGCAATCAAATAAGTTCATTATAGCCTCATCAGGGAAGAGTAGAAAAATATACCTATTTAGCAGAACAATCTTTGTCGGGCTTTTCTTTTTCACCCGGGGGAAATCCCGAAAAGGATGAAGTCGTACTAATAAGGCATTGCCATTCTTTCTTTGAGAAATGAATGAAGGTGGGGTGGGAGTGATGCTGTCAGCGTGCAGTGTGTATGCTTCCAGCGCCAAGCAGACCACAGTATGAATTTCAAATTACTAGAATGTCCTCCTGAGTTTATTATAGACATTTTGCCAGAGCTATATTGATAAATTAATTAACTTAAACTTGTCTTTACAGTTACAATGTTTATAATCCACTAATCATAAATACTCTGGTAATATCCAAAAATAAATAAATAAAGAATACTTTCTGAATTAGATTTAGTGCTAAAAATTTTCATTACTCAGTAATGTTACGAAACCGCAAAAATAAGGCCCTTAGGATATAATGTTATAATTTTGTACAAATTTCACACACTTTTTTTTTATCATTAAATGAAGACTCACAGAACATTCTGTTAATTATCGTGTTTGATGGATTATTGTGAGAAGAGTTTGATGAATTTTATTGCGTTTATATGATTTTATTTTGACTTAAACATATTTTTGTGTGTTAAAATATAAATTAAAAACATTTTCCCTTTAAAATTTAAAAAATACACTTTAGCCATACCTGGTTTCTTTTCTTTTTTTCTTTTTAATTTCACTTCACCAACATGTTTTTTAAGTATTATAAATGTATTCATCAGTATTTTCAATTATTAATATTTTACTTAATTAAATTATATTTCATCCAAAATTTAATAGAAAATTCATGAACATTACTTATGATTTTTACTTTTTTAATTTTCACTCAATTTAATACCTACCTAGAATTAATTTACCCAAAAGAAGTTCTATTAAAAACTAACAATTTAGCAATTGTAGACTAAATTATAAAAGATAAATATCTAATAGAATGACATTTTTTAGGATAATTTGGTTTTGTGTAAGTATTAAATTGAGTTAAAATTTTAAAAAAATAAAAAATACTTATTTTTTATTAAATTTTGAATGAAAAATAATTTGAATATGTAAATTGTAATATTTAAAATCACATATAAATTAAGTGAAAGAAGATAAAATTATGGTAGGTAATTTTCTCTTAAAGTTATTATTTAATTTAATTTTGATCCCTAATACACAAATTAAATCAAAATTGATACCAGCGTCCATTTTTGAACGAAATTACCACTGTGGCGGTGTTAACGCTAATGTGGCAAACTAAGGTGAAGAAAACAAATGCTTATCCACGTCATGCATGAGGCCCCATGACATTACATTAAGAGAAACTCTTAAAAGGAGAAATTTTTATATACTTTTATTATGTCATATTTTTTATCCTAATTAATAAATAAAATATAATTATTAATTTTATTATGTATTTGTAAGTTTTGTAAGGTTCATACATATTAAAAAATTATTTTTTCAGTTTTCATATATTGAGAATTTTGAAAATTGATAAATATTATTTATTTATTAGTTATGACTAAAGATACATGATATAATTAGAGTATAAAGGAATTTTTTCTTCTTAGATATATATTATATATTATATGAAATTATTTTAAATAATTTTTAAATATTAAATTACTTATAAATTTTAATCTAGTGTAACAATTTTAAGCATAATTATTGTATCTCGTCACCCAAATAATTAGGCTCCTTGCATTTTTATGGTCTCACACTAATCAAATGTGAGACAAAGGATTTGTGGTAAATCAAGATCAGCAAAAGATCCATAAAAATAATATGCCCACATATCTAGATTATCATATGCAACAAATAATTGTCATTGCTATATTGAATTACATACTCATAAATAATTTAGTATGCAAAAATTATTGTAAAGTACCTTCATATAATATATGATGTGTACGAGAATTTTTGTAGGCACGGATTACAAATTTATTTTTTTTAAATTAAATATTTATTTATAAAAAAATTAATTGAGATTCACATTAAAAGCTAAAATATATAATAAAAATTTTTAAATTTTAATTTATCATAGTTATTATATAATCATACGTTCAATTCAGTAAATAATAATTTTTCAATATGCATTACATTATATTAAATTAGAGGAAGTAAAAGCACAAGAAATCAACTAATTTTTGTGCCCAGTATAACACTCTATAAGTTCTTTACAAATAATTAAATGAAAAATCTTTAAATTAGAAAGGTAATATAACAGGAATTAAATAGAAACTAACCAAAAGAAAATTTCTCATGATTTATCTTATTTTTCATCTATAACTTGTTAATTATACTTAAAGAAGAATTTATTCTAAAAATGCTTTATGTAGAAAGGTATAGTGTGTGTACTTTTAATGAATTCTCATTTTACAATAAAAATGACATATAATAAAATATTATCATAATTTTAAATCATTTAACTCACATTTAATAAAAAAATATTTACACTTGAAAAATGGTTGTTAAATTATATTCAAATTCATTAACATTTTCAATTTTGATAAATTGAAATTTTAAGTAGCGTATTGACTCAACAATTTATTAAGTAGCTCGAATATTTAAATATAATTTTTTTTTGCGACTCGAATATAAGAATTTTGTAAGAACAATATGTTGCATGATAAAGCATAAAAAGAAGTTGCAATCATGAATATAGCTATACTAATTATTTATTTTTATTTCTAAATAATAATAAAATTATTAAAAAATGTATGTTAGTTAATAAACACAAAAATTAATATTTGTATTAAAAAATTTTCTTTGTAACTTCTCATAAAAAAGTTGTATATAAGCATTAAAACAATATTAGATTTGAACCATGGTATTTAAAAGAATTTTGCAAGATTTTAAAATATAAAACTTGATTTCAGTTTTAGAATTTTTTAAGAGTGAAATATAATTTATTTTGCAAGATATATAAATTAAAAATAATTTAATAGTTTATATTTTAAAACTTTGACAAATTTATAGTTAATTATAATAAATTTAATATGAAATAATAGCTGAGAAAATCCATAGCTATTAGTTGACAAATTTTTAGTAGTTAGTTGATTTAATTAATTATTAATTAATAACTAATTTAATTTAATAGTTTATATTTTAAAACTTTGACAAATTTCTAGTTAATTATAATAAATTTAATATGAAATATATATATATATATATATATATATATATATATATATATATATATATATATATATATATACACACACACACACACACACACATGCAATAGCTAAGAAAATCCATAGCTATTAGCTGACAAATTTTAATGATTAGTTGGTTTAATTAATCATTATTTGATAATTAATTTAATTAAATATTAATTAATAATTAATTAATTGATTTGACTAATTGCATTAACTACTTTAATAAAAATATTTACTAAAATCAACCATTTATAATTAATTATTTATATGTAAAATGACATATAAGAATAAAAGTAAATTTTTTAAATTATTTGAGTATTCTATTATTTTAATATTTTAAATTTTATATATTATTTAATAGATTAAAATTTTTAAATAATATATTATCATAATTTGTTATATATTAAATATTTCTTTAAAGAAATATGAATGATGGGAAATGGATGACATATTTGGATATGTTTTTACTTTTCTAAAAGAATTATTTTTGAAATTTTATTTTTTAAGAATATTCAAATTTAAGGAAAATAAAAATAGTTAATAGAATAATTAAGAAAATATTTTTATTTAATTATAAAATTATTATTAAAATGAAAAGTAAATTAAGAATATATATGAAAATTTCTTATTTTTAAAATTTTAAGCTATACGTTTAAATATTTAGAATTATAACATTTAAAAATAAATTATAAAAATAATTATCAAATAATTTATTTTAAGCAAAGAAAATAAAAAAGAAATAGGAAAAATAAACCACACTACAGAATTGATTAAAAAATTGTTCAAATTCACTTCTAGTAATATATTTAATTTAATATTCTTTCAAGTATAAAAATATTAATATATTATTATATATTAATTTTTGCATATGACAAAAACTTATGAACTTTCTAGGAAGCAAGATGAGCCAAACCAAAATTATAGTCTACCGATATTCAACTGTTCTTTAATTTAAACATTCCGATATATAATCATTACCAACCCTCATTCTAACACCATCACAACAACAAAGCTTGTATTATTTGGAATTGAAAATCAAACTACTGCGACGAATGATTCGAAAAGAGGCCAACTTCCAGAACGATCTTGCTTTTCTCGAATCGATAACTTTGTTTCTTCTCAACGAAGATTCTAATGCTCTCGTGGCGTATTCAAGCATCTTCGTCGGCAATTCTTCAACTTGCCACTGGAGTTCAACCTTTGAGATAATGGCAGAGAAAGCATCAAGCTGAGGCAGTGATGAGACCCGTTTAGCCTTTTTTCAAGGAGGGATAAATAGGAGAATATAAAAAATAATTGAGGGTAATTCAATCTTTCCATAATTTATTTTTTCATTAGCTAAACCAAAATGTTAAACGTTGGAGCACCTAACGTATTTATATTAGCTGCAATTAACTATTCCAAACCAAATATAAAAGTTGGCTAGTTTAACAAGTTAATCAGTCAATTTAATCTAATCAACTAAAAATTACACAAAAAACTCTTTAGTAAATATATCTCAAGTATAATTACATGCTATAATAATAATAGTTTATTTCAATTAACCAATGATGTCAAGTTGGTAATAAATAAATAAATAAACTAATAACATAACAATGGTACTAATAAAAATATAATCATGAGTTGGTTTGAATGAAAAGAGTTCGGGTACCTTATGTAAGATAATCTGGATTTAATCTGGAAAAATTCATTTAAAAGAATTCTTTGCCTTTTGTGCTCGACACTATATCAAAGGATTAATTTTTCATCAATCGAGTGAAATGATATAATATTAATACTTGAGACCATCTTGCAATACTAATTTGGGATTATGACTAAGATTGACACTATAATAATTTAATTTGATTCTGATTTAATAAAAAAGGAATTTGATTTAAGATTGATCCAAATTTTTATTTATTAAATTAGCTTGGGAGGATTGGATGAGTCCAAAATATATGCCTCTTGACTTTCATGAAAATAATTTTTATAAAATAAAATAAAATTTGTTTAATTGAAAATTTTTTATAATTAACACACAAGTTTTAGAGAACTACTAATAACGGTCGCTGAACGACAGTCGCTTGCCCCTTTCGCTCTTTAAGAGGCACCACGTCATCCCTTTATGGTTGCTTCGCCTTCGAAAGCGGTTTAATGAACATCAAGGTTAAAATAGAGTATCAAACAACAGTTTAAAAAAAAATGGATCAGGGTACAAAAGTTCAATAAAAAAAAATAGCACCCGAAAGACTTGATATATTATTAAAGAAAATGGTACAAATAATTTGACAGAAAATATTTATAAGAACCATATAATTATAAAATATTAAAATAAAAAATTATTTTTTATATCAAATAAGAAAAATATAATAAAAATAATATCTTTTAATTTAAAGAGGAAGTTATCTTTTTTATTACTATAGTACTAGATATAATAATTTTTTAATTAAGATATACAAGTCATATGTTACACATTTATTTATATATATACAAATTAAATTTTTCAACAAAGAATATCTTCCGACAAGCCTAAATTTCATTCGATTTTTCTTATTAGAAAAAGGAGAAAGACTCTACTAAGGATTAAAGGACAAATTTCTATATGAAATGTGCTATATTAAATTATTTTAAATATTTTTTTGTTTTGTATTTAGACATCTTTATATTTTTTTGTATGAAACTAATCAGCTACAATGCCTCCAGGGATAGTGTTTAAAATAAACTTCTGAATACTAAATAAATTTTCCTAATTTCTTATTAATCAATGTCTAGATTTGTGAGAAGGAATCCATGAAAAATATAAGAGCTCATTTATCTAGATGCAATAATTATAATTATTATATTAAATTGAGACTTAGATAACTTAATATTTAAAAATTTATTTTAATTAGCATCAAATAGTATGTTTTGTGCAAAAGAATTTATCTGATTAATGCGGCAAAAGCCGCTGAAGAGAGGCTGACACATCAGCAGCATATTCAAAGGTTATATCTATATATATATATATATATATATATATATATAGAGAGAGAGAGAGAGAGAGAGAGAGAGAGAGAGAGAGTGGTTTTATATATATATATATATATATATATATATATATATATATATATATATGGAGAGAGAGAGAGAGAGAGAGCAATTTCCAGACTAGTCGAAGGTAATTTCAAAAAATAAAAAATTATCATATTGTAATAAATCAGTTCTAATTATAAAAGTAATGCTACTATTAATATAATATAATATTAGATTAAATTAGATTATATAATAATTGCCAATAAATACCACAAGTTAAAGTATGTCTTCTATATGACGATTGACAATATAACGAGTGAACGGAAATCTAAATTATTTTCCTTTTATTTTTGTTTTCTGTTCTCTTAGGAAGAAATTATGAATTTATTTTTAACTTTTTTCTTTCGTGCTTTAGGCTATTGTGAAGACATATCATTGCTTTCTCTTAATCATTTTTTTCCCTAAAAATTTCTTAATTCCATTCTCTTCTAATACCTCTCAAGCAACCTCTTTCTCTTTGCATAATGAAAATATAATATTTTATTTTTATCACATAATAATGTATATTTTATTTTTAATTTTGTTTTCAATAACAAAAGTATAACATCAGTATCTGTAATTTTTAAGTTTTCATAAACAGCAAAAAAAAATTTCATAGAACTCTGATCAATAAATGTATAATTAAATTTCCTCGTATCAAGGCTACAAAGAAATATACTTTTGCTATCGGATTTACATTATTGCTAATGATCTGAATTTATTATTAAATATTTATATATTAGACTAACTTTGTATTTAACTTTAAATCAATTACTAAGATTTTTTTGTTTAAGTAGAATCCGATATCTTTTACGTTCAAAATTTGATCTCTAATTATATGTATTTAATAACTTAATTACTTTTATCCTTATTAAAAAAATTATTATGATACAGTTGCCATTTAACTACTTCCTTTAGTATTAATGAAAAATCATCTTTCATAATCTTAATGTATTAAAATAAAATGCTTTCCCAAGAAAAAAGCCTTTCATAACGAGGATACGCGGGAATAGTAGAATTATTTAGTTCATGTAAGTATTTATTAAATTAATAAACCAAAATAAATTAAAATATATTAATTTGTTTTTCATATAATATTATTTTATACTCTATGAAACACATAATAACAAACTCTTTTTATTCTTCCTTAAAACAATACATATTACTATATCATTCAGTATTAAATTTATGTTTTGTAACTCTTATTTTACCTTACTTATATATATATATATATATATATATATATATATATATATATATATATATATATATATATATATATATATATATATATATGATTATAAATTCATTTTTATTTATCAAACACACGTATACAACTTCAACAAATGATTATTTCTTGTTGTTTTATGATATATAATATTATTCTTCAACAGGAAACTTCTTTTTTATTCATATGAAATTTATTTGTTCTCATTTTTGTTCATGTAAAATATTTTATATCAATTTTATCAATCTAAAATATTAAATGTTTCAATTCTATTCTTAGAGAGATAAAATTGAAAAATTAATCTTCATATAAATATTAATAAAAAAGGCTAAAATTGGATAATTTAATATTTTATAAAGATAAAATTAATATAAAATATTTCATGAAAATGAGAAACAGTAAATTTCATATAAATATAAAATGATATTTACTCATTTTTAATATATTATTTAATAAAATTTAACTAAATAAATTATTTTAATTTTAAAACTATAACACCTTCTTTTCTTCTAGACCTAGGTTCTGCGATAGTATAATGATTTTGATTGGTAATTGATCACTATTATGGAAACGGAGACGTTTTGTGCCTTTTACAATGGCCAAGATTACCATGAGTTAACGGATGCCTTGACTTTACGTTAAACCGTAAGCTATTAGATTAGTTAAGGGTACAGGAAATGGATTGTTAATTTTTTAAAATTACCTCACTATTTAGGACTTTATATTATGTTAACCTTAATTTTTTTTATAATAGCACTTTTTTGTTATATTATAATATATTGATTTTTACTAATATTTATTACATACATTCTTTTTAACACAAAATATTTATATAGTAATTGCTAATAACTAGATTAATGATATAAAAATATTATTATCGGAAATCAATAAATTAATTAAATCATTTACAATAATAGAGGGAATTAACCTTTTTAAATTTTGATTTCTATTTGGTAGTTTGTGAAAATCCTAATGGATTATATTTGTTTATGTTATGTGATTTATAAGATGTAAATTGTATGTTTTCATTAGTATTTCTTATCTTTGTAAATGATTATAATTTATACAAGACCTAAATTTAATTTTGAAATTATTACATTTATTGAAATGGAAATTTCATTTTAAAAGTTTTGCAATTAGATTTATCATCTTAATTAGGTAAATTTTAAAAAATTGAATTCATTTTTCAGAATAGATTGAATTTATAGTATTTATCATATCTTCAAAAAAAAATAAAGTTTTCTTTAATTTATATAAATTGTGTTTTAAGTTGCAAATTTTAATAGTTTGATTGCACATCAAGTTTTTAGAACTCAACCCATTCTCTCTCTCTCTTCAAATATCAAAAGTAATCAAGTAAAATTTCACTAGCCCAAGGGCATTATCTTAAAGAAAATTTGATAATTGGAATAGAATTTTTATGTATGTTTGTGTCTTTTTAAAATTTCACTAGCCCAAGGGCACTGTCTTAAAGAAAATTTGATAATTGGAATAGAATTTCTATGCATGTCCCTATCTTTTTAAAAGATGAGTATATATATATATATATATATATATATATATATATATATATATTATGTAGCTTTTGTGCTTTCATTTTTTAGTTACAACCCTTACCAAGTATCTAAAAAATAGAAGATGTTCTATCAATTTTTTTGCAAAATTATAAAATTATTTTGGGTAATTGTATTTTATATAAATACAATTTATTTGTATGAAGCTGGAATCTTTATTATCTATAAGTTAAGCTTATGAGAAGTCACCCAAAAGTGGCTTCTTACATCAATCACATGTCCATAATTGGAGCATGACATTAAAGTTTGAATAATTTGATGTCAAAGATTGTAGTGGAAGTAATTACCACAGAAGCTTGGGAGAAATTTGAAGAGGCTTTTAAAGAATGAAAATAAACAAAAAGGGAGATTATGGAACATTCTATAAAAAATGTTGAATTTGTTAAAAAATCAAGTTAGATTTATGTGTTCTTGAAAAAAGATGTTGAGATTTAAAAATGAACTTAGATTTATGGAAGCTATGAAAAGAGAGAGTATGATTTGTTTCATGTAGATGTAGGTTTCATTTTGAACAAAAAAATAAGTTAGTTTATAATTTATTAACCTGATTAATAAATTATAAGTTAATTTTTAGAGTTATTTTACGAATTAAATAAGTTTTAATTTAATAAGTGATCTAGCGTAATTTATAACTTATAAGCTTTTATTTTTTAAAATTTATTATTATTTTTTATTAATTTATAATCTATATCCTTCATAATATAAATTTAAGTATTATTTTTATATATAAAAATAATTAAATTAATTTTAACATAATTATATCTTAATTTTAAATTATATAAAAAATACCTATGTAAATAAATAAATAATATTATAAAATAAAATTAATTATATTTTAAGTAATTAAAATCTTATTATAAATAATAAAATAAAAATAATGTGAATAAATAAATATATGAGTTTATAAAATATAATTACTTAAATATTATATATTATATTTTTATTCTAATTTTTTAATAAATATAAATTATTTTAATTATATATTCATTTTTATTAATATGTCCTTTATTATCATTTTATAATTTAAGCTAGTTCAACAATTAAATTTGTAAAAAATTTCTTATACAATTAGCTAACTTTTTAATTATCAATTATTATAAGTTATCAACTATCAATTAATTTATCAATTACTAACTAAATTATCAAATATTGGTAGAGAGAGAGAGAGAGAGAGTATTTTTAAACATAAATCTAAGTTAAAAAGGAGTTAAAATCTGAAAATAGAACCTTTAATTTGAAAGCTTAATTTAAATAAATTAGAATTTTAGAATAAAAAAATTTATTAAATTCATTAATTACATGTTCAATTTTTTTTAATAATAGGATTTGAAGGATAAAATTAAATTTTTTTATTTAAATTTTATCAATATTTTTTTGATATTAATTTTTAAGTATTATATGTTAAATTAAATAGTTATTAATTAAAATTTTATCAAGGCTTTATATCTCATATACTATTTCACATGCTTTTTTATTTTTTTATTGATATTATTAATAACTGAAACACTTTTGAGTATAAATTTAACATAATCGAATTTATTCTTATGATAAAATTTTTAAACAAGTTAAAATTTTTATTTAATTAAATTAATTTGTTTTAGTATATATTTTATTTTCAACTTTGATTGTTTTATAGTTTAGATATTATTTTTCTTCTTTTTAACGTAAAGATTGCAATAATTTGGAGTTTAATTTTAAAAATCATTTGCACATAAAGCACGCCTATTGTTTTTAATTATTTTGACAAATCTTTGGTAAAATTAGGGTTCTTTTTTATCATCATTTTTTAATTTTAATACTAATTTTTAAATAATATATTTTTAATTAAATATAATATGATCAATTAAGATTTTATAAAAATTTTAATGCATAAAGTATTAATTTATTTTTATCAAAAGTGATCTAAAGTTGAGATTTTTTTTTCATTTTGCATATTTTTTTAAATATTCAAGTTTAAATGTAATATTTTTTTAAGTCACACATGTAAAACTTCTAATAAATATTTTAATGTAGAGTTTCAAAGGGAGTCCCTTTACTGTATTTAACAATTAAGATGCACTCTACCTTCCTTTTATTAAGATTATATTACCGCTAATTTTTTAAAAAAATAGATAATTGGTATATCTACATTCACAATTATAATTTTTCAAATTTTTATTATGCAATATATTTTATTTATAATACTCAAATATTTAAATATAAATGTGTAAATTACATTCAGTTGCATTATACAATCACTTAAAAAATTAATAAGCAAATATTGCACTTAAAATTTTTTACTGATAAATTTTAGGAAAACTTGAAAAAAAACCCATACAAAGAGTTATTTTTGCCCACTTAATTGTAGATATAAAATTAATTTATATTTGAAAATATTTAAATTTTAAGCATAAATTAATTTCTTAAATGTGGTTACTTGTAAATTTTTATCATACTTAAAATTAATCTTTGAGTTTTGTGGAAAACGTGTTTTCTTACGTAAAAATTAATCATCTTATATTTAACAAGTGGTACCCAAGTGTTTGGAAAAGACATAAAAACTAACATTTACAAATCTACTTCTAACATATTAACTTTTTTATTTGCGTATATCCCGCTAATTAAAATACATTATGTCTATTATTTATAACTTTAGAATATACATCTCTTGAATAAATTATAAATTTAAATATTAAAATTTTTTAAATCTCTCCTATGCCTACATGATAGCAAAATATATACATATATATAATCAATCATATCTACCCAATCTAACTCTTGATTAATTCAATTCACTAAAAAAATTTTGGGATCATTTTACTATTAGTATTTTTCAGAGAAATAAATATAAAGAAAAATATTTGACAGCTCAAAATTTTTAACTAGCACGTATTCAAAATTGATTGACTTGGGAGAGCTTACTTTTTACATTTTATGATCCGAGGATGAAGAAACACTGGTCCCCTGTTATTTGTCTTATCCAAGGAAAGACCTTATTTGGGCGAAAACGCGGGTGTCTATGCTCAAGGCGGCCTGGGCTTATCACCCGACCTATTTTAGTATTGATCTGATTTAGTTCAATTCGACTCGACTCCGCCTATTAAATTAAATAAGTTAACTTAAAATTAATATAGAAATTTTTTTAATTAAATAGATAAGATCTTTTTATTTTAAATTTAACTTACAGACATATTAGATTAACTTATTTAATATTTTTTTATTTAAATTTATTTATTATAAAGATAATGATATATAAACTTTTTTTAAGTTTATTATATAGATTAAATATTTTAAATATTTATTGTATAATTTATGGTGAACTAATTTACCTTTATTATTAACATTTGATATTATGACAACTTGATATTATTTTACTTTTAATTAAATATTGAATATTTAAATTAATAATTTTATATTATGAATATATGAATTTATTTTTTTATTAATTAATTTTTATACAAAATTTTATATTAATTTTAATATTATTAGGTACATCTTAAGAATATATTGATACAAGATTATATAAATTATTAAGCTATTTAAAATTTTTTTATAATAGACCCTTTAAACTTTAAGTTATTGGTCTATTTAAATGTCTATTTAAAAATTTGTATTAAAAAAATTTAAATATACTAATAAATTAGGTTAAACTTTTAAAATAGATCAGACCCAATCTAAAATAAAATTTTATATAAATTGATAGATCAATATAAACTAATAAATAAAGTTCAAATTAATATTTTACAATATAATTTATTTAAGATAAAAACTAACCTGATCTAATCTAACCTATTTGCAGCCCCAAAGCTATTGTCGTTGGCATGTTTCCAACTTCTATAATCCATGCAGCTGGTGAGAACTCGACGAACGAAACGAAGACGTTCCAACGGGGACAAAACTGAGAAAAGATTGCAAGAGCAACGACGCTCGGACGATAGGCAAACCGCAAACCACTAACTGGTCTTTTCTCTCTGAATCTTCCAGTGCTTCACTTTCTTCTCCGGCAGGTGAGGTGACGGAGGGTCGAAGCGACGCCGCTCTGTTCTGGTGGATCGTCGTCCGTTTCGACCCTTCAAGCTTTTCTTCTTGTAATACTATGATATATGATTTTTTCCTTTACCTTGTTTTGGTGTGTTGTTTTTACCCGGAATTGGTTTCTTAATTTTCTTCCTTTTGTTGGATTTCTCTTCTTGTTTCGATGTTTTGTTTGCTCACTATATGTGCCTAACCAAAAATCCTAATCGTCTTTGAATGTTGTTTCTCCCCTTTAAGTTTGTTGAAGAAGAAGATGTCTTTTCTTGACGATAAGGTAGGTGAACTTTGCCGTGAAGATGGGAAGCTTAAGTTGGTGGTGGTGAAACGCACCATGGCTGACCCCAAAACCAGTGAACGCAAAACTAGGCGTCGGTACTGCTATATCATATTTTGCCTTGTTTGAGTGCGATTTCTAACCTTGAAATTGAATTGGATGTTATACGGTTTGCCTTTACTGATGGTGGTACTCTTAATTTGAAGCGATTGATTTCTATGTTTTAGTTTGATGCTCAATGGCCAAACAGTGGAAGATCTAAGGTTTGAAGAATATCTTAAACAAACTACTGAACAATACTCAAAAAGAGGCCTAGATGTCTACAATGAACGACACGAGGTTTGTTAACTGTGTTTTGCTTTTCTTAATCATCCCCTCTTCTCATGTTCTCAAATACAAATCTCTTTTTCTTATTAGGGGGCTGAGTTTGAGCTTGTGGAGCCCTTGTCCTCAGCTTTGGTTGTTGATTACGGCTTTTGGTATCATGTTAACTTCAAGGCTAGGCCGAAGAATGGTGACAGCAATGATTCCTCTCCAAAACTCTTTTTCGCTGAAGTGAGAATAAGCGGGGTTCATGACGAGGACACATGTTGTATTGTCGATCCCAACGGCCCTGGTATATTTGTACTTGTTCCGCATTTTTTTATTGCTGGCTGAACCCGGTTCATGTTCTACCTTTTTGTTTTCTGACTACATATATATGTCTCATTTCTTTTATACCAGATATTTTACTCATTAACTAGTTATTTTTTGGGCTTCTTGGGTGCTGTTTTAGATTTGTCTGGCCGTTTAGTTAGTTTGTTGATAGGTTAGATGATGATGAGCTGGACACAGAATCGACTTTATGAATAAATTGCTATTTGATTTGTATAATTTAGTTGTCCAATTGTCCTTGAAGGAGCCGTTGTGAAGCTTATTTTAATTGTAGATGTGGTTTAGACTTTTTTGCTGCACTTGGATATATATATGTATATGGACTGGTTTAATCAGTGAGTTATGTGTTATATTTGTGTTTCAGGAATTACTGATTCTTGTGGAAGATGCAACCCATGTTTGGACCCTAGAATTTATCACCCTGCCGATGGTTTTCGTGCTGGTCATTTCCCATATACCGAGTATTTAGACGCATTCTCGTCCCCATGACCTATGTATGCGCTGTGTGTATAATCTCACAAAAAGTTTGATGGATCATTGGTACAATAGCTTGTTATTCTTCACTCTCTTTGTGGACTGGCCTTTGTTGGATCTTGTTGAGCACTTTTCCAGTCCACTGGCTGCCTTTTTTGTTTGCTTGAGCTTTGAATACTATACAATTCATTTGTCCTTAATGATGAATCCTTTGACTAAAATTTCCACTCTGCCCTTTCTGGGTTATGTTCTAGGCAACTTGAAGGTAATTACTTAAAGATTAATTGGGATTGACAAGCTAGAATATTTATTGCTTACCATTTAAATAATAATAAGATAATTTCAAAGACAAAGTTTAATTAATGTTTAATTTATGAATTAAATATTACATTTAATTTATGTCAATTTACGTGTTGCTTTTCTCACTTATCAGACTTCCTGCCTCTGCTGCACAGCCACATGCAGCAATTTTAATGCTTAGGTTCCTTTGGGGCTGAGAAGTAAGGTTTAAGATGTTGATTTAATGGAGTTCATATAGAAGGACCGATCTTGCATGACATATATTTATATTATTATGTTATGTTTAGCCTAGTACGGTGCTCTCTGGGTTTCTCTCCTGGCAAGTATTATATAGTTAGAAGATGATAAGCCTTTGTTCTCGTGTATTGGCTGTCTAGTCCTAATGCATTAGGGTATCGGACTGCTCACTTGCATTCAGAATTTTTAAATCCTTTACTGTTATTCAAAATTGTATGAAATGATTCAGTATTTAGAATAAGGATAAAATTAGTATCTAACTTGGTCATTGCACGTATCTTTGTGTGTCTATTAAGAATCTTCTCCGTGAAGTAGCAAGAAACCTCCCCCAACCATGGTAGCACACCCTTAGGTACGTTCTGTAGATTAAATGGTTTATATGGATTAATCTGATCTGGCATGATTATTATTCAAGTTGAGTTTGAGTTTATTTAAGTTAATATTACTATTTGACAAATTGATATGATACAAATCTGATATGCAAATATGAATTGTTACCCTTTACTGATAGCTTTGCTCTAAGACACATGCCATCCAAACGAACACTGTGAAGGCTGATTCCACCATGGATTACTATCTCTTCTTATCAATACTGTATGCAGCATGAGCTCCTCGAGGAGGTGGTGCAATTACCCCTACTTTAAACGACCTCCATGGATTTGTAATACAGGCATTGTGCTTATAGTTAACTCCCCCCCCCCCCCAACCCTTTTTTTTTTCCCAGGGGTATCGATTTGACGATTCCTATTCTCGTTGATTCCCCCAAACAGGACAAGGAAATCACCCATCTCCATCTCCACACATGCATGCCCAAATCTCTCACTTTGAATGCCCGAATTAACTTTTTGTCATTTCGACGTTTTCCGGAAATCGTACAGTGTGCCACCCCGATGTGTCATCAAGATGTCGTCGTAAAAAGGGAGCAAAAATATGACAGAGCAGGTAAAAAGGAAAACAGTAAGAAATGAAAACTTCCTATGATTTCAATACCAGCGTTCGAGTCTGACAACTGAGAGGCTTTACCGTCAAGAATTAGTTCCACAATGATTCAATGACACATCCTTTAGATTAATTGAGTTCTTTCCTTGGGATGTCACACTAAGAGAAGTAAGAGTAATAATATAATAATACAAGGGAGAAGGAAGACAGTACTAGTTTCATGGGCAGCCTTATAGCAAATTTACATACTCATTATACTCGGGATGGACGTCAGCTTCAGATTGAATCGAAGTATCCTCCTAAGCCAAGGCTAGGTTTTGATTACAAGAAACGGAGTTCATAATCACCAACCTTCGAGTTGGCATATCTAACCATCATAATAATTATCTAAACAGGCTTTCACAAATAAAGCTTAATTAATGCATATTATATTCTTTCTTCTGAAATGTGTGACCGCTGTTAGAAAAACAGCAACTCTAATAGTTATTTTAAGGTATTATTAACATAAATGAGATATGTATCAAGTTGTCTTAAGTTTTATGTCTGCCGTGAAATTTGGACCGATATGAGAAGCAGAAAATGAATGAAAAACGGAACTCCCTCACAACCACCACCAAACCACATTAGACAGTCTGAGACAAAGTTGAGAGAGCGAGAGGCACTGGGACTGGGAAAACCCAAATCACCATCATCTGGGTCAGACAATTTATGACAAGAAACAAAGTTTAAGGGAGAAAGTTGCTTGTACAATCTCAGCCAAGGGAGCTGCTGATTGTGGTAACGAATGGAAGACTTGAGAGCATCAACACACGTGGAACTCCAATCACTCTTACAAACAGATTCCCAGAGAGAGTCAGAGGAAGTGAGAGCACTGCATCTCTTGCCACGTCATGGATAGAAAGAGGATTGATTCAATGGGAAGGAGAAGGAGAATATTGAAGAGTTGGTCCGGTGCTATGTTGGTTATAGGTGATCCACTGTAACAAATCTGGCCGCCGCCACTAGCACTTCGTTCTTCCATGGAAGAAGCTGTCTTTATGTTGTATCAGTGGCTCCTGGGATAACTGAAGTTAGTGAGAGAAAGGGTTCCTTGTTTATTCAGATTGTTCTTTTCTTTTCACTTCGATGGGAGTCTGAGGTGATTGGTGGAATCGGGGGTAACGTTTGTTTGTGGGTGGGTGACCTGTAACTTAGGAAAAGAAAAGGTAGGGTGGTGGGGAGAGAGATTGACTGTGGACAGATAAGTGGGGTGCCCATTTTGTTTGTAGTCTTTATGAAATTAGTAGACTTTGTTATAAGTTTCCATGTTTTATTGCTTCTTCTGTGCCGTTTTACATTATTCGGACCAATAATATTCACTTTGAATTGATACCCAAAAGCAGACAACAAAGTCCATAATGTTTAATCTAGTATCAATGATTCTGAGTAAGGCGAGTGCAGTGGAAGCAAGATTAGGTTTGGGGCTACCTAAAGCGTCAAATACTGAATGAAGTTAAACTTTCTAATCCTCGGAGCAGCGGAAACATCAACTTCATTCAAATGTTGGTCCTCAATATGTTCAGTTGGCTGCAGGATATTGCAGGTGCCATTTTCCTTACTCTCTAGTTTCTTCATTCCGCATATTCCATTTTATTTTTTCAATGCAGAGATTAATAATATCTACAACACAAACATCTGAACTCTTTTAGCAGTTTGGTAATATTTACGTCAGTACATTAATCCATATCAAATGAATCAGCCTTCATGATGTAATGTTCCAATTAGTGCAATTACAGCTGCAAATACATTATACAGCACTTGACTATTAGCAGAGCCTTGAGGAAATATCTCTGATCTCAGAATTTCAGTAATAGTCTCTCTTGCTTGTTGACAAATTAGAAAATTATTTCCTAAATTTAAACATCCATTCAGTTATGGAATTAAAATATCTTATTTAATAAGATACAAATGCAAGTAATATTGAAACTGTGTTATAATAAAATTAGAAATTGTTAAAAGATAATTAGGATTTACAGAAAAGAGAGCAATAGAAATACTAGAGAGAATTGAGAAAAACTTCATAATATATGATTAGACGATATATTTTCTAAATTCAATGATAAAAAACTTAATTCTAATACTCTGTTTATATAGAATTGTTAAGAAATATAAAGATGCAAATATTCCTAATTTTAAATGCAAGACGACCAACCTCAAATCAGTCATGATATAATTTGGAACCCCATAAAAATAAAAATAAAATAAAACATAATAAATAAAACTTGTAGAATCTTCAAACAGCTTGCAGTGAACACAACACGCTATACTGCCAGACCAACAGTCGGTGAAAAGTAAGTGTTGCTACGCACAAAACAGCCCGAACAACTGTCGGTGTACAAAAGAAGTGCTATCAAAATGAACATCAGCTCACATTATTGCAGAATGACCATCGGTGAAAAAAATCGGCAATTTGACCGCTGCCCTCAATTTGGCCAATGACTACCATCACTCTAAAACTAGTATTAAAAAATAATTTTTATTATTAAAAATGAAAAATTATATTTTATGTTAGATACTCCATAGCTTATTCTATTTCTATTAACTTATTTAGTTTCCCACAATCCACAATTTAAATTTGTTTTCTCCACTCCTACCCATATGAATGAAGTTCTTTCACTATTACATAATTGCAAATATATGTCAATGGATAAATATTGCTCAAAGTAAAAATTAATGCCCATATTGATAAAGTGACATTTTTAAAACTATTGATACCAATAAGATAATGATTAATAAATATAATCAATGTCTAATTTAACATGGTAACTTTTTTTGAAATTCTTAAAAATGTAAGATGATAATTAAATTTATAACTAACGTTTATTTGGATATGGTTTTCTATTTGAAAATACTAGGAAGCTTAAGAGTTAACATATCAATTTTATACTTGACTAACATTAAAAAGAAGGCAAACCATTACTCTAGAGAGCATTAAATAAATATAAAACATTAGTTGTTTACTTAACCGATGTTGAAATTGATGGAATAGTAATATTTTTGTAAATGTTGTCCTAATTCTATACATTTATTTTGTATTAATATAACATTGTTTCTTTAAGATGTCAGTTATCAAATTAAAAGTTGACATGTAAAGGTTTTGGCTGCATAAACTTCATTTCATCCCTTGTTTTGCATCACTCTTGCTTTTTTGAACTTATTTCTTTGGTGATAACCTTCACTTTCATTATTTCTTTGATGATTTCAAAACCTTCATCATGTTTTCAGCCATACACAAAATTAGTTTCATACTCATTCTAGTTATCATACCCATTTTTAGATACATTTTCTTGTCCTTTTTCATTTTTAGATACATTTTCTTGTCCTTTTTCAATATTTTGTTAAATAGAAAACTTATGTAAAGTTTTGTAAATGTTTGTTATGAAGTTCCAATTAGAATTTTTTGTATATTTTGTTTCCAATAGCTAATTAATAATTATATTTATTAAGTTGCAGTTATTAGTTGAGTTGGAAAAAATAAGACACATATAAAATTCTAATTAGAAACTTCACAATAAACATTTATGAAACTTCAAATAAATTTTCTCCTTTTTTTTAATATTAATAAATTATTTGGCTTTATTTGATTAGGATATATATATATATATATATATATATATATATATATATATATATATATATATATATATATATTTACAATGACATTGTGACAATATTGTTCATCATCAAGTTTAGGCAGGTTGAACTTGTCTACGAACTTCACTTATTTGACAAGCTTATTCTCCATTATTAATGGCATTAATTAATAGTATTGATTAGACAAAAAGATACATGCAATGCACAAGTTAAATGTTGATTTTATCCTAATACATTCTAAGTACTAAGCGATTTCATATAATTTTGAATAATAGTAATGTTTAAATGTAATTTTGATCCCCTTAAAATATAAATTATATAATTTTGATTATCCTAATTTAAAATAATCTATTTCAATCCTCTTAAATTGGTGTAGCGTTGATTCTCCTATTTAATTTTCATTAATTTTTCAATCTTACTTACAAGATCATTTTTACGTAATGTTTCCTCTATATTAACCTAACATGACTTTTATGTAAGCATGAAAGAAATTTTTATTAAAATTTCAAAAATTTTGAATAAAATTAATAAATTATATATGAAAATTTGAATCATTTTGAAATTTAATTATCTATAAAATTTTAGAAAAAATGTGATTTATCTAAAAAAATAATGAACACTCAAGGATCAAACAAAAGTTAACAGAAGTTGATAAAATTTGACAAAAATAAATAGGAAACCAAAACTACACTAATTTAATATTTAAGAGATCAAAATAAATTATTTTAAATTTAAAGATCAAAATTAAATAATTTATATTTTAAAAGCATCAAAATTATATTTAAACCTAATAGCAAAGGATTTAAAATTTCTGAATGCAGGAGAGCAATCAGACACCTTAATGCATTAGGATGAGATAGTCAATACACGAAAACAAAGGCTTATCATCTTATAAACATAAGGTAGTTGCCAAGAAAGAAACCTAGAAAGCACTGTACTAAGCAAAACATAGTGATATATACGCCACGAAGGATTTGTCGTCGTATATGAACTCCATTAAATCATCATCTTGAACCTTACTTGTCAGCCACAAAGGGATCTAAGCATTAAAATTGCTGCATGTGGCTGTGCAGCAGAGTTAGAAATTTTGATATATAAGTGAGAAAAACATGTAAATTGGCATAAATTAAATGAAATATTTAATTCTTAAGTTAAACATAAATTAAATTTTGTCTTTGAAATCATATTATTATATAAATTGTAACCAATGACTCTTCTAGCTTGTCAATCCCAATTAATCTCTTGATAATCACCTGTTAGTTGCCTAGAACATAACCCAGAAAGGGCGGTGTGGAAATTTTAGTCAAAGGATTCATCACGAAGAACAAATGAATTGAATAGTATTCAAAGCTCATGCAAATAAAAAGGGCAGCCAGTGGACTGGAAAAGTGGTCGGCGTGATCCAATAAGGGCTAATCCCCAAAGAAAGTGAAGAATAACAAGCTACTGTACCAATGATTCATCAAACTTTCAGAGTATACACACAGCACATACATAGGTCATGGGGATGGAAATGCGTCCAAATACTCGGTATATGGGAAACGACCAGCGCAAAAACCATCAACAGGGCGATAAATTTTAGGGTTGAAACGTGGGTTGCATCTTCAACAAGAATCAGTAATTCCTACAACACAAATATAACACAGAGTTCTCAGATTAAACCTTTCCATATATATCCAAGTGTCATTTACAATTAAAATAAGTTTCACAAAAGCTCCTTCAGGGACAAATGGGCAACTAAATTATACAAACAAAATCGCGATTTATTCCTAAACTCCATTCTGTGTCCAGCTGATTGGTAACAAGACATCATCTAATCTAAGATTACTTTTGACATAGCTTGCCTGTGTTAAAGCCCATACCAGAATCGATCTTCTAACCTAAAGTAAATAAACGGCCGGACAAATCTAAAGCAACTCCCCAAGAAGCCCAAAAAATAACTAGTTAATGAGTTAAAAAACCTGGTATGAAAGAAATGAGACAAATACATGTAATCAGAAAACAAAAAGTTAGGACATGAAGTGGCGTTCAGCCAGCAATAAAAATATGCGGAACAAGTACAAATATACCAGGGCCGTTGGTATCCACAATACAGCATGTGTCCTCGTCATGAACCCCGCTTATTCTCACTTCAGCAAAAATGAGTTTTGGCGAGGAATCGTTGCAGTCACCATTCTTCGGCCTAGCCTTGGAGTTAACATGATACCAAAAGCCGTAGTCAACAACCAAGGCCGAGGACAAGGGCTCCACAAGCTCAAACTCAGCTCCCTAATTAAGAGAAAGATAGTTGTATTCAAGAACATGAGAAGAGGATGATTAAGAAAAGCACAACAAAGTTAACAAACCAACAAACCTCGTGTCGTTCGTTGTAGACATCTAGGGCCCTTTTTGAGTAATGTTCAGTAGTTTGTTTCTGATATTCTTCAAACCTTAGTTTTTCTACTGTTTGGCCAATGAGCATCAAACTAAAGCATAGAAATCATCAATCGCTTAAAATTAAGGGTACCACCATCAGTAAAGGCAAACCGCATAACATCCAATTCAATTCAATTCAAGGTTAGAAATCGCACTCAAACAAAGCAAAATAAGATATAGCAGTACCGACGCCTGGTTTTGCGGTCACTGGTTTTGGGGTCAGCCATGGTGCGTTTCACCAGCACCAGCTTGAGCTTCCCATCTTCAAGGCAAAGTTCTCCTACCTTATCATCAAGAAAAGCCATCCTCTTCTTCAACAAACTTAAAGGGGAGAAACAACAGTTCAAAGACGATTAGGGTTTTTGGTCAAGCACGTACAATGAGCAAGCAAAACATCGGAACAAGAAGAGCAATCCAACAAAAGCAAGAAAAATTAAGAAACCAATTCCGGGTAAAAACAACAAACCAAAACAAGATAAAGGCAAAAACCACATATCATACCATTACAAGAAGAAAGCCTTGAAGGGTCGAAACGGACGACGATCCACCAAACCATAGCAGCGCCGCTTCGACCCTCCGTCATCTCACCTGCCGGAGAAGAAAGCGAAGCACCGAAAATTCAGAGAGAAAAGACCAATTAGTGCTTTGCGGTTTGCCTATCGCCTGATCGTCGTTGCTCTTGCAATCTTTTCTCAGGTGACATGTCTACCCGTCCTCCATTGACTAAACGTAACTTTCGTCCTTATTACATATTCAAATTTCATAATCAATATTATTAATTTATATTTTTTTTATAATTATTTTTTATTTATTTTTAATGTTAAATTAAATAAAAAATATTAAAATTAATTGCTAAATTTTATTTTAATAATATTAAATATATTTTTATTATCTATTTTAATATTATATTAAATTATGGGCGTTGTTGCATCGATTTATCATAGAAGAGATCGCGGAGCCGATCCACTACAAGGTCCCTTTTTGCTATCTCTAGCGGTAAAAATACCGGATTACATTTATTTTATAAACAATTTATCATTTTACCGTAGTTTCGAAATAAATTATCAGAATACGCAGAGCGCCATTCTGAATGGCGCCCGCAAGGCTTGGAGGCGCCATTCAAAGTGGTGTCCTCCACCTGCAGGCGCCTTGGAAGGTGCCATTTGAAGTGGCGCCCCCACCTTGGAGACGCCATTCAAAGTGGTGTCCTCCGCCTGCAGGCGCCTTGGAAGGTACCATTTGAAGTGGCGCCCCCACCTTGGAAGCGCCATTCAAAGTGGCGCCCTCCTAGGGCGCCATTTTCAAAATTTGAATTGGGAGGCGCCTAATGAAATGGCGCCTCCCCCCCTCTTTAAATACACGACCACACCCCCCGCCCTCCGCACTCCATCTCAGAAACCCTCCCAGCCGCTGTTCTTCCCTTCTTTCTTCGTAAATCTTGCAGGCACTCCCTTTCTCTCATTCGCAGTATTTCTTTCATTCACAAATCATCATCTGTTCTTTCTTTTATGCATTTCATTCGAAAGCATTTTCTTCTTTGGAGCAGATCTGATCTTCTTTCAACTTTTTCTTGGTTAGTATTTTTATAATTTCTGTATTTATATTATATTTTTTTTAAATTAATTATTATGATTTATGATATGAAATGATGATTTAGGATTTAAAAAAAATTTATACAAATTTATATGATCTGTGATAATTTATAATTTTTACTGATTAATATTTTGATAATTTTTGTATTTATATTATAATATTTATTTTATGTTGATTATTATGATTTATGATGTGAAATGATGATATAGGATTTAGAAAAGATTTGTACAAATTTATGTGATATGTGATATGTTATAATTTTTACTGGTTAATATTTTTATAATTTCTGTATGTATATTATAATTTGTATTTCATGTTGATTATTTTGATTTATGATGGGAAATGATGATCTAGGATTTAGAAATAATTTATACAAATTTATGTGATCTATGATAGTTTGTTATTTTTACTGAGTAGTATTTGTATATTTTTTATATTTATATTATAATTTTTATTTTATGTTCATTATTATGATTTATAATGTGAAATGATGATTTAGGATTTAAGAAAAATTGAAGCTTCAACATATTTTATTTTTTAAAAAATTAACATGTTATTAACAATATTTTATTACAATCATTAATTATATTTTTTAATTTATTACAATATTTTAAGTAAATTGAAGCTTTAATATACATTTTATTAACAAAAATAATTAATTTCATATTATATTTTATAGAAAAAAGTTACCGATTAAATTAAATATTACTTATATAAATATTTTTAAATTTTGTTGATGATAATTTTTAAATATTATATTTTAAATTTAAAATACATCAACTAAGAGTTCTCAAAGGGTTTACAGTTCATACATAATTTACTATTCATTCCATGTACTTTGCTGAATTTTTTCTTCTTTATTTCTTCAATCATTCTATTAAAAGTTGAAATGCAATATATTGAATAATATTAATATAATATAATTTCATATTTTTGTCATAAAATTATTTTTAATGATCAAATATCTTTTTTTGAAAAATTCATGTTATGAAAAACGCTAATTGAAATAACTAACTATATATTTTAATTTTAATAAAAGTAGTTAAGAATAAAAATTAATTATCTTTTAAAATTTATTAATATTTTCTTGATGTAAAAGTTCTAACACTATATTTTAAATTGAATATACATCAATAAAATTTTATATATATTATTATTTTTATTCCCTTAATATATTATTTTACATAATATATTTAATTTAGCGTGATTTTTGCATAATTTATTTATTGATGCAATAATATCTAATAATTTTTATTTAGAGATTAAAGTTATTAAATTATCTAACATATTTTTCTTTCATGCAGAGGCTTTTTTCTATTTGCTTCTCCAAATACTTACTAGTTAGTATTTTTATAAATTTTATGCTTATATTATAATTTTTATTAGTCATAATGAAAATATTTTTTATATTGGTAGAGAAATTTATTTAGAATGTTACGATATAAATAATATAAATTTTTTTATATTTTATTGATTGTTATGATTTATGATGTGAAGTTATGATTTATGAAAATTTTATAGGAATTTATATGTACTGTGATAAGTTGTGCTATTAAAAGAACAACAAACGAGATAAAGAAAGGTGTCCTAATATAGGTCCTAGGACTTAAGTGAAAGTTATATTTAGAGGATTTTTTCATGTAAAATGTAACTCCCTTACTTATTAACACCTTATTCCTCAATTTCTAGATGATTATTACGCACTCATTCGCCATCTACCTCAAGCTAATACGGAAAATCACAAATTTCTGTACTTTATACACATGAGCAAAAGTCATATAATTATACAAAAAGAGTTCAATTTACAAAATATACATCAATCATATACAATGTCACCAACTATGCAATTATTTACAACTTCAAACATCATTGCCCTTTATCATGAAAGCCTTTGGAAGCATCACCTGGAATGGTTAGTCACAAAACAGAAAACATAAGAAACAAAGTTTCCCAGTAGCTAGCTATTGCCATAAAAACATTTCAAGCCATTCCAGATCCTTAAGCAAATAAATCATACGTTTCGAAATCATTTAAACATTTTCATCTTATTCGTTACCATACCATTGTAAGAAACATACACTGTACACAACAATCATCAAGCCCATTCGAGGACTCATATCAATATCTAGATGGCCATCACAGATAATCGTACCTAGGCCTATATACAGCATCACGCTATCTTCCCGGGGTACTCGGGCCAAAGGCCTAACATACAGCATCACGCTGTCTTCCCGAGGTATCGGGCCATAGGTACCGCACACTTGTCATCCCCGAGGAACTCGAGCCATAGGCCTAACACAGTATCACACTGTTTTCCCGGGTTGTGCGCACAACAAAATTCATACACATTCCATACAATAGCATAAAATTCATAAAATCATGTAAATAGAAATCAAAGCTTAAGGATAAAGCTAGCTACCTTTTACAAGCTTCCAATGTGATGTTCCCTTTGCTCTCACTTAAAAACTTCTTCACACTTCCTCTTGCCTTTCCAAGTTGGCACTCCTTAGTCTATACAAATACACATCATAGTTTCTTATTAGAACATCATCACTTTCCCTAATCCTCATGTATTCTTTACTTTCCCCACTTAATTAAATGCATACTTAGATGCTCTATACTTTGCTTTCAAGTCTTGAAATGACACATATGAACATTAGAAAAGGATCCAGGAGTAAAGCCATGCAAAACATGAAGAAATCAAGCCAAAAAGTTCACTTAACAAAGAACACGGGGGTCCCATACCTCGTGTTCAGGGCCGTGTTCCTTACTGGTTCACTTCTGGGCTACTCGACAAAGAACACGGGGGTGAACACGAGCCGTGTTCTACCCCGTGTACCTTACTGCCCTTCAATCCTGAGGTAAACACGGGGAGTGTTGCACCCCGTGTAACACACTGATCAGCTTCGACGAGGAACACGGGGTACAACACGGGCTGTGTTCTACCCCGTGTACCTTGCTGATCCTCTGAAAACACATTAAACAGCTAAAACTCCTTCCTTCCTTCTTTTTCATATCCATAGTTTTGGCTTCTCAAAAGGAAAAATGCACATAAACACTTTCACAATTCAAAGTTTCATCTTTCATAAGCTTTAAGCTTCATAGAAATTATTCTAACTTCATCATTTTAGCCAAGTTCCAAACATACCATGTCAACTCTACACATGCACCATTATACCTCTAAAACCCAAATGTGTTCATCATGTTTCTTGCTGTTTTTACACAAAACCAATGCCATAGATTAGCATAACAACATCCAAAACACCATTAAACATACTCAAATCATCCTAAACTCCATGTTCAATCACCCTTAACCACACCAACCTCAAGATTTCAAGAAACTAAGAAGAGTACATTAAAGAGCTCTTAGAGGAGAACATTTTTACCTCTTAGTGCAACTTGAAAATCCTCACTTGGAGCTCCCCAAACTTGATCAAACTTGGGCTTTTCTTCAATCTAGAGACACCAATAGATAGAGCTTGATGAGATGAGCAAATTTCCCTTCTACGCCTTAGCTTGAATCTTGGTATTTTTGGATGAAAAACTCAAAAGAAACTTTCTCTCTCTTTCTCTCTCTCTCCTGCACGTTTTGGAGCTTTCATGGAGATTTTCTGCAGCTTTTAGAAAAGTGGAGAAGAGAGGAGAGTTTTCATGAAGCTCTAGGGGCATTTTGGTCTTTTTTTGAGATTCCCAAGGGTATTTTAGTCCTTTGGCACCAAAAGTAAGGCTATTCTTGCCATTATTTTTTTAATAATGACATTTGTCATAAATCCATTGGTCACACTAATTAAAATCACATATTGCACCCTAAACTCTTAGTTATTCATATTAGATTCCAAATCCTTGATTATTTTCACTTTAACCACACCCGATTCTGCACTTTTGCAAATTAATCCATAGGATTTCTATCTGTTTAAAATTCCTTACACTATCAGACTTAAACAACTTTCCCTTTTAGGGTTTTCCAACCTCCTCTGATCATTCATACTATTTAGGAAAATTAATTCTTTCCCTACTATTTGTTTTCCTTCAAAATTTCGTTTACCTTGCGCTTAACTCCTTTCAACTTGAGATTCACCCACCAGTCTAATTCAATCATACTCTTCGTTTCTACAGCCTCAGAAATTAAAGATTCAAATAATAGAATTGAAAATTCGGGATATTACATAAAATCTTAATATAGCATAAGAGAGGTACTAAAAAAAAATTCTAGGATATGTGAATGTAACTAAAAGCCTTAAAAAAAATAGGATATTGTTATTGAAATTTTTAACTTATTTGTATTTAAATAGTAGATATTATAAATGCAAGAACAATAAACGTACTTGAAAAAATTATACTATACATAGGTTTATCCAGGAAGCATTAAAATATATATGAAGGTATTGCAAAATAAGTATTAGACGAAGTTGGTGATTGTAAAAAAGAATTCATGACTGTATTATATTAAAAAATTCAAATAATAATATGTACATAATTTTGATTGCTATTTGGTAGTAGGTGCGAACGGAGAAAAAAGTCGTAAAAATAAAAAATATAGTGTATTAAAAACGTTAACTAATTTAATTAGTATAATTTGTGCAAAATAACCAAGAGAAGTGATAATTGAAAGAGATAAACTAAACCATAAATAAGATTATATAGCCAAATACTATATTAATTTTGGAAAAGAAATAACATTTGCTTGGCCGGAAAAATAATCCTATTATTACGTAGTATTAATAGAATACCTTGCAAAATAGTAATACATCCTGTTCACTTTTAATTATAGTAATAAATACTACTACATTCGTTTATGAGAACAAAATTTGTATATGAGACAATCTATCAGTTGTGGGGGTGCAGTGAGTATTTTGCAGCTAAAAGTAAGAAGATGAAGAAAAGTTTAATTGCTTTTATATATTCAAATGGTACAATTATTGAGGGATCAATGGGGGTAATGTACGATGGACCTCCCCTAAAGGCACTGAAGTTAAGAGGATGCAGCACTATGGATGTTTTGCGGGAGAGAATTCATGCCCGACTGAAGCTTCACGAAGATCAAGCTGTGGGGAAAATTGTTTATAGGTTTCCACAGCATCAAACAGAGGCTCAATACATGGCATATGAATTGGACGATGATGAAGACTTGGCATGTGCCATTGCAAGCTATGAACAGCATCCGACGATGACAGCAATGGAGTTGTACGCGGAGGTGATCACATCCGAACTGCACGCGGCCAACCTGGGTTCACAAGAAAGAGTTCCAACAACTAGATCACCTGTGGTTCCAACGGCTAATGTCAGCACTAGTTGTTCGATGGTGCGGGAAGGGCTTCCTTACACAGGTGGAATCGAGTTCCACATTTCTGATAGTTATACTCCTGCATTGGACTCATCAGTTACCGGTGTTTTCCCGTGAAATATATCACATACCATGATGGGTTCAACAAGTGCCTTACCGGTCGTAGAGGAAGAATCCGTTGATCCTATAATGATGGATGCCCACCTCGAGTCTGGTTTTGAGGACGATGAGGTGTCTTGCAATAGCGATGATGATTGTGACACTGATGATGAAGAACGCGCCACTACACATGAAGACAGTGTTGCAACGCGGCAAGTGAGGAGTGACAATGCTGCACAGACATCATGTGGTGTCCCTCAAGCTACTGTCTTCTCTCACATTGATTGGGATGCCATACGGAATCCTGAGGAATTTCCGGAAATAATGAAACCAAGCTATGATTACGACATGGAGGACTTACAGGTTAGGCAAGAGTTCGATTGCAAGGAGGCTTTAATTGCTGCAACCAAGCATTACCACATCAGAAGGTACCACAATTATTACGTGGAGGAGTCAGATACTAGAAGATTAAGCGTGAAATGTGATAATTATGGGGACCAATGCAATTTCCACCTCAGAGCGACAAAGCTAAAGAATTGTAACACTTGGACAATAACTAGATTTTCAGGGCCTCACACATGTGTTAATGCCAGTTTGACACAGGATCACAAGTCTCTGGATTCGGAGTATATCAGTTCCTTGATATTGGAGATGATTAAAGTGAAGCAAGATGTTCCAATCTCGCTTATACAAGAGAGGGTGGAAGGCATGTACGGGTATAAGATTTCGTACAGGAAAGCATGGAAGGCGAAACAAAAGGCAATTGTCAAGGTGTATGGTGATTGGGATAAATCGTATGAAGTGTTTCCCAAATGGTTGGACATTTTAGGCTACTGTGACCAGGCGCTGTTCAAGTTGGAGTCACAAGAATTCATCACAGCTGACAACCGTGTTGATCCGCAGAAACATGTTTTCAACCGAGTTTTCTAGGCTTTCAAGCCATGCATTGCCGCATTTCCCTTCTGCAAGCAATTCATACAAGTTAATGGAACGCATCTGTATGGCAAGTTCAGGGGCGTGCTACTGATTGTTGCGACCCAAGACGGTAACAAATGCCCCATTCCTCTTGCCTTTGCCATTGTTGACAGGGAGAACTATGAAAATTGGAGTTGGTTTTTGGCATTATTGCGTGTAAATGTTACGAACAAGCAAGGAATATGCTTGATATCAGATCGGCACCGAGCTATAAAAGATGCTATAGCCAGCGAAGGCCTGGGATGGCAGCCTCCTTATACTTTTCACCGGTACTGTATCAGACATATTGCCAGCAACGTTCGCAAGAAGTGCAGGAATGACAATGTGAGGAAAGCTGTCCTTAAGATTGGTATGCGTTATAGCATAATTTCTTTGTTGAACCTTTCATCTATAAATTTGTGTATCTAGTAGTTCAACCCGGTTAACCTATTTGTCTCCTTCTGTTCAGCGTATGAGCCCAGTTGGGAAAAGGCCATGGAGAGATTGGACAACCTTAGCAAAGTGAACGAGGAGATCCACAAGAAGTTGACCGCTATTCTGATGGAGAAGTGGACGCTTGCTTATGATGAAGGAAGAAGATACGGTCATATGACAACTAACATTGTAAAGTGCATCAATGGCCTCTTCAAAGGATTAAGGAAGCTACCAATCACAGGCCTTGTGCAACAAACATACTATAGATGTGTCAAGTACTTTGTGGAAAGGGCAAAAGAAGCACATGCTGAACTACAACAAGGTCACATATACACAAGCAGATTCAGACAAGAGCTTGCGACTATCTAGTCACGTGCTTCTTCTTACCACATTCGTGCTTATAATATACAAGGGACTAGGTTTGAGGTGGTGGAGGGCCCTGATATGGCTAGGGGATCATGTGGAAAGGTCGCCCAAGTGTTATTAGACAAAGGCCAATGTGAATGTGGACAATTCCAAGCATATAGGTATCCTTGCGCTCATATTATTGCTGTTTGCGCCTTAATCAACATATCATGGGAACCATATTTCGATGCTGTATACAGACTTGACACACTACTTAATTGTTACAAATTTGAGTGGTGGCCTATCGGAGAGTGGTCGCAATGGAATAACCTACCACCATTTCCTATCCTAGTTCCAAATTATGGAAGATTACGTGCAAGGGGACGACCAAAGTCGACCCGGATTAGAAATGAGATGGATCGGCCTCAAAAGAGCGGTGTAAAGCAAAAATGCGGTCATTGTAAGATGAAATGACATAATCGTAGGCGCTGCCCACTGCTACATGGGGAGGAAAGCCCTTCTACACCTTGATTTTTATTATTTACTTTTGCATATATGTTATAAAGTATGTTAACCAATATCATAAATGTAACGGTCGCACACTGTATTTTTTTTTATTGTTGTAAAATTGCATGTCATTATGTATATATATATTACCCCATTACTAGTAATGTGAACCGACCATTAGTTGATCGTGCAAGTGTATACAAATTAGTTAAAATATTAAAATACCGATATTTTTAAAAAAAATTCGCTTTACCACAGTTTTGAAAGTATTTACCAAATTACGCAGGGCGCCACATGTCCGCTGAAGGCGCCTTTCAACATGGCGCCTTTGCTACACCTAGCCTGTTGGGGGGAAAGGGGCTGGGAGGCACCATTCCACTTGACGCCCATTTCATTTGACGCCTCCCCCAACCCATTTGGAATTTCATATTATTTTATATTTAATTAATTAAATTTTATAAATTTATATATTTATTTACATAATTTTTACATTATTATTATTTATAATAAAATTATAATTTTTAAAATATAATTAATTATATTTTATAAAAAATATTTAGATTAAGGTGAAGCAAACATCAATATTAACTAGTATAGATTGTAAATTAAAAAAAATATAAGGGCCTTTGGTATATAAATCTAAATATTTTTTATAAAATATAATTAATTTAATCTTAGTACAATTATATCTTAATTTTGAACGGCGCCTACAGCGGATGCCCAATGACGCCATACAGTGCGGCACCCTGCGTAATTTGGTAAATACTTTCGAAATCGCGGTAAAGCGAAAAAAAAATTATAAGATATTTGTATTTTGGTATTTTGACCATACAAACTCTTGTGTTGAACTTTGTACTTAAATTGCACAAGTCTGTTAAGTTAGTGTGTGTTTAAATTTCATTCTAATGCAATGCTTGTCGTGGCAGATGTCATCCACATCCCGACGCGTTGATCCTGGACCACGGGATCTTTCGCTGCTGACGGCTCAGGCCTCACACATATCCCAGTCGATTTGGGCAGGCCATGTATGAAAATAGTTAGATCTTAATAAACTTGATTCAACCGTTTCTGAATTGTCAGACGTGATAGTTAGTGATTTTTTTTCTTTTGCAGCCTAACCGTGTGCTCAGGATTTAACGAGCTCATCACTACCATCACCAGCAGCCGCCAGAGTTGATTGTCCCCTTTTTACGAGAGGCAGGCTTTTACGGCTTGGCGATGTGCGAGTTTGTGCCGATCGACCATCAGTTGATAAGTGCTTTTGTAGAGAGGTGGAGGCCGGAGACACACACCTTTCACATGCCGCAAGGAGAGACGACTATTACCTTGCAGGATGTTGCTTTTCAGCTCGGCCTACCCATTGACGGTCGAGTAGTGACGGGGCCCACTGTGTGGGGATGGGGAGCCCTGATAGAGGAGTATTTGGGACTCCAGTTACCGGTGAATGAAAATGTCATCAAAAGGGGGCGACTGAGGATGAGTTAGCTGAAGAGGCATTTCACTCATCTTCCAGATGATGTGGATGAGGTGACAGTGCAGAGATTCGCCCGGGCTTACATTTTACGTCTCATTGGTGGGACGTTATTTCCATACCATTCCGACATATATGTCCACCTCATGCACTTACCCTTGATCAGACACTTACATGAGGCTGGGACATACAGTTAGGGATCTGCTTGCCTGGCCTATCTGTACAGAGAGCTCTGCAAGGCCACCGCTCCGGATTACAGGGAGATAGGAAGGTGTTGCCTACTACTGTAGCTCTGGGCATGGGATAGATTTCCCATTATCGCCCCCACGATAGCTGTTTTAGACATACCAGAGGAGGATGCAGGGATTGGCCCCTTAGCACGCAGGTTAGAAAATTTTTCAACTTTCACTTATAATTAAGTTTACTACGAAGTTGTTTAACTTTGTTATTGTACTTGGCAGGTGGCACTATCAGAAGACGTTCCAGGATAGTCCGGCACACAGCTTACCCCATTACAAATACGTGCTGGACCGTCTTCGACTTGACCAGGTATGTAAGGGATAATGAATTTCTTTATTTCAGGGCTTTGTCCATTCCATTATCGTATTTTAATGACAACCTAAATTTACAACTTCAGATTGCCTGGATCCCGTACACCGAGGAGGTCACCGCATCACTGCCTCAGTACTACTTTGACGGGAGTGACACGTGGACAGCAGTAGTGCCACTCATTCACTTTCAGATTGTCAAGTGGCACCAGCCTGATAGGGTTCTGCGGCAGTTTGGACTACGCCAGGCTATTCCAGAGCCACCGAAGCAGGTGGCGGAGGTCCATTGCCTTCACTTGTCCGGTCGACATGATGAGGAGTGGCACATCCGCCATCAGCCGTATATTGCACTCTGGGATATCCGGTGAGACTTGTGCGCTATCGCTGAGCCGACGACAAGCCTAGTTTTGGGACCACGATCCGATTACATGACATGGTACAGACGGGTTACCAGGCGATGTATTACACCCGTTGGGGGAGCGCTAGACCTTGTGGTAATATTGCGTGCTAGTCTTTTGTATCTGATTTTCTTTAAATGCATTAGTATTATAACTAACTTTAATGTCAAAAATTTGCACAGGTAAATAAGGTTTCCACACTACAGGATTTCACTACCCTTGAGGGGCAGGCTATGTTCACCTTCGATACGCTTAGATCAGTGACGGAGTCCATTCTTCATGCCATTCAGGAGGTTGATCATGTGATTATTAACTCACATGCGGAGCCAGCTCCTCAAGCTCATCATATCCTAGACCCTGCGGAGGGTGACCATGATCAGTCTTGCTCTCGCCGATGACGTCGCACTGCTCCACGACATACGTCACAGGCTGATATTCCTTCCGCTTCGACAATGCAGCACATTCCACCTTCGATTGCCCAGGAGACTATGACGATCATGCCTGATGTGGCTGCCTCATCTCATGTGTACCCTACTGCACCTGATGATCCTTCATCCTCCACCATGTTCCTGGCTACACTATATGGGCCGTTGTCATCCCAGATGTACCAGTTTCCTCCTAGTGTTCCATCCCCATTCCAAGCATTTCCACACATACCAGGAGTTTCATCTTCATTCTATGCCTTTCCTTCCGATGATGCTAGTACATCGCAGCCATATCGTCCTACATTTGATTGGCATACTCAGGATCAGGGATTAGCACATGGTGGCATGATGACAAACGACTCAGAGCTTGTAGATAGAGGTAGAGGTGGAGACAGAGTGGGAGCTGGAGGTAGAGGAGACACAAACACCAGGGATGTGACTCCCGAGCCTGCGCAGAGGGTTAGTAGATACGGCCGCCACATTACCGATCCTGGATGTGGGACCGGATATCACTTACGTAGACATTAGATTTCTTTTCTATGTTTATTATATATTTATGTACATTTATCTTACTACTTTATTGCCAAACATCAACATTTAGGATGATTTTACTACTTTATTGCCAAACATCAACATTTAGGATGATTTTAATTACTACGACATTTTTAATTGCTTGCGTAGGAATAATTATAAATAATAATAAACTTCAAAATCATTGCAATATTTAGTTTTTTTTTTAAATGATGATAAGGACATCTCCCAAATATAATAACTAACATTATTAATTATCATACTTTCATAATTGTTATAATTATCTACTCTTTTTTTATTTACTATGTGAAAATAAATAAATAATATTAAATTAAATTAATAAATTTTATATTCATAATGTGAAATATATATTTATTTTTTAATTAAATTTTTTTCTCATTATTTATTTAAATATCAAAAAATTGATAATATTAATTATAATATTTGAAGGATAAATAACCATCATTCTTGTAAATGACATTAAATGTTGTGTTTATTCAATACGTTATGAGTAGAGTTCACCAAACATTTAAGAATAAAAATACGTAGCACAATTGTCAATGTAGATGGGGATGCTGCCCATTTACAGTACCAAAATTCAAGTCTCTTGGGTTCACAGTCGACACGGTCACTGGTTAATTAACTTATAAATGAGGAGCGAGGTGCCGTAGGCCAAAGGTGCCATATCTCCTGCCGTCTCTTCCCTTCATCGCCAACGACGCCATTTCGTCTAGCGTACCTCTACACGCCATTTGGCGTCTCCCCATCGCTGTGCGTATCTTCTGTGCTTATTTCGATAAAATGTTTCGAAGGAACAATAAAACGAATAATAGTTTCTTAAAAAATAGTTAATCAGTACTTTTCCCTCTCATTGCCAAAATATTTTATCATTGTGACGAAATAAAAAATAACTAATTCATGTTACAATTTTGATTTCATTACAAAATAAAAAGATTATTGTAACGAAATAATCACATTTTTTTAAATTTTCAGCTATCTTCAGCCTCGTCATTTCGCATTTACTTTGTTACAAAATAAAAATAATTTTATTGAGATAAATACAAAGTGACAAGAATATTATTGGAATAAATACAAAATAAGAAAAATATATTTATTTCGTTATATTTCTTTTCATTTTTAACAATTTTCAACTTCGTATATAAAGAATATTATTGAATAATTCAATAAATTTACTTATGTGTAATAACATATTAAATAATTACTTGTAATAATATAATTCCAAACGTTGGAGTTTATAATTTCGACGATTGATAAATATTAAGTGTCATTGGATCAAATTTTGAGAGACATTAATATAAATTACGTCATTATTTTTTATTGATCCTATATTTTTTAAATAATATTTAATTATTTACTAAATATTTATTATTTTTATTCATTATATTATTATCATTAACTACTTTCTTATTTAATTCCTATAATAAATTTATGTATTAGATATCAAAGTGGAGTTAACATATTTTTATATGACATCAAATATAATTATAAAATGAGTAATTTATTTTCAAAAATTTATTTTGAGTCACAATCATATATTATTTATTTTTAAAATTTTTATTTTCAAATGATATCAAAATTAATTATTTTTTAAATGAAAAATTGTAAAAAATAGGACCGAGGGCGCTACCTTGAATGGCGCCCTCAAAGCTTCCCAGAGACGCCATCTTGGATGGCGCCCCCCCTGAATGGCGCCAACCCAAATAGCACCTCCCCCCTCCGTGCGTATTTTGGTAATAAGTTTTTAAAGGACGGTAAAACGAAAATAAGTTTCGTAAAAAATGTTAAAATGGTATTTTATCCATCTCTAGCACTCTACTAGTACCGCAGCACTTGGCGGCTTTTTTTTTTTTCTTTACAATTTCTTGTAATTTTCAATCATGGTTTTGAATTTGAGTGAGAGATATAGGTTTCTAATTAGTGCATTGTACAACTTTTAATGTTGAAGCACCTATTTGATTATGATTTTTGTAAGTAATAATAGCAATTACATTTAGTTGATTTTTGCAAAATATTTTGTCTTTAATATTTTTATTTACTTATCTGATCTTGATTCTTTATTTACTACTTGTGGAAGTTTCAGAACTCTATCAATAAACGATTACGTAACTCACTTATCACTACAAAAAAAAGGGTTATACAACGACAAAAAATCGTCTATATAGGCATTTGTCGTCTGTATTGAGTCGTTTGTATATAATCATGCTTGTTATAACTTATACAAATAACATTTTTTTTATCATCTGTATAGATCAAGGTTATACAAATGACAAATGTCATCTGTATAGGTTAAATTGTTATCTGTATAGTCTGGATCTATCAGACAACATTTATGATTTGTATATATAGCCTGGACCTATACAGATCACATTTATACAGACCACAAATTTCATCTGTATAAGTCCACTCTATAGCCTATAAAATTTTTAAAAAATAAATTTTTTAATATATTAAAATTTATGTTCATAATTTAAAGAATGATAATCACTAAAAAAATTAAATCTAATTAAAATATTTAAATTTATATATGTAAAATAAAAATATAATAATTATTTCAAAATATATATATTTTTAGATATATAAATATTTATATATGTAAATAAATATATATATCTCTATATATATACATATAAATACAATTACCTAAAATTTTTATATAATGAAAGTTTATGTCAATAAATAATTATTACTATAATACTGTATAATAAAAGTTAAAAGTTTATGTAATTTTACTTCCATTCTTATATAAAAATATCATTATGCTAAAATTTATATATTATTACATAATAATATATAATAAAAGTTTACATCATTATATAATAGTTTACATAATATTGTATAAAATTATGTAACAAAGTTAACAGTCTATAAAATTTGACATTCATTCTTATATAAAAATATCATTATATAATAGATTATAATATTATAAAAAAATATATAATAGAAGTTTACATCATTATATAATAGTTTACATAATATTATATAACAATTTATATTATTATATAATAGTTTAGATACAATTATATAATATATTATAATGAAAGTTCATGTCATTATATAATAATTTATATAATCTAATAAAATGAAGTTAATAATTTATATAATTTTACTTTCATTCTTATATAAAAATATTATTATGATATAGTTTAATTAATATTATATAATAAAGTTAATTGCTTATATAATTTTACTTTTTTTTAGATAAAAATATCTATATGATGTAGTTTATATAATATTATATAATAGTATATAATTAAAGTTTACATCATTATATAATAATTTACATAATATTATATAATAGTTTATATACAATTATATAATACTTTATAAAGTTTTATATAATGAAAGTTGATGTATATATAATAATTTATATAATATTATGTAATAAAGTTAATCATTTATATAATTTTACTTTCATTCTTATATAAAAATATCATTATAATATAGTTTATATAATATTATATATCAGTTTATATCATTATACAATAATCTATAGATATTTACATAATAGTTTACATAGTTTTATATAAGGAAAGTTTATGTTATTATTTAATAGTTATATAATATTATATAATAAAAATTAATACTTTATCCATTTTGTTATATAAACACTATTAAAAAAATTGTGTGTAAATTTTTCTAACATACATGATTAAAATCGCAAAGCAACAATTAGAAATTTTAATCAACAATGCAACAATATAATCAAAATATATAATAAAATAAATATAAAAATTAATAAATGATTATAAAATGATGGTAAAAAAATAAAAAAAAGAAAGAGGACATACTTGAACTCCATGGAAGAACTCCACCAAGAAAGAGCTCCACTTGCACACAGGAGAAATGAGAAAAATGACCCCTGGGCGAGAATTTATAAGCAAAATTTATACAGACAATATTTGTCGTCTATATAAGTATCATTAGTCGTCAATATTATTTTTCAAATTTTAACACCTTATTTTTTGCCCTTTCTGAAAATTTAAACTCTATACAAACGACAAAGGTCTATACAGATGACTTTTTGTTATCTTTATAGAGTTTTTTTATTTTTTTAATAATTTTTTTTAAAATATCGATATAGACGACAATTGTGTTATCTGTATAGGTTAAAGTTATACAAACCACATGTGTGATCTGTATAGAGTTATGCTATACAAACCACAACGTCGTCTATATATCCTATAATGCCGTCTGTATAGGCCAAACCTATACAGACCACACATGTGATCTGTATAGAGTTGGGCTATATAGACTACATGTGTAGTCTGTATAGGTGGAGACTTATACAGACGACATTGTAGTTTGTATATCTTAATGTCATCTGTATAGGCCGAACCTATACAGACTACACATGTGGTCTGTATAGGTGAAGACCTATACAGACAACATTGTGATCTGTATATTCTAATGTCGTTTGTCTAGGTTGAGCCTATACAGACTATACATGTGATCTATATAGAGTTGGGTTATACAAACTACAATATTATTTGTATAAGTCCTCTCAAATTTCTATTTCGGTGGATCTATACAAACGACTTTATCATTTGTATAGCCTCTATCTATACAGATAACATGTCTATACAGACGACATTTGTCATCTGTATAGGTTTTTAAATTTTTTTTTAAAAAATAAAATTTTTAGAGGTTTATACAAACAACCGAAACTTGTTATCTGCATAGGTGTCATCTGTATATTGTAGTGTATTTGAGAATAGAATCAAATTGCTTTCATTGCAATTTCTAATCACAAACACTTATATTTAAATAAGTTAATGTCAAGAATTTTTAATAAAAACTAAAATATCTTAATTTTATTTCCTTATTTTAATAATAACATACCTTGAATAAAAAAAATATATTACATTACATGATATGGGTAAAAAAAACAACTAAAACTCTTATGTTGTAGATAACAAAATTTGAATATTTTATTACTAATAATTTCATAAAGCGTATAACAATAACATATAATTTATAAATCTAAATTAAGAAAATATGACTAATATTTTTTAGTCCTAATTAAGAATTGTAAATATCAATTTACATTTCCTTTGAATTTACTTAACTTACTTATTATAGAATATTTTTTTAAAAATTAGACCAAAAAAATTTAGGTGAGCAAAGGGCTAACATTAAAAAGTATAGGTGGACAAATTGTAACTCTATAAAAGCACGTGTGAGTTAAATGAAAATTAGTATAACTACATAAAATGTAATTTTCCCTAATAATTATTTAGCCAAAGAAAAATCTATGGTACACCACTTTTTTAGTAGTGTAAATTTATATGACTGAATCAATTATTATGATTTAAGCAACTTTAAAATAGTCATGAATCCCACATTAATTTGATTAAATTATAGCCATTGATTTAATGATGTAAATTTACATCACTAAAATAGTGATACACTATAAATTATTTTTAGAAAATACACACACACACACACACACACACACAAAACTTCTTAGAGGCAGGAATATTCAAATTTAGTAATTTATTTTATAACATAATATTATTAATTTTATTTTGACATTTATATTTTTCATGTAATTTATTTATTTCAAAACTTAAAAATAAATGGTCTAACGATAGGAACCTTCAAGAGAAAATGTGCCATAAAATTACTCGAAAGTTTGGCTGGAATTTTTTTGAATTCGACCTCTTTAATCAAACATATAAAAAGTCAATCAACTATCCGCCATTTGATCACTCAGATCATTCTTAATGAAAAATATTATTAACTATTTATAATTAAAAATAAATATTAAAATTATTAAAATGAGCTGAAGCTCGTAAATCGGTCTATTAGTTTGCAAGTTTTGAAGAACTTGCGGAGGCCTTAGAAAATGTGGGCTATGATCAGCCTGCGATCTACATATGCTAACTTGTGAATGAAATGATATTTTTATTTTATAGATATTTTATAATGTATATTTTGTATATATAATAATTTTAAAATTATATATAAATTTAAAATATATTATGATTAATTTATGAATAAATATATAATATTTTTAAATAATTTTAATTTTTTTATTATTTAACAATTTAAAATTTAAAAAAAAAATCATCCACAGGCTAACCTGGATGATCTATGAGGATCAGACTACAATCTTCATATTAGAGGAACCTACAAAAAATGAAGTGATTTAACCTAATCTATTTAATGGCCTGTCCGATCCTTCTGTTTTCCAAGCAAATATCCATAAATGATTATTCCTAGTACAGATGAAGCTATAGAGTTGTTTTGTTAGAGTGGGGAGGGGAAGCACTCACTTCCTGACAATAAAAAAGACGTACCACTGATAGTCAATGGTGCGTCGATGCATAACCAGATGTGTAGCTGAGGTCGCATGCCGGATGGGGCGACGGGAAAGGGAAGTAGGAACGACACGCTGGAAGGAAAAAATTAAGAGATGACCTAAAAATATATGAAAATTAACTTGGTGCACTGGGTTGGATATATTTCAGTTGGTGCACTGGGCTGGATATATTTGAGGCCCATATGCGCCCGGTCCAACTGAACTGCACTCTTCGATTTTACTCCCCACCACCTCAGACACACACACCGTCTTTGACGAACAAAGAACAGACCTTGACAATCCTGCTGGAAAGTCCTCCGTAAAAAGTCACTTTTCCACTTCGATCAACGAGAAAAATGGCGTAGATGCTTCTCTGAACCACTGGCATTTTGTTCACTGCCTTCAGCTTGAAGGTCTATGCTCCATTGTTCGTGGAGCTCGTTACCACTTTCATTATGTCATTTGTATCTTCTTCTCGTTGTGCTTCAAGCCACCGTACCTGTACTTCATCATTAGCATCGTCTCCTCCTCCAGGTTCCTCCAATGCAACGTTGTTCGCGACGACATCACGGAGCCAACTCCAATTCCTCCATCAAACAATCCATTGTGTAACGCTTACGAGACGGAATCTCTGGAGATTCCGATCGAGTTAACGGAACCACCAGCTGTGCATAATGACACCACCGAAGAACCATCGTAAACCATCGCAAACCATCGCTTCTGGAGGTGAGAGCCATCGTGGTGATGCCTCTGTGGTTGTTAATGGCGAAGACAATAAAACAATGTGCAATATGCATTCCATGAGGAAACGGATAAAGAAATTGGGTTTGGGCATCGTTGTCTCTTTAGAAATTATTTTTACCAATAAAATATTATTTACAAATATATTAATAAGGAAATAGTACATCGTTTATATTAATAATTAAAAAATAATATTTAAAAATTTAAAATTAAAGAAAATAAATTTCTTATTAAGATAAAGAAAGTCATTTTTTTTAAATTCTTCATAATCTTATTTTAATATTTTATAATTATATTTCATTAAAAAGATTTTTCCATGAAATAAATGGAAGAAAAAATTCCATAAAGAATCTCTAGACAATGGAAAACCTCAACCGCTCAATCATTCCAAAAGCAATGCAGCCCAATCTTTCTCCCCAGCTACACTTTTTTAATTGATGAATTTGGAAGGTCATTCTGCAATTTCACAATCTCGTAACTAGAAAATAGCACTCAGTCAATCTAGAGTCTTCCGTCACACACCAATCTTTCATCAAGCGATGCAAGGCTACACTCATATTTTGCTGGCATGTCAAAAGTCTCTCCTTTTTACGTAATACCAATTTCTTCGCTTTTTGTTTCTCTTTCTATCTCGTGCACGAAGCTTGGATGCCCAACAATACAGAAATTGTCACCGTCTACGGTCCCATAGAAAAGCCTAACAAGATTCATAAAATTATCAATAAATGCCTGATCAGGGAGTTACATTTTTTCCCTGTGGGACAAAAACAAAAGGTTGTTTATGTAAAACGACATTTCAATTTTGTGTAAAAAATTCCCAAATATTTGATTCCAATTAATCAGACTCAGAGCTATAAATGCTAACGGTTGATGAAATTATCCAATTCCCCTCAAGAGGAGCAAATGCTTCCAAACAGACTAGAAGCTCGCCAATTTTAATATAAGCTATTGTGTTCTATAGCCAAAAGCTCTGCTATTTCTCACATAACAATAGCAGGGAATAAGAAATGGAGTCAGGTGGCTATCTAAAACTCATTTATAAGTCAATTTAGAATATTTTTGTCTTCGAACTGCGTTTACTTCGGAAGCTCCTAATTATCCTCCTGACATCTTTTTTAACAGAGAAGAAGGCTGAAACCAATGCAACCCACATTGCTGGATAAATATGAATAAGTTTTGCATTACTGAAACCAGAATTTTTCATAATGGACTCTCTGATCAGACCCCATGTAAGAAGAAGTATGCCCAAAAAGCTCGTTCTTCCTGATCTAATGAGACTCACAATTGCTCCTGCCACAGACAAATAGCTTCCGGCCAGAACCTGGTAGTCGAATTAATTCACAATGAGTTTCAGACCTTTCAAGAGTTCAAAACAGATGCAGTGTTTTTCAAATGAACGATGTTTATAGCACCTAACATTGCCTACAAAGTACAAATCATCACTTGGTGTATAGGTGACAGAAAGGCGAGTAAATTGAGCAGGTTAAGTTTAAATCATGTTGTGACATATGTAACCAGTTGAGTCATGAGTGACAATTTATGAAATATAACTAGTGTACCTAGCATTAGTCCTATCATGTACAAACCTCTAGGCGTTGGAGATCTGATTTTGGAGAGGTCAGCTTCGTGTTAAAATTGTATAATTTTAACAGATTTCTGAAACTTGGGATGGGTTTCTCCTCATAAAGAGCTTTGGCAAGCGCTCCCGGGTAAAGGAGAAGTTTTACTATAAATGGAGGGATGAGCTCACTTGCAAGTAACTGTGAAGATGTCACTTCCAGTGGTGTCCTACATATTTCAGTTCCACAGGGAACTCTGTAAAGAGAAAGAAGGTGTCAATCTACCAATTTCAAATAGTACTAAATACTTGCACTTCTCTTCTTCCTGTTTTCCTACATTCACACATCAAAAGCACCTTAAGTTTAATCCATTTATGTTGTTCTATTGATTTTAGGTGGAAGCCCAGGGACCCTATACATGTCTTGTTTATGAGATTTCTGACAAGCATTCACTTTTTCTTAGCAAAGGCTACATAATAAAGGTGATTTATTTTCTTTCTATATACTCATTTTACCTGGTTTTCAGTAAAATTTGAACTTCAAACTTTCAAGACAAGAATTCACAGTGCCCAAACATTAAAATGCAGGCATAGGAACCCCAATGTAACAGCTGACGAATGATGTTTACAATATTTTCAAGTTCAAGTTGCCTTTTTTTGTCACCATAAATTGTCCGCTTGACCAACTCATCAGAAAACAATTACATAGATAAATAATAAGAGCTCAGACTTGCCTGTCCCGAAAATTTAAATTAATCCTCATCTAATTTGGTGAAAATAATAGCAGTGTTAATAAATTAACAAGTATTTCGCTTAAAAATCAAAGTTGGCCTCTATGGTAACATGATACAATAAATTTTGCAATAAAATATATTGTTTACATCAAACTTGATAACAAAAATTAAGTTGGTAGAAGTCCTAGCGTTCCACAAAGATTTGACAATATAAAGATGAGTTATGCTATATCCACACTTGCATTTCCTACAGTTGACAAGAAGCATCAATGGCTATTTATAAAGTTGTCTACACTCTACACTGCGCACTGAAACAAGGGATTATCAATGATCATTTTATTACAAACTCAGATCAGAATCTTGTTTATAATTTATTTACTTGAAGTATGGATTTCTAAGAAATCAGATAGCTTACGCGCAACCATCCCCCTCCACCCTTTGGGCTGTTATTACAGCTAATCTGATGATGATGATTTTAGGTTACAATGATTTTAAATTAGATTCTGTAACTGTAATATTTCGATTACAACGGCAATGAGACATCGCAAAGCAAAGACCGTAATTAGTCGCATTTTCTTAATTGCGATTTTCGCAATCTAAGCGCGTTTAGATTATGATACTGGAGTTGTAACGTAATGGAATCAAGAGCAGAAGTTACCTGAAGATTGGGACTTGGAAAATGATGATGACGAAGTAAGCCAAAGAAGCTACAGAGCATATAAGGCCAGCCAATCTCTTTGAAGAAGCCATGGCCGCAGATCTTTGAAGACTCGGGAGTAAAACAGGGCGAATACAAGATGTGTAAATTTTCACAAGAATAGTGTTTGTTTCTGTTTTTATTTTCTTGTTTTTAAAAACAGTTTTGTAAAATAGGTTTTAAAAACAAGTTTATGAGAACAAACAAAATAAAATGTGTTTGGGAAAACTGTTTTTAAAACAGTTTTGAATGTTTAAAAAACAGAATTCTTGTTTGGAAAATTTGTTTGGTTACATGGTTTTAGTTCCAGATTTTTTTTTATGTAAAGTTTCTAATACAAAATTTATAATATCTATTTCAATTTGATGATTTAAGTTAATAATAAAGCAATAGTAAATATTTCATACAATATTATGTCATACATGTAATATTATCAATAATAATTTAAATAAATAAAGAGAATTTCACTAATGAAATTACAAGAAGTATATATTAATTTAACTAGTACAATCATGTGCTACAATTTTTATGTTCTAACCACATCCAACCTACAATATGATCACGAATTGTAGCCATTTCTATTGCACTTTGATCAGATAGCCTTAATAAGTTCTCCCCATTGGAACTTGTTCCCTCCATGCTTGTGCCTTCATTTGTATTTACATATTCTAAAGGATCCATTTGCTCAAATTCTCTAGAGAATTTGTCACTTAATTCCCATTTATGTATATAGTTATGAATAGTACAACATGCTATCATTATGATATGTTGTCTACAAAGCTTATACGGCGGCATCAATTTTAATATTGGAAATCGCTTCTTCAATATTTCATAGCAACACTCAATTGTCATTCTTAAAGATGAATGTCTATAGTTAAAAAGCTTCCGAGGACTTTTTGGTTGTCGATTTCAACCTTAATATTCTTGTAAATGATATCTTTCACCTTTATATGGGGGTAAAAAACCTCCAATGCAAGGATAACCAGAATCCACCAAATAAAATGAATCTAAATTAATAAACAAACATTAGAGTAATCTTAATATAAACAGTATGGAAATAATTTTATGTATATATGAGATTTACCTCCGATTGGTCATGGAAAATCTACTTTTAGATTAGTTAGTGCATCCATAAAAAACTTTCGAATCATGTGCACTACCCTCCCATCCCAAGTATACATATGTGAACATCATATTAAAATCACATATGCACAAAACATTTTGAGTGATAACCATTTTTCTACCATTACATGAAATTTGCTTCTCAGCAGGAATCCACGGACTTATATGTGTACCATCAATTGCACCTAAGCAGTTCTAATACATTTAATTCAACGAAAGTCAATATAAAATTAGAAGTAAATACAAAATTGCATATATATATTAAATAAAACTTAAAACTTACTTTAAATCACTTACCTTAAACCATGGATAATATTTTGAGTTATTTTTTATATGTGTAGGCAACTCAGTGGATTCTTATATGATAAGCTCTCTTCTCAGCTAACATATTGTTCTTAATACTTCCTTAAAATGACAAGAAAATGTTTCTGTTGAATGTTGAAAATGATCTACCACTACTCTATGACGAATATTATGCCCTACAATAAATAAAAACATGACAACTTTTTCTTCCAACATCACACCCTTTGAGTCATCTAAGAAATTTTTGCTCCTCAAATCATTACAAAGACTAATAAAGTAAGCCTTCTCCATTCGAAATAATGCATAACAAACAGTGCTTGATCCATTTAGTAATTCAACGATAAAATCATGTCCAGTTAGTGTAGATGTTCGAACCTTTGTTTTATTGAGGAATTTGTGCTCATAGTCACATAACATGTTAACTATGAACAACTCAACTAATTCACATTCATCATCACTTGATTCAAAGGAAGATCCATCATGGCTAAATGTATCATTGTTTGATAAATTATTATCTATCTCCATGATAATAACCTATAACACATACAATATATATAGTTAGTTGAGTAAAGTAGTATTTTAATCCAAACCTCGTATTATTGAAAGGAAGATAAAACATCTTCATACTACATTAACATAATAAAACATTACATACTATCCGAATACAATAATTTAACATACAACATTATAAATCCATTATACAACACAATATTCAAGCTAAAAGTATCTAGCTAGAAATTAGTGTTTCAAACAACAAAATAGATTATCCATAATGTTACACAAGCCTATCTAACAATGCTCTCTTCCCATCTGTAAGCATGTTCAAAAATATTTCCCTCTAATCTGAATTTGTAAATTTCTCTATAGCCTTCACATAAATATCATCAAAGACACCATCAATCTCCTCAAGAGCACTCATGCATTTAAAGATAGAATAATCAGTTGATGTGACTGAAGAGCTAGTAGTCTCCACACTTCTTGCCCTATACCTCTCAGCTTTAACTAAAGAAACTTGAGCTCTAACCTTAGATGCCTCAGTCCATGCTTGAAGTGCATCACCCATTTGAAAAGTTCTAGATTCCTTCTTAGACTTATTTTCTTTAACTTGAATTGTGTGCTTCCCATTATGTATGGTGTGATCAAATGTTTGTGCATTAATATCATCTGAACTATCCTCATCAACATTAAGGTGAACACCACCAACATATTCATTTTCAAGCTCATTTTCATCATCTGTGTTTGGTGGATCTTGGGTAGATGAATAATGAAGTACACCAGTTGCAGTACTTTTATTAAAAATGATGTCTAATAATTTATAATGTTCATAACCTTTCTTTTAAAATATTGCTGCATCAGGATTGGCCTAAAATAAAAATAAATAAATTAACTAATTATATTATATAATTTTACATTATATAAATAATCATAAATACATTGAATATACCCGAATGTAAGTTTGTCAAACTTCTTCTGAGGTAATAACTGTGTTGGTCTTAGCATCCCAACCAAAACCAATTTGTTGTAAAAGCTAGGAGATGTCATGATGTTTTTTTCGCAACCTATTAAACTTTTGCTTTATTTATTTCATGTTGAAAGAGCGTCCATTCATTATATTAAATTTATCCAATATGTTCTTCCATACTTTTGGAGTAAATGCACCATTTTTCATGTTACTTTTGTTAACCTCATCCACCATTATGTCTAAATATGTTTTAATTAATGTGTTACTCCAAAGTTTGGTGTCATCTCTTTCAATATTTGTAGTTGCCATCTATAATGGGGAAAACAAAAAAACATGAAAGATGCAATAACATAAAGTTACCAAAAACTACAAGAAAACATGAGTTTATAAATGCTCAAATTCCAAAGCCAAATACTTAGTTTTGACATTTTCATCACAAAAGGTTTATAACAAGTTAACAACCTTGTTTTTCTACTTATCAATACACATTCTACCATAAATATGCACACTATTTTAAATACATATTCATATCATACATTCCAAATCATAAATCAGGACTGGACTTATCAATTTCTATGCTAACAATATAATTATAGATTGATAAGCAAAACTTAAAAAAATTATGTAACTCAAATTATTCAGACTTCATGTCAATATGAGGGGAAATAACCTTAATTTTTCTATTAAAACTTGTTTAAAATAGGGAAAAGTTGAACAAATTTCTAAGATAAAAATAATGTCTCATCAGTAATAACAAATCCAAAATTTTTACGAGAGAATAGGAAAATTAAAAAAAAGACATAAAATGAGTAGAATTAAAAAAATATATTCTGCACTCAAAGAATAATAGCAAAATTAATTATGCACTTTTAGAATAATTATAGAATAGTATATATTATATGCTTAGAATAAAGCATCTTACAAATGTAAATATATCGAACAAAAACCATAGCTTGCATTTAGCTTTCTTTTAATCCCTTTTGCAATAAAAGAAAGGAATTAAATCAATTGAAATAGGTAAAATAAAGAACCTCTAAAAAAAATCATAACCTTATCTTACAAGAAGTAGGTCATTAATTTTGTATTTGCCCTACTATTACACAGTAATTCATATTAATTATTCAATTTGCCATTGACCTATTTTATTTTTTTTGGCCTCACAAGATACAATCGGAACAACCAAGGATAGAAAGAAAAGCACCAACAAGAGACAGAACACACAAAAAATAAAACCTAAACTAGGAGAGTACAACACCAAGAAGAAGGAAAAAGAAGAACACACAAGTCTAAAGCATACATTTACAATTCTGCAGCTCAAATTAATAACGAAGCTAACTCAAAAAAATTCATTCAATTGGGCCTACATTAATTACTGTATTTGTAAATCAATAGCCATAGTAATCTCTATAACACACTTGATAATTGGGAGATAATCATTAGCAAAAATAACAAAATGCATACAGAAGATTCAAATTCTAGGTGGTGGCTTATATTGTAAAACAAATTAGCAAAAACTTCAAAATCAATACCGTTTGCAATGCATTTTATCTTCAACAACTGCACTTGTTCAGTCAACATTGGTATTGAGAGAAACCAAAAAAGAGAAGGGACAAAAGAGATGAGAGCAAACTTGCTGGTTTTGTGTGGACTAAAGCAAGACCAATGATCCTTCTTTTAGTTTGTGATGAAGCGTGAGTGATGAAGTTTGAAAGAAAATGCTACGCACGATAGCTTTGTTAAGCAAAGAGGATAAGAGTGTGACGGCTTTGTTAAGTAAAGATGAGAAAAGTTAGGGCAACACTTGTTTTCTATTTAATTACAAGAGTGTTATTAATGAAAGATTATTTTCTATGGTTTTCCTTGTTTTGGGAACAAAAAAATAGAGAATAACTAAAAGTTATTCTCATTTTTTTGTTTTTAAAACACTAGTTTTCAGATGCAGTTTTTAAAAACTAAATTTGAAAACCATTAGCCAAACAAGTATTTTTGTTTTTAAAACCAAAAAAACATAAAATAGTTTTTAAAAACATAAACCAAACAGGCTCATAAACGCTCGCAGTAAACGAATAAACAAAAATATATAGTACCCCATTGATAAGTATTGTATTAATATATTATCAGGTTTCATTATTGATATACTATCCTAAGATGATGATATTTAATTTTAAAAAAATAAATTTGATGTATAATTAAATATAATAATTTAATATATTATTATATCTATAATATATCAAAATCTCTCCTCAAAATTTAAAGGCATTTAATTTTTATTCCTATAAAATAGTGGTTTTTTGTTTATTTATTTTGATATATACAATAGGATACAATCATATGCAAAAGTTGTGTAAGAAACAACTATGCATTTGAGTTTGATAAACATAACCAGGCTAATGGAAAATTTTAATGAAAAATATATTCATTTTCATCTTAACTTTTAATTATAGTATGATAAAGAGAAAGTAAAATAAATTGAATTAATATTATTAACATAATATTTCATAAATACCTATCATTTGAAGAATGAACCTTTTTTGTTGATTTCACAAAATTACTGGAAAATTCCTCCTTCAACAATCTCTTTGTCTTTATGGAATAGATTTTTTCCGATGGAACTGAAAATCTTAGATCTTGATAGATGCAAAATAGAGACCCCATATATATATATATATATATATATATATATATATATGTATGTATGTATATATGTATGTATGTATGTATATATGTATGTATGTATGTATGTATGTATGTATGTATGTATGTATGTATGTATGTATGTATGTATGTATGTATGTATGTATGTATGTATGTATTACTCAATTCAAATTATTTATCACAAGATCCAAACCTGTTTTACCAGTGTTGAGCCTAAGTATCCATTTGCCTATTTAATTATATCACACAAGGCCTAATTAATAATAATTTTTATTAATAAATTACTTATAATCCATAAACATATTAACAATCTTCCATTGAATATATATTATTTATTAATAGTGACCATAGAAAAGATTAATGTTAATACAAAATTAGTACTTTTATACCTATTGGTCCAATTGAGATCATAAGTATCTAATAATATAAATATTATATCTAAAAGAATATTAACATCATAACATATCAAACACCCACACCTCATTAACTAACACTATTAATATGTGCAAAATAAGACTTACACAATTTTATGTGACTATGTATAAGTCTACACACAATAGATTCTAGCATCCATCTAAAATGCTTAACAAATATATGAATAATAATAAGATAGAGTCAAAATGTCTCTATAAATATGCTATAACTTAAATGTGCATAAATATGGTAACATAACATAAAATTTTATTCATAAATTATAAATGATGTTATATACATCAATTCCCACTAACTTAAAATATCAAAGGGCTTTATATAGACTCATATGATTTATATGTTCAATAAAAGTTTTTACCGCTAAGCTTTCAGTCAGTGAATCCATGAATATATGGTTCATGAAAATATACTCAATAATAATAATATATCCATGAAACTTCTCTCTCACATAGTAATATTTCACATTGAAATACTTTAAATAAGTAAAACTTTTATCATTGAGAGAGAAGTTTACAATAGCAAAATTGTTGTAAAAGATGGTTAAGGGCTCCATAAGATAGAACTTAAATAGATAATTTTTTAACCATATAGCTTGATAAGAAACTTTATAACAAGTAATATACTCCACTTTCATGGTAGAGATTGTAACAATTGATTTTTTTATACTTTTTCATGATACAACACCTCCAATTATTATTAAAATATATTCAAATGTAGACTTTAAATTATTTAGACAATCGATATAATTTGAATATGAAATACCGAGATTTCTTGATCTTTTATAGGTTAGTATAAAGTCTTTTGTATTCTGAAAATACCTCAAAACTCTTTTTCCAGCAATCCAATGCCTTTAACTTAGGTTACTCAGGTTTCTTTCAAGTATACCCATAACAAATGCAATATCAGGCTGTATACATACTTGAACATATATTAGACTACCTATGACTAACATATATAAAACATTTTCCATCTTTTATTTCTTTTCATTAGTTTGATGATATTAAGCCTTTGTAAACACTTTACTTTTCTAAATAGGCAAAGTAACTTGAAAGCAAGTAGGCATATTAATCTTTTTAGAATTTTCTCGACATATGACCTCTCAAACAAGCCAAGAATACCTTAAACCTATCATGAAGTATCTTAATGCCTAAAACAAATTAGGCATTTCCTAGTTCTTTCATTTCAAAATAATATGATAGTAATTACTTTGTCTCAATCAACAAGTTCAAATCATTACTTGCTAAGAGAATATCAACCACATACAAGACCAAAATTATTAATTTACCAATATTCTTCATCATATAAACACACTAATTTACACTGTTCTCCCTAAATTCAAGAGATGTAACTGTCTTGTAAAACTTAAGATACCATTTTTTAGAAGCTTATTTCAAATTATATATAGATTTCTTCAATTTGCACACCAAGTACTCTTTATCCTTCTCTCGAAATCCATCTAACTACATTATGTACAAAATTTCAAATAGATCATCATTTAAGAATGTTATTTTCACATTCATCTAGTGTAACTCCAAATCAAAGTGAGCAACATGAGCTATAATAATTAAAAAGGAATCCTTTATTAATATCCGTAAGAAAGTCTTTTCATAATCCACTCTTTCTTTTTGAGTATAGCCTTTGATCATAAGCCTGGTTTTATATCTCTCAACCTACCTACAAGCATTACACTTAGTCTTGAAGACTTATTTATGTCTAATTAGCTTCCAATTTACAAGCAATTCCAAAAGATCCTATACTTGATTTTTATTCATTGAAGCCAATTCATTCTCTATAGTAATGATCCATTGAAGAGAAGTTAAACTAGACACTACTTAAGAGAATGTAATAGGATTAGTGTCTTTATTTAAACCATACTCATGTTCCTACAAATACACCATGTAATCATTTAATATTATCAATTTACATTCTCTAAGTGATCTCTTCAACCAAATTTCAATATTAGAATCCTTATCTTCCTCCAAAGGCTATATTAATTCATGTTATGGAGGACTAGAAGATGAAGAACCAATAAATTAAGATATTAAAAGAGTGACTACTCTTTCTTCTTTAAAGTTTATAATCTGCGGTGTTTGACTCCCATTATTCAACTTATCCTCAAAATAAATTGCTTTATCAAATTTAATAACACACCTAACGTGAGTTAGACAACAGAACCTACTACTTTTAGAATCAACACAATAATTAACAAAAAATCTAGATATTATTTTGAAATTAAGTTTCCTAGTAATAGGAATGTATCGCTTGACTTCTATGTTACAGCCCCAAACATAGAAATGACTCAAAGTTGATTTCTTATCATTTAGTAATTCATATAGAGTCATGGGTACATATTTACTTGGTACCTAATTCAGTATGTAGCCTGCAGTTTTCAATACTTCTTCTTATAAGAAATTTGAAAGCATAAAATGGGAAAGCATACATTTAACTCTATCAAGAAGTGTTCTATATCTCTTTTTTGCTATCCCATTTTGTTATGGTGTACGGGCGTAGTTGTTATATCTTCTTTAATTATTAGTAAATTAGAAATTATTTCATGAAAAAGAATAACTAAGATAACTAGTAAATTCGATTGATTTAGGAATTTTGTATATAAAATATTGAATAAAATAAAATTAAGAATATAGGAATATGAATTTAGTAAAATTTTGATAGAAAAAACTTATTAGAATTATAAAGTATAAAGTTATATATTGATATAAGTGAATGTGTGACTATGGAAGAAGTTTAGGAGCAATTTTTTGAAAATACCCTAGGCACTATTTTCCTTATATTAGCCCCAAACCCTAATCTTTTTCATTTTTTTTTATTTCTCATAACTCTCTCTCTCTACATAATCTCTCCACAACTCTATCAATCAAGTAAAGAAAATCTCAATTCTTCTTAATTTCTTGACCTAATCAAGGTAAGAATAATGCTTTTATCAAGAATCATTTCTATTTCTTCTTAGATGATGAAGAAGTTTGAGATTTATTTGCTTTTGCTATATATTTTAAATCTTAACTCTAAAACTTATGAATTTTAATGTAATTAAGATCGAAAGATCTTCAAACTAACTTTCGAACATCTTTTTTCATACAAAGTGAGTAGATAATTTGACTAAATTTTTGAATTTTATGGCTATATAATGGTATTGATGAAATATTAGTTATTTTATGATTTTACTTGAATTGTATTTGTTTTAATGCAATAGAAGTGATAAATAATGAAAAGAGGTAATATGATATGTTAAATAAGTATATTAATGATTGTATAAATGTTTAGTGTGTAATGCATATGTTTAATAGGCATTTATGATCAGATAAATAGTAAAATTTTCATAGAAAACTATAATTTTTATGCCTAAATCAAGTGGTCAATCGATTCTAAGAGTCTAACGATGAATTTGGACTTCTAAATTGAGTTCGTAATACTTGATTCTACACATGCAGAGGCAAATTCAGAATAAGTGAATTGATTGTACAATAAATTCACAAACTCCAAAATTTTATGCCAACTTTAGAAAAAGGTATAATTCTTTCATCTTACACCCATTTTAAATGAATCACTTATCATTGTAAAAGTAATTAAGTCTATTTTTAAATTGAATTTACTTTGAATTAATATCTTATATATTTTTTGAGATATCATCAATATAGTAGAAAGAGATTACAAACTCAAGATATAAAAAAATGGACTTTTTATATCTATCTTCTAAAAGGTATAACACTTTCAAATTTTAATTGATTTAGGTAAATAATCAGTCCACGAAAAACTATTTAAGTTTACCTTCATATGAAATAAGTTTTATAAATAATATATTTATAATTTTTTTAAGTTATCCATGAAATATCTTTCAAAGATCATAACTATGATGACTATATAGTATACCATACTTAACTTATATTATATTTTCATGATTTGTAATAGTTCAACATGAAGTGTTGGCCTCTAAGCATCAAAGGTGGAATGATTTATGATAATTGTGAGATACATACATGATTAGATAATCATGAAATGAGATATTAGATGTTGTATAATATAAAATGTGTAATAATGAACTTATTGTATTAATCTTAATCTATGAATGTGTATGTATGTTGAGTGAAAGTGATGGTCATGCAAGAAAGTATGGTGGTATTGTTATATATATATATATATATATATATATATATATATATATATATATATATATATATATATATATATATATATATATATATATATATATATATATATATATATATATATATATATATATATATATATATATATGTATGCGTGTGTGTATAAGTGTACTATTATGCACTTTAATATTATCCTTTAATAACTAACTAGTTGCTTCATGTTGAAATTATATTGCAAATATGATATGTAGGGCTTGAACTCTAATGTGTATATTATACTATAAATTATACCAAAAATGGCATTAGATTTATGAAATATGATAGGAATGATGATGTGCATATTGAATAGGAAATTCCTGGTAATCAGTGATTAGGAGATAAGGTTGGCTCAAAAAATAATAATAATGAAAATAAGTAAGTAAGGTATAAAGTTAGTTTATGAGTTAAAAGGTGAATGAATGTATTATATATATTGCTTATTGTTCCAAATAAGATATGACTTTAAGTTCAATTATTCATGAGTATTTAATATGACACATTGAAAATGAAATAATTATACTTTAATCTTAATATTTGTTAGCTCTTATTACTAAGATGCTTAAATATGATATAAATTGTCAAAAGAGGATAACTTAATGAGTAATTTATCATAAATTATTATTATTATCATAGATTATTTACTCATTAAGATCCGAACTCACTTTTTAGTAATTTATTTTACAGATTTCCAAGTTAAGCCTTTATATCCACCTCTTCAGAATGAGATTTCATAGGAGCTCACTGATAGTAGTATGGTAGCACAGAATCTTGTACATAATATATTTTAGGCTTTATTTTGTCATAAATTTGGTTAGAGGAAATATTTGAACTGACTCATCATAAATTAGTTAAATTTACTTATCTTCATTTTAAGAGGACTATAAACATACTTAATTTCCTTATCTTTTATAAAAAAACTCAATTATTTTTTATGAAAGTTTTCTTTCTAAATTACTATTTTCTTTTATGTATGTATAATACTTATTAATTGGGACAAGTTAAATAATTAAGAATCCATTTGTGGAAATTGAAAAATAAGTTCTACGTCGATCATGATCGAGTTAAGGTTATAACAATAGTGTAGATAATCTCAATGTCACAATCTTATAAATACTTGGTGAAAGGACCTGGGTTCCTCTCAATGTCATCATATCTACCATAGTATTCTCTTCTTTAATTAAAATTAATATATTTGATTTTCTTGTTGTACTTAAACTAGACTATTGCCTTAAATGTCTTAAATGTATCTAATAACTATGACTTTTTTCCAAACAACTTTGTCCATCCAAAATGCAAATAATCACCAATAAAAGTGATAAAGTATTTTTAACAAGAGTGATAAAATTGTAAATATTAGTATAAATAAGTTCTAGAGACTTTTATCTTCTAAATCTATTTCTTTTTTTTTAGCCTTGGTAGCAAGTTTCCCTTTAATATAGTCAATACAAGTATCTTGATCAGAGAAGTCAAAATTGTGTAAAATACTTTCTTTGATCAACCTTTGAAATCAATCTTTAAAAATGTGACCCAGACGCTTGTGGCATAACATTAAGAAATTCTCTTCAATTTTATTTCTTTTCTTCCTTATGACTGTGTTAAAAATGTTGAAGGAATTTGGATCCAAATTTATCCTATATAACCTATTTACGAATTCACCAGTCCCCATCGCAGTTAAGCTTTGAACAAATTCACTTTCTTACCTCTAAAATTACAAGAATACCCTTGGAGATTTAGTGCTACAACTGATATCATATTCTTTTTTATAGCAAGCACAAAGATAACATTTTTTAATACCAGCTCATGTTCAGTACATAACTGCAAAAACACATCCTTAATAAGTTCTACTTCCACTTTCTCACCATTTTTCAGTTTGATAATTAATTCACCATTATCTGATTTTTTAAAATTTCTCAATAATTGGAAAGAATTGGTGATATCAATTATGGAACCAGTATTTAGCCATCACGTATCTGATAACACATCTATTAGATTGGATTTAAAACAAATATTGGCCTAATTTTTTTTTCATTGTCCTATTTAACATCTTTTCAGAGTTTTGTTATATAATGATTGAGAAAAAATACATCAAACATTAATGCATGTATAATGTAAGCATGGTAATGCTTTCCTTACTACATTTAAATATACAATCTTACACAATACCATGTTATAAAATCTAATATCAAAAGGCATTTTAGACTTTACAACATAATACAAAAATCAAATGTCATACCTTTAAAACACTAACACCAAAAGGTATTTAAATATTTTAGATGCATGTCACTTAACTCTACACTTGTATTATAACCAACAAACTACATCAATAATATAATGTTAAAGGACACTTATATTATTAATATAGTATTTCACTTTTAAATAACTTTTCTTATTAAAATCAAACTAAAAACTTATGCAATTAACCTTGCAAAGATGAGTATGTAGTTTCACAAATTTTGCATTGCATAATACAAGTAATTTTTTTTCAACAAATATATGTCTAAAAATTATTAAAAATACACAAATAATATCAAAATTTTCCATAAAAATTTTAAATGGTGGACAACATGAATAAAGAACATATAGTAAAAAAAATAATCTTAAAATAAGTCTATTTGAATATTCAAATAAAATGAGTAAAAAAAATTAAAAATATTCTTATTTCAAAAAATTCTAAAAAAATAGTCATTGAAAAGTACTTGAAGAGTAAAGCATGACAATGCTTTCACCGCTACCGGCCGCTATCAGTAAGGTGGCGCATGGCCCCGCAAGTTGATTATGTGATTGGTCATGCACCCATAAGCACTGTTCATCATTTCCTTTAGTAGAATCGAAGCTCTATAGGCTACACCAAACCAGTTTCAACTCAAACCAAAACCCAAAATTCCAAGCTATTTTTTCCACTTAAATTTTAGTACAAATCAATCTAAAACTTCCTACTTTAATCGCCCCCCACCATATTAGACAGTTTCCATCCTAAAATATTCAAAAATTCAAGGTTTCAAAATTTTTTAAAAAAATCAAGCTTTATAGTTATGGTGGTATCGATTTTTCAAAGGGATTTCTTATAAATTTTATGATGCTTCCACATACTATAATCCTTTAGAAGGCCTAATTCTATCTATCTATCATTCTTTCCTAATTTTCCTATTTACATGAGTTCAACAATATAGGTTATGAGTTTTGTTCATACTAAATTTCTTAATTTTTTTTGTCTTATGCAATTTTTACTAAGATTTCATAGTTTTGTTATAGATTTCTACCAAGTTTCCAATTTCCATAATCACTATAGCAGTATCATAAATCTCACAATTTTAAATATCATTGCCACACATAAAATCATACAAGCAAACTAATCATGGTAGAAAAACATAGTACACGTATATATATAACCAAAATTGCAAAACAATTATAGAAACATAAACATATATAATAATAGTTATTGTGATCATTATTGGCATAAATTTTATAAGAAGGCTAATAATTTCTCATTCAAATATCCTTAAAATCAATTACAATAAAAAGCCAAAACTACGCTTTGATACCAATTGATAAAAAATTTTAATGAAAAATATATTCACTATGATCTTAGCTTTCAATTACAATATGATAGGGAGGAAGCAAAATAAATTGAATTAATAATATTAACACAATATTTCATAAATACCTATCATTCGAAGAATAAACCTTCTTTATTGATTTCATAAAAATTCTAGAAAATCTTCCCCTCAACAGTCTCTTTATCTCTGTGCAGTAGATTTTCTTTGATGGAATTGAAAATCTTAGACCTCAAGAGATGTAAAATAGGGGCCCTATATATATATCACTCAATCCAAGTTCTAGATCCTATCCATCACAGTATCTAAATCTGTTTTATCAGTATGAGGCCCAAGTACTCATTTACCTATTTAGTTATGTTACATAAAACCTAATTAACAATAATCTTTTTATTAATAAATTATATTAATCTACAAAAATATTAACATAGGCCTCCCACATAACTATACAATTATGGGTGGATTTATTATGTTTGTGGAATATAATTATCTCATAGACTTCTTTATTTTAAAGTACTCATAAGTATTAAAATTTTTACTTTTATACTAATTTATTATTTAACTCTTGTTTGCATCATGCGTCACAGTGTGATTGGAAAACAATAGATTTATCATTATTTGTGGACTTCCTAATTGGTCCATCAAATATTATCTTTTATTAAGTTGGATTCAATTTTAAATTATTATCAATTTATATTTATTTTTTATTGTAAGTTATTTATGTATTCAAGTAAGGGTTCTTTGTTAAAGTATAAATGATATTCTTTATTAAAAAAATATTTTTGAATTATAAACATTTATTGATTAAAAATTTACTGTAATTTATGTGAAAATGACTTTCCATCAATTTAGTCTCTAATTAAATATTTACAATAATTTAGTCTTTATAAGATTAACTTCATACATAAGAAACTAAATTGATGGAAACTCAATTTTATAAAAATTAAAATAGGTTTTTAGTCTATTTCTATTAATTAGGAAATTGAGTTATGAGATAAATGTAATGTGAATATCAAAGGAATTATGTGGAAACTTGAAAAAAAAGTTAGTAAGAGATGTATAGATGGTGATTAAAAGTCATAGTGTTATAATTGAGAACATTCACATGTATTATCTTTTTCAAAAATAATTTATATATTGCAACTAAGATCCAAAATTGAATTTCAAATATTTTATATTTATTGAATTGAACTTTACAAATTTATTCCATGATCCTATGTTTAATAATAGCTTTTAATTTACATTCAAAATTCAAGTTCAAATAAATTTTTGGTATATATATTATTATTATATCTTGTAATATTGATGATATAATGAATGTTTTTTCATCCGTGATTTTTTTCCTTTAAAATTTGAGATTTCCTTAGTCAAGTATTCATATATTGAAACGTTACTCTAATTTATTTAATTATTTAATATTTATGTATTTGAAATGGGATATTTTTTCCAATATCACCTTCGAAGATTTTATCAAAGGCAAAGTTCTACCAAGTAAAGAATTGCATGGAGTTAAATCTTTTCCCAATATGCACATTATTATAATGTTTGCTGCTCTCAAAATTAATCACCACAAACTATTTAGCAAAGCCAAGCTGTCCTTTCTGCGTGCTAATTATTAAGATCAACAATGTCACCTTTTATCGTTGACCATAAAAAAGTGAGGATAAGATTCCCAACAGAGCTGTGATGATTTAATCAAGCGATGCTTTTACAACTAGAGAGCGTGGTAACCCCAGAAACTCTCATCAATATGAAAGTGATAGGCTTAGTACCGTGACAAGCATCTGCAAAGGGATTGATATGCAATTAAAGAGGCACTACCCCAAGGAGTTATGATTCTTAAAGAGAATAGCACTATTTTTTTTAGACAGTATCCAAGTTCCAATAATTCACCTCTTTACCACTAATCATTGTAAGGAGATTAGAAACCACTAAGTAAATAATCAAACACTGGCCTACTTTCTATCACAAATTGTCACTTATTGATTGTTTGATAAAATTTGATTCAAATTTATTTCACTTATTTATTGATTCTGTCTATTTAAATTTTGTGAATTGCAGTGCAAATCAATACACCAATCAAAGTGCATAGCTTATGTATCTTTTTAGAATATGTTGGTATACAGGCCTTTTCTTCTTGCAGAAATGTTAGCATATGTGCTGAGCATAACCTTCAAGACAAAAACCTTCGTTTGATAAACTATGTGGATTAACCTTCCTTTTGATATCTTAGCCAAGAGCTAGATCAGCTTGCAGGAATTGGCATGCTTACGCCTGGACTTTCCTTTTGAACCCAACAAGTTCTGTGCTTTAGTCTCACCCAGCATGGTTTCTGGCCATTCCAACTCACAACCACTGGCCATGTTGTTACGCTCACATTCCAGCCATGGAAAATTGGCATGAGCTTTCCCTTTAGATTTTATCAGTACCAGTTAAACCAGTTGCTCTACTTGGGAGTCTCATCCTCTTGAAGGCCTCCAATTCTATTATTCTTCAACTAACTATATGTAACCAAACCATTTCCAAGGCAGTTTAGGTACAGAGATTTGCCACACTCATTTTTGTCCACCGCATCTTATTTAATTGGTTAAATGTCCTAAGCCAATTTAAACTAGTTCACTTATTCATTATCCTCAAATCTTTAGATTCTATCCTGTCAGTTCATAATTGAGAAGAGCTTATGTATACAAGATACAATTTTCTTTTAGGTTCTTCCTCTATTTCAAAGACTAACCCCGCTCAAACCAAGTTGTTCAATTTCCAAGCTTTTGGGGTCTATGTAGCTAGTGGCACGTTTAACTCAACATGGGACAGAGCCACGTATATACCCGCAACAGAAATGTACTACTCACGGCTGGACACATGGCAAATAATTGGATGCAAGATCATAATTTATATTATTTGCGTTAATTTATTTATTAAATGTATTAAGATAAATTAATTCATTAAATATTTTTAATTAATAAAATTTATATTATAAAATTATTTATTAAATTTAATTATTTATTATTTTTATAAAAATATTTTTAATTATTAATAAAATATTGTTTTAAATTTTTATTATTATTTTATTAAAAAAATATATATATTTTATTAAATATTTATTTATTATTTAATTATTTATTATTTCTAAATAATATTTTAAAAACTTAATATAAATTTTTAAATAAATTAATATGTTAATTTATAATAAATATATTATAGTTATACGGCAGACAAGATAGAATTTGCCACACTAGTACGGCATAATTGGTTTTGACACTTCGGGGCACAGGTGGTGGAAATGCTAATGGTCGGGAGCTGAATGATTATTTTATTTTATTCTTAGGGGGGAGATTTGGTGCCTTAAATAAGGGTTTAGATTTTTACAAGAGAAGACCGTGTGAGAAAATGCCAGGTGTCAGGTGTGTGGGCAATGAAGGTGCTATTTCTCCGTACTAGGACCTTGCCTCCGGAATGGTAGTTTGGAAGGAAGCTGGGATTGAGGTTGAATGAGAAATTGGGAATGGCTCTAGGTTGATGGGTGTCTTGAAATGAAGTGCAAACAAATGCATAACCTCCCAACTAGAGGATGAAAGCGTTGGATACGCTGAGAGGAGCTGAATTGAAAATTTTGGTAAAAATTTACTTTAAAAACTGAATATTTTTTTAATATTTTCAAAATAAAGCAACTGAATCAATTTATAAAAATCAAGTATAAAAATCCCAATTTGATATATATCATCAAAAGAAAGTAAATTTGTTGAACATTTAAAGAGAATAATAGAGAGAAAGAGAGATGCAAATACATATATAGTAATTCCATCAAAAATGAATTGCGCTTTTCATGTATATACATTATCCAAAATTGAAATCTTCTTTAACTCCACTATTAGTGCACTAAATCTTTTAAGATTAATGATCCTTAAAAAGTTTTACAATTTTTTTGAATAGAAATAATCCCTCCTTTGTGATATCCTTGCGCAAGATATTATTTAGAGGTTGCACACAGTTTAATACCTATTGGAATCTCTCACCCAATACACAATTATAAATTTTTTAATAGAAGTGAAATTTCTTTAGTGCACCATTTGCTGAAATACAAAATGAAAGACTAAAATGGTTTAATCTTAAGATGATTGGCTCAAATCATAGAAGTAAGTGTGCATAGAAATGAAGGTTAAAGGAAAGCTCTAAATTTTTAGGGTTTTTACACCTCTCTCCCTTTTGCAAAAATGATAAGAATTCATTTATATATGAGTAAGGATTAAAACATAATAGCTATTATTGACAATTAGCTAAAATTTAAATTTTATAATTAAGTGATCAAGTACTATATTTGAGTACCTAGTCCAATTTTTCAAATGCTAATTGAATACTATACTCACCTATAAGGTAAGATTTTGCTTCTATCATAAAGTATTCGAATATTATACTCAATTACTATGGTTCAAATGGCTTATCTTTAAATCAAGTATCCAGATATAGTACTTACCTACTTGGTTGAAAGATTAACCATTGAGTCATAGTATTTAAGTATTGTATTCAAATATTATTTTTGAGATTAACTTCTAAATTAAAGTATTCGAATACTCTAATTGAATGTTACCAATCTTTTTTTAAAAAAAAAATGTTTACTCCTAAAAAAACTTCCTTCTTGTAAAATTTAGATTAAAAATTATTTTGACATAATTTTAGCACAAGAACTTTATGTTTTTAAAAATAATTTGAGTCAAACTAGATTAAGATAAGCAACATACATATTTTCCTAAATTCCTAAACTAGACTTCAATATTTTCAAATTTTCGAACCTTCATTTATCTTCACACTTTCAAATAATACAGCATTTCATTAGGTGCAATATTTTCAAAATGAATTGTGTCATGATCAAAAGATAGGATTAATTTATAACATTTTATAGAAAGGGGCTAATGTTAGCAGAGGAATTCTCATTCACCCAAATCTGCACTTGCAATGCTAGTTTCTTTACTTTCGATTGACTTAATCTCATTTAATTAGACACAATATTACTTACAAACCCGTAATAAATCTTAGATTATGTATCTGGTAGAATTATGAAAAATATCAAGAATAATAAGTTACTAATATAATATGAAAGTTTATTTGAACCAAAAATTATATTATTAATTTAATAATAATAAAATAATAAATATATTTAAATAATTTTAATAAAAATATTAATAAATATATTCATTAAGTTAAAAAAATTAATAATGATAATAATTTAATTATAATATTTTATTATTATTATTAAATTAATAACATAATTTTTTATCTACATCAAAACGTGAGAATTATTCATTTCCATATTTTGAATTCAAATTTAAATATTAAAAAATTTTAAAAATAATATTAATTACACCTCATCATTATAATTGTCAGCAACCTTATTTTCAGATATTACTATTGATTATTGAAGTCCGTGTTTGAATGTTAATTCCATGAATTTTGTTTTGGGTCCACAGCAACTCCCATAAATAGTTTGATCCGTTAATTATTTGAGCTTTACCTTAATTAAGTCCATGATAACGTTGATGATGTGATGATGATGAAGACAAGTTTCTTACGCTTTGGTTGAAATTTCCGTTCTGAGCAATTGCATACTGGTCTTCATTTTCTTTGTGATGATGATACGTTTGTTTACCAAATTTTAAGACTTCAATCGTAAACTTGTTCGGAGATGTTTGCGGACCAAACTAATTAGTCGCCTATATAAATATTGCTGTTCTGTTTTCTTAAGTTGTATGACCGAAGGTTGGAATTTCTTATTTTCTCACTCCTTTCAGTAAAAGTTAAGGATTAGAATAGACCTTAATTTAAGCATCGTTTGTATGGTTTGAAAGTATTTTTTTAAGAAAATATTATTTATATTTATATTAATAAAAAATAATTTATTATTTATATTAATAGTTAAGAAATAATGTTTAAAAATATAATAGAAAAAGATAAAAATTTTAAAATAAAAAATATTATTTTAATTTTAAATATTTAATATTAAATAAATATTATTATTTTAATTTTAATATTTTTATAATTATATTTTATAAAGAATATTTTTCATTAAAATCAATCGGAGCCTTAGTCTAACTTAACCTAAGAGATTTATATTTATATATTGTTTATAGTTGGCATCTTAGGGGATTTTGTCAATTTCAAGGGCTAAATGCACATTCGCAATTGGTGGACCAAACAATGTTAGGTCATACTCATCGATCCGCTGCCCACAAAGTGAAAGGGCCCCAATCATTCATAAACATTTACGACTTCGTCGATTATACCTGTACACAATTATTTTTCTTCTTTTATATTCTCATATATGTATAAACCATTTGACTAGATATTGTATATATGTGTTTTATATTTACGGTTCGAATATAAATTAGCCGACCTATAAGTCACAATGCTATTAAATAAATGAAACAAATAAAGCTTAAAAAAAAAGGTAAATCAATGAACATTATTATCATTTTTCCTGTTTAATTTTCTCTTCTAGATGGAGGCATCACTCTCATTTGATTTAAAATCCTTGAAACAACACTATAGATAAAAAAATAAATTCAGGATTCTCAAACCAAAATAAAACAAAGCAAAATCAAATGCAACCATTAAAATAAAATGAAAATTTCTTATAATTATAGCACATGTTCTTAATTATTGATAATAAATAAAGAATGGATGTTAATTTGTATAATTTTTAATATTTTGAAAATTATAAAATCATATTTTTAATAGATGTGAACATAATAAAATTAATATTTATTTTTAATTTATTAAATGTAAGTAAAAACACGTGTTATAATTGCATTTTATTAAAGAATACATACAAACAAAGTCACTAATATATGCTTCCACTTTGGTGACGCCAAGAAGAAGAAGAAGAAGAAGAAGGGTGGTGACGCCAATATTGCAGATTGCACCGCTGCCCTTTCCGTTGAAATTAGAATGGAAAATTATTTAAGTGCGTAAAAATTTAATGATAAAATGCATACGTGGGCCAAAAGTTTTATAATGCTAAAAAATCAATTTTAAAGTCATAAAATAATATTACATTTACATTTTCTTCATTAACAGTTTGGAAAGTAAAAGATAATCACTGAGACGGAACTATTCGTATTATAGGCTATAAATAAATAAATGATTTTGACTTCCTTGATTTAATAAAATCGTCATTGACGAAGTTAAAATATCAAGGAAGCAAACGCAAGCCATTGACCCTAAAATCCCATTATTTGACCTTATTAAAGGATCAGAAGCATAATTTTAAAAATCGAATAACGGCCGATTAGATTAATAAATTGATGAATTGATTAATGAATTCATCCAATTAAAATTTTTAGATTAAAAATACATGTAAGTCGATGAAAACTAACCAAAATTGATAGAGGTTAATTAGAATAGGTGGGGAATTGTAAAAATTAATGAATCGAATCAATTTTTTTAAAAAGTTATTTTTTATAATTTTACAATAATTAAGATTTGATACTTTTTCTATTTTATATTAATTGAACCTCTATTATTTTTTAATTATTTTTTACATAAATTATTATATTAGTTATATTTTATTATTTTAAATATATATTATTAATATATATTTTATATTTTTAAAATTGAAATCGATTCAATTAATAAATTAGTAATTAAATCAATGAATCAATAAATTAGTATTCTCCCCAATTTGATGATCTATTCATTTTAAAAACCATGATTAAAAGGGAGCAGATTTGTCTAATAAGTTAAGTGATAATGAACTTATATTCAACACTTTGTACTAGTTCAATTTTGACTCTAGACCACATAATCAGTAAAAATTAAAAATCCTTACTTCTTAAAATGTAAAATCCGTTTCCTTTACTATTTTGGCCATCTATAAAATTGATGGAAACGGACAAGAAATCTATGTGAAAAATAGGAAATTAAGGGATCAAACTTGAAGCAAACCACCCAAAGGCTTCATGTGTCAGGGAGCTACACAAATGTGATTCGTCCAAGTGAAAGTACCCAGTTAACAATTGCAAACTTCCATTTTACAGAATCTTTAACCTTGACAGAGTGGTATAAAGTTCTATATCTGTCAGAGTTGAATGTGACATAATGAAAATCAAGACTCTGAATTGCAGGGAAATGGTACATAATCAAGCCCTTAGCTTCTTTTATATCATTTTAAGGCCCCAGAAAACCGATCGTAAAGCAGATGGAATAAAAATAAGTGGGGCTAAGGTGAATGGGGAGCTATAGTCGAGACCGAGAACATTTGATTCCTGAAATGTTTATCATATTTTAAAAAATATTTTACGAAAATATTATATTTTTATATTTAATTTAAAATTTTAAAAATTTATTTGGAAATGTAATATTTGTAAGGATATTTTTATCTCAATTTTTTTAAAAATATACTTATGGGAAAGATGGATATTTTATATTTCTATAAAATGATAATATTAATATTAAAATAAAAAGATAAAATTATCTTCAATTATTTTATCCTAAGTTTTTTATTTCAATTTTTATGATGTAATAATAGATATCACTATTATTTGCTTGTTCTTCATCCACTCTCAACTGGAACAAAATCAAAATTATATGATGTTGAATATCTAAATATATGTAGCAGCAAATTTATTTTTTTATGTACATAAATAAACTCAAAAATTTGAAATAAAGCAGAGTTTACTAAATTGATTATATATCTATTAATGAAGATATATTTTCTGTATATTTGTTTTTATTTTTTTAGTATAATATTGTCAAATTTTTGAAATTTGAGAAAGTTGGGCTTAATTAATGTTATAATGATTTAAAAATGAAAAAAATATTTTAAATGTGTAGATCATACAATTATAATGAAAAAGTATTTATAATTAATTCATATAATGTTCATATTAAATGTTAAAAAGTATTTATTTATATGTTTTTAATTAATATTATAATTTATAACAAAAACTGATAAAGATATTTTTAAAAAATTAATAAAATTCTCAAAAGTATGAATCAAATATAAGAATTTAAATTATCACAAAATTTGAAAAACTTTTTTTAAAAATATTTATATTGAATAAAATATTACATTTCAATAAATTAAATTATCAAAAATCACATATGTTTGCGAAAATGCATATTTGTAAAGATATAAGGTTTCGTGAAGTAAACGCAGCCTTAAATCTTTATCGATTGTGGTAATCGTCATCTTGGTGCGTTCAGTCCTAATGTCACAAGTTGCAATCACCGACAGCTCTTGCAACATTAATTGAGAAGTTGAAATTGGAAACATTTGATGGGGACGAGTACGATAGGTCTACGTTTCAGTTCAAATACGCTACCATGTTACACTGCCCGATAAACAAAATACTAAAATATAACAATCAATATTCTCCAAAAATTAAAAGCAAAGGATAGAAGCCTTGTGACGAAGTCAATGTCGATCGCTAGTGCTCTGTCTTGATTATGAGAAATGCGTCGATGATTGGCCGTTCACACAGGACCTAAATTCGGTATCTCTTGAAGACTAGTCTAACATTTCATTTCTCTTTATGCGATAAATATGAATTACCTTATTTAATTTTAAAATGATTGAATTTTATTTCTTTTAATTTTAAAATTTTATAAAATAATACTTATTTTTATTGAATTAATTATTTTATGAAATTTCTAAATAATAATTAAAATATTATAATATATTAATTTTTTATACATAAATTTTATATTATAGGATTAATAAAAATTAAATCATATATATATATAATTTTAATTAGATGCTTATATATGAAGTGCAAAATTATTATAAAAACATAACAAAATAAATTAATATTTTATAATTTTTTTAAAAAAATATATAATTTAATGAAATAATTAATTAAATAAAAGATGAATACTGTTTTTAAGTTTTATAAAATTTAAATAAATAATTTTTAAAAAATTAAATGGAATAAAATCTAACCACCTCAAAATTAATGGAATAATTTACATTTTTTTCCTCTTTATCATGGATAAACCGAGGCGGAATATTAGCCCTTTGTTAGCTCCAAAATTTGATAGTGCAATCTCGACATTCAACTTTTAAAATATTCAAAATTTCAATCAATTTGGATTGAAAACGAAGAATATGTTAGCCTGGATCAACATTAGTGCTAGCTCATATAGTAAAAAAAATTGCCCATCTCCTTCCAAACCTAACTAGATTATCTAAGATGACAATGTATATATATATATATATATATGAATCCACTTGGTCAGACAGTGATAATCTTAACTTGTTTAGACATCTCAGGAAAGGAAATGACCCTTGGAAGTAACTTATAACTCTCTACAAATAGATGGATACCATATTTGTTACTTTCAATTCTAAAATCCATTGCTTTCTTTCATACTAATCAATACAACCAAATTAAGTTGGAAAAGGAAAGAATATTCTCAGGAAGCAAATTTCTTCATCTCGCCGTACTATCCAAAGAAAATAAAGTTGTTCTTGAATTATACGTAATTCCAGCAAATAGAAGAAGCGTTTTGCACGAAAACAAATTGAATGGAAATGATAATGAGAAGGGTTTGGATTGAGATTAAAATTATTGTATTCGTTTTTCTTTGTATAATATTTTGTCCTTTTTTGTCTCAATACTTTTAAAGGTAGACTTTTTAGGACATATTTTCATTCTTATCAAATATTCAAATTCGCATGCATATTCTTATTTTCCATTTTATTTTAATATAATATATTTATCTATATTTTCTTATAATTTTTACATAAAAATGAAAATATTTAATTATTTTTATCTTATTTATCCAATTATAATTTATATATTTTATTATATTTATCATATTTATCTATATCTTATTATTTTTAATAAAATAATAGTTACTTGAAAATTTTAATAATAGTAATATAATAAACAATAATATGAGTTTTTTATTAAAGATTATTTTTAGAGTTTTCTATATTTGAATTAACTAATTATACATATAGTTTTAATTTTTATTACATAATCAAATTGATATATAAATATACATTATTATATATTATCTAATTATACTCCTTTTATTCCTTATTATCTGCTACATTTTTTCAAAAAAAATTCTTTTTATATGTTGTTTTAAAAATTTAATAAAGCATTGAATTTTTTTAATTTTACCCTTCTTTTTATTAATAAATAGTTCATTATTATATAATTTTATTTTGAAATATCTTAATAAATTTATTCTATTTTTCTTTCTTTATTTTTGAAAATTTGTATATGAAATAAGAAAAAGAAACTTATATGTACACTTAAGTATTCCATGTAAAGAAAGAAATAAAAATGGAGTAAATTTTAATTTTGAATGAAACAATGGTTTTGAAAAATTTACTAAAAATAAATAAATTAAATTATTATTTTAATTGTTATAAAATCGATTAAATGCAACAAAAAATAAATAATAGAGGAAGTATATTATATAATATGAATAGGGAGGGTTAGGTAGTATAGTTTTCACATTTGTACTTGTACCTATACATGCATTCACTCATAATAAAATTCTCATAAAAAATCCTTTTACTCGTACCTATATCTATTTCTTAGGTTTTATACCTGTATTTGAATGAGTAAAAATTAAAAGTCTCCATTGAGTTTGAATCAATTTATTATCCCTAACCTTTAACTTAAGTAACAGTTAACGTTGTTTAAAATTTTATGCCTTTCTTTACATCTAATGTTTGATCTTTGGTCCTTGTATATATATGTAATATTTTAATTACTTTTATTATTACTAAAACAAGTAAAACACACTTAATCCAATCCATACCTTTGTAGTGTAATGTAGGAATGTGGTGATGGGAAGAGTATAGATAGGAGATTAAAATCCTCATACTTATCCCCATTTCAACATATTCTACCATTCTCAATATTCGCTATCTCTGTTCCTGCTTGATTAAAGTTTTCAATGCTCATTTCTATCTCTGTCAAATATCCTAATCCCCATACTCATTTTTATTTTCTTATTTTATTTAAATGATATATATTTATCAATATTCTATTATATTTTTTAATAAAAATTAAAGATATCCTATCAATTCATTCATAATTTATCTATATTTTATTATTTTTAATAAAATAATATAAAAATAACATGAATTTTTTTGTTAATATTTATTTTTAAAATTTTTTTATATTTAAGTTAAGTAATTATATACATAATTTAAGTTTTTTAATTTTATATCAAATTTATATATAAATATAAATTATTACATATTATTTAATTATGTATTGTATAATATGGATATAGAAGGGTTAAGTAGTATAATCCTCACATTCATACCCACACCCAATGAAATTTTTACAAAAATTTCCTTACTCATATCCTTATATTAGTTTAATTAGTAGTATAAGGTGTGAAAATATCACTATCCTCAAAGAAACCACTCTAGGATTTAACAAATTCTTTTTCTTTGATATGTACGAGCAAAGCAGGCAACAAGTAGTAGAAAAGTGTAACCTAACAAATAAAAAGAGAGCAAAAAGTGGCTGAAAGACTTATTTTGGATTGTTGGAGAATAATTTAGGCAGGTGACGTTGGAATGAACCGGAAAATAGTTAGCAATAAGTTAAGGGATAAATATAATGACTTAAATCAAAATATCTTAATTTCCAATTAAGACTTAATTAAAGTAAAATATCTATATTTTTTATTTTTGCAAAAATAAATTTGGGTTAGACCTCATGTGATATTAGTGTATAAGGGAATAAATCCACTAATTAAACTTGTTCTAACCTATCTCATGTGCACAAACCAATCATTATGCTTACTTATTAAATTACTTATGTGATGAGCCTTATATATAAATCTTCATAGGAAGCCTAACTTGGTGAATGTGAAAGGAACCTTTTAAAATATTATTTATTTTACAACACTTTATCCATTTTTAAGGTTTTATACTTGTATTCGAATAAATAAAAACTAAAGATAGTCATTAAATATTAGTTAAATTGCCATCCTTAATGCAATAGTATTCAATATCATCTTAAGAGTTTTACTTCCTGCTATGTATGCTATTTGAGTCCAAAATCTTGCATATACTTATTAAATGGATTACTTACTATTTTTACCATTACCATAAAACACACATTTTACCGAGAAATTGATTTAATTTTTAAACAAAAGCTTTAACTAAACTTATAAATATATACAATAATAGAACACCTAAGAATTGCTTATGTGCGCCCCAACTTTCAATTATATATCATTGCTAATAACAATTTTTTAATATAAAAAATAAAAATTTACTTAACAGATAATATTCTGAATTCAAATTTAAAATATAAAAAAATTGAAAAATTACTTACTATTGCATTATTGAAGATGACAATATAAAAGTAAACTTAATTTTAGATACAATTAGAGTCCGTGTTTGAATGTGAATTCCACAAAAATAATATTATTATCACTTGCCTTCAATTATTAATTCTGCTTTTTTTAAAAAATTCTAAGGTATTCTGAAAGATTTGAAACTCAGAGTGACGTGGCAAAATTCTGGCCATTGAATGATATAATTAGAAGATTTGATAATCTCATTCAATAGTCAGAATTTTGTCATGTCATCTCGGATTCTAAATCTCCCGTGGTATTATAGCAAGCACTGCTCTTTTTTAATAGATTATGGAATCTTCAATTTCATAAACTCTATTATTAATCAGAGGAAAGTCAATAATAATTTTTTTAAAATAGTGCAAATAGCAATTTTCATAATTCCATTTCATAAATTATTGCATGAACCCTCTGGCTCACAACAACCTTCATAAATTGTTTGATCCGTCAATAATTTGAGCTTGACTTTAAGTTCATGCTAACATTGGTGATGTGATGATAATGAAGACAACTTTTTTATACTTTGATTGAAATTTCTGTTGTGAGAAATTATAATTGGTTAGTGGTTAACCATTTTTTCTTCATTTTCTTTGTCTTGATGATACGGTGGTTCGCCAAATTTTAAGACCTCAATCGTCAAAGTTGTTTGGGGGACCACCAATCTAGTTTGTAATTAATATATGTAAATAGAGATTTGTTATAGTGTCTTTATAATTTTAAAATTTAGAATAGTATGATAGATTTTAAAATTGTTATATTAAAATTATTTAATTATAATTATTTAATTTTTAATAAATATAATTAAATAATTTTGATTTAATAAATTCTAGAATTATAAATCTTTTTTTTTTTGCCGTAGCCTAATAATTATTAATGTTCTGTTCTCTGAGGTTGTATGACCAAAGGTAGGAATTTCTTGTTTTCTGACTCCTTTCAGTAAGCAATTGCAGCTTGGATGGGTTGCCAATTTGAAATTAAGGTTTAGAATAGACTTTAATTTAATCTAAGGACTAAAAAAATGATTTGTTATTTATTATATATAGTTGGCAACTCAAGGATTTTGATTATTGGATTTTAAGTAAGTAACGATAAGGACGTGAATGCATTTAGTGCCTTTCATTTATTGATAAAAAATGATATGATAAGGATAGGGGTGATCATTTACATCGGGTTCGTTCGTGAAATTAAAAATTAATAATAATTCAAATAAATTTAATTTAAATTTGATTTGAACAATAATCATATGGAAATAGGTCTATTTATTTATTAAATGAATTAAGGCAGTGATGAATTAATTCGAATAATTTATTTAATAATTTTAATCAATAAAAATTATATTATAAAATTATTTATTATATTTAATTATTTATTATATTTTATTAAAAATATTTTTAATCATTAATAAAAGTATTTTTAAAATTTTATTTTTTAAAATATAAATTTCATTTTTTAAAATATAAATTTTATATTTTATTATATATAATTATTTATAATTTTATTACTAATTATTTCTCAAAAAAAAATCTTTCAAAATAGAATATAAACTTTTAAATAAATTACCATATTAATTCATCCATAACTCTAATCAAATTTATTTATTATTTATATTAAATGAAAAAATTTATTTATAATTTAAATTTGCATAAACTTAATTTAAATTTATATAATCTATGTAAAAATTTTATATTTATATGAAATTATAATAGGATGTCAAAAATTGGCACTCTAAATAAGGCTACTCAAATCCGAGTACAGTGCAATATGCATATTCGCAATTGATAGACCAAATAATCTTTGGGTCCCTCACATCAGCTGCCCACAAAGCGACCGCAATATTTATTTATGACTTCATGGATTATATTTGTCCATATTCGTGTTCTTGATTTTATAATATTCTCATAAATATAAACCATTTGATTTGATTGATTACCCGTTGCATGTGTCTTATATTCACCATTTCCACAAAATCTTGCCGACATTAAGTCACCATGATATTAAATAAATGAAACAAGAGCTTTAAAAAAAAAAAGGTGTCAATGAACAAAATTGCCATTTTTCCTGTTTTTCTCCCCAAGATTGAGGCGGCCACCGTCATTTGATTTAATAACTTTAAAACAACATTGAACATCCAAAAAAAATTTTTCATGATTTCTCAGAACAATACAAAATCAAATGTAACTACTTAAAAGAAAACATACAAACAAAGCCAATATGATGATTCAAATCAATTAAAAAAGAAGATAACGCCAATATTGCAGATTGCGCTGCTGCGTCTTAATCCGTTAAAATTAGAAAATGAAAATTATTTAAATGAGTAAAACATAAACGATAAGAAGCATATGTAGGTCAAAAAAAATTTTCGATCAAATTTAAACTCATAGAATAATATATATTACATTTACAATAAATAAATGATTTTCACTTCTTGATTTAATAAAACCGTCATTGACGACGTTAAGATACCAATGAAGCAAATAGAAGCGATTGACCATAGAACCCCATAATTTGAACTTATTAAATGATTAGAAGGGAGTAGATTTGTCTAGTAGGTTCTGTGATAATGAGCTTACTTATATATAACTAGCCATTCAATGCCTTCTACGTACCCGGTCAATTTTGACTTTAGATTATCACATAATTAGTAAAAATTAAAAATTCCTACTTCTTAAAATGTGAGAATTTCTCATTCAATGATACTAAATGTAATAAATAATCTTTCAGATAATTTCTTATTAATTTGTATTAACCTGATTATCCTGCGCACGTATCAGACATACAAGATTTCTGGCATGTTGCTAATGCCTAAGACACTTGACACATACAAGCACACATTCTCTCTCTACCCACAGTATGGAATCATTTGTAACGTTACACTGCATTTATATTCATTGAGAAAACTAATAGCATATAGTAGTGATGTAATAATATATTATGAATTTAATTATTAATATATTACATTTAATTTTGAAAAAAACTAATATCCAATTAAATCTAATAATATATTAATATACTATTTCAACAATTATGTACTATAATCTCCTATATTTATGGATCATGTAACACGTTCTTCATGCTACATGCACATTATGGTACTCGTTATATTAGAGCTACGTATTATGCATGTGACGCCCGCCCAATCTGCAAGTGTCTATATATGAATGAGTAAAATCCTAAACAATTAGGTTTCATTCATTTATTTATTTTTACATTTATAGTATTCCTACACACTTTTTTTTACTTGTGAGATTAAATTTAATTCAAAATGAAAATAATAAATAATGAATATCTCTTTATTGAGATATATTCAAAAATTGAATTAAAATTTTTTTATTAAATTTGAAATGCCTCAAAACTCAATCTTCTTAGCAATCGTTGGTATTAGAATTTCATTTATTTAATGTGTTGGCTTTCGCAAATTAAAATTTTATTTTTTTAAAACCAATGATAATACATAGACATATACTTTTTTTGTAAACCCTAGCATGTGGCAATTAGAATCTTTCTTAATCATTGTAATCACTCACTTGAATAAATTAATACGCTCAGCAAAGAAGGTGGAAGTGATAATTAGGTACGAAAAGTTTGCAAGGTAGTAATTGCACTCTATGTCCTTCTTTTATTATTGTCGTTAATTAGAGTTGCTACAAGTCGAACTAGAGTGCGAAACGTTTAAATTTTTTATTTAATTTTTAGTTCAATAAATTAAGTTTATGAACTAAATAAGAAACATACAAATTGAATAATTTAATTTATATATTAAATAATTAAAATTTATATTTAGAGATATTCAACTTGATTATATTATAAATTGTCTCAAATAATATAAATAATTTAAGATTAATTAATATATTTATATATATTAATTATAAATTCTTTTGTACTATATATTTTAAATTAAATACTTGTCACAAAAAAATTAATAATCATAATAATTGAAATTTAATGTTTGCATTTGAATTAGAATTATAATTAAAATTAAAAAAATAAATTGAGTTAATGACAGATTATTAATATTATTCTCATTTTAAAATTGGTTGAGTGGTTAAAGTAAATGCAATTTAAGAATATCATTTAAGAGGGGTAAGAAGGCATGAATAATCTCTAAATGAAAACTCATATCGATTATTATATAAATTAGGCGTAAATGTTCTTGATATAAAATAGGAGTGATAATGCAAAATTTTAAAGATATAAAATCGCAAGATTGTGACCGGTTTAAGCTTACTAATTGTTTTAAGGTCAATTAAGTATTTTTTTATATGGTTTTAATTACTTTCAATTTTATGGATAAGTTAAATCATCAAACATGTATACAGTTTGTAATTTTTTTAATCAATCAGTCCAATTTAATTTTTTGAACATTAATTTAAATTTATTGAATCAAATTAGAACTAAACTCAAATCAAATAAATTGAGCCAAATCAAGTTCAAATTGAATCATAAGTAAAACAAAATTAATTTGAATCAAACATAAATGAAAAATTAGCTTGGCTTAACTCATAATCGGCCCTAATCGTCTTTTCGCTATTCTAGTATGCCAAAGTAAAAATTGAACAAAGTAATTGATCTATATCCTGTTACATAACTTTATTTACAATGTCATTTCAATTATAGTCATCTTAGATACCAAAGGTACACAATGAAATAGTTAACTTTTTCACATGCTTGAAAAATATATTTTACATTGATTTTAAATTTTATAAATAGAATTGTAAATAATTTTGGATTGATTTAAAATTTTATATAGATATAATTTGCATGATGGATTGATACTTTAAATCCTATGATGGATTTGGTGAGAAAGTTATTTATAAAAGGTTATGTAATCATAAAAATCTAATTAAGTGCAAATTGAAGTGGAGTTCAATTTTGATGCCGACCCCATGCATACTCCTTAGTGATTGCCGTACAACACCCTAATTTTATATATGTATCTGGTAGCACTGATCTAATTGATTTGGCAATTACTCTTTGCTAAAAAATAAAAATACATCATTTAAAATTTCTATTGTTAGTTTATTCCACCTTAATTCACTTCCGGATCCATTACAAATTCCATTTGAAAAAAAAAATGATAAAAAAGAGATGAATACACGTGGATAACCCAAAAAAAAAAAAAGGATCGGCTCCAGCTAGTAAAAATCTTAAGCGTGCCCCTCCATTTGATTTTCCCTTTACCAAAATGCGGTGTTTATATCTCATAGTTCATGTTAATATATATTAGGGTAATGCTTATTCTTGTAATATATGTGTGAAATATTTTTTATAAAAATCATCTTATAACTAAAAATGAGGAAATTTTAATTCTTTGTTGTAATTCTAATCAATATTTATAATTTTTTCCTACGCTTGTGACGCATAAAATTCCTTCAAAATAAAAAAAATTTCTAAGATAATCATAAAATTTATATAAATACTACAATTTTTAATATATAGTATTACCTGTAATATTATCCCTAAAAAAAAATCTACAAACTATCAGTTTACATTTCAAAAACCAAATAACGTGGTGCAAAAACAATCAACAACAAATCCTTCCTCGAGTTACATAATAATAATTTCAACCGAAAGAAAACATTATAAAATCTCACAAGATATTGACTGCGTTGCCATTTTGCGACCTTTTCATTAACCACTTTCCTTCATTTTCTTCACCAACTCTCTCTCTCTCACACACAATTTTTATATAAATACCAAAAGCCAAAAATGAAAATAAGCTTAGAGAAATTCATATTGCTTCAAAGCTAGCTAGAAGGATCTAGACAGAGAAAGAGATTACAGAGAAAAGGCCATGGAAGGTTTGCAAAGATCCACAGTTTCTTTCAGAAGACAAGGTTCATCTGGCCTTGTTTGGGATGATAGATTCATATCTGAAGAATTGAACAAACCAAACCAGACAGAAGAAGAACAAGATCGTGGCCAACAACAGGAAGAAAAATCAGAGGTTAGAGAGGTTCATGCAGGAACTGCACCGCTTGGATCAATCAACACGATGGAGAGAAGCCGTTCCTCCGGTGGCGGCCGTGGCTACCGCACTGGGAAGGTTTCGCCGGCGATGGAGCCGCCGTCACCAAAGCTCTCTGCATGTGGATGTTGTGGTGCCTTTGGTAAAGCAGTGGATAAGGGTCAAAGGGCAAAAGCCGGCAAGCTTAGATCAAGATAATTCTCCTTTTTTTTTTAGGACTTTCCGGTGACGGAGAGAGAACATATTCTGGTGGATTCGACGGCGGAGAATAGTCACTTCGTTGTATTTCCGTTTATGCCCAACTCCTAGGTGTTGTGGGAGTTGAGGTTTTGTCAAAAGGAACAGGGGGATATGTTTTCAGTTAAAGTTTTTTTGTTCAATTGGAGTCGAGAGTTGTTTGTTAGACGTTGGGTGTAATTATGTCCATATACGTTGGGCGAATGAGGAATCTTGATTTTTTTTTTCCTTTTTGTATAAAGCAAATATCAAATGGGATCTTTCACATAACTATGCAAACTGGGCTAATTGCAGGCATTTTCTATGCAACTTGGCCGTGATTGGTTTTTGATTCTTCCTCTTCTATTTTAAATTTTACTTTAAAAAAATTATCATTTTTAACCTTTTAAGCACAAAAGTCTTTTTTTTTTTTAATTAATTGTTTATCCCTTCTAAACAGTTTGGCTTTGAGACAACTTGATTGCAGCTTCAGCTTGGCCCATACAGTGATAATGGAACTTTTTGGTGTTTCTTGGGATTAGCAAAGAGTAAAAAGAAGATGGAAATTATGTATGACAGGATGTAGTTGATGCTCTTTATTGTGATGTTGGGGGGCGGCTTCTTCAGTTACTGGTTTTAATGATTTTAATGGCATCTGATGGATGAGGAGATGAATTTTCACTTTCAGAATTGCTACCTAATAGGTAAGATCCGAGTCTTCCGATTCAGTAAATATGATCAATATTACTAAGGTTTTCAGTATCGTAATTTTGGTGTAAGAATTTTACTATTTCTTTCCAACAGATATATTATGTACAAGAAAATTAGAATATAAAATTAAATTTGAAATTTTTTATACTTATTAAATTAAGTTTTTAAAAATTTGCTCCATTATTTTTTATTCAATTAATAGTTCTTAATTTAAAATTGAAATTTTAGTAAATAAAATCATTGCTTCTGTTATAAATTCATATACACCTTTGTACTCAATTTATTGTTCTTAATTTAGTGATGTGACAAAAATGATAAATAATAATATATTTATTACTCTCGTTGTGTTACATTTATAGTTGTGTTACATTTATAATTGTTTGATTTAATAATTAACAATTAAGTTTCAAAATATTTTAAATGAAATGATCTTAAATTCAATCCTTAAATATATTATTATTGAAAATAATTTATTTTTTACTGCTCTCATCTCCAATAATGTATAAAAATGTCTTAAGTGTAGATCACTAAAGTTGTGCAAAATCCACACTTAAAATAAATGAGTGTGTTTTTTTTTTTTCTCTCCTCAGTAATAGATGGTAATATAAAATGCCAGCATGAAAATTTAAACATCACATTTGCATTTAAATAATCATTCGATTGGAAAAAAAAATTAATCGCTAGCATTGAATTACGAACTTAACAACCTCTAAGTTTTAGTTTCAAATTTTTGAAGTATAAATAGTCTCTGAAAAAAAATATTTATAGGGGTATAGATTAATTTAATTTTAAATTCAATTGAATATTATAGATAAAAATATTTATAAATTTAGTAAGTATGAAAAAGATAAACCTACTTATAATAAACATAAGCCATATGTAAAATAGACACGTATGGACTATAGATGTGCATTTTTCATGCCTTTCAATGGAGGGAAGAAGTGTAAGATTACGAGTAAAATTAGAGTTATTTTAATTATAAATATAATAATAATGATGATGATGAAATAATATAATACATTTTATTAGCGTCAAACATCAAGAATAATATTTTTAAATTCAGACCGAAGTGGCCGATCCAATCAGAAATTAAACTCTCATTCAATTGGGATAATGTCAAAATTTTAGGGGTGTGAATGAACCGTTTTGTATCAATCTGATTCAATATTGATTCAACAATTCGTTGATTTGGTACCAATCGTTTCGGATGGGTCAACCGAAGAATCCTGTTAGCGCGTTCTCCGGATCTCAAATCATCGGTCAGAGGCCTGTCACTGCAATAAATAAAATAGAGTTCTTTGTTCCGTGTTCTGGCCACCGTCCATTTGGACCATAGCCCTAGGAAATTAGGGACTCCAATAGCTCCCGGTAGTTCATGCTTGTAGGCAACGGGCATCATTATCAAAGATTCCTATGCTTCCCTAAACAAAGGAGATGTTTGACAAACAACCTTTGATTTGATCAAAATCAAGTTGGCTTGAACAATAAATTAATTTTAATATTTGGGAATCAGCTGATTACCCTAAAAAGTTAAAAATGAACTTGACAATAAATTAATTTTAATATTTGGTAATCAGCTGAATCAGCTGATTACCCTAAAAAGTTAAAAATGAAAAATTGAGCGTAGTAATTTTTTCAATTAATTTATCTGAAAAATGATCAAATTATCCTAAATAAATTTTCATATTTTTCATTTTATCCTTTCTAAAAATTCTTTAAAAATTTAATAATTATAAAAAGTAGATTAATTTAATTTTAAAAAATATTTAATATATAATAATATATTATTTATAATATATCTAATAAATTAATAATAAATTATAATAATTTTAAAAGTTATTTAATAGAATAAATATATAATATTACTTATAAAAATTATTTAATTTTAAAAATATCCAATAATTTAATAATAAATTATAATAATTTTGAAAATTATTTAATAGAATAAATATATAATATTATTTATAAAAATTATTTAATTTAAAAAATATTTAATAATTTAATAATAAATTATAATAATATATTATTTATAAGAAAATTTAATATATTGACTAATATATAAAATTTAAAAATATTAAAATAAAAAATACTCAAATAATTTATAAAATATACTCATACCCTTATATGTCATTTTACATACAAACAGCTAATATAAACAGCTAATTTTACTAAACGCTTTTATTCAAATAGCTAATATAATCAGCTAGTCAAATCAGTTAATACAATCAGTTATCAGCTAACAGCTAATTAAACTAACTAACAACTACAGCTATCAGCTGTTTGCCAAACAAGGCCAAAGAATCATAAGATACCAAATTGGAAGACTAATTAATACGTTTTTAACTATAAAGGGAATAATATATTGTTAAAAATATTACATGTATCAGGAAGTAAAACTCAAAATTGAATTCCAAATATTTCAAATAGTGTTCAATTTGCAAAATCGAATATTTCTAAAAATTTTAATACTTTTAGGAATATGATTGTTAAAAAGAAATTTAATTTATGAGAATATTACATTATCATATTTGATTCAATTAGAAATATTTTTAAAAATATTATATTATTATATTATAATTATACTAAAAATATTCATATTAAAAATTTATTGATCAATAATAATAAATGGTCACTAGTAATAACTATAGTTGTAGATGATAGTTAACAAATTGGTAGGTTGCTAATAGAATACTAGTTAGTAGTAAATGAGAACTAATAGTAATTACTAGCAATTGACAAGAGTTGTAACGATGAAAATTAACGATGATTACTAGTGGTAGGCAGTGGTAATGAGTGATAGTAAACTACAGTCACTAGCAATGGATGGTGGCTAATAATGAATTGTAGTGAGTAATAATAAGTGGTAACCAATAGACAATAATAGTTAATGATTATAGGTAGTGGTTAAATAAGATCTTAGTTACAGTAAGGGTTAAATAGAAAGGTAAAAATTATCTATTTATACCATTAAAACATTTCTATGACATAGGAATATAAAATACCCACATTCTCCTATGAGAATATTTTAGAGAAATATTTAGTTAAATATACTTTTGAAAAAAATATTTTTTAAAATTTGAATTAAATATGAGAATATTATATTCTCTTAAAATATTCTTGAAAACGTGAAAGGGATTATACAAACTAAATATCATTTTATATTCATTAAATTAAGTTTTATAAATTTGTTTCACTATTTTATATTTAATTGATGACCCTTGATGATAACCAACAACAAATTATGGTGAGCAATGATCATTAATAATAGATAGTATCAATAATGATTATCAATAATAGGTGATAATTGATAGATAATGATGATTAATGATTGTAAGTAGTGGTTAAATAAAATGTTAATTGTGGCAAGGCTTAGCCCGAAGGGTGAATAAAATTGTTTATTTACATTACTAAAACATTCCTATGATATAGAAATATAAAATACCTACCTCTTTTTATGAAAATATTTTAAAAAAATATTAAGTTAAAAATATTTTTGAATATATATATATTAAAAAAATTTGAATCAAATATGATATTATAATATTTCCTTAAAACATTCTTAAGAATACGAAAAAGATTTCATAAATCAAATATCATCTTATATTCATTGGATTAAACTTTTTAAATTTGTCTCACTATTTTATATTTGATTGACAACTCTTAATTTATATTTGAAACTTAATTTTAAATCTCACTTATAATGCATATAACATTATTGGTATATTGTACGAATATATATATTTTTACATGAATTATTATATTATAGTTTTACCAATTAATTAGGATTTAACTATTTTTTTGTTACTCGCAACCTAGTTATTTCATAATTTTCAAGAAAAGTATATAGCTATTTCTATTATAATAAGAGTGGTGATATCACTAAATTTATGCACAAAGATTTAAAAATGAAAGCAAGATCTTTCAAAAGTTATTAAGTATAACTTAGTGGTAATTTAGTTTGTAGAAATAGTATAAGAAGTGTAATTTTTTTAAAAGTAAAAAGTCCTTAAGTTATTTGGTTAGTTACTAATTAGCAAAATGGAGAAAGTAAAACTTCTTAAAAATTATAGAAAGTTGCTTATTCATACTGTCCTTAATAAGAAGAACTTTCCAAATCTTTTTTATGGATAGAATTATCAAATTATCTCTATATAATTTATCTAATGATTACTTGAATCTTTCATTCTTATCATGTGAAAATTATAAAAAATATTTATTAGTTATAAATATGATTTATTGATTATAAAATATAAATACACTTATTCAAATATAGTGATTAATTTTACATAATATAATTATTTTATTAATTATATAATAAATAGAATAAGCATATAAAATAAAATTTAAAAATTATAACATAAATATATTCATAAATATTATTTTAATAATATAAATTAAATTCTAAATATAATCACATTTATTATTTATATAATTATTATTTTATTTTATTAAATTTATTATTTATTATTTAGATACTAAATTATAAAATTAAAAATTATATATTTCTTATCTATTTTATATAAATATGATAGAATTAATTATTTAAAAATATTTTTATTTTTATTTAAATCATATTTTATTTTAATTATAATAAGATAATTTAATATATATATATATACGTAGACATCTTAATTTTTTATATAAACTATTTTAGTTTTTGTAGCAAATTAAAAAATAAAAAATTATCAATTTAGAAAAACAATGTTGGAAGAAAGATTAAAATATAATTTAAAAAATAATTAGATATAATTAAAACCTATTGATATTTTTTATTTTTTATATTACAATTAGTAAAAGTATATTAATCACTCTAATAATGCTTCCTAAAAAATTTAAAACTTTATCAAATAAAATCTAATAAGTTAGCTCTTGAAAAATGTTAGTTCTTTAGTATCAATCAAATAATTTTAAATATTTCTCAAAAAGTTTACGAGAAAATTTACATTTTAGGATGTTTAATTTCCCATAAAAATTTATATCATGTATAAATCAAACAATTCCTTAATAAACATAAAATTCATAATAGTAGGAATAAGAAGTTACTTAAAAAATATAAAATTCTAAATTTAAACTTATTATATAATAAAAAAGGTCTAAAATTAAAATTGAATATCAATGCGCTAGAGCCAAGCACTCTTACATATGGGTAATCCATGTTTTCGTAAGACGTACATGGGTAGTCGTTATTTGGTCATTTTTTAAGTAGCCAAGATGATTTGATTTGCAGAAATAATATAAAAATGTAACTTCTTAGAAAATATAATAATTTTAAATTATTTAATTGGCCTTTAATTATTAAAATAAAAGAAATAAATTTTTTTCAAAAATTCTACTCTTCCAAATTATGAAATATTACTTATCCATACTCCTCAATAAAAAAAATCCATATCATTGATAAAAATATAAAATTACTCCCACTTAATTTAACTATTGACCACTTTAATCTTTTTTATTATTTAAAAATTATAATATATATAATTTACTAATAATAAATATATTTTATTAATTATAAATATATGTATACCTATTTAAACATAACTATTAATCATGTAAAATATAGTTATTTTATTAATAATATAACAAATATAGTGAGTATTATATAAAATAAATATTAAATATTATATCATAAATACAAATTGTGTATATAATCAGAAATAATATTATAATACAAATTGAATTTAAAGTATAATTATATTTATCATATATCTATCTATTATATTTTATTATTTGTTATTTTATGTTTATTTTTATATCAATTATATTTATTATTTTAATATTAAATTATAAAATAGTTAAAATTTATTATCTATTTTAAATGATTTTGATAAAATTAATTATTTAATTTAATTATATATAGTTTTAATTATATTAAAATAAGTTAATGTATATAAGATATCTTAATTTTTTATGTGAACCTATTTTACATTTTTATTGTACATTAAAAAATAAGAAATTACCAATTTAAAATATTATGATGGAATAAGAGATTATAAATATAGTTTCAAAAAATAGAGAGTGAGAGTCAATTAAAATCTATCAATTTTATTTTTTTAAAATTTTAAATTATATATTAATTAATTTTATAATATTTTTAAAAAAATTCAAAATTGAACCAAGTAAAATTAATTTTTGAAAAAAATTAATTTCTTAATATTAATCAAATAATTTTAAATATTTTTTGAAAAATTCATAAAAAAGTTTGTTTTTAAAAAAATTTGACTTTCTGTTCCTGTAAACCAAAAGTAGTTGTGAGAGCCATTGAATTAATTAGGCATTGATAAATAAGTGGAAGAGTCCAGAAAAAGCAATAAATAATGGGCCACATTAGCAGCCAAAATGGACCGCCATTACGCTGCACATGTACTGTATTTTAGCCTAAAAGGCCCATTGAGAAATCAATTTTCTGCTTGACTTTGTGTCCCTTTTTGCCATCCTCAGTCACAGTCATAGGTTGCCTCAATTAAGATAAAAATGAGAATTACCCATTACGAATTAAATTTAGTTTGTGAAGGAGTACGAACGATAAGAATTGCAGGTAAATTTACTCAATAAAAATTGCATTAAAAAAAGAGAAAGAAACCAATGTCTCTTACAAAAGAAAATTATCATCTGTGCACTCATTTCTCAAACCAAGTACTATTTAATACATTTTATATGTAGTCATTGCTGAGATATAACTTAGATACATGTTAATGTTATGCGGTGAATAAAAATTTACAAATATAAATTAAGGATACATTTCATACGAATCCTATTACTCTAAAATATAATATATATATTTTAGAAAATAAAGTGAAATATAATAATATTTGTTGATAAAATCTAAAAATTAATATTAAATAAATAATAATTAATTAAAAATAATTTTTAAATTTATAATTATCTAATCCCTTGATTTCCTTATTAACAATTGAGCATCTTATTTTACTATATATTTTAGAGAAGTCCAATTCATTACACACACACACACACACACACACACACACACACACACACATATATATATATATATATATATATATATATATATATATATATATATATATATATATATATATATATATATATATATATATATATATATATATATATATATATATTAGGTTTGGTCTATTTATACTTAATACCTCTCATTTTTTAGAATTATACATTTTTATCTTCTTTGAATTACCTTCATTGCTATAAAATGTAACAACATTAATTTTGGCTACAATTACTTTAATGTCATCCTTCATGATTAGAGGATTTTTTTTATGTTTTTATTTACAAATATTATAATACAATCATACACAAAAAGAAGATGTTATCTTTTATTCTTTAAACAAAGATTACATTTATACACAAAAATAAAAAAAAATTAGTTAAGAAATCAAGTAAGAAAAATTATATTCATATATTTTAGGCATTTTATATAAAAAAAATATAAGTTAGAATATTAGACTTATGATTTTATTTTTTCAATCTCCTTTATTTGAGCTTATATTTATTTTCAGTCAATTAATTAAAGCCCATAGAATCTCATTATATTATTGGGCCATCACCCTTTCTTGTATTAAGCTTAAATCATATCATATTAAGTTGCATTTTCCCATGTGACACTTATCTTTTCTTCCATATGATTATTTAATGATGACAAAACTTGAAAGTCAAATGATCTTTATTCCACCCAAAAATCTTGCAATAATTTTAAATTTCATAGGCTTTATTCTCTTTAATTAAAGATTATTGGTTATTTTTCTCTCTAAATATTTTTATTCAATGGTAATACTTAGAGTAAAAAGGACAAAAGTATTTTATATTAATTTCCAAATATGTGCTTCAATATTATATATTAAAATAAAAAGTTTGCTTGTTGGAGTGAATAAAAAAGGCACCACTTTTTTGTTAGAATAAAATTTGGATAATTTTATTATTGTTTACTATTTTACCATTTAGCATAATTAAAATCTATGTGACTTAGTGAAAGAGCAAGTTGCTTGCTCTTTTTGATAAAATGCATAAGAGAGAGGAAAATGTAGCTGAATTTAATTTTTTATAACACACTTATGAAGACAAACTTGTAGGATAAGTTAAAATGACTCGAAGAGCAAGAATACTTGGAGACTAAGTAGCCTCCATTTATAAATAGGTTTCAATTCTTGAAGAACAAGATAACCTTAACTTGCATATCATTTTGCTAAATCTCTCTTATTCTCATCAAAGTTCTAAAAGGTATCTTCAAGTATATTGTGATAAACTTGCAAATACACTTAAAAGTGTTTTAGAGAATGTTGTCAAATCTTCTATTGAAACTATGAGATATATTCCTTTGTTTGTGTAAAGTTAAATATTGAGAGAAGAAGAAGAGTTTTTCCCCTCTTTTTTTTGGAACATCTTGATATTTTGTATTAAGCTTTGAGATTAGGTTTGAAAAAGGGTTCTTATGAGAAGAATAAGTGTGGTTGATGTAAAAATGGATGAAAGGTTATAAAGATAAATGGCATAACTTATTTATTGCTAGTAAAATGTCTTAAGTAATACTTGATAACTTAAGAAAAGAAGAGTAAACTTAAATAGCATTCCTTTTGAACCATTAAACCATTATAAAAATTCTATGTTCTTTCTTCTTCCCTATATTTTTATATTTTTGATTTTGTTTCTCTTAGCATTTTAATTCTTATATTTTTTAGGCATTTAATTTTTGATAAAATACATACATGGTTTACATATTAGTTGTGTAAGAGTATTATTGAATATTTGAAATTACATATTCACAATTTTACAAAATAAATTTAAATAAAATAATTTTTATATTTTCAGAAAGATCTTTTAAAAGCCAATTCTTTTTCCTATTAGCTTACGAATTTTATGTAAACTTATCAAATGGGTTAGTCTATAAGAATATGGACTAGTCTGTGATAAGTCAGATTTGTATTACCTATGTAAAAAATAAGTGCAATTTTAGAGGATTTAAACTCATCAAAACTCACGACAAATCACATTGATCCATAAGTTTTGATTATTAGTCTATAAACTTTATAAATATAAGTTAACTTCTGATAGATAGGGTCCACAATAGATTGACTTGTATTACTTATATCTAAAATAGACCTAATTTTAAAGGTTTAAATCTATCAAAACTTGCAACAGATATAAATTGACCCATAAGTCACGACTTGTTTAAAACCTTTTACTCTATGAATTAGTATTCAAGCTTGATCTTATATTTTTAAAAATCTAACAACTTTGTGAATAAAGATCTTATAGAAAATGGAGCTTCTTAACCATACACATGGACTAGAAGGACATTTAACCATTGGACTACTACTCTTTAACAGTGTAAACTATGATTATTAGAAGTTTAAAATGATAATCTATGTCAAATCTATAGATATTAATGTGTAAAAAGTCATCAATGAAGGGTATGAAGCACTAGCAAAATGTGAAAGTGCAAGGATAGTGCTCAAGACTAAAAATGATTAGATAAAAGATTATTACAAGAAGGAAGTACTCCATGCAAATGCTATGAATGCTATCATATGTGTCATAAAACCTAGAGAATTCAAAAAAAATTAAGGTTATAATGGGGTAAGTTAGAAGTCTTTTATAAAGGCACAAATTAAGTGAAAGAAAATAAAATATATATATATATACTTGTATGTAAATATGAAATATCAAGAAGGAAAAAAAAATAAAAAAATAAAGTATATGTTTAAAAAGCTTTCATCCATTAGTAATGAACTTCATGCTTTAAGAAGAATAATTATTGATGAAAAACTAATTATGAAAATTTTAAGAACTTTACCAAAAATATGATAATATAAAATATATGCTATGCAAGAAAGAAATAATTTTTCAACTCTTACTTATGATAAATTAAGAGAAAGACTCTTAGCATATGAAAAAATATATATGAAAGATGATTATGAAAAGAAAAAGGGAATAATAGCTTTGAAAATATCCCCAAAAGATAATAAAGGAGAAATTGATGATCTTGATTAATAAATAATAAATAAGAAGATGAATTGCATATAGTTTACAAATATCAAAATAATATTATTTCATAATATATTTATCTAATATCTGATAAGATAATTACTTGATATTACTTTAATATCAAATAATATCACATAATATATATATATATATATATATATATATATATATATATAAAATGTGAATTTATTATTCTTAATAATATATATGCACGAAAATAAGTCCAATTAATTGGATATTAATATAATTAAAGTCCAATTAATTATTGTCTTATTCCTACTCCTTTTTGTGTGACCCTGTAGGTTCTTACTACGTTGACAATGACTTATTATTGAGCCATAGACAGCGAGCGGTATCTAGCAATACATCATTGTCACTCAAGTAGTAAGAATGTCTATGATTCGACATCCACCTAATACATGATCAACGTTTTACATCATAACCCTTTTGTAATAATATCCAAATTGAACTGGAGGCATGGAATGTGTCATCCTCGTCAATGTTCAATTTATATTTCTTGATACTGAGTAGACTTAAAATAAATAATTAATATCACATATTAATTCAACTGAGCATGGCCATGCATTTCTAAGTCTCACTCAATCAAGGGGCCCAAGGATATTTCTCTTTTATACAAGAGTAAAAAAATCCCATTTACATCACTCACTTCCCTCTGCATGATTTATGACACACCCAATCAATGCCCTACTTGTCACCTGATTAAAGGTGACATAGGAAAATATTAAAGTGAGTAATTCCTCATGTAGGGAACCGTAGTGACTTCAGGTCAAAGGTTTATGCGTAGTTGTGATCATATGAGAATATAACTTATGACACGTTTATCCATGCAATATTCTCATAGTGGGTCAGTCCAGTACATTGTTCACTAGCAATGTACTCATGTATTGACTTGATATCACATATCCATGATTCGTAATCATCAGTCACTATACATGCTAGTCTCGATGTATTATTACTATCCATTTTCATAATAATACTTGACTAGGGGCATTCTAGGAATAGCAAAGTTATTCCAAGGATAATTATTATATTAAGTTATAAATTGCGCATAATAATAATAAAATAAAATATAATAATTAAATTGCCTAAAATAAAATATAATACATTGTGTATAACTCTAATCATCTTATATGATTGGTTCTAGGACACACACCAACATAATCAACCTTTAATTTGTTTTAAATTTAAGAAATTGGGTCACAAAGAAATTAATTATCTAAGGTTGAAAAGAAAATTCTAAAAGAACACCATTAAAAGAAAGCTATGGCAGCCATTTAGGATGATGAAGATGAGTCATTTCAGAAGGAGCTAAGAGAAGAAGATAATGATAACATCTTAAACTATTGCTTCATAACTAAGAATGAAAATAATGAGGTAATGAATAATGAACCTAAATCTCTTTTATCTTATAATGAATCTTTTGATAACTTGATAAAAGAATTCTACAAAATTTTAACAAAATATTTTATAATTGAAAAAGAAAAATCAAGCTTTGATAAATGAGTTAGATTTTTTTCAAAAAGGGAAAAAATAAGTTTTAATTTATTTGGAAAAAAGAAAATCATGTTTTGTCAAAAAGGAAAAAAAATTTTGAAAGAAGAAAAATGAATTCTTGATTCTTTAGAAAAAGCAAAACAGGTTTTGTCAAAAGAAATAAAATCGTTAAAAAGGAAAAATGAAATTTTGATAAATAACGTTAAAAATTTAAAAATAGAAAATAATGGAATAATATTCAAGTTAAAGCCTCAATGTTTCAATTTTTTAAAGAAAAGATAAATATTTCAACAAATAATTTTGCAAGATTTATTCAAAAAAAAAAAAGAATAGTTTGAATACCCTTCTAAGTATTTAAAGGAATTCTTTAGAGAAAGAATGATTAAAAGGTGTTTGCAGCCTATTCGGAATAAGCAAAAAGGGAGGAGGGGGTAAACGGGGAGGGGGAAACGAGGGGGAAATTTTGAATTTCACCTGTTTGACAATTAGGTGAAAATGCGAACGAAAGTAAATATGGGGGTGCAAGTGTGGTGGGACCCAGCGAAATTCGTTCCCCTCAAAAATAAAGTGAAAACGCAGTGAAATTGGGTGCCCATCACATTTCTAGTTGCTGGCCTTCCTTCCCACTTGATGTTTCTTCTGCTATGTAAAGTCTCCTTTTAAGCCCCACCCCTCACTATTCGCCTTAGATCAACCACCAAAAGCTCGCCTTGTGCGCCGCCTCAACCACAACAGGTAAGTCGATCTCTCTATCTGGTGTTTCTTTTGTTATGCTGTTGTTATTGTCTAGTTGGAACGAGGGAAATGCCATCTGCAACGCGGAGGAAGACAGCTATTTGCGATGGGAAGCTGGCCACCAAAGAGATCGACCAAAGTGACATCTCATCATGGATCTGTGTCGCTGGGTTTGTAGGGAGGTGGCAATGTCTGTGCACATTAGGTGGAGTTTCGAGAAGCTCCTGACCCGGGTAAGACACCTCGGGTTGTACTTGACCCGAATCCTAATTCCCGAGTTTAGAGGCCACTAACCCACCATTTTCAATTTTTTTTTACAGAACAAGAATTTTTTTCCACATTTATTTAAATTACATGATATACAAAGAATTTCTTTATCAAGCTTAATTAATATAATTACTTAGATTAATGTATGTTAGTAATGTCTTAAATTAATTCAATTTTATTCTTCATTTGCTTTCATTGCCAAATAATGCTATTATATATTGTTGATGCAATATCTCAATAAAAGAAATAAAAATTTATCTTTATTTTCATATGGATATATTGTAGAAATAAAAATTCAATAATTCTATTTTATCAGCTTGTAGTTGGAAACATGCAATGCTATATATATTTCCTAAATACTAATGGGATATTTCTAAGTTAAGCATGAATTTTTATTAATTTGATTATTACAATAATATATAAAGTGAATCATGTAGAAATTATCTAAGAACTGTAATAATCATTGACATTTGGATAAAAAAAAGCAAAATTTATTATTGCATAATATTTTTTAAATTATCAATATAACACATCATTAAAAAAGCAAATATTATTAAAAGTTTTTAACAAATTTCCAATGATATAATAATGTGTAAATGAATAATATGGAACTCATTTCTATTGATAATAAATCAAAGTCAGTGTTTAGTGTTACTCTTCTAATTTTTTTTTATAAATCTTTTTAATGTAATGTGTAATATATTTCAAATCACAACAGCCAAGCTCATCATCTAAATTTAATACATTTTGTCACCCTTTTTCACTTATTGTGTTTTGTACGAGTAATGTACCACTAAATTATAAAATAATTCAGGTTTTGATTGTTTTACTAAGAAATTATTTTTTAATTAAAATCACATTTACTTGTATAAAGCAATGGAGTGGTATGTCATTTGAATAAATTAACTAAAAAAATATGATACATAATACTATAATAGTAAGAAAAAATAACTTTCTTTTAACAAATAGTTTTAATTTTTATCACATTCTTCACATCTAACATTGAATAAATATGATGTTCTTTTCATATAATATATATTGGAGTCAAATAAAAAGAATCATTGCAAAATTTATTATTAAAGGAGTAAAGTTTATAATGACATAAACATAATTAAACATAAATAATGAGTTCGCTTAATTTATGAAAGACACACATTGTCAATCATATTAACTCAAGATAGAACAAAGTGGTAGAATTAAAATAATGTATGAGTTATTCTATGTAAAAAGGTTTAACTTTTACTCTTATTCTATCAATCTCAACAACATTTAAGACCAAACGAACTTTTATAAATTTTTTTATACCATTGATAAAGAAAAAATTATTTAATTTATGCATTTTTATAAGTTATCAAAAATTATTCTTTATATATAAAATTTAAAATAATTAAAAACAAAAAATTATGACGGAATAATATAAATGGATTGAAAATATAAAATAATAAATATTTATTAATTAAAATAAAATTAGAAAATATGTTTAATATTTTATTAAAAATTTAAAATAAAAAGTATAAAATAAAAAATTATTTAAAATAGGACAAATAAAAAATTTGAAAGAAATATAAAATAATAAATTTTCACATTTATCAGACTTTGCAAGTTGAAATATGATAAACAAATATGCGTCATTAAAGTGTCAATATTTGAAAATATTTGAATCCAATAATATATATTATTAATATTAGAAGTAGATGGAAAAATAAAAAATACCATTATTATTTAAATTATTTGAAAAAATTACCTATTATCAAATATATAGTATTTTATCAGTCTATTATAAATCTTTTAATTGAGTTTGTTGAATTAATATTATTACAAAAATTAATAATATATTATAAGGGTATTATAGTAATTTAACTTAATGACATTTCCTCCCTCCAAATTTCACTCATTCCAAACAAAAAAAAATTAATTTTACTGCTATTTTCTCCCCTACCATTTTTACCTATTCCAAACAATCTAAGTGAAATTACTTCCCCCTCTATTTCCTCCCCCCTTCATTTTCACCTCCACTCAAACAAAGCCTTAATCACATTGTGAAAAGTATTATAAAAATTTCTTTGTAAAACCTCTTATTTATTAAATCTTTATATTACTTATAATTAGTATGGAAATAAAGTATATGCAGTACCTTTATGCCATATAGGAAAAAGAATAAATATGAGAATTAATCAAGCATGGATATCTAAAGATCAAAATAATGAAAAAAAAAGAAATTAACTTCCAAGGATCCAAAAGGATTTAGGTAACTAAGAATAGGTGTAGGTATTGGTTGGTTAAGGCTGGTTAAGAGTTTTAAATTTAAATGACTGAAACAATTTGGTAAAGGTAAATTTTAAATTAAAATTGAACAATTTTAATGTTTTAACTAAATTTAACTTCCCAAGTTAGTTCACATCAATTTTGCATGGGTTTGATTGGTTGATACTCATAAACATCAGTAGAAAGAAGAATAAAAGAGTGGGTTTTGGAAGAAAGATGTAAGGAAGAGTGAAAATTTATAACAAAATATAGTAAAGTAGTGGAATCACATGCCATTTCATTTCCCATTGGCTATTTCTTTTCTGTTTGCTTTTTCCACCATAAAATAAAACAAAAATAAGAAGTAACAATAATAATTAAGGATGAAATAGAGTAAAGCTTATTTAAACACTAGAAACACTTGGAGAAGAAACTAATGAATATGGAAAATCACAAAAGTTATAAACTGCTCAAACTTGAAAGTCAATTACTATCAAATGTTTATTTTGGTACAAATCTGCAAGCGAATTGTACTAATTAAACAACTTTGGTTATACATTGCATAACAATTCTAAGTATTATAGAGTAACCATGGTGATTCCAAGGAAGAAAAAAATTATTTCATTTAAGAGTTAAGAATCAAATAGTGCTATTAGAGTTTTGTTAGATTTGGGAAAAAAACAAGGCAATATTGATTTTTAGAAGCAATCTACATGCATGAGGGAGAAAGAAATCATTAAATTATCTAAGATGAAAGCAAAAAATGATAGTATTTTGATGAATATATATCGAATAGGTGTAACTCAGTTTAAATATCCTTTATCTGCACTTAATAAAAAATAAATGAAATTTCTCATTTTTCTTTTACCATTGTCCAACCTAAGCAAACAACCTACTTTCATATACTTTTAATTGGGTTCTAATGATCAATTACCATTAGATAGGGAAAGTTGCCCACCTTTACTTAAGAGAATTCAATCTTTTGTTATAGGTCTGTTCTAAATTCACAACTTAAAAAGATGTTTGGTTTATAGATAATAGGTGTTCAAGATATATAATTTGAGATTAAAGCAAGTTTTCTTCTCTTAAGCCTATCAATGGCGGGTGCATTACTTTTAGAGACAATATTCAATGCAAAATTATCGATATAGGCAAGATATGTACATGATTTATTTCTATTGACAATGTTAGTTTAATTAATAATTTCAAATATAATCTTCTTAACACTAGTCAACTTTGTGATGAATGTTATATAGTAACTTTTGAATCCTCTCATTGCTTTATTCAAGACAACAAGGATAACAACAATTATTTTATTAAAAAAAGAATTAATAATGTTTAGATTTCAAAATGTAAGATATTTCTTCAAATTCTTTAAAATATTTTGTACCAATAAACGATGAAAGTTGGATATAGTATAGAAAACTTTGTCATATTAATACGTGTCTCATTTTAAATCTTTCTAAGGATGACCTTGGGATCTTTTAAAAATAAATCTTAAAAAAATCATATATGTCATACATGTTAACAAGTTAAATAAAGAAAATCATATTTTTAATTAATAAATATAATTTTAACTTCTAGACTTTTAGAATTTTTGCATGTGAATTTGTTTGGTTCAATCAAAATGTTAAGCATTAGGGGAAAAATGTATGACTTAATTATTATTAATTATTTCACTAAATATACTTGAGTATTTTTTTAACATAAAAATGATACATTTAAAATATCAATAATAATACACTCGCAAGGGGGGCAAAAGTACCAATGTACCATTGTTTCGAAAATATATTTTTGTTTTACTGTTATTTCAAAATATTTTATCAAAATATGCATGCGGTTGAAAGGTGCCAGATTGAATGGCGCTTCTGCCGACCTGGGGCGCCATTTAATATGGCACCCTTGGTGTTGAAGGTGCCAACTGAGATGACGCCCTACTGTTAAGGCGCCAAACGCAATGACGCCTTTAATTTTGAACATTTGCGAAGGCGCCAAATGCAATAACGCCTTTAATTTCAAACGTTTGTAAAGGTGCCAAATGCAGTGGCGTCTTTGGGCTGAAATTTGAATTTGAAGGCACCAAAACATTTGGTGTTCCCACTCCCTCCCTCTCTATAAATGGCCTCCGGCCGAAGGGTCGAAATTGAAATCAAACCCTCCAACGCCGTAACTCTTCATCTTCGCGCTGCAACTCTTCGTCTTCGGACCATATTTCATCAATATTTCCTCATTCTTCCACTCAAAATTTTTCATTCTTTTTTCGGTATAACCTTTCGGCAACATTTCCATCTCCGCATTTCATCAACAGCAGATCTGTTTTTCTCTTTTTGTTCTTCCTTCTTCTAACTGATTAGTATTTTTATGATTTTTATATTTTTATTATAATTTTTACTAGTTATTATGAAAATATATTTTATAGTGGTAGAGAAATTTTTTTAGGGTATAGGATATGATATAAATAATAAGATTATTTTTATTTTATATTAATTATTATAATTTATGATGTGAAATTATGATTTATGATATGAAATTTTTTTAGAAATTTATATGTACTGTGATAGTTTATAGTGAAAAAAAATAAGAACAAAAGGGATAAAGAAAGGTGTCTTAAAATAGGATTTAGGATTTAGGATTTAGGTAAAAATTATGTTTAGAGATTTTTTAAATATAAAATTTTGATATATAATAAGAGAAGTAATAAAAATAAAATTTTAAAATATATTAAAGTAAAAAGAAGTTTGAAAAATTAGAATAATATTATTAAAAAATAATAATTTTTTATTTAAATAATAGATATAAAAATGCAAGAATAATAATTATAGCAAAAAAATTATATTATACATAAGTTTATTATAAAAATATTAAAATATATAAAGAGATACAATAATATAATATTAAACGAACTTAGTGTATGTAAAAAAGAATTCATAATTTTAATCATAAAAATATACAGACAATAATGTATAAATATTTTTGTTTGCTAGTTATTAATAGGTGTGAAGGAAAAAAATTATTATGAAATGTTAAATATAGTGTATTAAAATAATTAATTAATTTAATAAAAATAATTTATAACTAATAAACAAAAAAAATTAACACTTGGAGAAGATAAATTAAAGTATAAATAAAATTATATAGCTAAACATTATATAGGATAAAAAAATAATAACATTTAATTGACAAAAAAATTATTATATTATATGGTATGTCTGTTATATATTAAAAATTATTATAAAATATTAAATGTATTGTATTAAAACAGTTAATCAATTTAATAATAATTTTAAAAGAAAGAATCTAGACTTGAACATAATATATAAAACAAGCAGAAATAAATTATATTGTCATAATTGATAATTTAATCATAATACAAAAAATATACATAGGTAATCATATTTAAAAATTAATCATATTTCAATTGTGTTCAAGTAAGTCAAAATTGAAATTATTAATTCAAATATAAATTTAATATTTTTGTAATAATTTATTTATATTGCATTTAAAATTATGTTAAAAAAACAGTTTTAGAATTTATTTACCTATATCACACTTGCAACTGAAAATTAAAAATTTATGTTGTATGAAAAATTATGATTAGTATAAAAATAGCAATATGTATGAGGGAAAAAACGTGGGCCTGTGCAGGTCGGAATCGGTTTAGCCTGTGCAGGCAGATTATTATATAAAAATAGTAATACATATTATTACTTTTTACTTATAATATTAAATACTAGTTGATTGGTTAATAAATACAACAATTGTATAGGATAATGTATGTATCAATTGTGAGGATGTAATGAATATATTGCAGTTAAAAGTAATAAGATGAAGAAAAGTTTGATTGCTTTTGTACATTCAAATGGTACAATGATTGAGGGATCAATGGGGGTAATGTACGATGGACCTCTCCCAAAGGTATTGAAACTGAAAGGATGCAACACCATGGATGTTTTACGAGAAAAAATTCATTCCCGGATGAAACTTGCCCAAAATCAAGCTGTTGGGAGAATTATTTATATATTTTCACAGTATCAAACAGAGGCTCAATATATGACATACGAATTAGACAACGATGAAGATTTGGCATGTGCCATAACAAGTTACAAACAACATCCGACGATGACAGCAATGGAATTATATATGAAGGTGACGACATCCGAATTGCATGTTACCAACCTTGATTCACAAGAAAGAGGACCAATAATTAGACCACTCGTAAATCCAATGGCTTATGTCAGCACTAATTGTTCGATGGTGCGAGAAGGCTCTTCTTACACGGATGCAACTGAGTTCCACATTTTTTATAGTTATATTCCTATATTGGACTCATCTGTGGCGAGTGTTTTCTCAAAAATGCTTTCACATACCATGATGGGGTCAATAAGTACTCGACCGGTCGTAGAGGAAGAATCCATTGATCCTGCAATCATGGATGCCCACCTTGAATCTGGCTTTAAAGATGATGAGGTGTTTTACAGTAGTGGTGATTATCATGACACTGATGATGAACAATATGCAACTACACATGATGACAGTGTTGCAGGTCAGTGTATGAGGAATGACAATGCTCCACAAACATTATGTGATGTCCCTCAAGCTGTTGTCTTCTCTTACATTGATTAGGATGCTGTAAGGAATGTTAGTGAATTTCTAGAAGTAATGAAACCAAAAGATGACTACAGCATGGAGGACTTATATATTGGATAAGAGTTTAATTGCAAAGAGGCATTGATTGCTGCAACCAAACATTACCACATCAAGAGGCATCATAGTCATTACGTGGAGGAATCTGATACTAGAAGATTGAGTTTGAAGTGCGATAACTATGGTGATGAATGCAAATTCCGCCTTAGGGCAATGAATTTGAAGAATTCTAGCACTTGGACAATAACTAGATTTTCAGGACCTTACACATGTGTTAATGCCAGTTTAACACAAGATCACAAGTCTATTGACTCCGAGTACATCAGTTCCATGATACTAAAGATGATCAAAGTAAAGCAAGATGTCTCAATTTTGCTTATACAAAAGAGGGTGGAAAGTATGTATGGGTATAAGATTTCGTACAGAAAAGCATAGAAGGAAAAACAGAAGACAATTGTGAAGGTGTATGGAGATTGGGATAAACCTTATGAAATGCTTCCTAAATGGTTGGACATTTTAGGGTATTGTGACCAAGTTCTGTTTAAGTTAGAGTCTGAAGAATTCATCACAGTTAACAACCATGTTGATCCATAAAAACATGTTTTCCATCGAGTTTTCTGGGCTTTCAAGCCATGTATTACCGCATTTTCCTACTGCAAGCAATTCATACAAGTTGATGGAACATTCTTGTATGGCAAGTACAAATGTGTGTTACTAATTGCTGTGACACAAGACGGTAACAAATGTTCCATACCACTTGCCTTCACCATTATTGAAAAGGAGAACTTTGAAAATTGGAGTTGATTTTTGACATTATTATGGGTAAATGTTATAAACTAGTAAGAAATATGTCTGATATCAGATCGACATCGAGTTATAAAAGATGCTGTAGCAACCGAAGCTCTAAGATGGTAGCCTCCTCATGCTTTTTATCAGTACTATATTAGACATATTGCCAGCAATGTTCGCAAGAAATGCAAAGATGATAATGTCAAGAAAGCTATCATTAAGATTGGTACGCGTTATATCACGTTTATTTATTGAACCTTGAATTTTTAAATTTTATTGTCTGGTAGTTCAACCTAACTAAACTATTTATTTCCTTGTGTTTAGCCTATGAGCCAAATTGAGAAAAGGTCATGGAGAGATTGGAAAACTTAAGCAAAGTCAATGAGGAGATCCATAAGAAAATGACTGCTATTCCGATGGAGAAATGGACACTTGCCTATGATGAAGGAAGAAGATACAGTCATATAACGACTAATATTGTGGAGTGCATTAATGGCCTCTTTAAAGGATTAAGAAAGTTACCAATCACAGGCCTTGTTTAACAAACATTTTACAGATGTGTTAAGTACTTTGTGGAAAGGGCAAAAGAAGCACATGCTGAACTGTAACAAGGTCACAGATACATAAGCAGGTTCAGACAGGAGCTTGTGACTATCTAGATACGTCCTTCTTCTTACCACGTTCGTGTGTATAATAGACAAGGTACTTGGTTTGAAGTGGTGGAGGGCCATGATCTGACTAGGGGATAATGTGGAAAGGTGGTCCAAGTACTATTAGACAAAGGCCAATGTGAATGTGGACAATTCCAAGCTTATAGGTATCCATGCACTTATATTATTGCTGCTTGTACCTCAGTCAACATATCGTGGGAACCATATGTTGATTCTATATACAGACTTGACACTCTACTTAATTGCTACAAATCTGAGTGATGGCCAATCGGGGATTAGTTGCAATTGAATAACTTACCACCATTTCCTATTTTGGTTCCAAATTCTCGAAGATTGTGTGAAAAGGAAATATCGAGGTCGATACGGATCAGGAATGAGATGGATTGGTCTCAAGAGAGTGGTGTTAGGCAAAAGTATGGTCTTTGTAAGATGGAAGGTCACAATCGTAGACACTGTCCACTTCTTCATGGAGATGAATAAAGGATTTTTTTCACGTTAATTTTGATTTTTACTTTTGCATATGTGTTAAGGAGTATGTTAACCAATATCATAAGTGTAATGCCTAGATGGTGTGATCTGTTTCATTGTTGTAAAAGTGTATACCATTATTGTTATATATGTGACCCTATGACTAGAAATGTGAATAAATGACTTCAATCTTGTTTTGCTACAAAATCCTGTGTGAATCTTTGTAGATAAATGGCATATGAATGCAATAGTAGTGTATGTTTATATTTTAGCTTAATGCAATTTGATTAATGGCAGATGGCATCCACATTCCGATGTGTCGATCCTAGTCCACGAGATCCTTCACTTTTGACTGCTCAGGACTCACATATATTCCATTCGATTTAGGCTGACCATGTATGAAAATAGTTAAATCTTAAATTTGGTTATACTTTTTCATATTGTCAATTGTAATAACATTTTTTTTGGCAGCCTGACCGTGTGTTGAGGATTCGACGGTTCAGTACTACCATCATCAGTAGCCACCGGAGTTGATTGTCCCCTTACTATGACAGGCAGGTTTTTACAGTCTTGTGATGAGTGAGTTTGTTCCCATAGACCATCAGTTGATTAGTGCTTTCGTGGAGCGGTGGAGGTAAAAACACATACTTTTCACATGCCGCAGGGGGAGACCACTATTACATTGTAGGATGTTACTATTCAGCTCGGTCTACCCATTGACGGTCGGGCAGTGATGAGGCCTACTGTGTGGGGATGGGAAGGCCTGATATAAGAATATTTAGGATTGCAGTTACTGGTAGATGAGAATGTCATAAGAGGGGGGCGACTGAATATGAGTTAGTTGGAGAGGTATTTTACTCATCTTCCAGATGATGTCGATGATGAGACAGTGCAAAGATATACCCGTGCATACATATTGCGTCTTATTGGTGGGACGTTATTTCCCGATCACTCTGAGACTTATGTCCACCTCATGCGCTTACCATTATTCGGAGACTTCCAGGAGGTAGGGACGTATAGTCGGGGATCTACCTGTTTGGCCTATTTGTACAGAGAGCTCTGTAAAGCCACTTCCCCTGATTATAGGGAAATAGGAGGGTGTTGCCTGCTACTACAGCTTTGAGCATAGGATAGATTTTTCAATATTACCCTCACGATTACTGTTTTAGCTATACCAGAGGAGAATGTAGGGACTGGTTCCCTTGCCTGCAGGTTAAAAAAATTTTCAATCTATACTTATAATTGAGATGACAACTACATTTTTTAACTTAATTATTGTACTTGATAGGTGGCACTATCAAAAGATGTTCCAGGATAGTCCTGTACATAGCCTGCCTTATTATAGATACGTGCTGGGTCGTCTTCGACTCGATCAGGTTTAAAAGGGTTAATGAATATTTTTATTTCATTCCATTTTCTATTTTTGTTGCATTTAAATTAAATGACAATATAAATATATAATTTCAGATTATCTGGATCCCGTACACTAAGGTGGTCATCGCGTCATTTCTTCAGTATTGTTTTGACGGGAGTGACATTTGGACAGCAGTGATGCCACTTATATACTTTCAGATTGTCAAGTGGCACCAACCAGATAGGGTTTTGCGACAGTTCGGCCTTCGCCAGCTTATTCCTGAGCCACCAAAGCAGGTGGTGGAGCTCCATTACCTTCACTTATCCAATTGGCATGATGAGGAGTGGCACATCCGACATCAGCCGTACATTGCATTATGGGATATCCGTTGAGACTTGTATATTATCGGCAAGCCATCCGCACTATTGGTCCTAGGCCCACGGTCCGAGTATATGGCATGGTACAGACAGGTTACTAGGTGATTTTTACACCAGTTGGTGGAGCATTACACTTTGTGGTAATACCGCATGCTAGTTATTTGTGTCTGATTATATTCTTGTGCATTAGTATTGTTACTAACTTTAATGTCGAAAACTTATACAGATTGATGAGGTATCTACACTGCACGATTTTACTACACCTGAGAGACAGTTTAGGTTCACCTTCGATGCTCTTAGATCAGCGACTGACTCCATCCTTCACGCACTTCATAAGGTTGATAATGTGATTATTGGTACACATGTAGAGCCAGCTCCTTCTGCCCATTATATCCCTGACCTTACGGAGGGTGACAATGATCAACCTCATACACGTTGACGTCGACGTCGTCGCACTAGTCCACGACGTACGTCGCAGGCTAATGTTCCCTCTATTGCCCAGGTGCATTAGAGTCCATCATTTTCTACTTAGGATATCTTCATGATGATGTCAGATATGACCGCTTCATCTTACATGTACCCTACTGCACCAGATGTTCCTTCATCCTCCTGCATGTTCCCGACTGCACTATATGCTCTCTTATCATCACAGATGTTCTAGTTTACTTCAGGTGTTCCATCCTCATTTCAGGCATTTCCGCCTATACTAAGAGTTTCATCTTCATTCCATGTTTTTCCTTCCAATGATGCTAGTTCTTTGCAGCCATATCCTCATGGATTTGATCTATACACTCAGGATTAAGGGACATCACTTGGTGGCATGATTACGGATGACTCAGTACTTGCAGATAGAGGTAGAGATAGAGGTAAAGGTAGAGCTAGAGATAGAGGCAAAGCTAGAGGTAGGGGAGCCACATACACTGGAGATGTGACTCCCAAGCTTGCAAAGAGGGTTAGTAGATATGACTGCCATATTACTGATCCTGGATATGAGACTGGGTACTATTTACATAGACATTAACTTCCCTTTTCATATTTATTATATATTTAGGCATGTTTATCTTATAACTTTATTGTAAAACATCAAATTTTGGGATGGTTGTAATTATTACAACATATTTATTTTTTTGCGTATGTACATTAGAGCAAAATTATAAAATCTTCTCACAAATACACAATCAATTGAATTCTCATATAATGTATCAAATATATGCAATTTTTTTCAATAACTTTTTTCTATCTAGAATTTTATTTTGTCCTTCCATATTTTATTTTCATAACTTTTATTATTTTAAATTATTAACATATATTCATTTCAATTTTTTTTTTAAGTATTTGAGTTAACTTTTTTCTAATGATAAGAATTAATTCATACTCCATAGCTCATTACATTTTATTTTTTAATATTTATTTACTCACAATTTTAAACATTATAGTTTAATCACTTTTTTTTAACGATTACCCTCAACCCTAAAAATATTAAATATATTTATATGCATTCCATTTAAATTTTAGATTTTCAACATTTTATTCAATTTAATTTTTAATCAAATTTTAATTTTTTCACAAAATTAAATATATACAAAATCTTCTTTTCCTACATCAAATTAACTTATATGTATTTTTAACAAATTAATAATTTCTATAATTATTTTATTTTTAATAAACATATAACAAGTCTAAATATTATTTTATTACTTCACATATAATATGTGTCCTAAATTATATTTAATTTTATTCAATAGTTATAATCAAATTTAATTTATTTTTAAACCTTAAATCTTATATATAATACATTTAAATATTTTTTTACTGACCTAAGGCGTAAAAGGAGATGACGCCTTCACAACGGCAAAGACGCCATTTTGAATGGCACCCCACTTGCAGTGAGGCGCCAATCAGTTTGGCACCTCTGGTGCCAGAAGCGCCATCCACTCTAACGTCTTTTTGGTACTGTACGTATTTCAATAAAATATTTTGAAAGAATGATAAAATAAAAAATAGAAGAAAATAGAAGGAGGGGGAACATGTTTAACTGTTTGAATTGAAGGAGAACCAAATACAAATATGTAAAACCCTCAGCATTAATTAGACTGACAGGAAAGGAGGGCGTGACTGATTCAAAGACAAAACAAAGGCAAAAGCCGTAGCAGACGCAAAATCTTGGGGGAGCAACAAACCAACCCACCACAACGTCCAAATCTAAATAATTGCATATTGGTTACGACATGAGCAACGTAAAATGGCCAATAAGGCCAACGCGTGCTAACACGAATCATGGGAGAAATTATGGCCAAGCATTTAAAAGGATGCACTTGTAACATAAAATTCATAATATGATGTTCAAAACATATGACAATTTTAATGACCGCTCCGAAGAATTTTCTCGTTATTGTACTGAATTTGAATTCATGATATTATATGTGTTAATGTGTGTTTGATTTTAACGATTGAGTATTTAATGAAAATATTTTGGCTCTTAAATCATATTTAACACCATTGATTCCATGAAAATGAAACAAACACTAAGTGACTAATCTCTGAATCACTTTAGCAATCCACCCACCGCTGAACTCAGTCAGTTGATAATTTAACTCCTTTCATCGTTTACTATAGATATATGTTAAGTATAAATTATAATAATATTACCATTAACTATCAATTTTAATTTAGTTCAAATTTAATAAAATTTAATTCATTCGTTCCTTAGTTTAATTTATTTAAATTATATATCAAATATTTAATGAATAAAAAAATTAATATAATTAATACTACTCATAAAATATCATGAAAATAAAATTTTATAAAAATATTTAATTAATGCACTAATTATCTTATAGTTCATATTATTTTTTATTCTTCATTGTCATTATTTTTATTACTAGGGCATTTTAAAATTTTTAGACTTATATTAAGTTCAGTGCTTAAACTAAAAAAATTTTCAAACAACATAAACTTAATGCTTAAAGCATTCAGCACTGAATATTCAGCGTTATAATCTTCAGTGTTATCAAATAGAGCTTTGGTGACTTATCATTCTTTTATTTAGGAGTAGAATCGAGCCGAACCAAATCATTCTAATTAGTATATTTTTTAAATTAATTAAACAATAATAAATATATATTTTTAAAAAATATATTATTAAAAATGATAGTTAATATTATTAAATGATATAAATTTAAAATTATAAAAATGAATTATATTTTTAATTATGTGTTATATTATAATATATAAATATATAATAAAAAATTATAATTAAACTATTTACGAACAAAGTAAAAATCTAATCGAATCGACTCAAGCGTCATATCTATTTTTATCACACAAGGATATTGACCTCATCATAATTTATAATTTAAATATTATTGGGAATTAACGCATGCCATGATTATATAAGTTTAGAAATTAAATTGGTTTTTAATGCGAGGAGAGATTACGTTTTATCATTGATGTAGAAATGTATTAATGTATTACTAAATTTTATTATATATTATATTTATTTTTAAAAAATTAAATTTAGTATGTTATATAATAAATTAATAATTAAATTTAATGATATATTAATATATAATTGGGCACCATAATCAGCCTCTTCGATGAGTTTCGATAAGTTTGGGTTTTGGAATGCTTCAAGTCTAAGAAAAGTAAAATCCAATCCAAAAAGGAAAAAACAATTATAAGATATGACATAATAGCAAGAATTATTGGACATGTAAAAAGATGATAAAGGTCCCCAATTCACACATTTTCAGTGGCGCTTCTGACGATCCTCACCGGAGGAATCTTCTTATGTAGGCAGACACGCATGTTTGCAAGTTGGCAGTTTTGCAAAAGACGAAAACCATAGTAGTTAGAAATTCCTTAAGAACTTACTTTTTTTTTTTTAAAAAAAAGGAAAAATTATAGTTCATTATCTTATATTTATTTTAATAACTTTCATGTTCTAGTTCGAAGTCAAATGATTGTTTTCGTTTCCACAATACAATATTGTTTTCATATCCATAATTTTATCTCAATAAATATTATTGATCTTTTGGAATTATTGTTTGAAAATGACCAGTTTTTTACACTATTAAATTAATGAAGAGGAAAAAAAATGATTGGGCATGAGAAAGTTACTCTTTGGATATAATGAAGCCAAATGAGGACATTGGTTATAGAATAAAACCTACTTTTATTCTTGAAATATTAATTTTTTAATTAATTTTAATTTTTAAGTAAAATGTATATTAATTTAATTTATAAAAATTTAAATTTAGGTAAAATTTTAATCTCTCTAGTAAATATTTATCATTTAGAACATAAATTCAAATTTGATTTGAGTTTAAATTTTTATGGATTAAATTAATATAAGTTTTATTATAGAGATGAAATTAATAAAAATTTAATCTAAAATAAAGTTTTAGCCATAATTCAATATAACACTCACGTTTTGTTTGATTAAAGAAAATGAGAAAGAAAAGCAATTTAAAAACAATAAAAAAATATGAAATACCCCCTTAAGAATTATAATAATTGAATTTTACTTCCTTCTTCTTTATAAATTTGAAAATCATTCCCTAAAATTTTATAAAATTTAGAATTAATATTTATTATCAGTTTAATTAATTATTTTATTAAATTACATAATTTTTTAAAAATTTTTAAAAAAATTATAATATTATAATACATTGATTTATTTTATACTTTTTCACATATAATTTTATAATTTATTTTTTATTATTTAATTAAAATTGTTTATATGAAATTTAATTTCTATTAATTCTATGAGGCAAAAATAATTTATAAAAAATAATAAGATAAATTAATATATTATAATATTATAATTTTTATTTAAAAATATTATTAAAATTTACATAATTTAATAAAAAATAAATTAAGTTGACTATTAATTTCAAGTTTTGTACTGTACTCTTGAGTTCATAACGTAGAGCGACGAGTGGTGACTTCTTATTTGCGAGCTCAGAAACAAGCGAGATTCTGCAGCTTACTGTTACGTGTTATGCACAAAATATGAAGAACCTAAGATCTTGTTCTTCTTCAACCTCTGCCATTGTTTTCTTCGTTTATTTACAGATGATCCTTCTGTCTCCCTATCTTTCTCAAGGATTCGACCCTCTCATACAGCTTCCACTTTCTGGGTCGTCCCGTACCCGACTCAGATCTCCACGGGTCGTTCTGGTCGGTGATTATGGTGCAAAAGGGGATGGTGTTCATAATGACACCAAGGTAAGCAATGATTACTTATAGGATTAATCTGTGGCTTTAAAGTTGCTTTGATCTCTTTGGCTTTTTCTGTATATAAAGATGATTTCCTAATTACCCCGCTTTAATAAGGATTAATTAACATTATCAGTGCAATGTTCCCTTGTTTGGAATATGAATTTATAGTATCCTGAGAAATTTCATATGATTTGTCTGCAATTAAGTCAGCATTCCTGGAGATTTTGCTACCACAAGAATATTGGTGATAGTTACTGCACCTATTCAGGAAGAGGGTTTTGCTTCTTTTAAAAACTAGAGCAAAAGTACTGAGGTTTGTACTTTGATAGGTTTAGGTTAAGTAATAGAGAATAAAAAAACAAAATTACATGAAGCTGATTTGTTATTCATGGTAATTTGTAATTGTAAGTTAGAACTGGGGAAAAAAATCGTATCTTGACTAGTTTTTCTCTTCAGGCTTTCCAGGATGCTTGGAACATAGCTTGTTCTTTATCTGGACGTGTAAGCATTGAGTTTCCATTTGGAAAAACTTTTCTGGTTTATCCTCATGATATTCCTGGGCCTTGTCGATCTAAGATCACTTTGAGGGTATGTTCAGGAATCTAATTTCTACATTATTCAACTTAAATTTAGCAAACGTATCCTAAGATGTGTGTGTTTAGCGAAAGTTCTTGTTTGGCTTGACTATACTGTTCCTGAATGTTTGATAGATCTTAGGTACAATAATTGCACCCAAGGATCCCGAAGTGTGGCATCGTTTGAATCCACGTAAATGGCTTTACTTCCATGGAGTGAATTACCTTACTATAGATGGTGGAGGCAGAATCAATGGAATGGGACAAGAATGGTGGGCTAGATCTTGCAAGATCAACTCAACAAATGTATATATTGCTATCTGGCATCCTTAAACTCACGTCTCTTTGAAATTTAAATCATATATTCTTTATGGGCCAAAAAGTGACTTCAAAATGTCCTTAATTTGGCAGCCCTGTCGACATGCTCCAACGGTTAGTGCAGCTTCAGAATGTTGAGCAAAACAGTTAGCTTCACTGTTTTGATGAAATAAAAATTCTTCTTGTAATTCTCTCTGCTAATTGTCAAGCCAAAATCACACTGCAGGCAATCACTTTTCATAGATGCAAGAATTTAAAAGTCAGGAACCTTGTGCTGCTAAATAGCCAACAAATGCACATGGCATTCACTCGCTGTATGCGGGTTGTTGCATCCAATCTCAAAGTATTGGCCCCTGGTTTCAGCCCCAATACAGATGGAATCCACATTAGTGCAACAAGGGGCATTGAGGTCAAGAACAGCTTAATTAGAACAGGTTAGTTATTCTCAGGAAAGTTAAATGTTGGCTTCACTTCATTTTAAGGAACAGGTTATACAAATTACTTTAAATGGTACTAGTAATTGATTGATTACCATAGTGAGAAACATACTGAAAAAATAGTCATCCTTACTGCTAGGAATGAATTGATTTGGATTGGCAGAATGAGACAGATTTTGATGTTTTGGTATTCATATGGGAACATGGACTCAGTACAATACACATTTGAAATTGGCTATATATTTTCAAGATTTTTAGCTTATGGAACTGTTTAAATATGATATGCTTGCCAATCTATATCCCCCCCCTTTCTTTCCAAGGATTTGACTTGTAGCTTTTTATTAACTTTGGGCCAAGTTTGTTGAAAATTTTGAGGATGAATCATCCTTCCATGTTTTCTGCCGGAGAGAAAAAGAGAAGAAAGAAGAAAAGAAAAACAAGCAGGTGCAACTTGAACACAATAAAATAGATATGATATTTTGGTGAATCAAGGTGCATATGGATAGATCATTGGCACCATGCAATGTCAAGGACCAATCACTTAATAATTGACCTATTTGGACTTTATGGAAAGAAGTATTTTTGTCCAAATAATCTTATAGCATCATATTCAATTTTCAGGTGATGATTGCATCTCTATAGTTGGCAATTCTTCGCGGGTCAGGATCAGAAACATTTCATGTGGTCCAGGCCATGGCATAAGGTAAAAGTGATCTTTGCTTCTAAGTTAGACAACTTATTGAGTTGAATAAACATGTTAACTAATACTGAAATCTATTCTTCAGTATTGGTAGCTTGGGAAAACGCAAATGGGAGATGGTGCGGGAGGTACTGGTTGACGGAGCTTATCTTTATAACACAGATAATGGAGTGAGGATCAAAACATGGCAGGTGATCTTCCTTACTGAATTGTAAATTCCCCTTTATGTTACACAGAGATACACAAGTTGGTTGATTTTGTCAAATACGTTGATCAGGGTGGTAGTGGTTTTGCCTCCAAGATCACATTCCAGAATGTCTTGATGGAGAATGTCTCCAATCCAATAATCATAGATCAATATTACTGTGATTCACGGAATCCTTGTATGAATCAGGTATGCAATTTTGACCAGGTTTTAACTGTCGAAATACAAACTCCATTTGCAGGGATTGGGCTGCTGCTTCAGTTAGCTGTCATGTTTTTAGGGAGAGCAATAAAACGTTGACATCAGTTGTCATGTGTGTGTATACAGACTTCAGCAGTGAAGGTGGAGAATATATCCTACATTCATATAAAAGGAACTTCAGCGACCGAGGAAGCAATAAAATTCGCTTGCAGCGATGACTATCCTTGTGAAGGATTGTATATGGAAGATGTTTTCCTGATGCCATGCTTTGGAGGAAAGACAATATCTTGCTGCTGGGAAGCTTATGGTTCTACTCAGGGAGTGGTGTATCCTCCTTCTTGCTTTCCTGGATGCGATAACTTCCTTAGACAGAAAAACTGGGCAGAGTCTGAATCTTCTATTCATTCTGCTTGAAGAAAGCTACTCACGTGGTTGCAATTTTTATTTTGGTAATTTGGCTGCAATTTTTATTTTTACAGCCAAAGGTACCAATTGGAGGACTAGAATGAAAAATAATGTAAATAATTTATATCAATATACAAATTAACTAGCTTTGTCTTGCCTTTTTTTTTTGGGTGGTAAGTCCTCCTGTAGTTTCTGAACAACCATCATGTATAGAAATAGAATTAGGAGGTCCTCAATTTCCGATTTCCAAGAAAGAAAAAATATGAATTTAAGAGAGAGGTGGATATAAAAATATTTTTTAATTAAAATAGGGGATTTCAATAAAAAATTAGTAGATCTCAGATTAAAAGATTGTATTTTTATTTCTCCAATTTTGAAAGAAACTGATAAGAAATTAAAATACACTTGGGTGAGAGATTTTAAGTGATTGGAAATAGAATTAAAAAAAATGAGTCATTTACTAGATGTTTGGTTCACTTAAAATAAAATTTTCCATATATCTTCAACAAATTCTCCTACTTAATTCTCTTCGTCTTGTTGAGGTTTCAAATTACTTTACCAATGAAAATAAGATTAAAAAAAAAAAAAATCCCTCTCACTATCATTGCTACAAATTACTATTATAGCTGTGGCTGCTGCTCCCACCCCCATCGCATCATCAATATTTCCTTAACTGATAAATTAAATAATAAAAAAGAGAATTGCAAGATTTCACTCGTTACGTGAATTCAAGAAACTAACAGTTTCATTTCCCTTACCCTCATTTTATTTCCCTTGCTCGCCTTGTTTCATTCTTTTCTTTTCTTTTCTTTTTTTTTAAACATTCTTAGGTATTGAAGCATATGCGCCTAGAAGATCTAGATATATATGAAAATACCAAATCCTTGGTCCCAACCGGATACTGCAAAAGAAAATTTATCATACACTTAGTGTCTGTTTTACAGAAAATATATTTTATTAAAATATGATTATAAATTATTAAGATGGTGAGAAAAGATTGATATATTCATTCCTAAATATAGTAAGTTTGATGAAAGATAATTTCCTATTTTTTTAAAAAGGAAATTGTCTTTATTACAAAAAAGCAAACTTATTTTCCTCCACTATTATAATTCTATAAATATAAAAACTCATAATAAAAACATAATACTTCTTTATTTAAATATACGGAAACAAGATTTTCTTATGAAAATGAACTTTCAAAGGAAAAAAAAAAAAAAAACCGAGCCTCACTTATTACTTGTTATTTTACTATTTGGTTTCCGCTAGCAACATCAAATCAATCTGTATGAATTCCATTTTTCCTTTCTTTCAAACTATCCTTACATTTATGTTGCAATATAGACAGTAATGAGATGGCATAGTAGTTCAATCTCTAACAGAATCAAACATCAAAGAGAGTATCCGGTGTTAATGAATTCATTTTCAAATTATCAGGGAACCCAACTTTTCATCTGCTAATTTCAACATCATATTTGGTAGAATCTAATTTAATCTGATTTTATGGAGGGGCACCATTTTTGGGTTGGGCTAAGTTTGGGAAGTGAAAGCTGGAATGCATTTTGGTGGACATCTATAAAGTGCTATGGGGAAAAGCCCGTATTGGACTACGATTCCATCTTTCTTTAATGGGTTTTAGTCGCACACAGCCATCTTTCTAGACAAGTCCATAGATTCCACATATTTGCTTTATGAATTGCCGGTAATGTATGACCCAATACAGGATATTTTATTTATTTTTTTTTTTTTCTATAAGTTTCTTTTGTGACTGCAATCAATGGATTAGTAATAGAATTAGGAAATTGCTTCTCCGCTTGAAAAATGGAGCATCGTCCATTTTTTTTTATTTAGTTTTCCATGTTTCTTAATAACATTTTATAACTTTTACATAAAAATTTGAAACCTTTTCGCAAAATCCTCAAATATTTTTACATTATAAGCATGATTGTTTGTGTTACAAGTTTTCATTAAAAAAGTTGTAAATTATTTTTGAAAAAGTTACAATCCTGAATAATTGTAACTTTTTATAAAAAAATTATAATTTTCCCATAAAATAATGCAACTTCTCATGAAAGAGCATGTTAATAAAACCTAGACAATTAATAAGATAACAGAAATGTTATTCTCATTTTTTTATTTCTACTTTCTCACCTATATCCTTGAAAAATAAAAAAATTGTACTTTTAATTTTCCCATCTTTCTTTTACTATAGGATAGGAAGTGAGAAATCCATATTCAACTCGAATGTGAATTAGGCATTTCTTCTTTGAAAAGGAAAAAAAAAAGACGGAATGGGGAAAAATGGCTCCCACTATTTGGCCTCCGTTTCTCTTGCATGCATATCCTTACAAATGTTCTATTTCTATACGATTTCTTCCTTATGCATATTCTCAACCATCAATTTTTTATATTTTCTATTTCTATGCAAATACTAATGAGTAATGGATACGGATCTACATCGGACTTTTCTTGGGATAGAATCCAAGTCACTTCCTTAACAAAAACGCATCTCGCATATTTTTTTAATGATAAAATTATTAATTTTATTCATAAAATTTTAAAATATTAAAAATAATTCTTAAATTATATTAAATAATTAATTTTATCTTTAAATAGTAGTACGTATAGATAATTTCATTTTTCATCATAAATTTATACAAATAATTTTATCCTTAAATATCTATATAAAAGGATAAAATTATTTATATAAATTATTATTCAAAAATAAAATTAGATATTTAATATAATTTAAGAATTATTTTATTGATTCTTTATAATTCCAAGCATGAAATAAGTAATTTTGTCCTTGTTTAATATTTATGGCCAATTAAGTTAAACTTTTTTTTACCTATTTTTAACAAATAAAATCACATTAATTTAAACTTTGTCATATGTTTAAACATAAAACACAAATAGAACTACTATAGAATGATATAGGTATAGATGGCTACGCTGATCTTAAATTGGAATCTAAATTTCATTCCACAAATAAAAAAAAAATCCTATGATATGTTTGAACATCAGGAAGACAAAGAAAGGGGAAATGATAAAAGGAAATGGGTGAGGAGAAAAAGCAAAAAAAATGAATGATTAAATTATATTTTTTCTCATTTTATTTAAATGTTTTGAAATCTTTTCAAATTAAATAAACACAACATAATTAATAGTGAAGATTTTTTAAAAATTGGTCAAAAACGTATAATATCAAAACTTTCAAACATAAAAAATGATTATAACGCAACTTTTTCGTCTTCTATTATTTGTTTTTAATTTTTTCCATGAAAATATAGCAAGAGAAATACACATTATACAGATATAATCAAATCATAATTTACAAAGGGAAGCATGCATGGTATTCATGAAACCCGTGTCATTACTCAATTTTTCATAATTTTGGTTTGTTTTTGCCCCCGAAAACACCTTGATAATCCCAACTACTTTATGTCCCCCACCAACATTTTCTCTTCATAAGCTCATAGATTGCAGCTAGATTCATGAAAAAGAACGGTGGAGAGCTGCCAGAATTTTCATATAGTATTGAATTGAGACCAAGAGCCCTCCCCATGTGGAAAACAACTTCCCGTACCTTTACAATCAATACCACGTATGGGCATCATATGCATATCCTCCTACTCTTCAAGAATTTGTTTTATTATTATGAACAACTTTTCAATACATTGTACCTGATATATCCTATAATAATCCTTAGTCTAGGCAATTAGGCATGTATGCCTGATACCCATGATGTGTTCCCAATTAGAACATGGGAAGAAGGTATGAATTTAGAAAAGAGAAAAGCATAGAAGTATTTTCATATTAAAACAGTAAATTTTAGTAAAAGAAATTATAACTTTCATAATGGAAATATAAATTCTTATTTCTTTAAAATTAAATATAATTGATGCATAAGAAATTAAGATTCAAAAAAAGTATCTTATCTATAATATTAATTTAATCGAAAATATACTAGTCTTGAATGAATTTTACTTGTTAATTGGTAAAAATTCGAATTTTAATGATAACATTTATTGAAGAAGAGACCTTTATAAACATTTCAATTTTTGAAGTGATTATTCACTCAATTTAATAATTAAAAAAATTTAATCGTAGACAAGTAGTAATGAAAATTGCATTATTCCTTGAGTCGCCAAACATGGTGCGATGAGGGGTTGCCAGACTGCAATAAGCATGGCCTAAGCCGCACGATTAAGATTCTGAACGGTCTGAAATTGGTGCACATGTGACACGCCACATATGGGTGGAATTCAATTGATTGCTTAAGTCTAAGATTCTTTTCAAAACTTCCATTTTCCATGTCGGCAAAATGGACGTACTAGATTCTGCGAAGCCTCTCGGAGGTAAGATCATAACATTTCTTTATATATAAGAAAATATATGTCACTTATAATATAATTAGGACACTAATTTTGGTTTCTTTGTTTATTTTATTTATATATAAAATAAAAGAACAATATATCATTTATATATTTAATAATTAAAAAAAGATATATAATATTATGATCGCAAAAAATACATTTTAAAAAATAAAGGATGTTACACACCATTGTTACTTGATATTAAATGAATTATTTTTTATTTTATAATTATATTCCAAGGAAAGATATTAAATAAAAGAAGGTCAAGCTACAAAATATCCATTTACTGTAGTGTTTATAATATTGTATTTTTCATGTGGGGTTTAGGATTTACAAAATATATTGAATGGCTAAAACAATGTGGTTCTTGTGCATTTGTATTCTAATAATTAAATTTTGAGTTTAATATTTTTTTAATGACATAGCTAATACTTAATGTACATATGTAAAATTCTGAATTTGAATCCAAAACATAGTAAGAAATAAATAAAACTTTTAAAATAATATCAAAATTACTAAAATATCAATAAATTCAAAATTATTTTATCAATGCAGTATATTATACCAGCTATATCAACCTTATTAAATAGCAGTGTCAAACATCCGTTTCACGTTCATTTACATCTTCCATTCATAACGCATCTTTATTATTATTATTTTTTAAAAAAAGGCATACAATATTAATAGATACTTCCATCACAAGATCGCAAGTAAAAACCAATTGGATAAGTAAAGCAAAATATATCAATTGGATCATATTCTTTTGACCCACGTACCAATTCAAGAATTAATTAATCCTTCTTCAAAAGGAAAATTGATTTGAATTTCAACTATATATTATTTCCCTTACAGAGACAGCATATTCTGTACACCATCTTTTCTTTAATTAGAAGAATGGACCAACTATTAAATTATTTAGTTGGGCGGGTAAAGGTGGGGGAGGCCGTATTTAAAAGTTAGGACTTAATTAAGATGTACATCAACACCAAATTAATTAAATATTCCAAAATACACAGTGCCTTTTCTTTTGTCATGCTATATAAAGGAAGGCAAATGGAGCGTTATGTGTAAGCATCGACCTGCAGACAAAGCCAGCACCTCGAGCAATGAGAAGGAACCACATTCAGCCTGCAGCTGCACGCCACGACGATCATAAGAGAACTAATAATAATGCAGCAACAGCATCACGTGGCCAAGGGGCTGAGACCTCAGATCAGACTTGGAAGAAGCTGGAAAGGAAGCAAACAGAAGATATAGATGCAAGCGCCGAGGCCTTCATCAAGAACTTCAGGCAGCAGCTTCTCATTCAGAGGCTTCAATCCATCGAGAATTATGAGCAAATGCTTGCAAGAGGCCTCTAGCACATATTATTGTGTATAAGGTTGTCTGTGTATTTATTTTATGTGTTGTTTCTTTAATTTCCGTCCTTTAATTAATGTATCATTTAGAGGAATAAGAAATAAGCATAAGCATAATAAACCAGTTGTTGTCTTTATTATATGATAATATAATCCTTCATTTGTTATACCGTTGGTACTGATTTGCTTTTCTGTAACTGATTTCCATTATATTTAAATGCTTCTCCTTTGTTTCTTAATCAGTCGAGACATTTATATATGATACAACATATAGACTACTACCGATATTGAAGCAGTTAGGCATGTAAGCTGCCAATCTAACGTAATGACAATCGAATTTAAGCCGTGCAACAATGAATCCAGTGATTCAAAATTTAATAAATAACAATTAATTAAAAATTTAATTTGTAAATTTGAAACTACTCATTCTTTTAATTTTTTAATTAAAAAGTGTAATTTTCACTTCACTTTTTAAATTACATCTTACTTTCCAAAAAACTTAATCTGTGCAGCAATAACTAATTAGTTTTAGTTTCATTAAATTTAATTTAATTTTGATTAAATTTCTCAGTCTAACAAAATGAAAGGAGGGCCATTGAGATATGGTGGATCCGGATTTTTTAAAATACTAAAATATATTATAAGGTAAATTAAATCTTTGTAATTATTAATAAGAAAATCAAGTGAATGAATAATTATAAATTTAAAAATAATTTTTATTAACTTATTATTTATCAAATTTTGAATATATATAATTTTTTTATTAACATTTATGATTCTTCACCTTATTTTTATTTTTGTTAAAGCTTATCTTCCACTTTGTGAGGTCCGATTTGGAGAAGATACGTGCTGGGGTCCCCAGAAATGCACATTCCAATGTTTCATGGGTTAAGGCGTCCGTAATTTACTTATTCCCTTTCTTAACTCACGTGGGGATCAAAGCATTAGATTCAAAACTTTTCGTCCGGATTACATATTCAAAACCAGGAAAACCTTTTCCTTTTAGGATTTACATATTCAGGAGTAAAGTATCTTGGTAATACTAGATTACTAATCTACACGTCCTTTCAATGTACTCTTACTCCAAAGAAAGTTTGCGGTAGGATTGATGCTCTTTCTAGAGACTTTCTTTGGGGTTCTTCTTATGAAAGGAGGAAAATGGATTTTGTGAGCAGGGATAAGGTGACTAGTCCTCTGAAGAAGGAGGCTTGGAGCTTCAAAAATGCTACTATAGAAATCTAACTCAAGTTACCAAACTCAGCTAGAGATTTCCTCATGGTAGGAGCAAGCAATGAGCTAGTTGTCTTTTTCAAAGATTTGTCAATAATAGATTTAAGCCCCGATCTGTTTCTTCTCCTACCTACCTAGCTATGAGAAAGACCAATTCCTTTCTTCAACAAGGAATTAGATGGGTCTCGTATAATGATAAGAATACCTCATTTTGGAATGATAACTGGACTGGGCTTGTATCTCTTAGGGGATTGTTCTATGGTCCTCCCACTCGAGAACAAACTGAGTGGAAAGTGAGTGATTTGATTTTGGCTCTGGAGCTCTGGAATATCAATATTTTGTCTCAGTTCTTTAGTGAGGAAATGATTTTAACCATCAAAGCTATATATGTGAATCCTTGCAGTATATCTGATGACGATTTTGCTTTGGGAAAATCTAATAATGGTGTTTTTTCTGTTCAGCGTATTCTCTTATTAGATCTTCATTGGAAAAAAAAAGAAGGGAAAAATCAAGTTAGATTCAATAGGTCCTGTATTTGGAGGCTGAACCTCCAAAGAACCAGGTGTTAATTTGGCTTCTGATGCATTATAGTGTTCAGACAAGTATGATGCTTAAAAATAGAGGTCTAAATGTGATTGGAATCTGTTTTCTGTGTGGGGCGAGTGAAGAAACTCAATTTCACTTGTTTATGTTGGAAATAGCTAATCTAAAAAGAAACATTTAGAGAAATGCCATGTACCTGCTGTCAAAGAAAAGAAGTAGTTGGTGGAGAAATATTGTAAAAGAAAAGAAAGTGTATTATGTTTGATTAACTTGTTGTAGTTGTTATCATATGTCTATAAATAGACATTCTTGCAAAATGTTGTAATTGGAACTCTCAAAGAAAAGAGAAAACTTCCCAAGTGCAGCAACACTTGGTAAAAAATGCAATAATATGATGTTATATTTCTGCTGCCATAGCCTCTCCACGTTTTTGTTTTTCTTTCTGCATCTTTGTTTCTGTTTGTGTTTCTGCATTTCTATTTTTGCATTTTTGGCTCTGTTTTTTCCTATGTTTCTTTTGGTTTTTTCCAACATGGTATCAGAGCTTAAATGGTCTTAGTGAGCTGTGAGAAAAAGAGAGAAAATCAACAAAGCTTCCTCTTCATAAAAACCTCAAAAAAATAGTGTTTGTTTATGGCTTCAAACAGCAGCTTCTCTGCTCCATTCCCTCCTACTTCCATTGGAGTTAACTTCCTTTTATGGCAGTTAAAATGAAAGTCTATTTAGAGGCTTGTGATATGTGTGAAGTAGTTGAAACCGGAAGAGATAGCATATGAAGATGAAGAAGAAGCAGCAGTAGCACCACAAGAAAAAGGAAAAGAAAGATGTGATGTTGTAAAATCAGAAGAAAAAAGCAGAAAAGATATCATTCAGCATGAAGGTTCTACAGAAGATGATGATGATGTTAATGCCAATATTGCAGCTAAAACTCCAACAAGTGCAGCAGTAAAATACCATGAAGAACAAGACAAATACCTCCCTAAAATAGAGATTATGAAGAAGCCAAGGCTATGGGTTTTTTTTCTAGATGAGGGGAGAGTGTTGGAAATAACTAATCTAAAAAAAAAATATTCAGAGAAATGTCATGTGCCTGCTATCAAAGAAAAGAAGTAATTGGTGAAGGTGTGTTGTAAAAGAAAAGAAAGTGTGTTAAGTTTGGTTAACTTGTTGTAATTGTTATCATATGTCTATAAATAGACATTCTTGCAGAATGTTGTAATTGGAGCTCTCAAAGAAGAGAAGAAACTCCCTAAGTGCAGCAACACCTGGTAAAAAATGCAATGTGATGATGTTTTATATTTCTCCCTTTCTGCTGTTGTGTCTCTGTTTCTGCGTTAAAGCTCTACTTTTCCCTATGTTTCTTTTGGTTTTTTCCAACAGTTTAGAGACTACCAATTTTCTAAAATAATATGGCATTTATAGGTATTCCTCAGCAGTTACCCAGTCTTATTTGTCTTATATGAATGACTGGTTACAAGAAAATCACACTTCTAACTTGTGTTCTCAAAATTGAATATCCGTTGGGGTGTGATGTTTAGTACAGGGCTTTGGTATTTATGGCTGTCTCGAAATAAGCATGCTCACGACAGCAATCCTTCTGCTCTTCTATGAATAATCTGGTTCTATGTATTAAAGGCAGAGTTACTGGAACATTTGTTCAAATTGGTAACAAAGATAACAGGCAGAAAATTCAGAAAGTGAGTAAATGGATAAAATGGAGCTGTCCAGAGGAGGGTTGGTATTCCCTGAATGCTGATAGGGCTGCTTCTGTGAAGGGATTTGCTGGCTCAGGTTGTCATGGCAGATGGGTTAAGGTTTTTTGTAAGGGCATTGGTTTTGGGCATAGTTTGCTTGCTGAATTATGGGCCTTAGTTGATGGATTAAAACTGGCTTTGCAATTAAATATTACTCATCTGCATGTTCAATCGGATGCTGAGGTTAGTGTTCATTTCCTGAAAATGAATCAGCTTGATAATCCCATGTTTAATCCTTTGTTATTTGAATGCAGGAGCCTTCCGGAGAAAATTCCATGGAAGATTATTACTTATGTCTTCGAAGAGGCTAATCAGTGTGCTGATATTTTAGCCAAGAAAGACTTGATGGATCAACCCCTTGATTGTTTTTTGGGGTCCTCCAAAGGATGTTACTCTGTATCTTCATAATGGTGTTATAGTACTTGTAATGATTAATAGGTTCTGCTATTCCTAGACATACTTATGGTTTGTAATGTGGATGATGGTTAATGTTTATTAATTTCCGGTTGAATCAAAACCGGGGAGGGGGGACCCTAAAGAATATAAATAACTTTTAATTTGATCTAACTAAAAAACAACATTTTTTTGTCTTAAATAATGTTAGGATTTAACTCAAATTCTAATAATTATCAATTAAAGATTATTTCTAATTCAAATTAAAATTGTTATTAATTTGTAATTATTTTTTATTTTCAATTTGGATTCTTTTGTTTTAATAAGTCTTCAAGACATATAAATATCTTGCATTTAGGTAAGAACAATTTGTCAAAAGAATTATTTTGTGAGGTGTAAGAGAATTTGTATTTGTAACTTATTGTGAAAATTACTTAAGATCTCATGATGTGCTCTTACTCTTCTGATAAGATTTTTTTAGAGTGAAAAATATATATACTAAAAGATATTTTCTGATAAAACTAAAGGGTGTATTTAAGAGTTATTATATGTTTATATTTTTTCTGTAAATCTTCTAAATTAACAAATTTATTTCTCATTTTTACTTATAAAATATGCTAAAAATTGAATAACATTAAGTATATATATCTTGTTTCATGCTTTTTTAATATTGAATTATATCAATGCAATCAATGTTGCCCCCATATCTCATTTGAAAATTTTCTCCAATAAGTAATTATATATATTTCATTTGCCAATAAAAAATTCTAAATTCATGCCTTTATGTTCTTGGACTAAAATAATAATGATATTAATTATTAGTATTATTTATTGCTGTTGTTGTTGGGCTGTACCCACAGGCGGGAATTTGCCATCATACACCAGAAATTATGCCCCTCCCTTATAGGGCTAATATACATATGGACTCGCTCGTGTGGCCTCATGCTCAGATCCATAATGTGCAAATTGTCAGATTGCTATTCTCTTCTGACGTGTTTGTGACGAAGCAAACAGAAAAAAAAAAATATGGTAGATAATAAAACCAGGAGCACTATATATATTAGAAACGGGATTTGAAATTGAATTTTATGTGTAAATCAAGATTATCATTAAATAAAAAATGATGAAATAAATTTATAAAATTCAATTTAATGAATATAAAAAATTTGGAATTTAATTTCAAATCTCATCTTTAATATTTATAACATTTTTAAAATAAAAAACCTAACAAAAACCAAGTTTATTCTAATATATATATATATATATATGTGTGTGTGTGTGTGTTCACAACAACTATAGAAATTACGAAGATTAGCTTCTGAAGGTTATTTCCACATGATTTCATGGTATTCTTCTGGTTGAAGTTGATTTTGTTGTGTGATGTTTAGAGTCGGCCAATTCAAATTTTATTTCTTTTAATACGAAGACTTATTATATTCAGCCGTATTATCATGTCTGACTAAGCATATTTTGCCATAAATTGGATCCTTATCCTAATTATTTTTAAAAGAGACATTTGTGACGATAACTCAATACTAAATATACCTACTTTTTGAGTCGGATCATCCATCTGAATCACCTTTTATATATATAAATAAATTATATCTCTATTATTTTTGTTTGAATTGTAGTTTGAGTCATCTCGTCTTTTTCATTTTTTCCTAGAAACTTTTGAAACTATTGCATTGTAAAAAAAAAAAAAAAGATATCAATACAATATCAATGTAGAATTTAACTTTAATTTTGTTGTAAAATATATCGATATATTTTATAATTCGTCATAATTGAAATTTTGGTGCGAGAAATTGTTCATCACAGAAAAAGTGTGGATTTGATACACTTCACGTAACCGCGTAGACGACGGCGTGTTGGGTTATTAGAGCAAAGCGTTATTCCTTGTTCCATATCTGATACTTCAAAAGTACAAAGCTAGAAACAAACAGACAACAGTAGTCGGTACGTAACAAGTAAATCTGCCATTACTTATTTACTATATATGTCCTACCCACTATATTTTCTTCTTTCTCGATCCAATATTTCCCGTATTGTTTATACTTATTTAACCATTTTGAATCTCATTCCACTTAAGCATATCTGGGAAAATTGGAATCAAATCTACGTTACCTCATAAAATTTTGGTGCAGACATCGGTAGAGAAGACACGATGATGCTATCCATAGCAAATGTTATCGTTTTTCTTATGTGCAAATATCAACCGGATTGGCAGAAGTTTCACAAATTAAAAATTCGATCTCAATATTTGACAATTCGACCTCAATTATCGAAGTTGAAGCATGGAATTTTTCTAGATTTATTCATTTCTTAATTTTTTTCTGATTTTATTTTGATTTTTAAGGTAACTTTCTTCTTCAAAAATTCTATTATGTGTTTTTCTGAATTCCTTGAACTCTAAGTTTACAATTTTCACGTCAAAAGCTCATCGCAGTATCAGAATTATATTGGCACCTGGATTTCTAAATACCCCTTTTAGATTTACCGAAGTTTATATTTTTCTTGAGAAAGTTTCAATTCTTGGGACATGGATCTTGCTTCAGCAAACTTTGCTTCTATTAGTTTTATTTGTCATGGTGTCTGATTTCTTTTGCAATATTCCGGTGCTCCCTCCGTCTGTAACTCAGACAATGTATTGCCGGCAACAACACCGAGCAGAGTTCCGGCGACACAATCTCGGGCAAGTCATCCACTTCCATCAAGAACTATTCCCGTGAGAAATCCAGTAGCACCTCCAATAAACACAAACGCACCTATTTTTCAGGTCAGAGATAGTGTGCGATAAATCCTAGCTGACAACTCGCTAACGGCACACTTGGATTATTGGCAAAAGCTTTTGAGAACGATTAGGGTGGGGGTTTGAACCTATGATAAAAAAAAGTTATAATAATTTTATCTGAACACTCACAATCAACAATGAATTGAGCAAATTGACAATTTACTTGTATTAATATTTTACCTACTTAATTTATTTTTCATCTCAAATTAAAAGAAAATATACATGAAATGTACATGCTCTTCATTTTTTCAAATTTACCCCTCATTGTCAAGATCAATTTACCCCTTCAGAGTAATCCTAACCACTAGAATCATCATTCTTCGACAATTTTAGAGCTTATACTACAGTAGAAATGCAAATATATATTAAATATTTAACAAAAATTATATAGATTTCAATTGATATCTAAGCAAGCTTTATTATATATTAATTTTTTTGTTAGTTATACCACTGACGTGAAAAAAGATTACAATATTGATTTTTTTTTTCAGAAAGCCAATGCCTTCTTTTTTAATATTTTATATTTCATATTAGCTTTTTACAAATGACGTTAGATTTTTTTTTTTTTTTGCTAAAAAACCAACATTTCTTTTTTACATTTCAAGTAAGTTTTTACTAAAAAATTGAAGTGAAATATTTATATAAGATTTTCTATAACATCAATTTTTGGACTCTATTACAATATTTTATCAAATACATACTAAGTGTCCAAATTCTCATATACAATCTCAAATTTTATATAAAGAAAATATAAATAAAATTCTCTTAAAAAATTTATATGAAAAATTGGAGAAATAGAAGCAAGAAAGATAGTTTTTATATTTTAATCCATTGGCTTGGAATAAGAGACATATTTTATATTCGATGTCAGTTAAAAAAATATTAATAGTTTATTGATATGTGATACAGGATGAAGTGAAATCTAGGCTTTTAGGAAAGGAGCTGGACGAAGAGATTGAAATTGAAAATAAATAAGGAAAGTAAGTGTGATAATAAGGGAAATAAAATAAGATTTACTTTATATATAACACAAAAATATCACCACTCCTATAATTTTAAATGTTAATTATTTTAGGAATCTTATGAGAAGAACAATAACAATTCTTTTAAATTGACATTTAAAATTTTATCGTATTTTTAAAAATGTCACTATTCTCATATTTTAAAAATTGATGTCAAAAATTTCATAAAAAGAAAAGATGATGATTTAAAAAAAATTGGCATCTAAAATTTTGCTGTATTTTCAAAAATATCATTGCTTTTATAATTTTAGACATCAATTATTTTAAAAATTGATGTCAAAAGTCTCATAGAAAGAAAAGATAATAGTTTTTTAAAAAATTAATGTTTAAATGTTTTCATATTTTAAAAAAATCATTTTTCTCATTGTTTTAGACATAAATTATTTTAGAAACTGATGTCTAAAGTTTTGCAAGACTAAAAATCGATGTCAAAAGACTTGTTTGTTTATTATTTTTAAAAATATTTATTTATTTACTTTTAAAAATAAAATTTTTATTTGGAAAAATATTTTCATAATCTTTTTAAAAATTATAATTCTAAATATGTAACTTAAAATTAGAAAAGTAGAAACAAATTTTTTGTGTCTTCTTAATTTATTCTCTTATTTTCATGTCAATTTTGCAATTGAATGAAGCATTTTTCTTTAATCATCAAAACACCCTTTATTCATTATTTTATTTTAAATTTGAAAATGATTTTTGAAATAAATAATTTTTAAAAATAATATTTGAGAATAATTTTTGAAAAATTAAAAAATTAAATAAACTCTAAAATTTCTTTATATTTTAAAAAATATCACTATTTTCATGATTTTAGATATCAATTATTTTAAAAATTAATATCTAAATTCTTACAAAAAAAGATAACCTTTTTTAAATAAATTGACATCTAATTTTTTTATATTTTAAAAAATATCATGGCTTGCATAATTTTAAACATTAATTATTTTAGAAATCGATATCTAAAGTTTTGTAAGAAGAAAAATTAATATTTTTTAAATCAACATTTAAATTTTTTTCATATTTTCAAAAATGTTATTACTGTAATATACATTGATGTTCTTTTTAACTAACATGTATTAGGTGATGTTATTTTCACTTTTTGTAGTAGTGTTACACTGTCAAAATAATCCTAGCCACCAAAACCATTATTCTTTTACAATTTTAGGACAAATTGCTTCAACAAATCTTCAATAAAAGTTAGGTTTTTTTTATTGGAAGTAAAATAGCTCTAAGAATAAGTGTCAACTTAGGCCAAGTTCAAAGAAATAGAGAGCATATGTATTTCATGTATATTTTCTATCAAATTTTAGATGAAAAAGCATTTAATTGGGCAAAGTATTAATAATTAAAAATATATGTAAATGAATTTTAACATGTAAAATTATAAGTGAATTAAGTAAAAAAAAAAGAAATTACACATGGATAAAGCAAATTCAACCCATAAGATTTTATATAAAATTAGATTTTGATTGACTTTAATTATTATTAATTTATTATCAATTAACACTACTAATTATATATTCACAAAATTAATTTATTATGATTTTTAATCTATTTTTAAATGCTTATGTGGAATTTATTAATTTTATTAATTTTTAATGATATTTTAATTAATTATATACATTAATTTAAGGTCAAATTTAATAAAATAATAAATTAATATGTTATTTTATAAATCATCTTGCTGCTTTGGATTGAGATATTATTTTTGCATAATTTAAGAAATAAATAAGAGCTATATAACTTAATTCTTATTTAATTGATAATATACTAATCCAATATGGATCTTATTTCAAAGGTGATGTTGCACATCATTAGACATCAGTAGTCAATTATTTGAAGTCTACTCTGTTTCAAATATAATTAACTGCATTATTTTAACGTTTATTACATAAAATTTATATTCAAAGGATCTCCTTTAAATTGAGATTAGCATAGAATCTCTATTTTGCCTTACCATTAAGATCTACTAATTATCAATTTACTTTTATTTTATATTTATATTCTACTTTACAAGAGGGTTTAAGGTTTAAATGTTTTTTCATTTAATTGGTTTATTGCTTTTCTTTGTAAAATATTTAATAATTAGTTGATAACAAATCGTATTAATAGATTTAATCGGGTAATAATATTAATTATTTGAATAAAATTATTAAATAAATCAATTATTTATCATTATTTATTTATATGTAAAATAATATATAAGAGTATGAGTATATTTTATAATTTCTTTTACTCTGATAGTATGTTAAAATTTTTATATTATTTTTGTAAATTAATTTTTTCTAAATGATATATCTTTAAATTTATTATTCATTATATGCCCAAAAAATATAGGAATTGAAATGGATGTTCAAAGCTTAATTATTTACCTTTAATTCTTGGGTGGAATCATGTAAAATTTTTAATCTTATGAATGACAAGCATTTGGAACTTGCATTTCAATGAAGCATTTTGGGATTATGGGATCACATTATTATACACACACACACACATTCATTATTACAAAAATGTAAATAAACATCGAGTATTTAATGGATTATGCATCAATTTTCAACTGAAGTTTATTCCAGCATCATTATATATTGATTTTGACATTAATTCTATAACCATTGTAAAAATAATAATATTGATTATTATATTAAAAATAATCAACGTCATTTCTTTTGAAATGTTATAGGAAATAACATTATACGTTGATGTATAATGTTTCAAATACGACATCAATTTTATTAAATAACTAATATAGTATGTTTTGCCTTACCTAACCCTAAATCTCCTTCTGTTCAGCCTCCCTTGTCCACTTTATTTCCTTTACACACACTCCTATATTCATCCTTATGAATACCTTAACCAAAACAAAAACTAACATATAATACTATAAAATCTCAATTTTAATAGTTGTAAGTAATAAATTAAACAATAAATGTGTGATCACCACGAAATGTTATATCTAATATCATAATCAGATATAGGCACTTTATTAAATCTATCTTAATACTCATCGCTCAATATGTGATATTGACACTCCTTGAAAAACTATTCTTAAAGTTAATACTGGTAAATGACATAAACATTTGTCAAAACTAGATGTATAATATTATATGTTTTATACAAATAAATCATAGATATGCCTTTAAAAGCTAAAAAAATGATTAAAATTAAATTTCTTACATTTATAAAAATGTAAAAACTATATTAAAATGATATGTAACAAAATATGATCGATTATGAAATTAGATAGTAAATTACAAGCAGAAGCACAAAAATCAAACAAGTCTTACATTTATATATTATGCTTTTTTTTTCAAAAAGTACATAACCTCACATATTTAAATATGGGCTAACAATGTATTACTTCTATAAAATATTTAGTAAACATAAATACAAAATGAAATATTTTGCAAGTAAAAGCATAAAACTTGCAAGTTGAACATATCTATTTAGATAGAGAATCATCTTGAAAATCTTCTTAGGGTTAGAAAAATTTTAGAATGAAATTTGCAATTAGTGTTAATACTTTACTATTTTTATTTTCAACTTTTACAAAGATATTTTGTAAAAAAAAGTTGTAAAAAGATGTCATTTTCATTTAGACGTTAATTTTCTATACAAAACTGGTATAAAAAATGGTGACATCCTTTGTTCTAAATGACAAATTTTAACATTGATTATAAATTAAAAAATTGACATTTAAATAATAATGATGCGTTTTACTAGGAAATATTAGGATGCTAGTTATTTATGAAATAACTAACATGATAATGTTGAAATTCCACGATGAATATCTATTAAAAAAACCAATGTTTTATTATCTAAGACATTAGTTTTTAGTAAATGATTGACATCTTTTATATGATGCAACTTTTTTTGTTATTCGTTATCAAAAACAACTAATTGAAAATGATAACAAAAACATATACCAATTGATAATAATAATAGAAATACATAACAACTAATAACAATGTAGAAATTTGATTTGATTTGTTATTTTATTTGAATAATTGCTTCTTTTTATAAAATTTCTCTTATATTAGCTCTTTAGGGTTTTTAGAGCAATTTAGCTTGACTTGTTATTTTTAGCTTAGAATGGTGAATTTTATGATGAACTTAAGTAATATTACATTATTCTTGTAAGTTTTAATGATTTGCTTGAGTGATTAGATGTTATGGATAAGATTTGTGAAGAAAGGATGAATATGAATAGTGATTTTTATGAAAATTTTATAGTATCTTATAGGTGAATTAAATCTATTCATCAGATTTAGAAATTATTTTTGGATGGACTAAATCGATTTATCAAGAACTTGTGTAAGGAATTGATTCAATGGGCTTAAAGAGCTTTCTAAACGAAACAAAATTGATTCCCCAATCAATTAGGGAATCAATTTATCCCTCACAAAGGCTCTTTATTAGGCTTGAATTGATTTCTCAATTAATTCACCTTACATATCTTTAAAACTTTACATATTTTTAGAATTTTAATTACCTAGCATCCTATATATATGTTATATGATAATAAATGATGTTATTATAGATTGAGTAATGGTGAATGAACATGGTGCTTCATTTCAATTTGAAATTTTTATATTTTGCTTGTATGTATGGTATAATTGTGTAATAATGATGAAGGGGAGAATTCTATTTATGCTAAGATTTATGCTTTAGGTGCCTATTTATGAAAAGATTAGGCAAATCTTAGATAGATAAAATTAAGTTTGTGAAGAAATAAAAATAACTGTGAGTTGCAAGGTGGATTATCAATTTCAGTGATCCTATAAATGTTATCTTTGATGTGTATAGTGTATATGTGTGTTCATGTGTACTATACAATTTTTCCATGGCAGGTTGAAATAAGAGTTAGTAAATAGCCCATATTACCTTGTAATGATTGTGTATGTAATTTATATGTATACACGTTAGTAAGTCCCAGTAGGGAGTTATGTATTCTATTAAGGGATTAATGCAAGCATCCCATTTTTGTTTGATGAATTTAATTATTTAAATAGAATGTTAATTCACTAAACTCCAAATACTATTTTTCCATAGACTCTTTTTTAGATACCTAGATAGACACATTACTACCACCTCCACAACAATAGATAGAAATTGATCTCCGTAGAGCCTTCTGTTATTTTGTGAGGCAAGCAGCAATTTGAAAAAAAAAAATACAATTACTTTGTAATTATTAAGATTTGTAGACTTATCAACTAGGATCATGATTCTAAATGATAGGAATTAGTGTTGTAATGAAATAGATTGTATAAAAGACGATTGTTATGAGGCTTAGTTAAGTTAATTTATGCCTTGAACAATGAAAATATATAAATTAGTGTAACTTCTCTTTTAATGCAACCCTTGTATGTTAGGATATTATAAAGCAATGAAAAAGTTAAAATTTTAGTTCTCTGTTTGTTCTACTTCAATTGAAGATGTAAAATTCATTAACCTCTAGTGCACTCTTCCCCTTACTGCTAATACAAGATCAAGGTGGCAGAATTAGATTTAATAATTCCGCACTGATTGCCACTGTAAGTGGATCAGGACAATAACGGATGAAAATAATTATATAATCTGAGAACAATTTTATCTTTTTACAAGTTTTTAGTGAATTAGTTAGATAAAAATGTTAAGTTTGCTAATTTTTTTTAAATTAGTTGATTAATAATTAATTAATTAATTAAATCAACTATTTATCAAAGAGATAAAATAACATCAATTAATTAAAAGCTCTCAAATGAGGGAAATATATTTATATCAACAATAAACGATTATATTTTTAAACCAATGATACCCCAAGTTTTAACTAAATAAAAAATGTAACATTTTTAGCAAACACAAGTAGGCTAAGCATTTGGGAATCATCATATTTCCCTCAAGAATAAGCAAATAATTAATGTGAAGATGAGCATTTCTAGTTTCTAACTAAGTAACAATCTGGGAATAGTTTATTCATTGCTAAAACGAAAGCAAACATAGGAAGATAATGACTCATGCACAACACGACACGAGAGAAGAAAGAAGAAACGAATTTCTCATTCAACTCTACGCCTAACACTCTCAACCTCTCTCATGTCACGTGCTTTAGTTATCGATCGTTCAGAAATTCTTGACCACTTGCTGTATCTGCTGCTGATGCTGCATCATCTGCTCCAGATTCACGCGCGAGCATGATTTTATCATCTCACCAGCCAACGGAATCACCGGAAGGCTGTCGCAGTTGCAAATCTCAATCATGAAGCCATCTGGATCATGGAAGAACAGCTGATCCACTTGGATTCCACCTTCCTCTACAACTGCTCGCACGTAATCGATTCCCATCTCCACCAGCTTCTTCTCCACCGCTCCCATGCTCTCGCACTGCTTGTTTTTTACAACAAAACAAACAGGTTGTTCTTATACATCTCATTCATTCATTAATCAATCATAAACTTCTTTTAGCAGACAAAAAATGATGCGTACAAGTAAAAGCTAAAGCAATGTTTGTTTCTGTCTTTTTCTGCGTCGATGGGAATCAAAATGCTACTTTAACAATTCATTCACAAGTTGCACGTAAAATGTCATTTCAATCAAACAAGTCAAATCTATTTTACAATTAGAAAAGGACAATAATCACAAATTGATCACGAGTTTTCTCTGTAAAGCATTTTGTGTATATGCTCTCTCCGGAAGCTTCATCCTCTTTGTCTCTATGCTAGCACTTCAAAGAGTATTTCGTCTATTTTTTTTCCCTTCAAAATATAATTTTGTCCATATCAAATAATTTTTCTATCATTTCCACCGACCCTTCACTTATTTAAATTTGTCAAATTTCATTTCCTTTATTGTTAAAATGATAAAGACAAATTTTAAATAAATGAGAAACAAAATTGACAATAATAGATGAAATCAAAAAAGATTTAGCTAATTGAAAAACAAATTAAGTTAATAAAAAATATTTTAGAAATAAAATTGACACAAATTGCATTTTAAATAGATGAAAATGAGTGTTTATTCCTTTTTTTCAAAAAAAAGGCCGTAAAAATGGAATTTAATTAATTCAATAATGGATTCACATGTAATTCAATCGAATTCCAAGTTTTTATTTATACGAATCAGTAATAAAAGAGTAGGATACACCATTATAATACGTGAAACTAATCAATGCATTTATGTAATTTGATCGTTCTATCTTCGAGAGAATTCCAGCAAGCGATTTATGTGCAGATATAAAATATATTGGATGAATCCTATGGTCCCCTAAAGTTTTGAAATTTAAAGATAATATGACAACCTAAAACATTGTTAAAATGTAAACTTAATGATTTCAGAGGTTTTTTAATATAACAATTACCTACGTGTTAAGATAACCCACAATATTAATAATGTATTGAGACTTAATTGTAGCAACACTTGATGTTACTTAAATCTTTACCCTTTAGTGTTCTTTCTTCTTAGTTCAAATAGAACCAAGAATATTATGTCCACGTCAATCCAACATAATAAGATAAAACTACTCTAACCTGGAAAGATATGTGATTATCCTTTGGATTAATTTTGGTCTTCTTCGGCAAAGTCTCTGGCTTCTCTGCTTCCAATAGGTGAAGTCCCATTCCATAGCCAAATAACCTGTACAGTTTAAAAATTAAAAATTGTAGTTTCAAAATCCAACAATTTTCTTTGCTTAAAAAACATCGAATATTGGAAGAAAGTTTCCTCCTTTTTCTTCATTTGCCAGTACCCAATTGTAATTGAACAATAATATTTAAAATGAAACTCTCTTATTGGCTTTTGAGTAAGTGAGCAAAATTACCAGGCTCCATCAAAATTAAAAGAGCCAGGCCTCCTGATCGGGAAAAAGCCAAGAACATTCTGGTAGAAATTCATAGTTTCTTCCACTGATGTGCAGATTAAGGAGATGTGGTTCACAGACGTGAGATGCAGAGGATTATCTACACTTTCCTTCATGTTTTCTAGAGAAAGTTCCAAATTGAGTAGCGAAAAGAAAACAGAAAAGATCAAAACTTTGAGAAAAATGACCTAAAAAGAAGGGAAGATGAATTATTGGAGCAATGAGAAACAGAGTTAGTCTACGAACTTGACGTGAATGCGCGCCTCTATATAAAGGCCATGAGGATGCTTATAGATTGCCACGTGTCACAGGTGCCGGTGGGGATTTCTTTGACACGTCATTCCACGTTGCTGTGTGGGATCTTAGTGGGATCCAGGCTGGCTCGGCCGGGGGATAAGCTCCTGTGCAAACCGGAACCGGAACTACTCCAGCCTCATGGATAAGGACACGAAACAAAACTTCAAAATACGGGGCCATGGTCTTACGTAAGCACTCACATTTTTCCGCTTAATTCTTTCCTTACCTCCTGGTGCGTAGAGTAAAAATTATTAAAAAATTTATCAAATTTCCCCTTGAAATTTTAAGATGTTAATAAAATAGTTTCTAAATTACATTAAATAATTAATTTTATTTTCAAAAAATAATTAATTTTTTATTCATATAAATATTTGTGGATGAAATTATTTATATAAATTTATAAAAAATAAAATTATTTATATAAATTATTATATAAAGGTAAAATTAATTATTTAATATAATTTAGGAATTATTTTGTTAGCATTTACAGTTTCAAAAATGAAATTCATAATTTTATCAAATTTCAATTATAAAGAAAATAATTACATTTTGCTAAATTGCCCTTATTGAAGTATTCAAAATTAATATACACGTGAAAATGATGAATTATGGATTTTTTCAAGATGATTAAAGTAACTCATAACTGAATTCAAATTTTGACTTGAAAAGTTGACCTATAAATGAATAGATTTAAATTATTTAATTTTTATTTTAAATGGATCGAGTTTAAACTAATTAAAATTAAACTTATTTATATTATGAATTGCTCAATATATAAATATGTAAAATAAAAATATATGTAAGAGCATAGATATGTGTATTATAATATATTATTATATTTTAAAAATTATTTAGTGACATTGTTTTAAAACTTTAAAATAATATGTATTTATTACTAATATATTATTAAAGTAATTTTTAAGTATTTTCAATATTATTTCAAGAAAAATTTTTGGAAAAATTAAATTAATAGTATTTGATAATTTTTAATTTTTGAATTTATTAGAAAAATAAAATTTAAGGAGCAAAAATTTAATAAATAATTTATTATTTTTATTTTTATAAGATGGTAATTAAGTAAATAATTTTTTCTTCAAGTTTTATTTTTTCAAACAATTTATTAATTTTTATTTTTATGAGTTAAATAATTAAATAAATAAATTTAACTTTAAGTTTTATTCTTTTAAATAATTTATTAATTTAACTTTTAATCTTTTATAAGTTAAATGATTAGGTGAAATTAATTTTTATTTGTAATTTATAAATAAAATTTATGATTATTTGTAGGTAAAATAAAGAAGTTATAATTATTAATAAAAGAATTGAAAATTTTAGACTAATTCAACGTTAAGAATTCAGTTATGATCATGTTGTAACTTTATATTTTAAATCAAATTGCTATTTATATTACATTAAATGTGATTATAATATATAAGTAATAGTATAATACTACTAAATTTAGTCATTTATAATTTTTTATTTTATCTTGTTAAGTTATGAAAAATATTCACTTTCATAAGTATTTTAAATTATTAAATTATTTGCAAAATATTTTATTATTATAATTAACTTGAATTGACAATTTAAGTTGAGTTACTCATGAACCTATTTTAAGTCAAGCTTGAGTTAAAAAAGAAATTAACTATTTATATGTAAGGATCCTCTCTAATAATTATAATTGTGGTAGTTGCATTTAACCTTCTAAACGAGTGGAATTTCCATTTTTTTTAGAAATTATGCTAATCAACTATTAACATGACAATTGCAGCTATAATTTTTTAAAAAGATCTAGATTAAATACTTACTTCTTGCTTGTTTATATAGAAAATGAATAAAAAGAAAATTCAAAAAAAAAGAAGGAAAATGTTACACCTTTAAAAATTAGGATTTATTTAACTTATTTTTCATAAATAGTTATATATGTGTGTGTATTGTTTAATTAAATTATTGTTGATATGTTTAGGGTAAGAAATTAATAGAAGAAAATAGGAAATTATATTAACAATGTGATGAATAAAATTAAATATAAATTAGGGTATAATTAAATTTGAGTTAAGGTATATGAAAGAGATTTAGAAAATCATTTTTCCGTTTTATCTTGGAAACTCACTAAAATTATTAAATTGCCCTTCAAAATATTAAACTTTTTTACCCTTGGATTTTTCTTCTTTTCTTTTCCAAAAAATTTGGCTACTCCTTCCTCCCTTAATCCCAACTTCTCCTTCAATCCAAAATGAAACATAAGTTAGGGTATGATTAAATTTAAGCTAAGGTATATGAAAGAGATTTAGAAAATCATTTTTTCTTTTTACCTTGAAACTCACTAAAATTATTAAATTGCCCTTTAAAATATTAAACCTTTTTACCCTTAGATTTTTCTTCTTTCCTTCTCCAAAAATTTCGGCTACTCCGTCCTCCCTTAATCCCAACTTCTCCTTCAATCCAATTAAGCTAGAATCTATCATCTTCTTACAAGATTGAATTAAGAAGCATCATGAAATCATTTTCCACTCATTCCTAAATAAGTTGTTTCTTTTCTAAAATCAAGTTCTGATGAGATTTTTGTTTTTAAGGTATAAACTTGGAATTGAGTTTAAATGTGATTGTGAGGTTGTTATTAAGAGTGGAGTAACCACATTTCCAATATCTCTTTATCTCCTCAATTACCAATTAAGTAGATAATCAATTTAATTTAAGGAATTCCTTGTCAGAATATTTAAGCTCATTTGTTTTAAATTGAACATTTTGAGGAATAAACATAATGCTGTTAGGTTGTAGCTTGATTTGTTATTGATTTTTGTTAACTGAGCGTTAATTGATGTGTATAATAGTAGAAGATTGAGTTGGATGAGTGGTATAATGATGGAAAGATGAAAATTTGACCAAATCTATAGTAAATTAAAGGAGGTTTTGGAAAATCCAAAATTATATTTGAGGATGATATTTAAATATGGCTTTGAGGAATGCTTTGAAAGGTTTATATTTGGGCACCATATTTAAATATTAGCATATCATTTTACTTTTGGAAGCCTATATTAGAATATGGTACTTTAATGTAATCGAAGGGCTATTGCCTAAGGGCTTACATTTAAATGCCATGCTCTAATGTTAATCTTCAGGTTTGCTTCAGGATAGATATATTTGTATGGATCCCATTTTTTTGGACTCATATATTTGGCTATCATGCTTTACTATGCCTTCAAAAATTTCATTATAAACAATATGATGCTATTGTAGAAAGATATAAGATATATGTTAATTTATATGATCATGGATAAATGTGATTTTATTTGATTAATACATGAATAGCGCAAATGAATGTTTGGAATATGTTTATGGAAAATGTGAATTGTGGGGGGATGGATAATAATAAAATAAAAATTTATACCAAATTCGAGAATATTTATTTATTAACATATGATAATGCTGGTTTGGAGGAATAATACTGAATTTGTGAAGAAATAAAAATGATTGAAAGATGCAAAATGAATTTGCTTACTATATTTTATTTATTTATGATGTTGGATTGTAAATTTAATTTATTAATTGTGACTTCAAATGTTAATTGTTATATAAGAATTATGTTTAAATTTAAATATGATCATGGATGTTTTTAGCATGAAGTAAGTTATTTGTTTATTGAATTGATAATTCATTATTTTAATTTCCTTTCTTTTTTAGGCACTTCATCAGAAGCTCCTCCATCACCTCCACTAGTAGCCCAAAGGTAAAGACTCATTAATTTATGGATATGAGCAGTCATAGTCAATCTTGAAGTGCTATTATATGTAGTTTGGGGCTTTGTAAATAAACAAACTCGTTTTGTAAATGATTTTGAATGTATATATAAAATATGTCTATTACTTTAAAATTGTGATGATACTAATGATAGAATTAACTTAGGCCGGCGGTAATCGAAAAACTGATTCCGCATTGATCACAGTTTGTTTGGTCATGATATATAATACAATATTTTTTTTACTTGGTTGTAAAATAGAAATTGGATAAAAGGGAAAATGAGTAGAAAAAGAAGGGTGGAGTTCACAAAAAAATTTTCCGACTATGAGCAAAAAATGAGTGAAAAATGTATTTATTATAATTTTGCTCTTATTTTATGTAAGTTTTAGCAATTATTAACTATCATAATTGAAATCCCATAATTTATATAAAATAAATTAATTTAAAAATAATAATTAATTTTGAAGTAAATGTTAATTTATTTTTGCATAAAATAATTTATTAATCTCTTATTAATTTTAGAATGCCAAATAAAAAACAATGTCATTACAGGTACCACACACCTTCACGTAAATCGAAGGCTGGTTTGTTGATAGAAAATTTGTATTTATCTTCTGCCTTACTTAGCCCGACTTTTTTTTTTTTGGCTAGAAATACTTACCCCGACTTTGATTAATGAAATAATATGTCGAATGCTTATGAATGACCTTCCAAATGATACTGGATTGAAGAAATATCCCCAATGAAAATTTGGAAAATTAAAGTATTGTGAAAGCAAAAATAAATAAAAAGATTTTTTTTTCAACAAAATGTTTATAATGGCTAAAATTTGTTATTAATATTTTTATGAATGCTTAATTAATAATATTTTATATTTTATTTTTAAATATATATTTACAAAAATAATTATACATAAATATAATAAATTATAACTATAACTTTATTTATTATTGGCTATAAATAAATATATTAAATTAAATGATAAATTATCATTTAATTTAATTTAATTTTTTACTTACTTTTCTACGTAGACAAGTAAAAAAAATTTTTTTCTTATCCTTATTCTTTCTTCTAATTTTCTACACTTTCAAATAAGAAAAATATTTTTTATTTTTTTAATTTTTTTTGCATTTAAGCAGGAGTCAATGGTATGCATCCCGAGAAGAGCTGCCGATCATTGCTGCCATATATAAAAGAAAATCCGCCGATTGCTTTATTTTGATTTAATCTAAAGATTTCGTTTGGTGCATAACTAAAGCAAAAGGAGCAAACAAATCCCATTATCCCATCTTAAAATTATTTTGCGTAACTTTAAGTCAGCGGTCGGCATCAACTTTATTTATTAACAAAAGTTAGGTTAAGTAGTAAAGAAGATCATACAATATATTTTTTTTTTTTTGGTAATAAAAAGATCATACAATATTTATAGGAGGGATGTGCATTCTCTCCTCTCTTTTATTTTTTTATTTTAAAAAATACAATTTTTATCTTGAGATTTATTATTTTCATTAAAATTTATAATCTTAAATAAAAAAATTTATGTGTATTTTTCAAATTTACTCTATATATTTTTTTAAATAAAAATGCACCCAATCCAAATTCTTATATTAGTAATCACATCACAGTCCATAACTTGCCTGAATAAAATTGCACTAGGAATTAATTTGTGGTCCATGCTAAAAGGCTAATAACATTTAAGCTCTTGATATCTTTTCTTTATATAAAGGGGTTCCAACATCATAGTCCATGTTGATACAAAAACATTGTCAATCTTGGGAGCTTTGTTTGGTATCTTGAAGATTAATTTATAGTTTGGAAGTGTAGGAAAAATAAATTCATACGAAGAATTTAATGCGAAATTATTTACTTGATTCGGAAATAATGTTGATTTCCACTCTGATGCTTTGATTCACACGGTTTACAGGAATTATACTAAATTCCCTTTTATGATGATTTCACCCACTACCCAAATTACATTCGCTACAGAGAACACACAAAGAGAGAGAGAGAGGAAAAAAAAACTCTATTCTGATTGTAAAAATTGATGGAAAATACAAAGTCTGCAGTTTTTGTTTTCTCTGATGTGGTTGGGTACTGCACTTGCAGTTTTTCTCCATTTTCAATAATGGGGGAGGTGGTTATTAGAATAACCACCTCCAAATTTTGAATTTAAAATAATTTATTTTTTCTTTTTAATATATGTAAGATGTGGATTCCCATTATAAGTGTACCTTACATCTATATTTTACATCTCCCACTCACATATAATGGAATGAGTCACATCATATAACCTTCATCTCTCTTTTGGGTTTTCATACTTAGTGCATCATCGTGACCACATGAGCATGACGTCTTCTCAGGTGTTCTTGTACTAGAAATCCTAATGAAGGATCAGCACAAAACAACCCTATTTTTCATTTGTTTATATTATGCCTCGGATGCCCTAGATTATCCCATATACACTTTCCACTTGTAAATTTGATCCCTCGCAAGCTTTAATGTAAGTTCATATTACTATTCACATATGCATAATATCCACACTTATGAAGTTACTTAAATTAACTTTATACTGGACATGTCTTAGACACTAGCATAATTGTGTATATGTTGGAAAATCTTTCTTTCGCCCGCATATTATTTTAATTTGAAAACAGTTGCTTTCCTAGTATTTTATCTCTTAGACCGTTCATATCATGATCATAAGATGCATACTAAGATAGCGAGTACTGTATCATCTTTCCATGATATCATTAAAGTTGAAGGGTATCCATGAAAAGAATTTTCTTTTTTGGGACTCACACAGTAATGAATCAGGGATCTTTCACTTGCTTCCCATTTGTGGTTCTTTTACACATGTGGTATGAATCACATGCTACGGTATTTCCTTTTTAACATAAGGGCGCATGTCGATTTTATTAGTAATACCGTACAAACTTTAGTTCAGGCACACACGGTACCTAACCTGAATTCTTTCACATTATTGACTTCTCTTAATGTCTGTATGTGAAGAATTCATTATCTGGTTACAAGTATTGTGGAAAGTGGGAGTATCCACAAAAAACGATCCATATTTGTACTTTGGATCTTATCTCCACTTTGGAGGCAACATATTTTATTTTGTGTTACTTCTCTACTAAGTGAATATTTCATATTATCATGTTGGTGAACACATGTCTCATCTCTGCCCACTCCTCATAAATGTTAGAGGCGGTTGTTCATATGAGAGAATCAACCTTATCAATCTGTACAACATACATGCAAGACATTTGTATACTCATACACACACTAAAAAAATATTTGTATTTGAATGAAATATACTTTGTTCATTTCAAATTCGGAAATGTTTGATTACATTCTATGCATACTAAAAGACTTTACATGTTCAATATATAAATCTCTAGGTATTGGCTTAGTAAATGGATCTGCTATCATCTTTTGTGTAGAAATGTGTTGAACGGTGATCTCCTTTTGTACTATGGCATTTCTAATAAAATGATACTTTATATCAATGTGCTTAATCGTACTGTGGTACTTTGGATCCTTTGTATAGGCAATGGCTGTCTGACTATCACAATATATCAGGATAGGATCTAAGTTTTCTCCACAAATTCCCAAATGTTCTAAAAATCTTTTCAGCCATATAACCTCTTGTATCGCTGCAGAACATGCTATGAACTTAGCTTTCATTGTCGATAATGCAATGCATGTCTGCTTCTTGCTACACCATGATATGGCGCCATTATTTAGCAAGAATGAGTATCCTGATGTGGACTTTCGCTCATCTAGATCTCCTGCCCAATCCGCATCAGAATATCCAATTAAGCACAAATCTTTGCCTTGGTAGCACAATGCGTAATCAACTGTACCTTTTAAATATCTCAGTATTCGCTTGATAGCTTTCTAATGGCTTTGTCCAGGGTTTGACTGGTATTTACTTACAAGTCCGACTGTATGACAAATATCCGGTCTTGTACATATCATTACATACATAAAACTATTAACCGTATTGGAATAAGGAATTCTTTCCATTGCTTTCTTTTCATATTCATTCTGAGGGCACATGTTTTGACTTAATGGCTCACTCTTATTTACAGGGATATCTATAAGTTTGCAGTCTTTCATGTTAAATTTCTCAAGAATTTTCCATAAGTAAGTTTCTTGAGAAAGAGAAATCAATCTCTTGGAGCGATCCCTAATGATTTTGACTCCAAGGATATAATTTGCTTCACCTATGTCTTTCATCTCAAAATTTGAGGATAACCATAATCGATTTCAGATTATTCCCAGCTACTAGTATGTCATCCACATAAAGGGATAATATTACTATATTGCCTTCATATCGCTTGATGTAAATACAATGGTCTTCCTCAATCATTTGAAAGTCAAATGAGGTTATCGCTCGGTGAAACCTCAAATACCATTGTTTGGATGACTGTTTGAGTCCATAAATGGACCTTTGAAGTTTACAAACTTTCTTTTCTTCTCCTTTTTGTATAAAACCTACTGGTTGTTCCATGTAGATTTCTTCATCCAATTTTTCATTGAGAAAAGCGATTTTTACATCCATTTGATGTAATTCTAAATCTAAATTTGCTACTATGGCTAGGAGCAATTTTATGGAATTAAAACGCACAACAGGTGAAAATGTATCCTCATAGTCTATTCCTTCCTGTTGTATATACCTCTTTACAACTAACTGAACTTTATATCTTTCAATTGATCCATCTGCTTTCCTTTTAATTTTGAGAACCTACTTGTTCCCAATTGCCTTTCGGCCAGATGGAAGGTTAACTAATTTCCAAACTTGGTTAGTTGTCATTGAGTCTAATTCTTCCTCCATTACCTTCTTCCACTATTCCTTAGCAGGGCAACTCAGAGCCTCTTGTATTGTTTTAGGCTCTTCTTCATCTTGAGGAGTAACCATAAACGCTGATCCTTTAATTGAAAAACGTCTTTTGGGTACACTTCCTCTTTTACTTTTCCGTAATGGGGTTCCCTGTATTATGTAATCTCTAAAAATAAGATTTTCTTTTTCTCTCTCAGAACTCCCACTCGGAATAACAAGTACTCTTTGAGAGCTCCCACTCGGATAAGATGGATAAGACTCATTATTATCCATTTGATCTTGCTGTTTATAAAATGACATAATATGATCAATTTCACCTCTGCTAGGAAATTCATTTTCTAGGAATGTGGCATCTCTTGTTTCAAGTTCCGTTATTGTTCCATCTTCATTTTTACTGATGAAAACGTAACCCTTAGAAAGATCTGAATATCTTATAAAAATATATTTCTTCCTTCTTGGACCTAATTTTTCATATCTGTGGGAAGTATCATGGACATACACAGCAGACCCCCATGGTCTTAGTACGCTCAAATCAGATTGGCGTTTTGTCCAGAGTTCATAAGGTGTGGATGTAACAGACTTAGAGGACACACGGTTAAGTATGTAAGTAGCTGTCAATAAAGCATCTCCCTAATATGAAAATGGTAGATTTGCTTGCGCCATCATTGACCTAACCATGTCTAGAAGAGTTCTATTTCTTCTTTCAGCTACTCCATTTTGTTGTAAAGTGTCAGGGATTGTTAATTTTCTTATTATTCCCTTTTCTTCATAGAGCTCTTTGAATTATTTTGATAAGTATTCAGGTCCACAATCAGTTCTGAGCGCTTTGATTTTCTTATCCATTTAATTTTCAACTTTGCTCAAATAGAATTTAAAGCATTCTAATGCTTTTGATTTGTGTGAAATTAAATAGATATGACCGAACTGTGAGTAATAATCAATAAAAGTAATGAAATACCAAACTCCGTGCCTCGCCCTCACACTCAAAGGATCACATATGTCGGAATGAATTAGTTGTAATGGAATTTCTACCCTAATCCTTTTTCCGAACGATTTTCTAGTTGCTTTACCAGCTAAACAATATTCACACAAGGACATTTCTAATTTTGAAATTAGTCCTAGTAAGCCTTCTTTTGCTAGTTTAATCATTTTATTTTAATTAATATGTCCTAGTCTAGCATGCCAAATATCCATATCATTATTTAGATTGGAAGTAGAAGCAGTAAAGCAATCATAAGTAGAATTATCAACTGTATCTAAAATGATAAATCTATCAGAAATAAAACCAGAACCATAATATATATTGTCTTTAAAAATATTTGCAATATTATCATGAAAATTGATCGAAAAATTGTATTGAAGTAGGGAACTAATAGAAATTAAATTATGTCAAATATCAAGTGTATACAATACATCATGTAAAATTAAGGTCTTTCCTCCACGCAAATCCAATTTGCATGTCCCAATTCCTTTAACCTTAATCTTTGCGTTATTTCTAACGTATAGCCACCGCTATGACTCGATAATTGAGGGTAATCCATATAGGATCCTCTATCCTTGCTCACGTGGTTTGTGGCGCCTGAATCCAAAATCCATAAAGGATGAGATTTAATTAGAAAAACAGTACTAGAAACATGTGAAAAATGTAAATTTTCAGTATCCAAAAATACATTGTTCTGCTCATTTTGTTGAGTGCAATCTCAAGTAAAATGACCCATTCTCTGGCATGCATAACACTTGATCTTCTTTAGATCAAAGTTATTTGAGCCATTTCTTCCTTTCTTCTTTTTGAAGGTTTTCTTGCCTTTAGAATGGGGTCCAAATTTTTTCTTCTGGAATTTCTTATCTTTCTTGTATTTAGGCTTAGAATATGAGGGTCCTGAACCCTCTATTAGATAGGCTTGTCCAGAGGACCGATAAGCCTCCAAACGTTTATCCTCAAGTTCCAAATGTCACTTTACATAATCAAATGTAACAATGCTCTCATTATGAGTTAAGTTTACCTTCATGTGTTCCCAACTAGTAGGGAGTGATTTAATCACTGCTTGCACTTGCTGCTTATTAGAAAATGCATGCCTCGTTATTTTCAATTCATGAATCATGTTTGACATTTCTCTCAAATGTTGTTTCATCGGCGTATTAGGCCGAAGTTTATAAGTGTCAAATTTAATTGTGAGTCTTCTTAATTTGGAGGCTGAAGTACCATCAAATTTCTCTTTCCAGGCTATCCACATTCCCTGAGCAGTTAGGTATTTTTCGTATTCACACATGAGGTCGTTCGTCATTGCACTCAAGAGTGTGATGCGGGCAATACTGTTCTTCTTTTTCTAAACAGTATAAGCTTCAGTATCTCTCCTATGCTGAGTAGAGTTCCTTTGTTCAGGCTTAATCATGACATGGTTCAGGGTTTCTAGAGCGTTTTACTCTTCTAAAATGTAAGAAATTTTCCGATGCCAAATGTTCCAGTTATCCCAGTTTAACTTATCACCCTTGTTCAGCTCAGCAATTATACTCTTGCTAGCCATTCTGTTGAATCACAATTCATGAACATTTCTTATGAGTATACAATATCTTTTGTTTACATGGTTCTCGTATAGGACAATGATGATACTACTTAGTTCATGATCGGGAGTTTACATTTGTCATACCCCTATCGCATGTGTGTCTAAATATTATCATTATTTCCTAACGAGATCGTACTAATGTAAATGTTATATCGCTATCAGGACAACGCAACCGAAGAGCTCCCACTCAAACATATAATTTCTTAAGATATACACATTTGAAATGAAGATAATAAACATGTATTGATAAATAACTAAGTTCAAACAGAACAAAATAAGTTCAGGAAGCTAATTTAAACAATAAAAAAAACTTGAAACAATCCAAGGAAAAATTACAAATTCAATATTTAAAGTTTCTAAACAGGCTTCCTACTCAGAACTTAGGTTCTTCATTTCTTCAAAAGTGCTAAAAAGTTTAGGGTAGAGTTCTGGAGTGTGCTGGTCCAAAATAGTGTGAGTTCATGCCTTTGAGTGGACCTTTCAAATACAATCCTTTTTCTAAAATGCTGTGACCAACTCATCGTGCACTTTTCATATTTGGGAATTGTGAAAGAAGGATTGTCCTACTCCAATTATTTTTGAATTGTCAGAGTTCTTGCAATCTCAATTCTTCCATATATTTTTTGAGATCCATATGTCTTGTGACTCCGATCTTGTTGTCCTTACATAACCAAATGATTTTCTTGATTAATTTTCAAAAATTGTCATTTGGAATCTCGATCAACATGTAACGAACCCAAAGATAATTTGGGAACAGTTTCCTTCTTCGTTTGAGGTCTATTTTCAAGTTTCTTACTTCTTCCAAATAAGCATTGATAGGATGCAAAGTATCGGTATTTCTTTCGTATAGTTGGTGAAGCATGACTCTAAGATCGTTTGGTGTGTCCACCCAGTCAGATTCTCTCAGTTCCTCTCCAAAGTTCTCCACAAACCCATACGGGTCATACTCTTCCAAGAACCATTATTCCATAACTGAAAAAAATTTTAAATAAAAAAAATATGTCAATTTTACCACATTTTCAACACAAACAGTGTCATTGAAAATTTCAAAAATTCTAGAAAAATTACCAATGCATAAATCTCAATTTTTAAAAATTTAGAGATAAACAGAAATCAAAAGGACCACCAGACACGCCACCACGCACCTCCAAGTGCAGAAAAATCAGCTATAATTGGAAAATTTTGCAGAACCACGCACCCAGCCGGCATGTGCAGTCCACGCGCCGTCGTGCGTGGTGGTTCCAGCCACCGAAAAATACCAGAATCTTCAATTTTTTTGTCCTCTATGTATTGGTGTGTGACACGTGGTAAAATGACGTGGCAGTAGGCATCACACACCATTCCCGAGAGTGAAGAGAGGATAGAGAAAATAATTTTTTTAAAATTTTGTGAAACAATGTATTGTTTACTCATTTGTCAAAATGACGTGTTATTTACGTCGTCTTTAACCTCCAGCAGGTCAGACCGAGTCGATCCAACCCAGTTCGCGGACCTAGTTGACCCAGAAACTTCAAATGGCCATAACTTTTGATCTAAAAGTCCGATTTGAGTGATTCAAAAGCCTACAAACTAAAAATTTCATCCTCTATCATTTTAATATAATTTTATGGCCTAAAAAATTAATTTTCTAAGGGACCCAGTATTTGAAAAATTACAAATTTTATAGCAATTTGTGTGTTCTGGTTGTTCTCTAATGTTCGGGGATGTTTTATGAAAGTTTTATGTGCATTCATTACTATTAAATTCATCCTTAACAGTCTCATTCCAGAAATAATAGAATTATACAACCAAAATAAAATTCATATTAATGGCCAAATTAGTTCATCAGAAGAATTAAAATTAGTTAAACATGCTTTTAGGTCAAAATTAAAAAGCATTGAACTCAAAACATCTCATACATTCATCTAACTCAGAGCATCTCATACAATTCATCACATGTATGGGGAAATATAGACATCAATTTCTAACCAAGCTCTGATACCAATGTAGGAAAAATAAATTCATACGAAGAATTTAATGCGGAATTACTTACTTGATTTAGAAATGATGCTGATTTCCATTCTGATACTTTAATTCACACAGTATACAGGAATCACATTGAACTCCTTGTCACTTTCACGATGATTTCACCCACTACTCAAATTACATTCGCTACAGAGAACAGAGAGAGAGAGAGGAAAAAAAATTCTATTCTGATTGTAAAAACTGATAGAAAACACAAATTTTGCAGTTTTTGTTTTCTCTAATATGGTTGGGTACTGCACTTGCAGTTTTTCTCCATTTTCAATAATGGGAGAGGTGGTTATTCTAATAACCACCTCCAAATTTTGAATTTAAAATAATTTTTTTTTCTTTTTAATATATGTAAGATGTGGGTCCCCATTATGAGTGTACTTCACATCTATATTTTACAGGAAAAAAAATGTGAGGTGTGGGACACGTATAAAAAATGGATTTTTTGTTCACGGTCAAAAAAATGTGATGCGACCCGAAGCAGATTGCAATATAAAATAAACAGTACTCATAATCCATTTTTAAAAAATAATCATATCAATATTTCAGGGCTATAATTACCATACCTTAGGTATCAAAACCCCAAGGAAGTGGCACAACTCCATCCGTGAAATTAGAGGAATGGGAGAAACCTATTTATATATCATTTATGTATCCAGCCTCTGTATATTTATATATTACTAAAAGAGATCTAATACGTTGGATTGGGCTTCCGATATTTTTGGTTTGGGCTCATATTAATTGAATATGATTTAATATTGTAATAAATATGAAGGGATTAATTAAAAAAAATGGCATAAGTACAAAATAATATCCTAATTATTATCGAAATGTTATCCAAAATATTACTAGTAACTGAATCAGTATGTATTACTACTATTTAATTTATTATAAAATTAAAATTTAATAGTATTTATATACTATTATTATGTAATGGTTATGAAAATTAAATTTAATTCAACACTCATTTTTATTTTATATTTATTTATTGGTTTGATACATTAATAAATATTATAAAAAATTTACATTATCATACATTACATATAAATATAAATATAATGAATCAAGCAATTATCACAATGCCTTTAAAAGAAAAGATAAAGGTATGAGTAAATTAAAAAAGATAAAAGCTTAATGAACATATTTTTTGTTTTTATTTATCTATAAAATAATTATCTACTTAAATTTGACAGTAATTAGTGTAAATATATTATTTATTATAATGGAAAGTTGTAAAATTATAATTTAAATAATTGGTCATGTTAATTAAATTAAGTTAGAATATAATAACAATCAAGGTAATTAGTTTATTGTAGAGATGTACATGAATTGAGTCATTGGATTTCAAATTGGACTATTTATACATAATTATATAAAATATAATGACCCAATCTTAAATCAAACCTAATTAATTTTAAAAAAATGGTATAGTTTGACCTGAGTAAATTTGTATATTTGTATATGATTCGAGGCTCATCCTAAAAGTTTAATTACTTTTATTTTTTTATTATTTAAAGTAACAAACAATGTTTCTATAAAAATACATATTTAAAGAGATAATAAAATATTTAAATATATAAAATATATAATTATATCAAATTAATTATTTTTATATTAAAAATAATTAGATATAATTATTTTTATAATATATAATTATATCAATAAAAATAAATTTATATAATTAGATCGGTTGACTTATTTTCTATTATTATAATTCTAACCTAATTCGAATATTAATTAGACCATAAAAAAAGACAAATAAATATTGAAGTGATAAAAAAGGAATTTAAATGTTGTATTTTTTCAAGCTAGACAACCTTACCCAACCTATATATAGGTCTAGTTTAATGGCATCAATTCATGGTCTTACACTAAAGGTTATGGGCTCTCCTCTAAAGAATCTAAATTAATTTTTTTTAATATTATATGATTAAACGAAGTAAAAATAATTTCATCGTATGATGCCATGTGACATAAATCAACCACTATAAAATGTCATATGATAAAGACCAAACCCTATTCTAATAATATATATATCAATACTATTTATTTACAAATGATACTTAGGGCTAATAAGCTAGCTAATAAGCTAACTAATAACAAATAAATTAATTAGTAACTCATAAATTAACAGTTAAAATTGTAAATGATATATTAATAGAAATAAATATATAAATTTATATAATTTATATTTATCTAAAAATTAAATTATATTAACATAATTAAGATGTTCAAATAAAATATAACATATAAAATTTAATTAATTACTTCCTCCATTTTTATTTATCTGTTATCATTAACCGATTTTACACATATTAAGAAAATAGTTTAATTTATTTATTTTTAGTAAACTTTATAAGATTATCCTTTATGCATAAAATTTAAGATAGTTAAAAATAGAGAAAAATATAAGGAAATAAATACAAGTTGATTAATAGTGTAGAATAATAAAGCATTTATTAATGAAAAAAAACGGTAAATTTAAAAAAAATGTTTAATGCTTCATTGAAATTTTAAAGTGATAAATAAAAAAGAATAAAAAAACTTTTCAAAGTACTACAGATAAAAGGAACGAAGGAAGTATATTGTATGAATTTATATATTTTTTACTTGTAAAATTTTTATTTTATTATTATTTATAATAAAAATATAATTAATTATATTTATAACATTACATGTTTATTTATATATGTACTTTTATATATTTATAATTTAAAATAAGGATATAATTATGTTAAAATTAAATTAATTATATTTTATGATATTAGAAGTTAATAAAAATTGAAGAGGTAATAGTTTATAAATTATAAATTATAAGTTGTTTAAAGTAACTTGTTAAATTAAAATTTATTTTTAATAAATTAGTACATAAAATATTTTTAAAAATTAATTTATAAGTTATTAACTAAATTAATAAATTATAAGTTAATTTGTTTATCGTGTGAAATAGAATCTTATTATTAGTACCAATCAAAGGATAGGCCTTCAAAGGAACCCTTAGCCATTTGCCTTTAGCCTTGGAATGATAAAAATTCAATGTAATAAATGGTAAAATAAAAACCTATTTTAATTCTTATAAAATTAAATTTTTATCAATTTTATTCTTGATTAAAAATTTATATCGACTTAATTTTTTATAATTAAAAATATTTAAAATTTAGTTTTTTTATATATAATAATTCAATATTTTATCTCATCTATAAAAAAAATTAAAATTTGAATATTTTTATTTTTATAGGGACTAAATTGATATAAATTTTAATTATAAATAAAATTGATAAAATTTTAATTTTACAGAGATTAAAATAAATTTTTAACCTACATGGTATTGGTTCGTGTTCCTCCACCGGCCATGGAAGTTTAACATTACCGGAAAAAAGTTATAGAAATTGTCCGTCGACTGTCTGTCTCTTATAAGGTCAATTTCATTAAAAGGGTTTTTGATTTTTTTTTAATTGATGATATAGAATGTACTTTGATAAAATGGATGCAATAATTTGTAATATAAAAATATTTAAAGGACTCTTGATCACAAAATTACGCATGCCAATAGATGTAGTGCAAGTTATGTAACAAACGGAATTTATTAGCAAAATAGATAGAGAATGATATTGATATTTCTATAATTTTAGTAGTTTTAGGGTGTTATTTTTCAAATTTTGATAGTATAAAGAAATGAAATTTAACTACTCTAAAATTAAAGAAAATAATTTATATTTTTTTATTTTTATTTTTATGATTTAAATTTAATTCACTATCAATGTAAATTATCTTTACACTATCATGTACATTTACATGTTGTTATGTTATTAAAAAATTGTTGAAATTCTTTTATTATAATGAAAATTTTTTAATTATTCTTACTTTTTTAATGATATGTTTTCTTCCAATTTATTAATAATATAAAATATTTTACACTGTCAATTTGATATAGTAATCACTACTTTAATATTTGAATATGAGTAAAGCAAATATATACATTTATCTATAATACATATATATAATCCTATGTTTAAATGAAATATTTACTTTGAAGAGAAATTTTCATTTTATAAAAATATTTAACATAGCATGCTATAAAATTTTTTGTTCGAATAATTATATATAATCTCATGCTTTATTAGAGGCAAATAATGAGCAGTTACATAACTTACTTGCAACCAAGTTGAACTTTTATAACCCAGTGGTGGAGGAATGTAAATTAATCCCATCTGTTATATTGAATTTTTACTGGTCCAACGATATTTAAGACACTCCTTATTTATTCTTTTTGAGCCATTTCATAATAAATACCTTTTGAGGGCCGTAAACATGGGGGGGGGGTATAAAACTTAAAAATCTCGGTAATTTGTTACTATATGTTTAACATTATTTAGTCAGTAAGTACAAGTATCCTATGCCTTGTAATTTTAGCCAAGGCACGGAAGACCTCACATATTTCAATGATTTTGACAAGAAGTTCTAACATTGAAAAATCATTTAAGCTGTTATTTTAAAAATCATGAAATATTGTCACAAGTTCTCAAAATTAATAATGTCATAGATAAAACTACGATATTAAAAGTTTATGTTAACATTAGATGAATGTAGCAAAGAAATTAAATAGATGTATCTTAATTCATATAATAAACAAATCGTTAACTTAAAAAAAATAATAAAATAAGTTATGAACTTTTGATTCAAGTAATATTTACTATTAAAAAGTATTTTACATTTAAGATTTAATCTTTAATTTTTATATTTTGTAATTTAATTATTTTTATTATTAAAATAAATAATAAAAAAGTATCAGCACGTAAAATGAGACAATACATAAAAGAAAATAATTATGATATAATTATGGTGTAGGCAGAAGCAAAACAAATGATATTGTTTTGAATTAGTTAGGTAGAAGAATGCGAAGGACACCAATTCTATCTTGATCTTGTCACCAAATTGTTCTGAATCATATATGCAAATAGAGAACCTAACTTTTACTAATTTAAATTACAGACAGGCATATGATTTGCAAATAGACACCCATGTTAGTGGTTGTGACAAACAAGCATAGTTACATACTTGTCTCACACATATGAAGCTATAAATTAGGTACAGCATCATCACAACCAAGATAACAAAGTTAATTAAATTCTTCTATATCTAATATTTATTTTTATTAGTAAAAAGTTACTGCGTCCAGGTAAGTACCAACCGATACAGATAATTAACTATAATTTGGCGTTACCTACGATAATGTTGGGCTAGCTAATTAGGATGGTACATAAATATATGCAAGCTAAACATTAGGAAGATAAGTAGGTGGAGTGGACAGCTTGAACATTTATTCGTTCGAATTCCAATTTAAACTTATCCAACCTTAAATAATTGAGCTCCACCGTGATTTAAATGGAAGTTGAAATGATTTTATTTGAATTAAAATACAATGTTTGTTATTTAGTTCATGTTTATCATCCAACTTGATATAATGAAACTCGAATTTGAGTTTAAATTACACACGAATCAAATGAATTTTAAAAAATAATTTGTTATATATATATATATATATAAGATAAAATTTGTGTTATATTATTTATATTTAGTATAAAAATAAAAAATATTTTTTATTATTAAATACGTTCTAGCATGAATCATTTAAGTTGAGTAATGTAAAATTTGTGCTTAATTTATATATTAGCTGAGTTCAACTCTATCTATTTAAAATCAAATTTAAATTAATTTTTTTAATCTGAGTTTGGGTTGTTCGTAAATAATTTGAACTTCTTAAGTTGCCTTTTGTCATCATTTTTCTTCTTAATACAGTCAAGTTTTTTTTTTTTCATTTTTTTTTCTGGGGAAAGATTTAAAATACTGCAATAAATTCCCAAAACTTGGCGAACTCGGCCGACAGACAACATCGTTAAGCAAAATACATATAGTCGGCCACGAGGTGAGTCATATATAGATATTTTATTTGCGAGTAGCATTTTGTTTAAAATGCTATCTAGGAAATGGAATACCAAGGGATAATGCGTCAGTAGCCCTGCTGGGGCAATTTGATATTGAACTTAGGGTTTGAATATGTTGGTTTGTGATTATTCTTATTTAAAATTATTTTATTTTTTGCTTATTGTTCTTGGAAGTTCTAGAGGAGGGACATTTTTGAAATTTGGTAGGTGCAAAATTTTTGACAACATTCAAATATGATTTGTGATCATGTTATACATAGGATTCTCCTAGAGGAAGATCAATAAATCAATGACGTCTTGTTATTAATTTTAAGCATTTCATAAGAGAGTTGAAAATTTTTTATATCTTTGCCGAGATTAGAAAATATGAGCAGCATAATTTCAATTAAAGAGTTATTAAATCGTGATAGTTGATATAAATGATCTATATATGAATCATCTCTTAGCAATTTTGTGTGTGGATGTAATATTTAATAAATATTAAAAAATTTAAATTTTTATATTGAAAATTGATAATTTTACTTAATTCTCATATATGAGAAATGATTATCAATATAGTATTTCAAAAAAAATATAAAATTTATAAAATAATATCTATTTTTATTGAATTTAAAATGCTAAATTTTATAACTAAAATTCTTCATTTATAATATTTAGATATAATTCATAAATTTTATGTATTTATTATTAAATAAAATATCCTAATTTATAAAATTTAAACTTCTTAAGAATTGAATTATTAACTTTAATTTTTAAACTCAAACCCTACGTAGATGTATTTTGCGACGCTGCAGGCGGAAATTCGCTCAGGCTTGTGAATTTGTTGTCGTGACTCGTGATTTAAAGTTTGTTTTTCACAAAAAAAAAAAAAAGGAAAAAGAAAAGTTTGAACTTCTTAATATGCTTTTTTGCCAAGTTGTGCCCAATCTTTGGTGACACTTTGCGGTAGAAAATAGCTTAATTGTCATTATCGCATTCTTTGAAAATTTATATATTTTAAAATTAGAGAAAGCGAAGCTCCGGTTCAAGAAAAATAAAACCAAGTGTTTACTTGCGTTGGGTTTACAAGTACCAAAGTACGATGACGAAAGAGAGTGTAATACAATTTTGTGGTTGACAGGTCCTCATCAAAGTAAAATTTGCATGCTCAGATCCCTGTCAACATGCACAACAGTGCACCTCTATATATATATATATGTATATGGTTGTTTCAGAATTGAAAACTGGAAAGGGTAATTGAGTGCAAAACCAGCTGTTCCTTTCAAACTATTAATTAATTTCTTAATACTTTAAATACACGAAACTAAGTCTGTGGGCGGCCATGGTATTCAGCACTCATAACCAGTGGTAATCTAGTCATCCTCTTCATTTTGTTTTTAAATTAATTTAGCTATGTGTTGAATCCAAGTGTAAGATTGGAGAAATATGACCTCTTCTTCCATATTATAATAATTAAGAGCTGCTTGCTAGTACTTACTTACGAGTGATGAGAAAAACGCAATATTACATCTTTATATATTTTGCCCTATGATATTTTTATTAAAAAAATTTATTTATTTATATTAAATAAAAAACAACATATTACTTTTATGTTTTGATTAAAAAATAAAAAATACATTTTATTCATCTGCATTTTTATTGATTTTTACTTAATTCACCTATATTTTCAAAAGTTATAATTTGTGTACACGTATTTTTAAATGTTTACACTTTACGTATCTAAATTTCTTTGTCTATTTTTTAATGTAATATTTTATAATAAGTGAGTCAAGTAAATTTCATGGGAATCATAAGGGAGTAATTAAATTATAATATTTTTATTTTTATATGAGTTGATATTTAAAATTTTCAATTGAGACTAAAAACAAAGTGCTATTTCTTTAATTTAATTTTACAAATTATACGTTATTGGTATTTGATCTACAAAAATATCTATAATAAAATACTCAAATTTTATTATCTATAAATATAAAAGTTTCATTATTTTTTTTACCCGTGCCATGTATTGTAATAATTTTTTTTCGCATTGCCAATATGGTTGACCTATTGATATCAAGTTATTATTTTAACTTATAAGCCACATGTTTAATGTAATAAGGTGTCAAATTAGGATCAATACAAGGGTGGAGGACTCTTGAAATGAAGTGATAGGCTCACTCTTTAATCAGTAATTATAATTTAAATCAAATATTTTATAATAAGGAAGCACTTTTATGGTAATTCTTAGGAAGGATAATTAATGCCGGTAATTTTTAATTTTCTCTCTCTTTTTTGCAATAGAAAAATAATTTTTAAGGTGTGTTATTAAAATAATGAGATAAGACTAATATATTTTAATTTCAATTAAAATTTTTTAATAATAATTTACCTAAATATAAGAAAGTTACACTTCATCCATATATAATTTCATTTGATTTTACTTAATTCATTTATTTTGAAATTTTCTATAAAAAATTTGGATAAAAAAATTTAGGTGGGTAAATTGTTAATATTAGAAAGTAGATTTGGATAAATTATAATATTTGAAAGTACAAGTAATTAAAGTAAAAATTGATGAAATTATACATGAATAAAATATAATTTTTTCTCAAAAAATTATTATACTTAGTGGCATTAGAGTAGAAAAAATTAACTTCTTTTTTGAAATAAATAATATTATTTTATTACTATATTTTTAATCTTCATATTTTATAAATATATTCTTACAAAAAATATTTTTATTAAAATAAATGCATCATATATTTATTGATTGTATCTATTATTTAATCAATAGCAATATATACACATAAAAATAAAATTTTAAATAAAAATAAAAATTATCATTAAATATAAAATTGTAAAATAAATTTATAAGATCCCATTAAATATATATATAAAATTTGAAAGTCAAGTTCAATTTTCGACACCCATTGCATTTTTGTTAAATCAATGTCTTTTGTCATCGATTCGAGTTTCCAAATTGTAAATGATTTAGACATTAACAATAAATAAAGTCAGTCCTCATTAAAAAAAAAAAAAGTCAGTTGAATACTTGATATCTCATAATTGGTCAGAATGGTCAGTGACGTCACAGGGCAACCGATGCAAATCATGAACTAAAAAATTAATATGAATTAATTAAGAACAAAGTTATTGTTCCCTCCCTCGCACAGCTAACTAGCGTGGCGGTGTTTCGTATGAAGCACTCATTGCATGCATAACCATTGCTATTGATTTGGCATTTCCAATAAAAACATTCGAAGCTCTTCTTATGTAAAATAAAGTTAATAAATAAAAATAGATAAAATTCATAATTTTATATTTAAAATAATAAAATATTAATAAAATAATTTTAAATTATATAAAATCATAATTTATCATATCCTATTTTAAATGCATATCCTGTTTTTGCATAATAGGATTATAAAAATTTGGGAGAAGTTACAGGTCATTTGGTGTGTACCAATTAAATAAGTTCATGGATATTGAAGTTGCACAAGTGGTACTCCTAAAGTTTTCGTTCGAATTCCTTATGTTACGTAGATGAAACAAGTTTGTGGTGATGGTAAAAAAGGATCTTTGAATGTAGCAATTTCACCCCTTAGTCATATTATTCAAATACAAAATTATTTATATGAATATCTTTATATATGAAATTATATATGCAAATTATTATTTATGAATAAAATTATAATTTATATAATTTAAGAATAATTTTACTACCATCATAAAAATATAACTTCAAACCTAAGTTCACTTTTATATATAGTAAGATAATAGGTTTAATATTGAGATTCACTTGCAAATATTCTTTCCATTCCTTTTAAATATTATTTTAAAGAAAATAATTTATTTTTATTTGTCTATTATTTTATAAAATTATGGATGTATTTATTTTCTTTTAAATATTACCCCTATTATTTAAATAAATATTGAATAACTTTATTTACCAATTAATTTTTAATAAAATATATATTAATAAATTATAATTAATCTATTTTAAAATTAAATTTATTTATTTATTATCTTTTTTAATCTTTATGTTAAAAAAATGAAGGAAGTATAACCCAAAAGCGAATGATGAATTTAGACAATGAATATAGATGGGTTAATTACCACTAAAATAAAATTTCAATTGCAAAATTCATTTTATTTGATCCACTTGGAAGCCTCAATCCAAGGAAAGCCATCCATTAAGGGTATACTTTCACACAGGATTGGATTACTCTAAAATATAAAAATATATTTTAAAAGATAAAATATAAAATTATAATTTTTGACAAAAATTAAGACAATGATTAGTTATAAATTTACAAATTATTTTTTAATTTATTATTTATTAAATTTAGACTTTTTGATTTTTTTATCAATGACTATAATATTATATTATATTTTTTAAAATATATCTTACACAGGAGTTCTGACTAAGTAATGGCCTTATTAGGCAATTTATGACTTATATTAATAGTTAGTCAATAATTGATTATTTTAATTAATTATTATTGCTTATTTATATATAAAATTACATATAAAATATAAATATATTTTATAATTTATTTAAATATTTTTTATTTTAATAATATTTTATATTTTAAAATAATATTTATTTGATTAATTTTTTATTAAAATTAAATTAAATAAATTTGAAATACAAATAATTAGTAATATTGAAATAATATTCCTTCGTATTTTCTTATTCACTAGTAAACTACATATTAACATTATTTTATAATTCAATAATTTTAATTAATTATTTTAAAAATAAAAATTATAATTATTTATGTATTTATTCACATATAAAGGCAAGTCCTATAATTAAATCCTACAATTAAGCATGATACGAGACAGAAAAACTATTATAATATACGTAAGAATGAAGATTTAAACAAAAGTAATTTGGAATTTGTTATATTTGTATATGTTTAATTTCAAAATACATACTATGTTTTGGTGGGATTATCTCATCAAGATAAAAAAGGAATATTGATCTCATCATCATCATCATCATACCCAAAGCTGGGAAAGAAAACATCTAAATGCACACAAAATTACAAGGCAGAAAGAAAATCAACTGAACGACGTCATCAGAAAGCCTTGTAATTGAATCAAATGCCACAGAAATATTTCTACTTAATTTAGATGGAGTTAAGGAACCTCACTTGTACGAGAACTTGATCTGCCAGATCCTGTAGAAGCTCTTGAGGTTTTCGAATTAAAACCTTCCAATCAGCTTCTACTTGATCTGCTTTTTCTTTGGTGAATTGTTATTCGAGATTTCGCTTCAAGCTTGTTTAGCAGTGGTGGTCCATGGAGGCAGATTAGAGAAAGGGTGAGAGGGAGATCGGAAAAAGGGAAAGAAAATGGAGAAATCGGGAAGAAGAAGGAAATGGATTAAGACAAGGTTTCAGAGCTTTCTCAGAGCTTCTGAAAGAAGCTGCGAAAGGAAGCAGAAGCAGGAAATTATTGCTTAATAACATGACACGTGGAAAGCAAACATATAACGATTAATAGATAAATTTAATTTAATAGATAGATTTATTTATTATATAGATCCAGCAACACCTACAAAACCCATGGGGGACGGGGGTTAGGGGGTGCGGCGATTATGAAATTATTTAAATTTAACTTTAATTTCGTTCAGGTCCCATGTAGCGACTATTGAAATTATTTAAAAAAGCTTTAATTTAATAATAGATCCGACGACGCCTACATCCCTCTTTAAGTTAATGGCTATGAATAGAGTGGGTACAACACTTATAAAGTTTTTTTTTTTTTATAGAAACCGGAAAAGATAACCAGAAAAGAAGTATAACTACAGCAGTATGGGGGTATATACACAAGAGTTTAATAACAAATAAGCTATCTTAGGGGATCCTCAAAAATATTAAAAGTATTGCTATATACATTAGACTTAGCTAAAAAATCTGCTACTTGGTTTGCTTCCTTACACACATGATTAATCTTCAGTTGGCCCAACTGGGAAAGTAAATTCCTGTATTCTTTAATCAAGTTGTTGGTAAGAGAGAAATTGTTAGAATTGATGTTAGTAACAAAAGAAATAATAGATTTAGTATTTATTTCTATCAAAAGTGAAAAAAACCCTTTATTTCTAACAAGAAGTAACCCGTTTCTTAATCTTGTGATTTCAATAACAAAATTAGTACAATTCCCAAGATCTCTTGTGCAGTCAAGTCTCTACTTACCATTTCAATTTCTAATAACTACAGCACTACCCGCCCTTTTAGGATTGTTTTTTACTGCACCATTAGTATTTAGTTTAAAAAAACTCATGGGAGGAACTTTCCAACTAATATTCACTACTTGTTTATTAAGCAGTTTTGGGGGAGTGCCAAAATAGCCCAAAACTCAAAAGTTTTTCTTAAAGTAACAACTTTGATATCAATATTGCCTAATTCATTTCTAAAAATTTTGTTGTTGCATAGGAGCCATAGGCTCCAAAGAGCAAAAACAAGGATTGATTGCCAAGAGACTAGACTATTGCAATTTAATTCATTAGTCTTAAGATTATGGTATAACCGAATAGAAAAATTTAAGTGAAAAAAATTTGCCATAAGGAAGGGACAAGCAGAGAATTCCAAAAGGAAGACTAAGTGAAAGAGCATTCTTTAAATAGGTGGGCTATGTTATCTATACCTCTATCGCAAAAAATACAGTTTGGAGCCATGTCTATGTCTTTAGTGATCAGAAACTTTCAAGTAAGAAGTCTATTCCAAACTAATAATCAGATAAAAATTTGAATTTTAGGATAAGCCTTAATTTTCCATATCTAGTTATAAGTTTAGTTGTCAATGTGCAAAAATAATTTTTAAAGAAAATGATATACATTTTTGACAGTACAAAAATTAGACTTAGATAAACCTCACACCAAACGATCATTCTTATTTATCAAGCATAAAGGAGTACCAAGGATAGTATCTTTCAACTCATGAGGGAGGTTGAGGGGCAAATTTTCCACTTTCCAAAACCCATCTCTAAAATAATGATTAACAAGTTCTTATTTCAAAAACTATGGAAGGGGGCTAGCAATCAAGTTTTGCAAAATACCATCATCTAGCTATCTATCATACCAAGACCTAATTTTTTCCCTATTACCTATAATCCACTTTTGATCGTGAGCAATAATGTCTTTTGTAGATTTTAAGACTTTCTAATTATGGGAAAAATCTTTACAAATTTGCAATTGACCTTGAGCATTGGTATTCAACTATTTTGCCTTTAAAACTTGGACCCAAAGTTTACTATTATCATGAATTAGAGATTAGGCCAGTTTAGTTAAACATGCTAAATTCATTGTAGAAAGATCCTTTATGCCAAAGCCCCCTACAAACTTTAGCACAGTTACCTGTTTCTAGCTAACCAAAATCATTTTCCTAGATTCATATGAGTTACTCACAAAAAGTTTCCGATTATCTTAACAAATTGAAAATGAATAGAACTTAGAATTTTTGAACACTTATAAAGGTTGGACTATATGGCGAGTATGAAATTATTTAAACTTAACTTATAATTTCATCCAGGTCTTATATGTATTTTAAAATTGACATAATATATATTTTTTTAATAAAACTAGTTAAACCACTAATCGTATACACATAAGGATCAAAAATTGAACTTTGAATGCAACAAAAGTGCCTTCAAAGAATATCGAGTGCTACTTAAAGTAAACATTTTCAATAAATTGATATAATATTTTGTCTCAAAAAAGACTAGTATTATTTTTTCACCACCATGATTTTTAAATATTATTTTTTCAACCATAATATATGAAAACAAACAATATTCTTTCGTTTCTAAATAAAAAACATAAATTTTCGTGCAAAATATATCACCTGAAAACAATCTGAACCTTATGAAAAGTAAATCGGATAAAACTTGGATTGACTCAAGATTAATCCCAATCAACCCATACTTTCAGGATTTAGTCCCTTATGAACCGAAAAACTCTTTCTGGGCCATTGTAAGGCGAACTTTAAGAAACCAACTAAAACTGTTTGGCGATTTGGCGACACTAGTTCATGGGCCTCATCCCAAGTCTAAATGTACAGAAGGCCCATGACAAAAAATGGCAGTCTCTCTCATGTTTCAACTTAACCGTAACTCCACCATAAGATTTCAAAATCGGAAATCGATATAATTGGGGAGGTTGTTAGGGTTTTCTTTTAAGTTCTGTAACTCTGGGTTTGGACCTTGCACCTTTTTGTCGCTGCAAATGGAAGCCATCACTGAGGGCGTGAACAACATCAGTGTCTCTGATTCATATAAGAAGAATCGAATTCAGGTCTCTAATACGAAAAAGCCCCTCTTCTTCTACGTTAATCTCGCCAAGGTCAGTCAGTTCTTAGCCATTTCAATCAATTACTTACACTATACGTCTGATTTTTGGTTTTTGGGTGCTATACTTTCTTGTTTGTAATTTTGTTGAAATGTTATTATTGCAGAGGTATATGCAACAACATAATGAGATCGAGCTCTCTGCACTCGGAATGGGTATTAAATCTCGGAACCAGATTCTTCTGTATTTTCATGAAAAAAAATTGTTGATGTTTTGTTCTTTGGGCTGTGTTAGCTGGTTGTTGCGTAGATTCATGGCATTAAGATTGTTGAAAGCAGCAGGAGTTGTATATCTTGACTTGGAGTGTGGAATGGTCCACTTTAAAAGTAATTTGAGTGTTTTTAGAGTCGCATTGGTCACCATAGCTGTGTTGGATTAAGTGATATGAAAAACCTGAGAATTAGTAACTATATACAATTAGGATATAAATATGATCAACGGTGTGAAAGAGTTTTACAGTATTACTACTCATCTGATATCAGGTCATTAAAAAATTATTATAACTTTCTTACTTTACTATTGATCATTTAATGATGTGCCATATGGTAGTAGTCTGATTAACTCCAATAATTATATATTACACGTTATTGAGCAGAAGGTGACCTATCTTTTTGATAATTTTTTTTATTAAAAGAATGTCTTCATAGAGAAGGAAATTACAGAGCTGCTGGATCAGGAACTCTGTGAGACATTGTGATTAAAAATTAAAGAGGAAAAAAGAAAAAAAAAAAAACAATAATCCTTGAGGGGTCTCCAGTTCCATTGCATATCTGACAAAGAAACCTCTAAACTGAAACCCATGAAGAGGCGAAAAGAGACGCATACCCTGAAGAAGATAAGTTGGTGGAAACTTCTAATTAAAAATTTTAGCCTGAGTATGGATACCACTCAATATATGCTAATTAATAGTCGTATTTTCAATGTGTTGTTTTGAGTGGAAAATATATTCTTTGGATAATGAGTGTTCGCATGGACAGGAAAATGTGGAAGCAGTAATCTGTATGTAGATGTGTGAATTTAGATGGTTTTTCTCCCTGCATCTCGTGCCTTCACCCTCCTTCTTGTCTCTATATTTTTATTTTTTATTTACTGGGGTAAATATCTTAGCTAATGAATAGTGAAGATATCAGAAGATTTTGTTAATGTAACTGAATTGATATATTAGAGGGCTAGTGGCTAGGTAGAGTAATGGTAGGTACTGTAATCTTTTATGTTCCTTATCAAATATTAAAGAAAGTTGAGAGACAATAATTTTGAAGATTTTGTAACGTATATCATAGAATATAAATTGTTTGATTAACTTTTGAAAAGGGGACTTGAAGTAACAACTTTGCTGTAAGGATTTAACATTGCTTTGATCTGAAATAACAAAATAAATGTGGAGCTGACCCTTTGGGTGAATCAAATTTGATCTATTTGTTGAACCACACTGAAATTTGATGGTTTTTCCCTTGAAAGGTTTGTCTGAGTACTCTTAGGTTCCATTCACAAGGGGTCCTTGTTTCTGTTTAAACTCATTTATAGGTTTAAGCTAGCACACCAATGGGGTCTGATATCTCTTAGTTTGAGGACTTGAATTCTTTTGTATTCGTTGTAATTTATTTAGCTATCCTTCAGCATTAGAAAATGTACAAATTTGCTGGAAATTTGACTTAAAGTACTTTAAAAATAAATATAGTGAAGGAACAGAGTCTGGGGAACTTTAGTTTAATTATTAAAATCAAAATTAGGAAATAATAAACCCTACGAATTATGATGATAATACTGTGAACAATTCTGTTATTTTTTGGGAGTAGTAGAACAATATCTGAAGCCAAAAGGGGAGATGTGGTGGTCATCTCATTATGCTTATGATTTATGTGTCAAATCATTGATCTGAAGCTTTCTCTCTTCCTAGCTCCATTTTTTATTACATTTTGCTTGATATATTTCTGGTCTGTTTTACTTCTTTGCTGTTACAGCTATTGCTACTGTGGTTACTGTCGCTGAAATTTTGAAAAACAATGGGCTTGCTGTTGAAAAGAGTGAGATCCTTTATATTGTTGTTGCCTTCTTATTGGAAAATGATTGGATGATCATAGTTTGACTAATGGTAGAATCTAACTACAGAAATCATGACTTCAACTGTTGATATAAAGGATGACTCTAGAGGCAGACCTGTCCAGAAGGCCAAGGTATGAGTTGGAAAAACAATATATTCTCTTTCTAGAACATTTTCTGCTCTGTTGCCTTAGTCATTCCAACCCAACTGGCTTGTGGTATATGGCTTTATGTTGACCTTAAAAGTTTCACATTTGCCAAATTTTATTTTTAGATTGAAATATTGCTCGGGAAGACAGCAAACTTTGATGAGTTGATGGCAGCTGCAGCTGCTGCCGCCGAAGATGGTGAAAATGGAGATCTTGATGAGCAGGGTGCTTGATGTTTGTCAAACTTACACCAGAACCTGGTGGAGATGTGTACTATGTAGTGGCATGCGTTTTTGTTCATTTTAGGTGTTGTTCAAGAGTAGAGTAGTTACAGTGTGGCCTGGAATTTTGATCATATTATATTTTATTTGAGTAAATTTTATCCTTTCCCCAGAAATTTGGTGTGATTACACATGATATTCTTGTTTTGAAGAGTTAATTTCCACGTTATAGTTTATTGTATCACATAACAAAAATATCCCCAGTTTAAACCCCTGCTAAAATACGCAGCAGATGTAGTAGATTTAAAAGATAATTCATCCCATGTACTAAGAAGACTCATTACCTATTTTAGTCATTGCAAGGTGGAGTTTCTTTCAAATTCTTTGCTCATTGATTCTTGAAAATTAACTCCGAAAATTTAAATCCTCCGTCATTAGAGGATGGAAAAATTTAGTGTCTAATTTGAAGAGATGCCGTTAGTTTGTGTGGCTTTTAAATGCTAATCTAGCCCTGATAATGATAATAGATTAAATTTTGAGATGCAATCATTCTTTAGAAATTAAATTGAGATCAACTCTAACTAAGAAACAAAATTGAGAAAAATTTCATTTTAAATTATCAAGAATTGGTGTTTAGTAGAGGAAGAAAGATTGTATGGAATTAGCGAATAAAAGCTTTACTGGTTTTTGTGAAACCAAATAAGGAATCAATGAATTGGACAGTATTACCGTACAGTCTTGTACAAACAAACATGTTGATGACATTATTAAAGAACAGTCTTGTGCAAAAAAATAATATGATGATAAAGAGTGTATAGTGTCCGTACAAAGCAACTCAAATTGAAATCTTGAGCCTTCTTCTGATACGAAAAACGGAAAGAAGAATCATAGTTGGTATATTACGGTCAAATTAAATTCACGTAAGTTCAACTTTTATCATGATAGTAATACTTGAGATAACAAATGACGCTGCATTTTTTAATGGGTCAGTTTGGTATCTGTTTTTCAAAATAGAAGTTCTTATAGTTGGGTAACTATTCGTAATCTTACAATCAGTTTTTAGGTTTTTAAAAAACAAAAGTTCTTATTTGAGTTCTTATTTGAATAATTATTTTCAAATAAGAACTTCTGTTCATGAATATTTGGTTCGTGAATATTTTTCACATTTTCAAGAATGTTTTAAGTTCAATCTTTTCCTCAAAATGTTTTTATAGGGCAAGGTAGGCATCCTAAATTCCAATAATATAAAAATATTTTATTAATATAGATAAATTATTTTATTGGCTCTTTTATTAAAATTTTAGCACTATTAATTTCATTTTATTAGCACCTATTACAATTAATTATTACTAGCTATTATCAATTGTAATTGACCATTAGGATTATTGAAACAGTTCAAAGTTTACAAGTACATTGGTTAGGCCATGAGCTTTGATAAATTAAGATATGCCATTTTGGCAACCTATTTAAATGTGGAGTGATATTGGCTTAGCCTATTGGTTGGATTAGGTGAGACCGGCGCATTTTCATTTTTTATTTTTAATTATATAGAGTTATGTTATGAATTAGTTATAAACAATATTTTTATTTTATGAGTATTTTTTAATTTATATTTTGTAAGTATAGTATTTTTTAAGGTTATATATATAAATTTTAAATATATTATAACTTTCTTGTTGATGAATATGTAGTTTTTTGCAATAGTTTTAAAATATAATTGTTTAAAATTTAAAATTTATAAAAAGGCCAACAAAAGAAGTGAGCTAGCTTGGTTCAATCCATTTAAAGATCAGTTTGCATGGACTATGTCACAGGTCGGCCGCTTTTCAGTTGAAATCGTGTGGTGCATGTTTGTCATTTTTGGCCAACATGCCAACCTTTCTACTTAAACCTATGTTTGGCACGCTTGGTAAAAATGGTGAAACTTACAAGTCTGCAAGTCAATATCATATGTTGTTGAAGCGCTTTCGCATACCAAATCACAGGATCCTTCCATACAGAAAGTCTCCATGTACTACGGAGTACGAACGAAAAGGGATAATTGAATAGGGAGAAGGACATTTTGTTCACTTGGTTTATGCCTCATTTCATAATTTTGAGTATGCAAAGGGATGACCACAAGCCAACACACTTTGTCCCTAATTCAGTATCCAAGTGCCCCACCAGGCCCTTGAGTACTCCATTCCCTTAAAGAATATTTTGAATAAAACCCCTCCTGCCGAAAGATAATATACTTTTTTCTAATTGTCATAAAGACTTTTCACCATGCTCTGAGTGTCCGATTCACACGAAAACTAATTGATATGAAGATAAAAATGCAAGAATCATAAATATGGTCTTCTTGAACCCCGCCAAATTCTCGAATCTTTTAAAATGATCAAAATACCCCCAAACTTGAAAAAATAAAAAAAAATAGTACACTAGCCGGATTGATCCCAAATTTCAGTTATAGGATCCCACAATATGTTAAATTTTTCTACCAAGTCTCATCTTAATGTGAGCACATTTGCCTATCAAACTGTTACAACTGTCAGCTTGTGATAACTAACTTGTTCGTTCTCCTACTATATTAATCATTACTTGTCACCATCCATTATAGGCTATCACCCACCATTGGGGAAAGTTGCTTCTATCAATCATTAAAAGTGGTTACTGTTGATCATTACTCATTATAAATTATTGTCGTCATCATTATCTATTATTAATGACTATTTTTTTGTTACTACATACTGCCGATGACTTTTGCTAGTCACTACTTACCATAAGTGACTACAGTTATTATCATTTATTATTAATGACCATTATTGATGATCTCTTACTACCATTAGTTGCTATTGACTATTTAATTTTTGATGATAATGTTTTTGATAATCTAATCATATTTTTAAAAATATATAAATTAATTAAAATATAATATTATAATATTTTTAAAAATATTTTTAAATAAATCACACATGATAATATCACATTTCTAAAAATTAATTTTTTAAAAGTTATATTTTTCAAAATAATAATATATAATATCATGAACCAAACATCACATTAAATATTTTCTTAACCTTTTTATGAAAAATTTTATAATTAAATAAAATCTTTCCTTATCTATTCTACCAAACAAGTTTTGCTCTTTATTTTTTCTTGAAAACAATTTTTGGAAAAAGTAAAAAATAAAACATATTGATAAAGGACCTTCCGGTTGCAGACTTCCAGTTCTACGGTGACATTTTCAAGGTGAGGTTTCGATGGAGGACATAACCATGAAGATTGCGTTTTATACCATAAATAAATATAACCATCACCAAAGGGATTATAACAAGTTTCACTCTATAATTTCTATTCATTATCCCTCTAGAATTTCACTTATTGGAAGAAGACAATCTGAATCCACCTTGATATTTTTTGTCTTACATGTCTATATATTTATATAAAACAAAAAGAAAAAGAAAACTGAAACGGCAAAATTCATTGAAAATATTGTTGATGCTGATCTGAAATCAGGAAATCTTTTCATTGTTATGATTCCATTGAATCTAGAAACTATCCATTATGTGTCAATGAATCTTTGGTGCGTTACAGTGGCTTTGCAGATGTGTATCATGCAAAGTACCTGATTCAGCAGATGGATGGCTTTGTCAAAGTTGTCAACGAATTACACTATTCTTTGATTGCTTTCCCTTGGACTCGCTTTTTCCTTTGCAACTCTAATTCAAGTTTAAATCATTCAAATTTAACGATATTTGCCCCCTTAACTCTGCAAAAGACCTAGATAGATAATTGTGTGTGTAAAAGAGAGTATATCAAACACTATGCTTCTCCGATTACCCAGCCAATCTCATAAAGCCAAAAGTTACTCTAAAGTGTGTTAGTATCAGAGTATCCTAATCTTAGAAATGATGGGGCTGCGGTTCAAGAATATGATGAAGAATAGCGTCATTACAACTGTGTATATTTTATACAATGCACAGATGGACTAAAACTTTGCTCAATTGAATACAATCCATCACTTATGTCTTGGCGGTAACACCGCAATTTAAATTAATGCACAAGATGTCAGCAAGTAAACCCCATAACCCAGATTTCTTCATTGCTACATACAGGTGTCTCCATATTTCATACCATCAAAGACCAATCCATCATGAAAACTGACAATCAGCAATTATATGGGCAGGGCCCATGAATTTTTGTCCATCCATCATAATCACTGTTTTTTTTTTAAGTTTGGCAAGTTAGAAGAACTTCTAGGGAGCATACTGCCATCAAGTAGCATGAGAGTCCTGACAGTAGGAAAGATTCATACTTCTCAATTTCCAGTTGGAGACCTCCTTAAATACAAATTCATCTCTGAGACTTTATATGGAGTCCATCTCTGAAGTCTGGAAATTTCTCACTGACGTATGCAGATCTTCATTGCTCCCTATCTTACTTCAACCTTGAGAGTCATCACTTGTTGGTTGCAAAACTTGGAATCTTTAAGCAAGGTTTGCAAAATAGATGAAGCCTCTGAAAGTCTTCCCTGATATAGATGTTTGTCTAACATGTGCGAATAATCTAGAGCAGTATGGAGCTCAATCTTTTCCAGATCACAGGATAAAACATTCCTCCATTCTTTTGATCGGTCCGTTAAGCATAAGCCATGTAACAGTGCAGCAAGACTGACAGCGTCCAGAAGGAACCCCTTACTCAGCATCTTATTTTGCAGCAGCAACGCAGTTTCAACCATTCCATGTTTGCAAAGACAAATAATAATAGAATTATAAGCAGCGGCTTCATGGTCCCATCCATCAGATATCATCTTCGCTAAAAAACCCAAAATCAAAGATTTATCATTCTCCTTAAACTCTTCTTCACGAGTAATTATATATTTTGTTAAACAGTTTATGAGATAATGGAAGGTATAATCACTAGGAATACACTTATTCATCAGCATTAGTTCAAACAAAGAAACCACTTTCAAAGGTCTACCATCCTTACAGAAACCACCAATAAGAACTGTGTATGTGACAACATTAGGCTTCAAATTGAAAGATTGCATCCCTCTGAAAACCTTTTCAGCTCTGCTCAAATCTGCCTTCAAGCAGAATCCATTGATCAAGGAGGTATATGTAACAACATTTGGCTTGCATCTCTGTTTTAACATCTGTCCAAACATCTTGAGTGCACTATCCAAATCATGCTGCTTCACATATCCATCAATAACAGTGGAATAAGTGTATTCATCAGGAGCATGATGTGCCTTTCTCATCCTATTGATGCATGACACAGCATCTGTCATCTGTCCAAGTTTACAGAAACCCTTAATCATGGCATTGTACCCTACAACACCAGGGTCTATACCTCTTTCAATTAAGAGGTCAAAAATTTTTTTAGCCTCATCAAGTTCACCATTTCTAATAAGCCCATCTACCAAGGTGGTGTAAACATATACGTCAGGCTCAACATTCTTGTCAACCATTTCTGAAAGTAGAAGTTTGGCAGCAGGAAACCTCCCTTTCTTGCAAAGACCATTCATCAGAACATTGTAAATTTGGGCATCCGGTAATACTCCCATTTTCTTCATTTTCTCCAGGACCATTAATGCAACATCAATTTCCCCTGTAGCAACAATTCCATGGATAAGAGTTCCATACGAAACCAAATCAGGTTTATCTCCTATTTCAGCCATCTTAATAAGGACATTTGATGCCTTAACATAGTCCCCTTGCCTACAATAAACACGCATAAAGGGTGTAAGACTAAACTTATTAGCCACCAATCCCCTCTCTTGTGCCTGTTCAAGCAGTTCCTCAGCCTCCTTGATTCTCCCATGCTTGCAGGAATGATTAATCAGAGTATTGAAAGTTGCAATATCCAGGTTACAACCAGTATCAATCATCCTTCTTATTGTCTCAGCTGCTTTCACAACCAAACCATGCTTGTATTGGGCATCAATAATACTATTATAGATTTGAACGTTCACTTTCATTCCCCTTTTGGCTATTTCTGTCAAAATTCGATCAATTGCTTGAAATTTCCCTGCCCTGCAAAATCCATTAATTATAGCTCCATAAGTCTCTAGTGTTGGCAAAAACCCCTTCGAATTCAATTCACTGAAAACCCTATTTGCACTTTCAATATCACCTTTCTTGCAATGACCATCAATAATCACATTGTAAAATACAATGTTCGGTACACAATGCTTTCCCCATCTATCTTCAATCAACTTCCTACCTTCCTCAACCTTTCCCTCATTGCATAGACCCTTCATCACGATAGAGGTACTATAGTTATCCACCAAAGTACCTGTGCCATCATCTGTTTCAGCCATTTCATCATACAATTTGTGTGCAACTCCAACTCTACCATGCTTAACAAGAACATTTAACAATGAATTACATGCAGCAATACTAGGAAAACATCTATGCATTTTACGCATTAGATAAAACAACTCCAGAGCCCTATCAACCAACCCGGAATCCCCATAGGCCACAATAACAGCACTCACCGCTTCATGGGTGAGCTTTATTTGTTTCATTTTTATGTTCTCTAAAACCGATTCAATCTCTGAAAATACTCTACACTTCGCCAAAAGCTTCAAAAGCGAAGAATAAGCAGTCCCATCTAGGGAACAAGAATATGGTCTTTTGCTAGCCCAGTCAAAAAATTTCAAGCCCAGTTCTGCATTATGGATTCTGTCAAGAATGAAGTGGGCGACGTCGGAAACAAGTAATTCGGAATCCGAAAAGCGGGTTTCGAGGGAATCCTCCCATTGCTCGTGGGTTTTAAGGATTCGGACAGTGTCGAGAACAAGCTTCTTAACTCGAGGTGTCGGAAGGGTTGGTAAAAATGAGGCTTTTTTGGGGCTGCGACGAGGCTTGATTCGAGAAAGAACAGCCTTTGACATTGAAGTGACGAACGAACAGAGGAAAGTTCGAAACTCGCAGGTTCGTATTTATCTGCTAAGGGCTTATCCGAGAGGTCTTACTTCTTTCTTAAACTTTAAGAAGAACAAATGCAACATTTCTTTGGCCTTACTCAAATCTGGGGACCAGTTTAGCAGATATCACAAACTCTGAAGGGTCTCTGGTGAAGGATATCAACGATCTACTCAACAGCTCAATTTCATTGGAAATTGAAGGACGGGCTCAGGCGCCATTCATTTTGCGAGTTGCTCCAGCTGGACTGCTCTGCTCAGCAGGGCTCGCATCAGTTCAAATGCTAATGAGTTTGGATGTAAAATTAGTCACCATTAATAAACAATCGAATTAATAATGATAAAAATATAACTATTTATGTATTTATATGTTATTATATTTTATAAATATTAAATAATATCATATAAGCATTTGTCAAATATTATGCTATTAATTATTTTATATGATTTATATTTATAATTTATAATATTATATAATAATTATCACTATTATAAATATTTATTTATATAAATGTTCAAAAAATATCTTTAATTTATTTATTAATTGAAAATTTAAATTTAAATTTCCTTTTCAATAAAAAAATAATTATGTCTTTGATTTTATTTTGTACAAATAACTAATTATATAAGAAGGATTCCATAAAATTACCTATTAAATTAATTAAAATTATAAAATAATATAAAAAATATATTAATAAAATATATATAATTAAAATAATTTATATTTATCTAAAAATTAAATTATATTAATACAATAAATATATCTAAAAATAAAATATAATATCTAATATTTAATTAATTATAATTTATATATTTATTTAATTACATAGCTTTTATTTTATTATTTAAAACAGAATTGTCATTAATTAAAATATAATTACTTATAATTATAATTTATTTATTTATAAAAATTATAATCATTTAATTATAATCTATGATATTTGATAATTATTTACATACATATTTTTATATATTTATAGGATAAATAAGAATATAATTATGTTTAAGTTAAATTAATTATATTTTATAAAATTATAAATTAATAAAAAAATAAACTTTAAAAAATTTAAAGAAATAATAACTATCAAATCAGAATTTTTTCAATAAATTAATATACATATTTTTAAAAATTAATTTATAATTTGTTAATTAAATTAATAAATTATATTAACTTATTTGTTGCATAAAATAAAATTTTTATATATACACAACTGACACTTGTAAAATCCTTTTCTCGTAAAATAAGTACTGCATCAAACTGTAATTTTAGTTCTATGAAAAAACCAGAGCTGGGTGCACGCACGCTCGTACTGCTACCAACGTTCTATTCACTTGTCGAGCTATGTACATTGTTATCTTACCGATGTTCTATTCTATTCACTACACTGTTATCTTACATCGAGAGAAAAACTTCTCCTTTTCTTAGCCTAAGCCCAGAACTGCAATGGATTAGCAAATTAAAAAATCCAATTCCTTTAAAATACAAGATGCAATTTAAAAAACAAAATGAAATATCACAACTATGGTTCTTGTCCAGGTACCCCTTCGGATTTTGAATCTTGAAGTGACTTGACAAGTTTAAAAATTATTAAATTAAGATCATTAAATCACAACTATTTATTTTTTAATAAATGTGATTAAATAATATTAATCTAATAATTTTTAAAACAATTACATCATTCAAGATTTTAAAACTCTAAGGATATTATTAAATTCACCTACAACCATAATAAAAAAAATTCAATAGAATAGCTAATTACAATTTTAAAAATTATTTTTTAAATAATTATTATTCATTTAATTTTAAATCCTTGATTTTTTTATCAACAATTATAATATCTCAATTTATTTTCTAAAATACATCTTACACTTTAAAGAATATCCCAAAATAAGGGTCCTGCCATCACAAAGCAACTATGGTTTAGCAAGAGCAGATACAAGAATATTGAAGGTTTTCTCCAACATACCTTTTTTTTTTTTTTGGGTGTGGTGTGTCTGATTGTCGATAAATTTCCATAGGTTCAAAAACGGAAAAGATATATACAAAAAAAAAAAAAATGGAAGGGCTAATGTTGTAAAAATATAAATAAATAAAGATACCAAAAAGATGATAATCAGACAAATAATCACTACCAAAAAAAATTTGCAGGAGCACACTGAAAGAGAGTTTAACAGGCAAAAATCTCCAAGCACGGGGTTGGCTCAACTTCCCAAATCAACACAAATTACTAAGTTTTGGGTGGCTTATGCATGTTGGTGGGTAGAATTGGTTTTAATATACCAATAAATTTAACTAAAATCTATTTTTATTGAAATCAATAAAATGATGAGACAATCACATATTCTGCCAAGGGAACAACATTCAGCTACCATAAAAGCAAAACATTTGACAACGGAAACTAGGTCACGATATCGCTTTGCCTAGGAAGACATATACATGACAAAGAAACAGAAACCATCTCTGCTAAAATAATACATGGTTAACTTTAACCACAAGTACCCCATCAATCGCAGTGCATCCAGCATACATCCTGCAATGTGGACAGGAGCCCTCGTGTCCTAAGTCATCCTGACACTTTTAGGGTCTGAAATAATGATGCTACCTTGGCTAAACAAGTCTCCCGTATGCAACTACCAATCAAACAATCAAATGATCCCTTCAGCCGGATTAATTCAATCCCAAGATTGTCTTCTTGCTAGTCAAAAGAAAAACGGGCCAATAGATTCAGTTGTAGGTGGGGGGATTACATTTAGTTCAAGGATAAACAAATTAGGCATTGAATACCATAATAAGAAATTGTTGACAGCAATGGGTCAAAATTGCAAACGAATGTGATGTCTTTTCCTCTTTATTGAACATCTGCGTCCAACAGATCTATGGCATGAAAAATTTCTAAGTTCTACCCCAAAATTTAATCCTACCAAATTTAACATGTTTTCATGATTGCTATATTTCAGGCGACAGGGAATAGTGAAGCTAAATAGCTGCCTACAGCCATGCCAACATAATCAGATAATGTAAGTGAATATGATAGCAGTATGTACATTGATCCAAACAGAAGGTCATAAATGCAAGAATCTTGTTACCAAGGCTTGCATCTGATAGTTGTTATCCAGGAGCGAGCAACTTCATTTCTTTCCATTAAACATCGTGTTACCCACACAATTCTGAAATCATCAAACCATTACATTAGTCTTAAAGCATAAACATTTGTCACTGATGCATAATATGAGTTTAAACCTATAATGCTACAATGTCATGGTCAAACTTGGCATCCATACATTGGCATATATTCATTAATGCAACTATACATACATATACAAAAGCACAAGCTGTTTCTAAAAGTAGGTCAACTGATCGAACATAATATGTAAAGGCCATATATACCAAAACTTCAACCCATAAACGTTCTAATCATAGAAAATGTGTACATTACGAGTAGGTTTATTACTATTGACACTCGTGTAAAGATCCATCATAAAGTCAGACAGGTTTTTCTTTGCAATGAAAGATGTCATGGATAAATAGAAACAGACTTGATAGCCAATAACCATGCAACATTTGTCCACAAAATAATTTCTGATAAACATAAGCACATGCAAAGAATGTGAGAGAGGAAAATGGCTCCAGCACTTACAATAGTTTATCTGGTTTTGCCTCTGGAAATTGCATTTCATCCTGAATATTATAGGATGGTACAATAAACTAACTGAGCAAAGATTAACTTGGACTTGTTTAAATGTGATGCCAACAATTTTCCTGGCTTGTTGGTTTTCAAGATATACAAATGAATGGATTCCAAACAATATAAGCTCTTTCTAAGCTGCTGCAATGTCACAGAAGGTAAATGATTTCCTATATTCCAATACCAACTTAATTCTTTTTCCTTGACAATTTAGACTGCATCGAAGCCAAATGATTGGAAGAGAAGGGAGGTTTTCTACTCCGAGCCAGTTTCATGATAAACATTGCTTTATCAATATGCCCTTTTCTTATAAGGCCTTCCAGCAGCATGCATACGGTATCTACATTTGGAAACCAATTCTTCTTCATGCAATTTTTGCACATGGTATATGCCATATTAAAATCCTCACCCTTGCAAAAATAATGAATCATAGTCTGATAAATCTTAAGATTGGGTTTATATCCCCTGCTGTTAAGTGCAAAATAAACCCTTTTTGCCATATCTAAAATACCAGCTTGGCAAAAGCCTTTGATCACCAAATTAAATGAAACTTCATCAGGAGAAATTCCAACTCTCTGCATTGTATCCATTAAGGTATTGGCATCCCATGCTCGATTCTTGTTAATCAAAAACTGAATTCGAACATTAAATGCCACAAGATTCGGCATACAACCCTTCAAGACCATACGGTTCCACAGGCCATTCCCAATTTCCCACCTGTTATTCTTGTAAAATGCAGACATAAGGGTGGTATATGTTACCACATCTGGTTCAATACCCCTCTTTTCTGAAGTCAACATAACCGAATAAGCTTCTTGTAGAAGCCCCATTTCACAAAGAGCCTTAATAACAATATTGACGGAAAATATATCCATTTCGATGCCAAACCTCACGGGAATCTCTATAATAAACTCCTCAATTGCTTCTAACTTTCTGGTTTGAGTTAAAACCTTAAGAGCAGCATTGTAAGATTTAACAGTTCTACGACAACCATATAAATGCATATTATAAAAAGTATCTACAGCATGTTTAGTCATACCAGCCTTGCCATACAACTTAATAATCCTAACAATGAAACCTTCACGCCGACCTTGTGGAAGATTCTTCTGTTGCTCAAGTAACTCCTCAATGTAATCAAAACGATGAGCACCAGCTAGTCTAGAAACAGTGTCCTCAAAAACAAAGCGATTCTCGGTAACAACACGGTTTTGAGCATTGGCCTTGAATAGCTGAAAAAGCTTATCCGGGTCCCTCTCAGCTTTAAGCTTATCCAGAGCAGGAGGTTCAAGTGGTCCTGAATTCTGAATGTGATTTGATGGACTGGATTTTGACGAATTGCAATCAAAGGAAGTAATAGCAGTGGCTGCAGCGGAAAAGTTGCAGAATCTGCGAACAGGTCGCAGAGAAAGCATGATCTGGGAACTCCTTAGAGCGGAACATGCCCGAAGAAAGGGAAGGGAAGCAGCTTTATGAATACAGTGATGTGGGGAATGAGAAAAAGAGCCATCGAATTGTTGCAGTTACAAATCCAGAAGGAGAGGAAGAAGATTGAAGCTTTGGAAGGATAGGCATCAGAAAATCGTGGAGCCTCGAGTAGGGTTTAGAAGAATAGCCGGCGTCACCCACGAAATTCAGCTGCGGCACCATTCAACCAGGCCTCCAGCACCACTCAGCTGATTTTTTTTTTAATAAATTGAATAAATTAAAAATAAATGGCGGTTAAAACTTGAAAAATAGGACTGCCATCAGCCAAAATAATAAGAAAATAATTTGACAAATATAAGAAGGAAAGTGTCAATTTATATATGATGAGTATCTAATTAATAAAAAATTATGATTAATTAATTGTAATATCTGTAATCATCAGATTAGGAGTATGAATTTATTGGAATTTTAAAAATTGTAATTTATTTATTTACAATTAATTAAAATAAATATATAAAATTATCCATAAATTAATACAATTTAATTATAGTTTTTTGGCTATCCCTAGAAGGTGGAAAATTTTCTTACTAGATTTATTTTTGTGGTTTTTCAAAGGTAGTTCTTTTCTTTCATTTTCCATCGCGAATGAAAACCTCAATTTGTTGATTCAATGTAAAATTTAGAGCGCTTTTAGCCTTCATTTGGAATAGGAAAAAAGAAGGGCAAAAGAAGTGGGGGAGAAATTCACAATTTTGCCTATTTGGATAGGGGGAGAGAACTTGGAAAAGAAAGAAATAACAAGGCAAAACGTATGATGGGGTCCATGAAAGATATTGTACAAACTTCTCTCCACTTTTAAAGAGGAGAGAGGAGAAATTCGAACTCATTTGCAAGGTTTCCATGCAATACCCTCAGATTTGTGTGTCTCCCAACTCTTGTCTCCTGCTCCCTGCTATTGTTCTTTGTTTATTCTTGGTGATTTTAGCCTACTGTGTCCCTTGACGATTTTTGGTGCTCCAGACGGTGGGTCAATTAGTCCTCTGCTTCACCAGACTTCTGTGATCAGTGATTGCAATGGCTCAACTTCACGGCACGGTTCAAGTTGCTATAGCTTCCTTCTCCAGCTGCGTCTTTAGCCATTTCTGGTTATCGACTCTCCATCTGGTCATCGGTGCTTTAAGAAGCAGCAGCACGCTTTCATTAAGGTGCTGCCTCACTAAGTGAGTAAATCAGAGCAGGTAACTTATAGGAATTGGATCTGCATTGTTTTTAGCGTTTCTATGTTGATTTGGGTTGTGGTTGGCAGGTAGCCGAAGAAAATGACGTTTAGCAGGGTATGGTGGGAAACATTGCTACAGACGGTAGGCATTGCTGATGTCGGGGGTTCAATGGCTGAGTCTGGGCACCTGAGGTCCGAGTCCCTCAAGTTTGACTCGGTTCAGTGGTCAAATCGACCTAGCACTAAAAAAATAATTTTTTTTTCTAATATTGAAATTTTTTTACTTATTTCAGATATTTTATTACTGATGTGGAAATTCTTCACCCCCTTACTACTCCCCTCAATTTTGATATGTATATATTTCAATTCATTAATTATCCAACAATGCAGTGGCCATAAACATTTTTTTTCCTAGCGAGTAATTGCCTGTATTTATAACATATTAACACTAATTAGCATAAAAAGAAATGAATTATATTTTTTAAATATATTAGCACTTTACAGGGTATTAGTGTTCCAAAATTTATTTAATCAATATGCTTATGCATGCAATGTAAAACCTATTGCTATGGTGTACACAATAATTTGTATAATTAGTTATTTGGTAAATTTATTCTAATTTCAACTAATGAAGACAACAAAAATGTAATTAATTTTGAATGCAAAACATTTATATGAGATTGTGTATTTCTCTATAGTTACTTGAATTTTTTTTATGTTATTATTTAATTGAAATATAATTTCTTAAAAAAATTAAAAAAAGGAAGGAAATAATTGATGTACATGAAAAATAAAAATCTAATGCAAATATATTTGAGAATTATGTATTAATTATCGTAGCCATTTAGTATGTATCACTTAAGTACTCATTTTAATGACATTATTTATGTCACCAATAAACTAATTAGGTCACAAAGTTACTTTTGAAGTTAAGAAATATTAATGACAAAGGAATGCTACATCCATTTTAGATATTTATGGACATTTACATTTCCTCCTTCTATATATATACATATAATTTACTATTTCTTTGTTAAGATAATCCCTTGTTAATCTAATGAAGCAACAATTTTTTGGGTTAATTGTGAAGTATTAGAACGAAGGAATGTAGTATTGTATTGAAAACTTGTCATTATTATTGTTTTTCATATATTGCTCTTGTTAATAGGTACTGTGTTTGAGGCGCCTATCCAAATATACAAATATACACTTTCAAATGGCTTGCATCTTCACTACTAGAAAGTTAACTACATAATCCCTTTCTAAGCTCATAGGTATGTTTCCTGCAACTTCATGATTCCCTTTGTATATGCTTGTGGGTGTGCACTTATCTCTTATGTGTTTTCTATTCCTTTTTTGTTAATAATATTTAGCTAATTAATATATAATGAAGCTGATACGTATGTCTACATTTGTTTAAAACTTGTTATTTGTAATATTTAATAGTTACAGTTTGGAGGTATTTCACGGGTGACTATGAAAGATAATATGGACGATTTATATGAAAAGCAGTTGGAATTAGACTAATCATATATTATTGAAATGATAAAGGAATGGGATATATTATATCAAATGTGTGTGGTTCAACTTGTATGCTATATTGGTTATTTTATGTACTTGTTGGAATTACAAGCTAATATTATGCCTAGAGCCATTGATGGAGTGAGAGAACCAAGAGATCAAATGTGACAACAACTCTTATAAAACCTGTTTCACTTAGAAAAATGTCATGACGTATTATGCATGAGTCCTCGTGCTTTCTTGTGATTATGTGAAAAGATAAGAGCAATAGGTAGAGTGATGGATTCCACTGTGGAGGAACAAGTAGCTAAGTTCTTGCATATTCTAGCACATAATGTTAAAAATAGAACTGTCCTTTTTCCTCCATTGGTCGGGAGAGATAGTTAGTCGTCATTTCAATAACATTTTATGGGTTATTGTATCTTTCGAGGATGAGTATCTTATGCAGCTTTCTGGATTAGAGGTTCCTACACAAATCCTCAATAACAACAAATTTTATCCTTATTTCAAGATATTATAATCAATAGTTTAAGATGCAATTCTTATTTGGGTTGAAGTTGTTTTGAAAAAGGACATTTGGGATTTTGAAAAAGATATTTCCAATAATTGCCAGTGGCACAGAACCACATTACTCCTTCAGGACCATAACGAACATTATTATTGTATGTTGTATATTGCATAACTTTCTAATGGATATTGATCTCGATCCATGATTGATGGATGAGGTCGATCATGAGTTGCTAAAAAGGAATATAGAAGATATAGGAGATCATGAATCAAGGACCACAGAGGAAGACTATAAGCATGGGTTTATCATGAGAGAAAACCTAGGAACCCATATATGGAGTGATTATCAGCAAAGCTTTTTGTAGTTTATGTTATTTATACAATAACTCTTTTTACATCACCTTTTAATGCTTATGAATCTTGCACTATTGATAAGGTTGCGAACTGTATTTAATTTCTAACATATATGAGTTGTATTTAGCATATTGTTGTACCTCTCTTTTGTAGCGTGAATTGAATTTCCACTATTCAATGCATTGATTGTGCACAGAACCTCCAAGTTGCATTACACATACATTAAACAACATATATGTGTGACTTATTGTTAACAAAATAAATTATATATCATGCATGTTGTAATCCCTTTTGTGATCTTTGTACTATCAAATATTATTTGGTTGTATATTTCATTGCAAATTTTGCCATGTCGAAGAACAAGAAGTTCGATAGTAAAGGATAAGTTTTTTTAGAGATTTATTACATTGGAAGCCCGACATGGATGCTATATTGTTGGACTTATTACTTGATGAGGTATAAAAAAGGAACCGACTAGATGGCATGTTCGCTTCCATTGCTTATGCTAATGTACTAGTGGACCTTAAACAGACAATAGGTCCATTTTTCCAAAAGCAGCATATCAAGAATCAAATGAAAACATTGAATGAGAATTTCAATGAATGCTATGATCTATTCCAGAGGTGGAGTGGGATTGCTTGGAACCTAACCACACACATGTTCGAGGCTGAACCAAAAGTGTAGAGTGAGATCTATTAGATAAAGTTAACATAACTCATGTACTAAACATAAATGTAATAATTTGTTGCATTCTTAGTATGGATTACACTCATATCTAGTATATAATGATATGATTGTATATGTGTTTGTAGGATAAACATGAGGCCTATAGATGGAAGCATACACCAATACACAACTATGACAATTTATTGGAACTATTCGGAAGAGACAGGGTCATAGGAGCATATGCTGAGTGTACAATAGACAAGTTGAAGAGATGGGAGAAAGAAACATTGGACCTAAACGACATCTTCAATCAGATGTCGGACTCTGATATTAATTGGGAAAGTGATGCCCCCAACTATGTTGGGCATTTTGACACATTTAGTCCTGAATGTGCTCCTTTCAACCACTCCCAAGAGTATCGCCACTCAAATCAATCTCAAGGTATATCATCATTAAGAGGTTCAAAGTGAAAAGCGCCCACAATTGATTTAATTGAGAAGGGTTATAAGAAGTTAAACATGGAAATTAGCAACTTAACTGATGTTATGAAAGATGTGGTGGAAAAGCATGTCTAGATAGTTGAAAAGCGTGCTCGGATAGCCAAAAAGTGTGCTCAGCAGAAAGACAACTCTCTATCATGGAAAATAGTAAACTTCGCCACTACAGTGAGACAAAAATATGGACAAAGTTGAAGAAAATAGGAGTACCTGAGGAATATCAATTGAAGTGTTACAACTTCCTTTGTGAAAATAAGAAAGCTAAGAAGCAATTTTTTAGGGTTTCGCCTCACTTAAAATTACAAGTGCTATATCAGCTTATGGTCAGTGCAGGACTTAATTGAGCCACCATATAAGGTACGCATTGATGCCTTCTTTCAGTTAATATTTTAATGTTATCAAATAGTTACCTAATCTGAAGAATAACATTGACCTTATTGTATTTTTAAAAGTTTTTGCTCATAGTAATATGCGTAGATGGAGGTTGTTGTAACTATATAAGAATGACCATAACCATTTGATCTTGGATTCAAATTTTATATATTCTTTGTCTTTGTTCTAGCAGAAAGTCAAAATATATCTTCTAACGATATGTCTCGGGTATTTAGTCGTGATCTTTGTGGCTTATAAATGTACTTGTTGTTGTATCTATATCTCTACAAATAGATAACGTCACTGTGAAAGAAACGATGAACAAAAATAAACATACATTAATTGTTTAATTTGATGCACAAGTATTGAGGAGAGCAACATTACTTGTTGCCACAATTGTGACATAATGTCTGGTTAATCGATATATTCTTTGTCTTTGTTCTAGCAGAAAGTCAAAATATATCTTCTAACGATATGTCTCGGGTATTTAGTCGTGATCTTTGTGGCTTATAAATGTACTTGTTGTTGTATCTATATCTCTACAAATAGATAACGTCACTGTGAAAGAAACGATGAACAAAAATAAACATACATTAATTGTTTGATTTGATGCACAAGTATTGAGGAGAGCAACATTACTTGTTGCCACAATTGTGACATAATGTCTGGTTAATCGATAAGGTCATTTGGAAACGAGAAGGATTTTTTATATCCATTACCTTGTATATTAGTAAATCTTTATTAATTAAGCAAAGTGAACCTTACTTGTTTATATACTGTATGTGATGATGGGATCTTGAATCATGAATTGGATATTTATGTCATGCATTATTGTACCTTTGTATAATTTAAAGCACTTCTAACTAGTTTTGATAGTAAGATAATAGATATCAATGATCAAGTCTCAGGTAAATATTGGTTCCACGATTGCTAGTTACAAAAGGATTCAATCTCAATACCTATTACCTATTCATTTAGAATACTAAATTATTGGATGACATTGAATGATGAGGTCAATATAAATATACAATTATTGTTATTAAATATAATAAAATTACCTTTATACAACTATATTTTTATTAATTAAATTATTTTAATTACTGAATTATGAAAATATTGTATGATTTTTTTTAAATATTTTAAAATTACTTAATTAATGGATTTAGTTTTAATTTGATTTTTATTATAGAAATTGAACTTGTATTTTTTTTAGAATATATTTTTTTAAAATACACACTTATATTCATCTTTTACACATAAAAGTACAATAGTCATTTCACATAAATACAACTTCTTTCTCTCTTAACTTCTCCCTTTCCAAATAAAAAAAATCACTTTTTTTTCTAATTTCTCTCTTTTCAAACAATACAAAAAGAAATTCTTCTCTCCTCCCACTTCTCTCTCCTCCAATTTCTTTTTTTTTCTAATTTTTTGCTTCCCTCACTTCTCTCTAAGCCAAACAATGGCTTATAGCAATACCATTGTATGTAAATTTTAAGATTGTAATCCTAGGATTTTTCTCAATCATAATGCCAGAATTTCTTAGGAAATTTAACATTGACTTAGGATCGAATTAAGACAAAGTTTCATACACATAATATTTAGTATACAAACTATTCATATGGTATATGCTTTTGTATCTATAATTCTAAATCAAGAGTCAAGTAAGAATATAAATCTGATTTCATTTCCGATCCCATCCAATTCTCTCTCGATATATTCCTCAAAAAATCCAATTCATAACAATTTTCTCATTAGAGAATCATACCACATAAGTTGTAGAGCTAGTATGCTGAGGAGATGATTTGCATGAGAAAGAAGCTCATACTTAAGGAGTAGGTGGGAATGGTTTGGCTACCAAAAAAAAAAAAAACAGTTTCAAACTCTATTACACATCACCAACCATTAAATCATGTCAAGTATGAGATTAAAAAATTAAGGAGACTAATTAATCCCAATTAACTCTTAACCTCAAGTCTAACTTGTTCACCAAATAGCATACAAGGATGTTACAAGAAGACAACTTCAAGAGTGCAATGGCATCTGCTGGAGCTTGATAGTACATATTCATCCTCTAATCTTTTGAAGTTATCACAAGCAACCCCAACGCACCAATGAGGATATACTGCATGAAACCAATAGCATATCATGATTTAGAACACATAATTTCTGTCATTCAAAATTTGCATCAAGTAGTTTAAATTGCCAGCAGTGATTACTATAGAAATACCATCATGTAGTTTGTTTTAACTCTGATTTTTACCAAGTAATTTTGTGTATTTCCAGCAAATTCAGTAAACAATTAGCCGAAGCAAAAAATGAGCTCCAAAATTGTACTACAAATAAACATAAACCAGATGAATTCAGCTAAATGTTGACTACAGATTTGCACAGGAACAGACCTTGATGATAGGCTTTTCTGTCATAATGATTGTCACCCAGCCAACATAAGGTAAGAACCTGCCAATGAAAATTCAAATAAAATATCATTAGATCTTCTTTCATTTTCAACATGTTTTATACTTTCCAAGACATTAATGCTGAATAAATTTAGAGTACAGCCACGATTCAGGATTTGCTATAACATGAATGCAATAGCCTTTTCAAGGAAAATCTAAAAACTAGTCCACAACCAAAATGTTGCAATGCAAATGGACGGAAATATGCTATACCCAACAGCTCTTCCCATTATGTGATGCCTCTGCAGCCAGAGCTGACCCTGAGCATACAATAGCCTGTCATCCCCATAATTATTATCTCCTGCAGAAAACAACTATAACAACTTAGCACAAATTGAAAGGAGAACTACAACAATATAATATATGAACTACAATATTTTGAACAGAAGCATGTAAATCAAATGCACAACCTTTTGTGAGAACATCAACCTCCCCAGTATCTTCTCGCTCGTGTACCTATAAAATATTAACCAGCCAGACTCTTATCAGGTAGTTCTCATTATCTTAAACCACATGTTAATAGGAATAGGTTTCACTAAATTTAAGAATTCAAGACGTCAAAACTGAGAATAATTTCACATGCACAATTTAAAGGCTGTTTATGCTTGGGCTTTCACCACTAAAATTGCATCAAAGACAAGAAATTGATGAGTGTAATCCATGCAACACAGGAAGACAGAGAACAAGATGAAATATCTCATGTAATGTTTTTCCACATAGGGAGGGCCAAAATCAGAAAGAGGATAAGTTGCTCTAACAGGACATATATAATGTTCAAGTTAATCCTTATGCATATGGACTAAAAGGAATGCTAGGTGATGTCAAATGACAATCTTTTATGCTAACTTAACATTTAAACACCCATTTACCAACAATTATTCTGCGCACCACTTACAACATTATATACTGTAAAAAAGCAACTATGTTTTCAAGAACGTGAAACAATTGATTCAGAAGTCATATTTACCATAGGGGTACAGGGTTTACACCAAGCCAAGAAACAACGGGCCCTTCATAAAAATAAATGTGCCAAGTATAGCCAGCATACTGTGCTTACCTTAATTACACGATGAACAATAGGAATCTCACGGCCCTAAAGTAAAAGCACATTCCTGGTGAGTACCTCAGAAAGAAAAACAAAGAGAAAAAGTACATGCAGTAGAAAACAGAAAATTTAAAACAGAACTAAAAATTATAAACATTCGTAAAAAAACACAAACTAGACTTTAAGTGAACCCTAATGAAGACCAAAGATACGGAGCTTAAACTTGCTTACATGGTCAGGCAATTGATCAAATACCCTAACTATGGGAATTAGAGAGTGGAACAAGCATGAACCAAAATAAGAACTACATATACCACTTTTATAGGAATTCTATACAAGTGTTGAAGACAATTAAGCTTAGATCTAATTTGACAAGCTCCAATTTCTCACTTTAGCCATAGCTTTAATTTGGTGCTAAGAACTTTCCAATAGAAGAAATTTACCAAAGTAAATAATGATAGAACCCATGCTTCAAAAGTTAAACCTACAGTCATTTTATTGTTGGAACTCAAAATCTAGAAAATTGATGAATTTAAGTAATGTAACTCATTTTTCAGCAGACTGCATCTGGTGTATTGACTAATTAGTATTTTTTTTAAACAGATCAGATTCAAAATTTTAACTTTCACTATAAAGTAGGCATCATGTTCCAACAGATTGTGCAACCTCCAACAAGCATCAATCTTATTCTCTCTTAGAAAACCATCTTTACTGACAGAACACTTACATCTACATTGAATACCACAATCTCCCCTGCACGAATTGGATCTTTACTCATGTGCAAGAACAAGATGTCCCCCTGCATATGATATGGGATAAAATCGATGACTGAACAAAGGAACAGTAAAGTTTATAGGCAAATAGTGTGCTTGTGTGTGTAGCCCCGTTTTCCCTTATTAATTCATGTTAATAGATGAACAATATAATTGTAGAATTAGAAGATACATAAATTAGTAGTATTGCCAGGAAATGTTTAATACACAATTACTTAAGTTTTAATTCATTTGCATGCCTAACCCTCTTGAATCCTGGTTCCATGCTTCCCGAAAGAACAACGACAACAGGAGATTCACTGCCAGTGATGCACATCAACCCCTTCCATATGATCAATGCAGAGGTTACAATCATCCCTGAGACAAAATGAAGACTATGTGACATGTACAAATCGTTACAGATGGATCATTAAACCAGTTGTTGGGAACGCCAGCATATAAAATACAGAAAAAAGCTGGAAACTAATGGTTTATAACCTCCAACCGAAACTAAAAAGATAATGTAGGAGTAGAAGATTATAAAAAAGCATAGCATGCAAACGAACACACAAGAGACAACCATTCACTAGATTGTTAGAAAGTATAAAACTCAGCTAGACCAAAGTTGAAGAAAATCCTGTCTCTATAAATTGGTTTGATAAAAAATGTGAATTCGAGTTCGAACTAGGAACTATACAAATAAACTAAAAGTTGGAGTTTTTTAGCCCAAAACTTGAAAATTTTTAATTTCGCAGCTGACCCACATAATTGGAGTTCCCAATTAGTGCATAGAAAAATATAAATTCGTCTTCTTTCTGCATTTTTAACACGAAATTGCAGAGACAGAAATAGGATTAGAGAGGTACAAACCGAGACTAACAGCCTGGGTGAGGACCTGACGGATCTGAAGGGATTTTATGGAGTTTACAGTCTCACCGATCCAACCCATTTTGGCTCCGTTGATACAAAATCTTCAGTTTGTGCTCCTCTTCACTGCACCTCTTTCGTTTCAGCTGGAGCCTCCTTGCTACCAACTTGGCACGCTTCTTCTTAACTGCCGTCCTCTTACCGGGAGAGCCAAGGCCAAGCGTGAAACACTTGCAAAGACCGAAGAGCGATTAAATGATATTTTTTTTCATTTCGTTAATAATAATAATAATAATAATTTTTTTTGTTGAAATAATAATAGTTACTTACGTATTAGTTTTGTTATCAACTTATCACTGTTATTAACCGGTGGCTGTCATATTTTTTATAATAATAAGAATAATAATTAATTTAATATACACACTAAAAACTATTAAATTTAAATATCAAATGCGATGGAAAATAAAATTCCTAATACAGTATACTACTAAAATACTAAAGGCATATAGAGTTACAAAATATGTTCATTATGATTTTAATTTCATTATGATTACTTGTTTAATAATATGAAATCCTCTAAATACTAAATATAAATTATAAAGTTTTCCATCAATGCTATTCTAGTTGTGGACAAATTTTTGTGTTTAACTATAAGAGATATTTTTATTTTATTCAATAAAGTTAAATGTTATTTTTTGTGATTTTTCATGTCATGTATGTTTCACAACACTGACTAATTGATAACAAAGATGGTAATTAAGCTTCATTTATATAGGCTCTATTTTGTATTTTGTGTATAACCCATGAATTAACTGATAATTGAATGTCAGCTGAAGTGTTTTATAAAATTAGTGGTTAAAGTAATTAAAATTATAAAATAATATGAAAGGAAATATTAATAAAAATAAATATATAATTAAAATAATTTATATTTATCTAAAAATTAAATTATATTAAAGTAATTAAGAAGTTTAAAATAAAAATATAATATTTAATTAGTTATATTTTATAAACTTATATATTTATTTATTTAAATAATTTTTATTTTATTATTTATTATAAAATTATAATTATTTAAAATATAATTAATTATATTTTATGATATTATTTATTTACATATATATTTTTTATATTTATAATTTAAAATTAGGATATAATTATGTTAAAATTAAATTAATTATATTTTATAAAAAATATTTAAATTTATATTACAAAGGGCATGAGTTATAAATTAATAAAAAGAATAAAGATAGATTTAGAAAGAATTTGAAAAGATATTAACTTATAAGTTATACGTTATTTTAGATAACTTATTAAATTAGAACTTATTTTTTACAATAAGTTAATGCAAGAAATATTTTTAAAAATTAATTTATAATTTATTGATTCAGTTAATAAATTATAAATTAATTTATTTATCATGCGAAAGGGAGCCACAGTTGAAGCGGTCAAGAATTTCATGTAACCCAATTCAGTATACTTTCTTAGATCACATTTGATTTTCTGTTTGTGATGAAAAAGGGGCCAAACAGTTGAAGCAAAGATAAGAGATTAAATAGTTGGGCAGAAGTTGAGTCTTTAATTCTATGCATTTGATACCTGAAGAAGATATTATACCTTTCCTTATATTTCGTTTTAATCTTCAATCCTTATGTATTTGTAAATAATAATTTAATTATTTGTTCGATGGGGAGAAAAAAAAATTGACAGAATATACCGAAGAAGCAACATGAACATTTGTGAAGAAAGGCGAAAAGGAAAGGATCGAGTCCATTAATGTAGCAATGGAAAGTTGACTCAAAGGTGGATCCAAAGTCTATTTTGTCATCAACACAACTTCAGCATAATTAATAAATTCTCCTCCTAATCAATCAGAGTCTGTATCAGAATCAGAATAACTTTCAGAGCCTGAAGTTGAATCAAAATCAGAATCTGAATCTGGCCAAGGCTTCCCGTCCATCCAACTCCCATGATCATAATTTGCTAGCGTGGGCTTCAAGTAAGCTTCAACCCCTTGGATTTCAACCCAATCCTCAATGTCTGAATCCCATGATACATAGTCCCCTTCCTCATCCACCAGCAAAGGTTCCAAATAACTCTCATCACCCTGCAACACGTATAATCTTAAAAGTCATACAAGCCAAGAGTATGCTTTCAAAAGAAAACTCAGGTTCTGAATAGATTACGAAGACATCTCTTCCTTTATCTAAAATTACGAATCCTTTTAAGTTTTGACATGAAGCAGATTTATCCTTTCTCAATATATTTAAAGAGCGGTGAATTGAATTTCAACCTTTCTAGCAATCCATTCAGTACGAACAGAAGCCTTCTCATGTAGCCAGAAAAGGCCAACAATTTGCACCTCCATCACTGCTACACCTTCCCCTGATGTCATTATTGGTGACCCTCCTCTCCTCATCAGAATCGTCAAACCCCCATATTGTTTGCAAAAAGGGCACTTTAATATGCACAGAAAACAACCATGAAGAATACAAGAAAATGAATGCATAATCTTCATAGTAAGCAGTTCATCAACTTAATACTTACACACAGATAAACATGATATGGGTCGCCATTATCCCACTCATCTTCACATATTGAGACGTGAAGATTATATATCTGAATGTCACAGATTGTGCAGTGAACTCCAATGTTATAGAGGATATTGCCGTTTGTCCATCCTCCATTTGGCTGCAAGTGACTCAGATTTTGGAGCTTTTGAACGGAGACATAGAGAAAGAAAGAGATTTGCATTCTGCTTTACTTTGCATGACAAGAAGAAGAAGATGGAGTTTTTAGAAGAAAGTCCTGCTTGTTCAATGGCCAATATTTGCTTGGTTATATACAGAGTCAATCCCTTTCTGGTCCATTTTATAACCAAAACAAAAATACTATATGCATCGAAAGTGAGATCGATAATTGAGTTTCAAATCTTTATTATCTATTAAATTAATTTTTACAAGCTCATCCTATTGTATTATATTGTGTTATATTTAATTGACAGTCCTTTATATTTGAAATCAAATTTCAAATCTCACTTCCTATACATAACATTGATATTACCAAAATTAAAGCTTTTGGTATCTGCACCTGTTTTCTATATTTGTTATAAATGGACGTAGTAGCTCTTGTACAAGAAATTAAAACCCGTGGGAAAGCTTTGAAGATAGGAACTGAATAAGTTCAGATTTATTTGACTGGTCTTGACTAGTTATCAAAACTACTTGGCTAGTACAATATAATAGAAAGGACCACTAATCATTGTAACTGATGGATGGAAGAGCTTTTATTGGCCAGAGAATAAAACATAATAACAAGAAAAAGGCTCGAGAAAAACATTGTAATGCCATTAAAAGTAAGAATTGGTCAACAATGCAGAAGCATGCTCAACACTATATACTACTTTGTCATAATGTCACAATCTGTGACACCTGTTGGATGCAGAGGTTGTAGTGTCATTGGTCCTCTGATTTAGTGATTTACAAGAAAGTTATAAATATCCATTTCTTCTCCCGTGTGATATATAGAAAAAATAATCCCTATATATTCTTTAATTATTAGTCTTTCCTTACCATTGCAATATATAGAATTCATCATAATTGTGTTTTCTCTAATACACAAAAGGTTATTTTGCGCAGCACAACATATCAGTTTTTTCACCTGAAAAAGTTGCTTTCTAAAATAATCTCTCGTCTTTCTTTACCATTGCAACATATAGAATTAAGGCCAAAAATCATAATTGGCAAAGGTTCAAGAATTCAAAACTAACAATCCCGGGAAAGAAAATTAGTGAGACTCACTTGATTGCAGTTGAGAAGGGTGCAAATCATGCTATCTAACACGAGAAAATACCCTGTGGTTGTTAGCATTTATGCAATTGATTACTAATATTCCTCATAATGATTATTAATTTGGAGGCGTGAGTTTTATATATCGAATAGAGTTATTAATATGAATATAACGTGATATAATTTATATAATAGTAATAATTCATTTAAAGTACACTTAAAATTTTGGGTTTCAACTCTAAATATATCAAAGAGTAAAGTCTTTAATACAATATTAGATATTATGACACTGTTAAGGTGTTGACAGGCTGTAATTATATTTAAGCCTATCATATAATCCTTTTGGAATATGCAAGCCCAAATTGTGCAAATTGCAAGCCGTTGAGTCATATTTAAGTGTGTTCGAGGCCTCCGCTAGTGCTGCATGCAGAGTCAATACGCTTGCTATATACTTTATCACGGGCACCAGATTGAAACAACAACAAATTTCTCTTCACTTTGTACCGACGTTTGGAGACAATATTTATTCTCGGGGGAACTAGACTTACAACTTTCGCCGCTCATTTCAATCATATAGGGAGAAAATTGCAGAACACCAATCTGTACACAAACATACTAGTAAATTTATAGATCTAAATGAGACGAAATCTACATACGCCTGTTTGTGGGTGAATAGGAAACAAAAGAAGCTAATAAGTAAATGAAAACGAATGCTCCATTGAATTGGGTCAGCATTCAACAATTTCCTCCTAGCCGAACGGTGGCTTGTATAAGCACTTCCAATCATCCCACAATCAGTAAGAGCATCTATAAACCCTGAATTTCTGTGTGTTTCTTCTGGATATACAAATCTTGAAGGAGCATATACCTGAAATGTCAAAAGATCTCCAAATCATGAAGCAAGAAGCAAATAAAATCATGAACGTGTAATACAAAATTAACTAATTTTCTTTTACAAATTGTCACTTTCTGCAAAGTTGATAGAATCTGATTTAAACTTACTCTATATGCTTGGGATTTAGGATTTAGGGTTTAAATTTTGTTGACTATGAAAATACATGCGCTTAAGTGTACAAATTTAAGTAGATTTGTCCATTTTCATCATATATATATAATGTAAAAGAAATCGAAGCATAGCTACATACATATCTAAGAGGAAAGTTTCTAGAATCATACTTGCAAGCTTGAAGAATAGGCTGCAAAATCTTCTGCATTCAACTTGGAAAACGTTCTGGCCGCGTGAATGTTTCTACTTCCCTTCTTAAGAATAACTTAGTTAATGCATATGCATATCTGCCAAAAGGGTGCCATTGAAAAAAAAAATTAAAAAAATTTAGCAGAGGTAGATTCACAAGATGAAGAAGAAAAAACTTCAGATGCTTACCCGAGAAGTAAGATGACAAGTGATACGACCAAGTAGAAATATTGATACCACTTGTACTTCGATTTTTGTTTTAGTTTTCCATCATATCCTGCAGGGATATACTTGTGGCTTACATATCCATATTGAGGCCGCATTAAAAGAACGAATCCGAGGAAAAATCCCGACAGGAATCCTCCTATATGAGCAGAATTGTCCACTCGAGGCAAAAATCCTACAGCCAAATTAAGGGCAATAACGAGCACAAGAGTACTAAGGGCTGCACACTGATGGAAACAATCTTAGTTAGAGTAAAAATTTGTTTTTTTTTTTTTTTCTACATAACTGGGATCATTCAGCAAGAAATAACTTAACCTTTTTTGCATAAATCGACCAATTAGTCAGAAGCTCAGAAAGCATGGATCCCAAAAGTCCGAAAAGAGCACCAGAGGCGCCAACTGATAACGTTGGTTTCCCCGTTGGTTTCAAATGCAAAACAGATAGCAAGCTTCCACCCAATCCCGAAATCATGTATAATAATCCAATTCTCACTGACAAATGCAAGAGATATTAAGATTTCTACAAAAGAAAATGTAAAGTCTCCATTTGTTTTTCAAAAAATAATTTTTGTGGAAAAATTTCATTTTCTTGTATATGAGTGAAAGAGTATCATATATTTTTGTATTTTATGATTAAAAACAAGTGATCCTTATAATCATGATAGAAGAGAACATCTTGCAAACTCATTATATTTATAACATTAAACATAACATTTTTCAACATCTTAATAATTTATAATTATATTTATATGAAAAATTTATTTATTAAAATAAATGGAATTTTGATATTTTATAAGTATTTTTTTATCAAAATAAATGAAATCAATGTGGAATATCACACTCAATAAAAAAAATATATTGCTTACGAAATCCAAATTCCTTCTCAAGGCTGACACCAATGAATAAAAGACTAAACATATTGGCAAAGATATGAATAACTCCTGCATGAAGGAACATGCTGGTGAAGAGACGCCATTCTTCATGGTAGTCCATCACTAGGTCACTTTCAAGGGCTCCTAAGTTTCGCAGCCTGCAGAACAAATAACAATGTACAGCTCAAACTTATAGATTGTTAGGATTATTTTTTTTTTAATTCTTTTTTCATTGTTCTTTAGGGAGTAGAATGTAAGGCTTAAATGAAAAATGAGTTTAATATATTGACCTCATTGTATATATGTAAATTTCTATATCATCGACGGAGGATTCATGTTCACTTGTGCCAATAGTCGAATCAGAATTCTTAACTCAATGAGAGATTAAATATGTAAAATTTTGTAAAACATATGTAATTTTTAAGTTTTTAGAGGATAAATCTAAAATTACTTTACATAAAAAGAAAAATATAAAAAAAATTTAGATTTGAGCCCTGCATCCTCTTCCCTCTGCCACTGACTTACAAATAATACTAATGTATTAATATGAATTATCTATTGCATGAGAATGACTTCGAGTGAAGGTGGAAAAGAAAAATGGAGGAGTATAAATTCTAAACACATCATCGTCATTAATTTCATTAATTCTAATTAAGCTCTTGTTATTCACTCATATTCATTTTCAATCCACCTAATTTTCATGATTAAGGCAGTTAATTTATATTCCTTGAGCAAATCCTTGAATTCAATTTCCAAGTTATCTTTCCATAATTTTCCTCATACATGCATTAACAATAAAATTTTTCACCAAGAATACGCAGGTTTCAATAGAAAAAGCAAAACCGCCCATGGATTTCTTTTCCTACAGTTTTTTTTTTTTATCTGCAAATGAACCCTTTCTCCCCTACTATTTATATTTCTCAAGATAAACATGGAACTAATCAATAAAAATACAAAATCTTCGAGAGAGAGAGAGAGAGGGAGAAGAAATTCTCACGTTTTGGCTGAAGGGCCAAGAAGGGGGTTTTGGTCGAAGGGTTGGAAAGAGAACCTTCCAAGATATTCGACGAGAAGGCATTCATCATCCATGTTATTTTCAGGACAATCGTTGCGATACATTTCATACACAAACAAGGAAACATTAGCCACAAAGATGAGTGGCACCAGCCATGGGAACCATGAACGAGGCGGCGGGGGTGGTGGTGGGCGCGATCGATGATGGCTGTGGTGTCGGTGGCCGGCTTCAACGTCGTCAGACGTCGGAGATTGTGGCCTCTTCCCCATTGGTAAGAGGCGCACACGTTCCGGCCTGTGAGAAATTGGTATTTAGCAACTTTTGATAGAAATAGAAAGCAAAAGAGGGAGAGAATGATATAAGCTTTGGTTGGCGAGGAACGAGTCTTGCTGGATGGGCAGTTAAGTTAGGTAAGTTCCTGCTAATAGAATTTGTTAAATTCCTATGCAACCTCATTCTTGATTAAAATAGTACTTGTTATTGATTTATTGATTATTGATACTAATCAGCATGTACGTTTGCCATTTAATTTAATTTCTGCATGTATCTAAAGCAGCATCAGGAAGCTGCAAAAAGACAAAACCATGCATTTTACTCGAAATAGATTAAATTTCGTTTGTCTGTACTCTTTTTTAAGTTTAAAATTAGGAGTTCCGTCATTGAGTTAATTAATTAAGCCAAATGGAATATCAATAGGTTCATTTTTTTACTATAAATTAAAAGAATTAATTAATTAATAAAGTTATAATTTGTTGTACAATTATTTGTTTTATAGTTTATTTTAACTCGAGTGGTATAATTATTAAATTTTTTACACCTTCATTCATATTTTAGATTTATGAGTTTTTGGTATCTTTTGAAAATGTTGACCAATTGGAGTGTCTTACACAGAAAATGAACAATCACATGTGTTTGATTGAAGCGGCTTGTCAAGTATACTTCGATCCTCAGGTCACATTTTCTGGTGGACAAAATAATGAGTAATGAATACGATGGAATTAGAGAGAATATACATTCACATATTTATAGTTATAAACACGATGTTTGATGCGATTCTAATAGTAGTAAAATTCTCACTCTTAATATGATCTAACTACTTAATGGATTACTCAATTGGTTCACTTAATGGCATAAGATTGAAGTCGAATGTATATGATTGTAGTGGCTTATTGAGTACATTTCGATTTTCAAGTTACTTTTTTTGTGAATAAAGAAATAATTAGTAAATTTGATGGAATTAGAAAGACTACAGATTCAAATATTTATAGATATAGACATGATATTTAATGTGATTCTTGAACCAATGATGAGTAAACATGATGCTAATAATGGTGAGATTTTCACTCTTAGTATGATCTAACTACCTAATAAATTATTCAATTGGATTACTTAATTGCATAGGACTATTATGCTTTTAGTATAATCTATCTAGTTAATAAACTACTCAATTGGATCACTTAGCCGTGGGCTTAGTACATGAGGCCAATCCTAATTATACTTAGTATTATATATTGGATCCTCTAAATTAATTTGAATTTAAGTTAGTCGAGTTTGACCAATCATAATATTTAGAGTTGCATTTGTTTACATTTAAGTTTTGTTTGGTGCACTGTATAAAACTTTGCAATATAAAATGATTTATACAATTAGAATTTATATTATATTTAAAAATTTCATATAGATTATTATATTATTCAAAGTTTCTGTTTATACATCAAATTTTGTTTAAGGCTATTCATTTTATAGAGGAGTGAATAAAGGTCGGTAATATAGTATTAAAATAAATTTTTAATTATTAAAATAAATTTTTAATTATTAAAATTAAAAAATTATTTTATGACTTCTATCTATTATATATCTCTTTTATATAATTAAAATTAAAAAAAATCTTTATATTGGGACTTATATTTTAATTTAATTCTTTTTATAGCATTTTTTACTTGCAATGTTAAACTTTGTTTATGATACTTATAAGTAGTGCATAATTTTTTTAAAAAATTTTGCACATATTACTTATTGAATTTTGCATTCTTAAATGACTATTGTTTTTTTCTTTTTACTAGTCTATTCTACATATGAAACCTGCGGTAAATTACACCGCTCCCCTTCTGGCACTATACATCCGCGGCAGGTTTCTTCATTCTAGCCTTGCAAGTCTGTGTGTCTCTTGATTTTTATACTCGCATCGTACCATTTGTTGAGGGAATTAAGTGAACTGCTGTTGTTTCTCCGAATTTCATTCGTTTTTTTAGATTCTGATTTGGTACTAATAGGTTCAGATTTGTGATTCAACTTTCGGGCAGATTTCTGCTGGTTTTTGCATTATTTTAATTGTTTTGTTTTTCTTTTTGGTGATTCATGTTTCCTTGTATTTGCTTTTGTCTGATTATATGTATTTGAATGATTTGTCTATGTTGGTAGTCTGATATGCTTTGATCTCCTAGTCTGATGATTTGATTTTGCTGATATGCCTTTGATTCAACCCTAATTCCATTGTTTTCGAATGTTTTGCTTAAAATTGCTGTTGCGACTGTGAAAGGTTTTTTGTCTTATTTGTTAGCAGTTGTGAAATATTGGCTTTTAAACCTTAATCCTCCTTTATAATTTTGATCATTTTACTTTGTACCTCATCTGATCACCTTGCCATTTGAATTTCAAATCAGGTAGAAACCATTTTTTTATATTATTTTCAGACCTTTCTCCGAAATTCCTTAAAGTTATTTTTTTTTCTTTTTATGGACATTTTCTCTGATTTATTGCACTCACTTTAATCTGTTATTGTATTTTGCTGGTGTTACTCCTACTCTTTCCTTGGATTTCTTCATCTGATACTCTATTAATTTTATGTTTAGATAAAATTAAATAATGTAAGTATCAATGTATGTTTCATTTATGTTATAAATTATAAAAATAGATTTTTGCTTTATTTTTTAATATAAAATAAAAAATAATGAAATACTTATCAATATCAATTATTATCGTAAAGACTAGAATAAGTGATAGGATTAATTAACTAATTAATTATTATTAGTAACGGAACACATAATAAACTAATACTAGAACTCTTTCATGATTACATATACCTTGAAAAGTTATATGGATATGGATCTCTATCATTATTTCTTCTTAACTTTTTATTATATCCTATCGTTTGAACTTTAAGAATCAACTTTTAGGTAACGTAAAAAGAATCCATTTTAATCCGATTGCTACGTTGATACGGGATTTTAAAGTTAATAATCATATAAGATTAAAGTGAAACATTGAGGATTGAAACTAGAAAATTTTAAAGATTATAATACGAGAAAACAAAAGGAAATTAATAGTAAGATTGAAATTCCTACTATTTTCAAATCACCTTTAATAATTTTTTGTAGCGAAATGGGGAAATACGCATTATTTTATGATTTATATAATAAAGATTATATTAAAATGTCATTATTCATGCAAATTACGAATGATATAATTATTTTATTGCTTGTAAGTTAAGGAATAATTAGTGTGATTCTCATCAACTTTATATAAATCAATTCAGTGTAAAAATTTTAGTGAAATTTCGGCATAAAAAAATAAATATAGTATTTTGTCAGTCTAAAACCAATTAGCATATTCACGATTACATCAAGTGTAAATAAAATATTTAAAATTCATGACAGAATAGTTTTCTTTAAGGATTTGTTTATCAAATTAATAAACCATAAACTAATATATTAATTTAAATGCTAACAATATAAATCAGATCAAAATCCTAATCTGCTCCTATAAATTTAAAGCAAACAATTTTAAATATTTCAAATCAACTTTTTTGGTGAATTGGATAAAACTCAATGTATGTATAAATTAATCTTTTTGTGGTGAGCTGTGAATTATTATATTATATTTTTTAAATAAAAATATAAAATTTAATATGAGCTATTAATTAAATATTTAATGCATGAAAGAATTCATTTAAATATATATTAATTAACTCAATAAGACATTAAACATGATACAAAGATGATACTTATTTATTTAGTTAAGGAAATGAAATAAAGACAAGTTCAAAAACCTTACAAGTAGAACAAAAATCACATTAATTAATAGCATTGAAAATGATAAACATATACAAGGCAATCAAGAATAATAAAAACGATTTTATTGTCTCGCGCTCTTCTGGCCTAGGCCGTAGTTTGCAGAATATCCATTTTTCTTTCATAGTCCTAATCAGGAAATTGCACTTGATGACAAATGCCGGTGCTGTTGCTCAACATCATCGACAAGAATATTAATCTTGGAAAATTACACGTTTGATTTTACATTTTTATCATGGATGATTCCTTAATTAATTAAGGAAAGGAGCTACTTCAAGCATTTTACAGATGGCTTGGTATGAGTGGCAGTTCCATATGCATTATGGCAAAAGGCGTATGCCTTCTTCCCAGGAACAAGAGAGGACAAGTAAACACGATCAAATACAATGTTGGAGCATCCCACGTTTTGGTCGCAGCTCAAATTGATCACTTCGTCTGTAACTGATGTTCCCACAATCCCTCTGTACGTCACATCGCTAATCCTGATTGCTCGAGTCTAAGCATTATGGAGGATGAATACACTAATAAGAAACAAAATCTTTCTCAAACTTTCAAAAATCAAATTTCACTTTAATAGAAGTTTGAAATAATCAATGTTTGAATATATTTTTATTTTATTTCTTTAAAAATTATTTTTAAATTTTTTATTTAAAAAATTATTTTTAAATTAAAAAAAAGAAATAAAGGGAGGTCAGTGTTATAAATATAAAAAATATTTTATTTAATTATAAAATCTAACAACAAGTATAAGAGAATAATTGAGAAAGTAATTAAATTTTTTTTTATTTTAAATTACACATTTAAAGTTATAATTTTTAAAAATTAATTATCAAATAAGTTTTTTCTATTTTTGAAAAATAAAAAAATCATTTTTAAAAATATTGAACAAACAGAACCTTACTCTCAAAATAGAAGACATTTTGGGTTCAATTCTGTTCTTCAGATGTGTGAGTATCACTAATTCATACATCGTTACATAATTAAAATTTTGTTAAAACCTTTTCATTATTATAAAAATATCAATCGTTTTTATTGTTTTATATAGCACACTCTTATTCATCGATATTAATGTAAAAATATTTGCTCTAGTAATATATCTAATTTAAAATCCCAAAATAAAATGTAATAAATTGAGATTTCATGTTTCTCTTACCTTGTTTTGACAATTCACTTGATCGGGGCAATAAAATTGGTCAATGATAATGGGGTTATTGGCTCGGAGAAGCCTAATATTCTCAAAGGAGATCCTCCTAGCATAACCTTGTCCACCCTGTTCGCATATTTCAATTGAAAATTATACGATACAATTAGAGAAAAAAATACTAATGAATTTTAATCGATATATATTGCCTAACAGTAATGCTATGTGTATTAAGGATCCAAAATATTGAAAATTTTGAATATAAATTTAGTGTTGTAATTAAATATAAAATAGAGAGATAATTTAAAATTTAATGTTAAATTTCATTTTCGATTTTTGTAATATTTTTTATTTTTTTATTGCTTAATCACCTGCCATGTCTTGATTCTTACTCCATTTAGGGTTTCTGTCAAAGTACAGTTCTTCACATGTACATCCTCCACAATGTCGTTCTCTCCACTTGCTCCCAATGACCCAATGCTGCAAATATGTGGTTAATTTCCTTCATCAGAAAAAAACTTTGTATCCCAATCCCAATACAAATAAAAGAAAGTAGACAATTTGAAGAATCATAAACGTAGCCTAAGGATGGTTGGAGTAACCAATACTCAAAGCTTCCATCGACTAATGTAAAGATGAGCACTTTATCGTTGAAAACTTGAAGTCATTTATACTTTATTCGTTGAAGAAAGCATCGATTGTTTCGGCTACCAAAGTAAAATTAAATTTTAAAAACAAATAGATATAAAACTTCACACACACACACATATGTGTGTGTGTGTTTGTGTATATGTATGTTTATAAATTGTAAGTGTTCTATTCACAAAATATCTCAGTAAATAAATTTTATATTTATCACTATCCTAATAAAATTGAGGGATTAAAGTTGAACAATCTAAGAAAAAATTTAGATTGTTTGCATCCTATTAAAATCATAATTCTAAATTGTGATTGCGATTACAATTCTAATTTTATTATTATTAGTAAAATTATAAGAAAATATCATTATTATAATATAAAATTACGAAAAATTGTGTTACAAGCGGCAATTTAAAATCTTCGTCAAGACTGAAACGATACCATTTACTCAAGTTATTTATAATAAAATCAATCATTCACCTGATACCATGGCCTGAACCACAAGTTATACCAGTTACTTTGATTATGGAAGATCCAGCACTAATAGCTATGCAATCATCGCCTGCAGAAACAATATCAGTTGTTATAAGCCTAGGAACATCGACAATATAAGCTTTATTATAATGTTTGTACGTAGAATTACATTACCTGTGGCGATGTAAGAATTAAGGACTTGAATGTTTCTTGAGCCAGAAATGTCGATGCCATCGGTGTTAGGGCTATCTCCCGGAGCGATCATACGGAGGTTAGAGATGATGCCACTCTTGCAGCTTGTAAGGGTTATGTGACTTCTTGCTGGATTTATGTGTGTCAATCCTTTCAGTGCAAACCGATAGCACCTGTGGAGTGTTAAGGCCTATACAATACAAATCACAAAATTATAATTAGGCACATAATTTACTTTATTTTCTTGTTACATACGTATTAATTTAATGACTAACAATTAGATATGATCTATGCGAGCATGATTTTAAATTGCAATTACATTGCAACAATTTCATTGTAGATAGATCTAATCATTGTTAAAAAATAAATAAATTTAACTATTAAATTGATCATTGAAACTTGAAAGATTCAAATTATATTGTATTTCTTCTAAGAGCTTATTTCATATCAAATAAAATTTTGAGCCAAATTTGATAGAAAATTTATCTTTCAAGAATGAATTTGATGTAAAAATTAGAGAAATCTATAATAATATGATATAAAAAAGACTTAAAAAAAATTTGATGTAATTTGTATTTTTCACAAATCAATTTGATGGTATGATATTAATGTAGTTGTTGACTGCAATTTAAAACGAGCTAAAGAAAATGAGAGGATAGTGAAAAAATGTAAAGTAAACTTCACTACAAAAATTAGTAAGAAACTTGACTTCCATTTTCCTTCCCCTTTTTCTATCCCAAACAACAATTGACAATGACAAATGAAGGGGGGAGCAAGGAAACAGCTAATACTTACTGTTGGTCCACGGCATTTTGCACCCTGTATGAGAAGAGTTATGCAACAATTTGGTCAATAATAAAATGGGAAAACAATGATTCCAGGGATTTAGATAAAAAGTTAAAGAGCAAAAGGTTAAAATTTATTTACTGATGTAGAATTCCCCAAGCATGACTGTGACCACCAGGCAGATCCTCTGCCATCAATTGTGCCTCCTCCACTGATAATTAGGCCATCTACATATGAGAAGCCAAGCCATGTATTTGTGTGATACCCACTGTATTCCGACTTTGTTTCTGGTGCAACAATGTTTCCCGAAAGCTGGGGTCACATAAAATAGTATCCATTATAGTAACGTATTGATAAATAGTTTTGTTTTTTGCAAGGTTATTGAGCTAAGGAAGAGGAAAGTAATAAGAATTTCTCCATAATGGACAATTTACATCCGACCAGACCCTAATCGAGCAAGGCTTAATCCTTTGAGGCCAAACCTATAACAAAAGCAATCTGGCTTAGAAGACCGATAGAAAATGCCATTTTAATCCCTTTGAATATCGGGTATCTATATCAAACTTCTAGAATATATTATAAAAAATATGCTCTCAACGACAATAACCATGAGGATATGTGTTCATTCAATATTAATAAAGAGTCACATCAAAAATATTATATTTTAAATTTTAGTTCAAAAAAATTTACCATTACACATCTGGGTATATAGACTTCACCTTATAAATAAGGATTATTTTTATTTTACTAACTCAAAAGCACTTAGATATTATTCACTCAGATAATATCTATTTTAATACTCACAATATTAATATTGTTTGCAATTCAATACGTCACTAGTATTCTAGTTGATATGATCAAGAGAATCTCTCCCTCCTATCATTTTCATTTTTTGAAGAAAAAGAATTTATGTCCCGGTTATTATTGGCCGAAATTTAGTTGAAACAGATCATTAGTTGCATGCTTGCCATGTGTTTAGCACTAATCAAGCTTGAGAAATTTCAATCGAGGGTTTATGATAGCGATTGGTTTCAGATAGGCCAATGCCGAGAATAGGTGGGCACCTGAACATGGATATAATGGCATTTGCATGGACCACTGAAGGTAATAGGCTTCAGTAAGAATGTCCTTCCTGCTGGTATAATGAGTTGAGAAGTCATTGACTGACTCTGGCAGGCCTCTTTCCATGCCTTCAAAAAAGCCTGCTCAATGAACATAAGAAAGCTTACACAAAATCTCCCTTTTGGCTGCATCTAATTAAATAGTAACATATATGCTTCAAATATATCATAGGAAGTGAAGAATTATTTACTGGGGAATCATTTGTTTTTCCATCTCCAGCTGCACCATACTGCATCACATTGAAAGAAGTTGCGCTGCTCAATCCGACCAGAATTACTAATACGCTGAAGAAAAGATCCTGCTTAAAACATTTCATTTAGTGTTTATTTTGACTAACCATTAACTCTAAACTAATATTGCTAAATCAAAAGAAGAAACAATGGTACAACTCAGAATAGCAATAATGAGATTGTGGCAGAGGTTCTGACCATTATGTCTGCTTGAGACCTCCAAGGCCTATATATGTTAAAGCATCCTCTATTTCCTCTCCTATTTATAAGAATCTATGTATTTGGAAGCCAATTTAAGACGCAAAATGGCTTCTTGTACTTTATGAATTGAACAACTTAAGTTTAAAGTTAACTGTTATAAAGATATTAGTTTGGTTAATTTGCTTGCGGATGATTAAACTCCACACAAGCTAGTTGGAAACACATGGCTTTCTAGACACTGAGATCATGCTTTCCCAGTAAGCACATGAAAGCTTATGCATATCACGTTTTCTTCTACGTAATCATCGGCAAGGCCGGTGGTTGTGCTTCTCCATTTATATTTACAAAAGCAACAAATGAATTCTCGTAGGAAAGTTTTTCTACTTTGATTCCAAAGCACGTTCTTTTGGGATCAGAGAAAATGTTGTATTGATGCTAGTGAAAGAAAACACCACTTCTTAAGAAATTGTTTATGGGCGAGAGTAAAAGATTGTATTTCTTGTTCCAAATTTGCAAGCTATCTGCGTACGAAATTTCCTCGTTGTTTCCAACAATACGAATATTCTCTTCGATTCTATTCTTTCAGCACAAGACTAGTAACTACATTTCTTGAATTTCCAATCACATCTTTTTTTCTCTTTTTGATGATAATAGAAGTGGATATATACACATAAAATCAAGAATTGAATCCTAAATATAACAAAAAATACAAAATCTTCAAAGGATATGCATGCTATTTAAGATAAATACTTTCGCCCTAATTATATCTTTATAATAGAAATATAACAGTAGGGATATATGCACGTAGAAATCAAAAATTGAATCCTAAATAAAATAAAAAGTGCAAAATCTTCAAAGGATATGAATATTATTTAAGACAAATGCTTTCGGCCTAATTACATCTTTATAATAGAGTAAAACCATAAAACTATATGATAAAAGATAAATCATAGCAAACTTAGCCTTCTACTTAATTAAACAAATGTATTTTAATATGGTTTTTATTATTATAGTATAATCTCCTTTGGCGTTTCTCTCTTTTGACTAGCCAATTCTTCAATGGGTCCGCATTCCATAGTAAGTATATTCTTCAATACTTCCGCATTCCATACCAAATATTAACAGACAAAATATAACTAAAGTACCTTAGATATTTGCCACGTAATTCTTCATCTAGATTATATCACATGTATCAACTGCTCTATTTTAAAAAATAATGACAATATTAATATTTATTATAATCATTAATTTGTATTTATTTGCTAATAATAATTAATACATGTATAGTAATTTAAACAGAGATAATTACCGCAAATATCCAAAGAATTTTAGCTAACTTTAATTTTGTCAAATAGTAATATTTTGATGTAGTGAAATATTTGTCCAAATTCAACAAATATATAATGCTGCTCTAATGTCTGGTTCTGCTAAAGTTTTCAACTAATCCACAGCAGTGAGTCAAAGAAGGTAAATGACACCCAAAAAAAAAAAGGACAAAGAGAGGTCTAACTTTCAAGTCACGTTCAATTCGTAAAATTTTATATTCTTAGCAAACTACATATTTTTAGAAATATAATTTCTAAATATGTAATTTCTTAGGATGTAATATTCGCATACTTGATTTAATATATATATTTTTAAAAATATTTTTTTAAATTTTTAGATATATTATATTTTCATATTTGGTTTATATTTTATATTTTTAAAAATTTTATTAATTTTTTTCAAAAGACCATTATTAAATTTTTTATTTTAAATTATAGATTTAATTAAAAATATATAAATAAAGACTTTTTGAAGACCTAATAACTTAATAGTTTGAATTTTCTTTAATTAAAACATAATAAATAATTTAATATATAATTTTTTAAAATTTTTTATAATGTAAATTTAAATTTTTCATATAATTAATTATATAAGAAAATTAAAAATCATTCCTACTATCAATATATTAATTTTGCATGACTCAAACATTTAACTTTCATATTTCTTTACTTTTCAAGGCATTACAAATTATAAAAAATAATTCTAATTTTTATGTAAATGAGAAAAATTTTTAAATATATATTACACATAAATATGTAATATTAATTAATATAATTATAAAAATTGAAATTTAGTAGATTAAAGCTACTTTATAAATCTTTTTTTTTTTGTTATTAGATTATCTATAAATTAATAGGATTGAAATTTAGAAATTACTTTTTTTTACTTATTTAGTACAATTATACTAATTATCATAAAAAATTGAAAATGAAAAATTTAAGCTAAAAATGCAAAATAAAAGGGAAAAAATTTAGAATAAGTTAGGACATGAAAAAAAAAAAAAATTATCCTTCTATTTTAATATCAATATTCCCATCTCATAGGAATCTGAAATACCTATCTCTTCTCATAAGAATATTTTGAGGAAAAATTAGGTTAAAAAACATTCCTAAGAATGTTACCTTCTTAAATAAGTTTTTTTTTTTAATTTGAACTAAATATGAAAAATATAATATTCTCATAAAATATATTTGGAAATATTAAAAACATTCCCTAAATTAAATACATTAGAATAACATAGTATAGAGAGAGAAGAGGAGAATATAAGAGAAATTTAACAACCTTAACTTCGGCCCCTGGACCAAAAACCCATGAAATAATACCTCCAAAACTCATAACTAGAGAGATGATAGAGTATCCCCCCCCCCCCCCAAAATTAAACCTTCTTCCATTTTTTAATTTTGTGAATTGTTTTCTTCATTTTGTTGTTCTGGATTAAGGTTCTTTCTTTTGCACAAAAATGGAGTATAACAAGGTCCTTTGAGGAGAAGTCACACGACAACAAGTGACACGGTTCATTGTCATGGAAGGAACTTTCAACAAAGGCGGTTGAAAGCACAATTCATTAACTACGTTTTGAAACAAAAGGTCATGAGGTAGATCACACATGAGATGACGTTTAGGTGAATTACGTGTAAATTATACAATACTTTGTACCACTAACAGAAATCAAACATCAACTTTAAAATGGTAGTTGGTATAAATGACAAGAGATATATATCCCTTGACGTACATGTGATCTTACAGAGAAAAAATAGAGATTGGAAAGGATCATATTGCACAAGGCAGAATCAAACGCATCCTCCTCTGGCCATTTGAAAGGGGAAAAAATGGATACGAAAAGCAAGAATATGCATCCCTTTGAACTGCTACAAATTCTGACCAAAAGAAAAAAAAACCCTGCTAGAAATAATATCACAGGAATTTTATTACTTGTATTGGCCCAATGCATAATCTCTAGACTGATCAGAAATCTGCAGGAGGCTTCAACCTTGTCAATCTTCTGATTCTATCTTTTTCTGTGTTTTCCAAATATCCCCTCAAAACATACAATGAGAAAATGTCAAGCCAAACATTGAGAAGCAATTGCTTCACACAACAATGGAATGCAGAAACAGCAAAAGAGAACAGTTCTGCTCGATGCTATATGTGAACAGAAACTGAAGGATTTAAAGTTTCGATATCATTACATTAAACAAGAGACAAACAAAATCTTTTCAGTGGCACAGTGGAGGAACCTGCTTCTTGCTTCAGTTCACACAAATTCGTTGTACTTTGTTTAAGATGGAGAAAAATACGAAAGGCATGTCACCTCACCTTCCATACAATTTCATCCAAACACGAGCAAATTCTTCCATATTTATCAAGGAAGAGGCGCTCAGTGGGGGCCTTCCCACGTACATCCTTCACAACTGAAGTAATCACAAAGATCACTTCTGACACTGGAAAAAAACAGAAAAAAAAAATGATAAATAGTAGCAAGGAAGTCAAGTGCTCAACAGTTCTTTCACTAAACACATATTTTAGCCCTCAGACAGTAAAAGCACGCACCACCAGCCAAAAAAGTTAATGCCATCAAATTTTGGGAAAAACATATTTACTTTTCATTTCTTCAAAATTTCTTACATTTTTGTTTAGGGTGCATCTGCCAAATTTAAACTCCATGATTCTTCCTTTAACCCTGTCATTGACAAATGAAATATGCAATTTGACTAATGACCAAAAAAATAAAAAACAGAGACAGAACCTGTAATGGTTTAAACTAGTTTTTCTTAATATTCCATTCTTCAAAAAGTAATAGCATACTCAGTCTATTCAAATTCACATCAGATTCCCTAATTGTTAATAAGAAAAGCATTATAAATAAAAATTCCATTCTACTTGTGAAATCAATGATAAATTCATGCCAAGGTCAAATGAACTTGTCACTTTGTTATATGTGTAATCTAATTATACCCTTCCCCACCTCAGAAAAAGGAAGGGAGGGGGGAGGACCAAAAACCTCAATCTGAAAAAGAAAAAAAGATAAACTCCATTTTTAAGCATCAACAACTGAGATGATTCATTTCAATGGTTTTGCTGTAACATAAGCAAGTTATGAAAAGTGTGAAATTCTGTTTTAACATCACCAAATTATAAAAGGTATACGATAAATATATAGAGGCAAGTTCATCAAACTCATCGTTCCCTACAACATAGATGCTGACATCCCCAAGCACTGTGTATACAATATAAACAGACCTGATAAGAAGTGTACAAGTCAGATATTGCAACAGAGCATCAGAATGAATCAAGATATTAGCTAGAATCATGGGATATATACAATAGTTTGTCATGAAGCAATAGAGAGAACTTATACCAAGTCAAACTATTGATTTCATGACTCTACTTACACTAAACTGCTAAATTTTATGAAACAAGGTTGTGCATGTGATTGTGGTTCACTTTCCTTCTAAAATTCAATCCAATTTGTACATTACCACATACACTATATAATATGTATTGTTTTTCCAAATAGCAGATTCAACTGCATGTGTGGCTTGTCTACTAAAGTCATAGTAACAAAAGTTCAACCCTCCAGAGCAATATTCAGAGACTCCTCACACTCACAGTCCTATTAGATAAAGCAATTTAAATATAGGTATACGTACACAATATTTATAAGAAAAACATACACAACTAATACATAACATCTTCTAGTAATGAGATTTATGAGAGAACAAGTGTACATACTTATGGCAAGCAACAAGGAGCTCTTCATTTTTTGCAACTTTAAGATTGTCACCTCCCAGTTTAACCAAAAAAGAGCGCCAATGCAGCCACTCCTCTGCAGGGACCCCATGAAATCTGGAACAATAGAGCAGCACTAAGTTGAATTTATGCAGCTATATTTGGCATAAGTTGACTACAGATCCCGATATAAGAAAGAATATGCAATAAGGTTCTCTTCCAGTTTTCAACTGAACAGTATTTAACAAGCTTAGCAATAATTTTTTTCTGTTAATTTAACTATTGTATTCTGCCACGTATAATATACAGCAATGTCCTTTTGATAACATCACCAGCACTAGTTTCATCAACAAGATTGCATGTTCTTCACTTACAAGATTTTGCTTTTCTTTATATTTATTAAAAAATAATAATAATAACTTTTGTATCAATTGTTATCCACAAATTTCAAGCTATAATATCTTAAGGGAATAAATGGATTCCATAAAAGTCATTTGTCACCCTCCAAAAATCTTAATAAGTTTTTGATGAAATTTCTTCAAAAGACAAGGAAAGTATTACGGATGATGAAGCCAATCTTTCAATCTTTAGAAATCGCAGCATGAAAAAGGATGCTATTGGAATGTTGTCCTGATATCCAATGTAGTAATCGCTATCCTAAAGAAATTAACACAATTCAAGGGAGGACTCACAAAAATAACGAATAAGCTCAATGCTTCCTTTTTTAAGGAAATGCGGCTATAATTACCTTTCTGCTAAATTTCCCGTTATTCAATCCTTTCCATCAAACAACAAAGCCCTAGTATAATCCCATCAAAAACCAAGTTAAGCCCAATTCGAATCCAACAAAAACATCCGAAGTATCCACATATAGAAAGTTATTTGAACACTTGAATAATATCCCATCTTCAGACGTCATAAAGTGATCCAATTTTCAAAAAGCATCATCTTATTAACCAGAAAAAATAAGGCATACAACGCAGAAAAATCCAAAGATGACAAATTTAGGCGAATTCGAGTTGGAAGCAGCAAGTAAAATGGATCTTGAGAAATGGTAAGCTTGAAGAGATCAGAACGCACCGTGAGGATGTTTCCCTCGGCGTTGGCAAACAAGACAGCAAGGATCATTGTTGCAGTTGCTTCTTCGCTTCGCCTTTGAGCTTCTCTTCTCTGCGTTGATGAGATTGAGTTTTACGCTTTGATCAGATGGTAATCGGCATCTCTCTCAGTCCCTACACTGGGCGTGATGCTCAAGCACTGTTGATGTAATCACCATCAAATTTTACTATATATTAAATTTATTTTTTTAAAATTAAATATAACATATTACATATATTACTATATTATAATATTTTTTTTCAGTTCAGTTCTCAAGCAAGGCTGCTCGTTTCTCAAAAAAAAAAAAAAAAGAGGAAGAAAAAAAAGGAAGCATCCATTATTGAATAAGAAGGTAAGAGGACACAGTAAATAACGATGTCTTGGCTTGCCAAATTTCTTCAAAGATGAATTTTTCTTTCTTAATTTGAAAGATGAATGGATTGAAAATTGATTTTTTGTGATGAATTATAATATAAGATTTAAATTTAATTTATTATTAATATAAATTAATTTTATACTATTACTCATAGATTAAATGAATAATTCATTACAAAAAATGCAAATTTTGTAAAAGAGTAAGATGATTATACTTTAATAGTATACAACAAAAAAGGCACTTGAAACCTATAAATAAAAAAACAAGTGCTACAAATTCAAACAAAATTATTGATAGGACTTCCATTTTTTTACAAAGAACAAGTTATGTGAAAGAAAAAAGATTACAAACCTTTTGATTGGATGAAGTAACTCTTTAAAATTTAAATTATTTTGATGATCACCACTCATCTTTTATTATAAGATTTCATTTTATATAAATAACTGATAAATTAACTAATAATTAATAAATTACCTGATATCTGATAGTTTATAAGTGATAATTGATAAATGATAAGTTAATTAAAGTATTTTGTAAAATTAATTGTTGAAATTATAAAATGACATAAAAAAATATATTAATAGAAATAGATATATAATTAAAATAATTTATATTTATCTAAAAATTATATTATATTAATGTAATTAAAAAATTTTAAATAAAAGTATAATATTTAATATTTAATTAATCATATTTTTATAAATTTATATATTTATTTACTTATATAATTTTTATCTTATTATTTATTATAAAATTATAATTACTTAAAATATAATTAATTATATTATTAATTATATTCTATGATATTATTTATTTATATATATTTCAAATTTAAATTTAAGATATAATTATGTTAAAACTAAATTAATTATATTATATAAAAATTATTTAAATTTATATTACAAAAAGTATATATTGTAAATTAACAAAAAGAATAAGAATAGATTTATAAGTTATAAGCTACTCTAAAGGTCTATTTCGCACAAATAGCTGATAAGTTAGTTAGTAACTGATAGCTTATAATCGATAGTTAATAAGCTAACTAAAGTATTTCATAAAATTAATTATTAAACTAGTTGAAATTATAAAATAACATAAAATAATATATTAATAGAAATGAATATATAATTAAAATAATTTATATTTATTTAAAAATTATATTATATTAATATAATTAAAAATTTTAAAATAAAAGTATAATATTTAATATTTAATTAATTATATTTTATAAACATATATATTTATTTACTTATATAATTTTTATTTTATTATTTATTATAAAATTATAATTACTTAAAATATAATTAAGTATATTTTATGATATTATTTATTTACATATATATATTTATATATTTATAATTTAAAATTAGGATATAATTGCTTTAAAATTAAATTAATTATATTTTATATAAATTATTTAAATTTATATTACAAAAAGTATGAGTTGTAAATTAATAAAAAAATAAGAATAGATTTGAAAAGAATTTAAAGAAATAGTAACTTATAAGTTATAAACTATTCTAAGTAACTTATTAGTTTATAAGTTAATGCGAGGAATACTTTTACAGGTTAATTTATAATTTATTAATCTAGTCAATAAGTTATAAGTTAACTTATTTGTTATGCGAAATGGAACCTAAGTAACTTAGTAAATTAGAACTTATAAGTTATTCTAAATAGTTTATAAATTAGTGCTTAACTTATAATTTATTAACAAGATCAATAAGTTATAAATTAACTTATTTGTTGCGCAAAACAAAGCCTAAATAAAAAAGCTCATTTCATTGACAACACATATAGATATCTCATCTTTTCTTTAATAGGCTCTATCTCTTTAAGTTTTTTTTTTTTAATTTTCTTTATACTTAAACTTGTAAACCTGCATTATTAGCATGAGATAACCTTATTGTCTCCCTTTAAGATAAACCTTATCTATAAAAGCTCATTAGTTAGAATGGAAAGTGAGTGAAACTTTTATAAATACCTTTGTAATTAAGTTATGAGAAAAAAATTCTTGAAGAAAATGATTGTTTAAATTCTTAAAAGACCAAATAATAAAGTTTAAAGTACTTTATAAAAGAACAAGTTCCAGTGAATAATCACTAACATTAAATTTGATCTTGGAAGAGTGAAATAAAGTTAAATGAAGGAATTTTCTTTTGAACCATCAACCCATTATACATTAGTGATATTTTTTTCTTTCCTTACTCATTATTTTATTACTTATTTTTACTTATCATTTACTTTATTTTTCATATATATATATATATATATATATATATATATATATATATATATATATATATATATATATATATATATATATTTAAGTTTCTTTTTGGTGATTTTAAAAAATTAAGTTGAAAATGTAAACAATTTTTAAGTCTTAAAATTTTAATTATTGAATACTAATTCACTCCTTCTTAATATATTTTTGTTCAATCATCTATCTTTTAGAGTGATATCATTAATTTCACCATTAGAGCAAATTAATCCATAAGTAATCGTGAAATTAAAGATAGCCTTACTCAGTTGTGTCGTGGACCAGCTAATGACATCTTCCTAAACTTTGTTTTCATACAATTAAACTTGAAATAAATTGTCATCATATGAAATACAGTTCATAGAATGTCCCCGCTTGAACTCAGTTAAATCATCCATGTTATTGTTAAAGACAAAATTGCCTTGTCCTAAAGACCCTATTAATCTAGTTCTACCAAAAAAAAAAGAGAGAGAGACCCTATTAATCTCTACCACATAGGGCTTTCTTACTTCCATATTCATTAGTTTCAACTCTCTCTCCATTTTTGGAATACAGATGGATCACTTTCCCTTTTTCCAGTTTTCATTTTCTATGTTTTGCAGTTGCAGTCCGTTGCCTGTACATGTGATCAATTAGAGTAGCTGAAACAGATCTTTGAGTCTGCAAAATATATATATATATATATATATATATATAATTGACTCATAAAATATAAATTTATTTAAATATAAATTTAAAGTGATCTGTCAAATCTACCGTTTGCATAGACTAAATTAGATAGATCTATATTTTTTTTTAAACATATAAAATCAGCAAAAAGTTTGTGAATAATATGAGTCGTTCGTGGGTGTAGAGTGGGTTGAGTTGGACATTTTGAATTATACCCCACATTTTTTGCAAGCTAATGCAGGAAAGATTGTGCGCGTATAAGCTTGCTAATAGGCCTAAAATTTTTTTTTATTAGGATTTTTTATAAATTTTTAAGTGTATGAGAACTTTTTTAATTTAACCCAATATCTAATATGTTAATATAATTTTTTTTAACTTTGGTTACCTAACCCATTATACAAAATACCAAAAAAAAATCATTGTTCAATAATAATTTTAAAAAATTAGACTTTTTTTCTAATTTAATCCAATCCATTTCAATGTCCCTTAAAAGTATCTTCCTTCTTCTATATTTAGGATTGGACCTCCAATCATTACATATACGTATTTAGTGATATAATCATTTATGATAAAAATAATGCAATTTGCCCATAGGTTATCATGGGCATGACAATTTTTCATTATATTTTTGCAAGCTTATGTGTTAAGCTCATATAAACTCAAGCCCAAGCAAGCATGGCCTGCACCATATTGCCTACCTTATCTTACATGTTTATTTTTTTATATATCTTCATTTTTTAATTATATTAATATATTATACAAATTTTTATCCATTTAATCCAATACTTAATCCCAAACTCAATTCTTTATTTTTTAAATTAACATAACTTAAAAAATTATTTTTTAAGTCAATGAATTTGTTTCTAAATTAATATTTTTGAAGTTAATAAATTTTTATTATAGTTTATTTAATGTTGAATTATTGATAAGAATTAAGAATGTATTAAATATATGATATTAGAGTTTACAATCATTATTTTAAACTTAAAATTATTTTAAAAATATAAAAATTATTTAGAAAAAGGTCTTTAGACTTGGCCCATGAGTTAATATTTTAAGTCAATGAATTTGTTTCTAAATTAATATTTTTGAAGTTAATAAATTTTTATTATAGTTTATTTAATGTTAAATTATTGATAAGAATTAAGAATGTATTAAATATATGATATTTGAGTTTACAATCATTATTTTAAACTTAAAATTATTTTAAAAATCTAAAAATTATTTAGAAAAAGTTCTTTAGACTTGGTCCATGAGTCCGCGATATGCATATATTAAGTCTTCGACTTCTTAAATGAGACTATACAATTTTTGCAAACCAAACTCGATTTGATTTATTTATGGCCAATTCACATGAACCAATTTGCAAGCAAATCGAATAGATTCTTTTAACAGCTCTATGATCAATGATCAATAACTATACCACCGCATCCACATAAAAGGCATTAATTCTCTTTTTTATTTTTATAAGAATAAGGTAATCATTGCTATAACGATTAAGATATAACTATTAGTCTTTAGTTAATAATATAATTAATATTAGAATTATATTTAATATTTAATATTTATTTTTAATAATATAATTAATTAAAATATTATTTTAATAATAATAAATTATTACAAATAAAAATAAAATATTAAATATAATTCTAATATTATTTATTTTATTATTAATTAGGATTTATTAATTACACCTTAACTATAGCCCCGAGTAAGCATTATCCTTTTCATAATCAATGCAATCTTCACCTATTGTAATATTAAATAAGCAACTGCTTTGTTATATATTATTCCCCCGTTGCTTTTTATCGATCATTTTTTAAAGAAATTCCTTATCTCTTTGTATTTGTTGTTTTAGAGATTCAATAAAGTATTAATTATTTTCTTCCAGTTTCACCATTCAACAAAGTATTAATTATTTACCATAAAAAGTCTCAACCAATCCATTTCTTTTCGCTCTTAACTACTTTGTATTTTATGGTTAAAATGATAGAGCAAATTTTGATTATTATAGTAAAGGTTAGTTTTGAAATTTACAAAAGAATTAAATATAATAAACTAATTTTCTTAATTTTTGTAAAACAATTTTATGTAAAAGATAAAAAGTGATGAAGGGAGTAGATGAATACTAACTCTTTGATTTTGCTTTAAGCAAACAAAATATTTAATCTCCATTTTTAAAAGTACTAACTATTATATTTCCAAATTTCATAATTAATATTCAGTGCCTTTTATTTTATTTTTATTATAATTATTCATCTCTTCTTTCACTTCGATATTAACATTAATAGAAAATACTGAAATCAAATGTTAAACTCCATCTTGATAGTGTAAAATACACAGCAACTTTTCAATTATATTAATTTTTTCCACTATTTAATGATTTTAGACTTGCAAATGAAATGTGCAATAAATAATTATATCAAAAGTAAAACCAAATCTAAGGAAATCATAAAAAATTTAAATCCATATTATTAACTAATCAAATTTATTATTTTATTTCTATTTTTACTAATATAGTAAATGACAATACAATTAATATTGAAATTACAATTAAATTTATGTTTCTATTTTAGTAATATATTATTATTAAAATTAATATCATCATTTATTACATTATTATAAATAGAAATAAAAATATTGCATGTGATTAGTTGGGAATTCGCATTTAACAACAACATGATATTCACCTTATAAGAAAAGTAAAAATAGTAATGTTAACTATCTCTCTATTTCTTTTTCAATATTATTTAAAAAATATTATTTATCTATTATTTTTAAAAAATAGAAAAGCATTTATTATGCTCTTTCGAATATTATTCTTATGATATAAATAAATATTTAATAATTTTACTTACTAGTTAACTTTTGTACATTAAATCTAAATGATATTTAAAAAAGAGACTAACAGAGTATAAAATTTGAAGAATATAATAATCAACAACTTTAAATAAAAGATTAATTTTTATATTTACTGTTTCACTCTATGTTGCATTTTCTTCACTATGTCAATTTTAGTGCATTTCAACATGCTTCACCCATTTTCTTCTTAATAATAGAGTAATTTTCGGATATAAGTTTACATGCACCTTAAATAACTAATTAACCTACCTCTTTCAAGGATTCAACTTAAAAAATTCACAACTAATTCATCCACGGTTCCACTTTATTAATGAGTGACAATAAAAAATTTCATTCTAGTTGATATAGTTTTCACAGATATATTAGCAAACTAATTTTGGATGCTGGATTGCAGGAAATAAGAAATCATATAAGGTCATTTGGCTGATTATGGAATCTTCTTCATCTCTTGATCCAAATTGCATCTTTCATTATCCATCAAGACTTGGATTTTTTCATACATGTCAGTATCAAACTAGTTAGGGGTGATCAAATATTTTCAAATTACTCTTAACAAACCGACCGAACTCGAAATTGATTAGTTAAGAGAGGTTAATATATTTTTATCAATTAAAAACAGTGAATTTTTTTTTTGAATTTTGGATGATTGGTTAATTACAGATAAAAATATTTAACCGCAATTAACCGAACTTAACTAACACTAACTAAAATTTATATTAATTTTTTATTTAAAAATTTATATTTAAAATTTTATTAATCATTTTTATAATTTAATACTTAATTATTTCTTATTATTATTATATTAATAGAATTATGGTATTAATATATATTTATAAACTAATTTTAATCTTTAAATTAATTTATTTAGGTATTTTTAATTTTTTTTAGATTTTAAACCGACCGAAACTAAATTTGTTAATTAAATTCGGTTAAAGTTATACAATCGGGTTCGATTGATTAAAAAAAATTACTTTTTGATTAAGAATGATCAATTTAAAAATCAATTTTAACTATTATTAATCAACCAATGATTATTCTCAGAACTAACTATCAATTTGAATATTCAAATGTTGTCTGTCGAACGAATTGGTGGATTATACAGAACAAAAAGGCATGTCATTATCGACCATATTAATCAACGTACGTATTATTAATTGGTTTGTTAATAAAATCAACGAAAATGAATGATGTTTCGTTTGATGTTTTAGGACAAAATTTTTTGAAAATATCTTGGTTGTATTCCAACGTTTCTAGGACAAAAAATGGTGGGAATTGCACATTGCGCACGTGAATAGGTTTCTCTTAATTTTTTTGCCCTTTTGTGGAGACATGGTGGCGAGGGAGGATTAAAGGGGGGGTCACAGTGCAAGGAGGTTGTAACGCATACGCGTGTGGGGACCTTTTTTTCCGCAGTTTCGTCTATGTCAAATTTTGCTTCGATTTCACAAGAGATAGGTATACTGTTGATTTTCTACTGTGAGTATATTAATTCAATAATAAAATAAGATATAAAAAAATTTAGCCTAATATTAAAATAATTAAATAATTTAGACGCAATAGTAATTTAATCTAATTAATATAAATAACAGATGGTTCACGACAATAAGTCGATCCACCAATGTTATTAATATAAATAAAAGTTATTATTTTTAAACCTAATGATTGATTTTGTATACTCTCCATCGATATTAAAAAGTCTCTCCAATCAAATTTTCATCTATAATTTATAAGAGTAACAAATTTTTATTAAAATTTATGATCAAGACTAATTGTGAATAATTCATAAATTATAGTAAATCTTAATTTTATATTCACTCACAATAGATTCATCAAATAATAATAAATTTTTTCTCATATTTATTCTTTTCACATAATTTAATTTGAGATATTATTTTTATAAAATTTGATTTTAACAATTGGTAATAGAACTCTTAAATAATGTAGATTGAATATATTATTTCAAGATTCAAGAATAAACTTTTATTTTTAAAATAGCATTATATATTATGTGATGAATATATTCTTGATAGAATTTTGTTATGAATCTCAAAATATATTATAGCCTTTCATGCATTTATTTTTTATTATATGTATTATTTTGTTCTTGATGAATGTTACACATATTGTATGTGAAAAAGATTTATATATTTATGTTTCATCCTTGATTGGCTTTCATATATATCTTTTGGATGAATTTTATGAGTTTTGATAATATACATATTGTAATTTATACTTGAATATTAATGTATTTTATAAGCATGATTTTAATTGACAATTTACGAAATATGAAACCGGAAAATACTGTAATTAAAAAAACTGGTGTATTATATTTCCAGTATATATATGATTCAATATATCAATAAGCATCCGTTTAGATTCATATTTACCCAGTCTGCCTAGTTTTCATTTAGATTCAAGTTTATCCAATTTGCCGAATTTCGTGATGTTTTCGTCATACTTGCATATTGTGATTTCATATATAAAACCATACAATGATTTATACTTGGATATTTTCGTGATATTTTCCATTTTCAAATATTCTTCATTTTGGCATATTTGGTTTCAAAATGAATTATTTTCCTAGAAAATTAGTTAGTATCAATTATTGAGATTGAAATATAGTTAAAAGAGTCATAAATCATTGTTTGACTATTTTGAAGCATTAAAAAGTTTATCTCCATTAAAGGTCATTAAAAAAAAAAACATTTCAAAAAAATTTTCATTCAAGTCAAACCAAATTTAAAATGAGTTTTTTCAGCAAGTTTTTTTCATTAAATGAGTTAAAAAACATTTGCATGTGAAAATTAGATTAAAAAAATTATTGTTTTGGGCTCCACTTTTCAAGCTAGATTTATTGAGCATTTTTTTAGATTTTTTTAATTATTTTTTTTGCTTATTTAATTTGAATGACTAATTAATATTATTTTAGAATAAAAAATTTACTGTTATATTTTTGTATATTGGGTTCCACAAAAATTCTTTGTGAAATTTTGAACATTGTTTAGTCCATTAATTATTTTTGCATATATATATGTATGCATAGGAAAATAATTTTAAAAAATTATTTAGGCTTATATTATACCATGAAATTTTATATAATTATGATGTCACCTATTGTTGGTCCAATTACATAAAATTTTATTCATTCATAATAAAATGGTAATTAAACTAATGAGAGTATTATATTAATAGTTTTTAATATCCTATCGATATAATATTATTAATATAATTTGTTGATGATAAAGTATATGTAGGAATAAGTATTATATTTCTAAAATTTTCATCACCCTATACTGGTGTTAAAATTTTAGGAATGTAATATTTAGCCCATGTATTATATTATAGGATATTTAATGCTTCATCAATATTAGGCCTTATAGTGTAATACTAAATGCATAGTTTACTGAAGGAAATTCTAGCATGACTAAGACTAAACATGCATTAATATTTCAAAATTTGTTTTCTTAGCTCCTTTATCTATGTAATTAAATACAATTAAGACACTTAATAAGACTAATTATAAGAACTGGGCTAAATCAGTAAAGTTATATTTGGCAGTTTCTAACCTTGACCTAGCAATCAAGGAAGTAGAACCTCAAATTAATGTTGAGTCTATAGCAGATTAAAAGAATTATTATGAAAAGTGGATCCACTTTAATAAAGTATATTTGATAGTAATGAAGTACACGATAGATAAAATAATAAGAGAGAGCATACCCAAAATGACAAATGTAAAAGAGTTTTTGGATTTTATAGCTGAAAAGTGTAAGAAGTTTGATAAGGTTGAAAAGGAATGATATCTTTCTTTGCTTCAGAAATCAATGTATGATGGTGTTAACAAGGTGAGAAAGCACATTCTGAGATTGCTTAACAATTATAATAAGTTAAAAATCATACAAGTTGATATGGTAGAAAGTTATTTAACTTAGCATGTATTGGAGTCTTTTCCACCTTAATTTGATGTTCTGAAAACTGCTTATAATACTCAGAATTCATAATGAATTATCAATGAGTTAATTTTAATCGTTACACAGGCAGAAGAAAACATGAAGGAAGGAAAGGCTCAGGTAGTTGATTATACCTCTCATGCCATACATTCAAATCATGGTGGAAAATTTAATCAGAAAGATAATAAAGGATGTCATAACTATGGAAGGAAAATGGGTGAGAAAGGTAAATCTAGTAAATAATAACATTATAAACCTAATAAGGTCCAATTCAAGGATAACTGCAAGTTTTGTAAAAAGTATAAGCATAAGAAAGTAAATTGTTTTAAACTAAAGAAATGGATTGAAAAAAAAAAGAGAAAGGAATCCATCTAGCTCTAATTTATTTTAAATTAAACATTATTGATATACCATTAAACTCTTAGTGGTTAGACACTAGTGTAACTATTCATGTGACTAATTATTTTTTTGCACTAATAAAACTAAGGAAACCAAATGAAGGAGAGCTGATTTTGAGACTTGAAAATGGAGATAGAGTTAAAGTGGAATACATAGGATCAATGAAGTTTAACTTAAAAATTGAATATGAGCTTTTATTTAATAATGTAGTTTATGTACCTTTCATAAGAATGAATTTAATTTCAATTGTTGCTTTGGATTCTATTGGATACTCTCATTATTTTAGAAATGAAAAAGTTAAATTATTTTATAAATATTCTATTATTGGTACTAGTTCTATTTGTGATGGTTTATATGTAGTTGATTTAGATCCTAATTTTATGAATTCAATAAACTTTGTTATAGTAAAAAAAAAGGTGTCGAATGGATGAAAAATCCTCAATGTTGTGACACAGACAATTAGAATACATCTCTAAAGAAAGAATTCATAAACTTATGAAAGGAAGAGTACTTTATGATCTGGACTTCTTAGATTTTGGAATATGTCTAGATTTTATTAAAGGAAAAGTTACAACTAGAGCTAGAAAGGGTAAGAAAAGTAGAAAGGAAAATATTCTAGAATTGACCTACACTGACATTAATGGGTTTATCACACATAATGTTATAGGTGGCTACAAATACTTCATTACATTCACTAATGATTACTCCAGATTTGATTAAGTGAAACTACTCAGTGATAAATCAAAATCATTAGAAGCCCTCAAGTCATTCAAGGTAACAATTGAATTGAAACTAAGAAAATAAATAAAGTGTGTTAATTTTGATAGAGGTATTAAGTATTATGATATATACAATGAAATAGGAAGAAAGCCTGATTTTTTTACAAGATACCTACAAGATTATGAAATTAAAGCAAATTACACCATGCTTGGTACACCGGAGCAAAACAAAATTATAGAAAAGAGGAATGGTGAGATGCATGTTGACCCATACTTTGTTACCAAAATTCTTATGAGGTGATGTGTTAAGAACAATAGGATACATTTTAAATCAAATTCCTAGTAAAACAATCCTTAAGATCTCTTATGAATTATTATATAGGAAAAAACCTAGTTCGAGGCATGTTCGAGTTAGAGGTTACAAAGTTGAAGTGAAGCCATATATTTCATCTATAAGAAAACTTGATTCAAAAACTATTAATGAATACTTCATTAGGTACTACAATGGTTCAAAGGGAAGCAAATTTTACTATCTAACTTATTCAAGTAGAATAATTAAGTCTAACCGAACCATCTTCTTTAAGAATGAGTTAGATAATGAAAGCCAAATCCATGCATCATGGATTTCTCTGAAGATAGAATAATTGTTATGTTGACATTAACATTGGGAGAATCACCTTCTGTTACTCCACTAGTTGATCCAATACAGTCAATGGTAGAAGATATTAAGCTAAATGAAGTAAATGAAGAAATTCCATTAAGAAAATCTTATAGAGTTCACAAATTGATAATTTCTAATGATTTTATTATATATCTACAGAAGTATGAATATGATATTAATGATGATATCGATCTTACAACATTTCTTAAGCTATGAGCAATTCAAATTTTTCTGATTGGATGAATGTTATAAAAGATGAATTAGCTTCAATGCATAAGAATTAAGTGTGGGATCTAGTGGAACTTCCTGCAAATTGTAAACTAGTTAAATGTAAATGGCTCTTCAAGACCAAGAGGTGTGCTTGAGGTGAAGTTGAAGGTATGAGGCCAAATTGGTAGCAAAAGGGTACACCTAGAAGGAAGGTATAAATTACAAAGAAATTTTTTTATCAATTTCAACCAAAGACTTATTTTATGTCACCGTGGCTTTGGTGGCTTATTTTAATTTAGAGCTATATTAGATGAATGTAAAAATAACCTTCCTAAATGGTGATTTAATATATACTATTTATATAAACTAGCAAATGGTTTCCAAAAGAAAGGAAATGAGTACCTTGTGTGTCAGTTTGAAAAATTCATTTATGGCTTAAAGTAAGTTTCTAAACAACAATACCTCAAGTTTAATAAGGTAGTGACTTCTCTTAGGTTCAAGGAGAATACAGTGGACTAGTGCATTTATTTGTTGATGAGTGCAGGTAATTTTGTTATTTTGGTACTATATGTGGATGATATTCTCCTTATAAACAATGATGTGAACTTGTTAATTGATACAAAATAAATATTATCCAAATATTTTAATACGAAGGATCTTGGAAATGCCTCTTATGTTTTAAGGATAGAGATCCATCGTGACAGATCTCAAAATTTGCTTGATTTGTCTCAGTAGACTTACATTAATAAAATACTTAAGAGATTTAACATGTCAAATTGCTCTTAAGTTTTTATGTCCATTTTCAAAGAAAAATTTTTCTCTAAGTCCCAACGTTCTCAAAATGATGTTGAGATAAAAAGAATAAAAAATATCCCATATACATTTATGCTATTAGTTTATGCTACTAGGTACGTACATGTCCTAATATAGTTTATGTTATTAGTGTACTGGGAAGATACTTGAGTAATCTTGGGAAGATACATTGGACTGCTTTAAAGAGAGTTATGAGTTACCTATAGAGTATAAAAGATTACATGTTGACTTATAGGAGATTAAGAAATCTCATAGTTATAGGCTTCTTAGACTCAAATTTTACTAGCTATCCGAATGATCACAAATCTATATTTAGATACATTTTTATGATAGCAGGCAGGAGGAATTGTATTATGAAAAAGTGTTAAGCAGTCCTTAACAACAACCTTCACAATAGAAATAGAATATGTTGCATGTTACGAAGCCATTTGCACAGTTATATGGTTAAGGAACTTTATGGCTAGTTTTGAGATTGTTGAAAGCATCTTAAGATCGTTGACCATTTATTCCAATAATACTGTTGTTATAAACTTTTTTTATAATAATAAAAGTTCTAACTATACGAAGTATTTTGATATAAAGTATCAATTTGTACGAGAGAATGTATGCAAACATATCACATGTATTAAATATATTTCCACGGATCGTATGCTTGTAGATCCACATACTAAAGGTTTAGTAATAGGAATATATCATGATCATGTAATTAATATGAAATTAGCTAAGTCTTTTGATATTTTAAATTAGTAGGAGTACTTTAATGTAAACTATTTTCTCGATATGTACATAAATAAAATATCTATGTTTTTCCATATATTGTATACATTTTCATTATGGCATATTTATAAAGGCGTTTAGACCTTGTTTCAATATTGTGTTTTGAATTATGATTCTCATTTAGTGTCTTACGAGAATGCTTTGACCTAGTGTATAAAAATTTACATAAAATTATCACAATTTTTGTTATGTAAATCTAATTAAACACAAACTTGTTATATATCCTTATTGGATATTGTATATGATTAGGTATAAGTGTGCAATATATATATTTTATTGCTATCCCTATTGGATATTATGTTTTATATATGCTTTATATCACTAAACATTTATTATCTCAATTTAGATTAATGGATGTAAAGATATCATAATTTTCTTTTACATCTTGTTAAAACGGCCACTATTATTGAATTACATGATTCAAGTGGGAGATTGTTGGATTTTCTATTATGAACCTATTAATTCAATAATAAAATAAAATATAAAAAGATTTAAAGTGACTAAATAGTTTGAGTACAATGGTAATCTAATCTAACTAATGTGATAACAGGTGATTCTCGGTAATGAGTTAACCTACCATGTTATTAATATAAATAAAAGTTACTATTCTAAAATTCTATAATTGATTTTGTATACTCCCCATCGATATCAAAAAATCTCTGCAATCAATTTCTCATCTAAAATTGATAGAAGCAATAAATCCTTATTGGAGTTCGTGATCAAGATTAATCATGAATAGTGTATGACCTACAACAAATCCTAATTTCATATTTGCTGACAATGGATTTTTCAGATAATGATAAATTTTTTCCCACATTTAATATTATTTTTTTCATATAATTCAATTTAGAATATTATTTTTATAAAATTTGATTTTAACATATACAAACTCCTATTTTTAAATTTATCAATTTAATATAAAAATATTTTATATTTATCTCTTTTTTTAAATTCACACACCTTCAAATTCTCAAAAAAAAAGAAGGAAGTTTTCACATTCTTATATATACGCCTAAATACTACATATATATATTAACCAAGAAAAATTAACCTATTTTTTTGTTTTGGACATATGCAATTAAATGAAAATTTTATAACTTCATATATATCAAGTCCTCTTTGTTATGAGAAATGTTTTTAATCTTACTATAATATTGAAAATTTTAATACTATTTTTAATTGTATTTTGACAAATTGTATAATTATTTCTTAAATTTTAATAATTGCTTAATTATGATATCAAAATATTTTATTTATTATACTACGATGAGACGAAATAATAATTAAGTAGTTGATTTGTAAGATGTTTACATTTTAGTAAGAGGTGGTTAACTTGAACATATATATATATATATATATATATATATATATATATATATATATATATATATATATATATATATATAGAGAGAGAGAGAGAGAGAGAGAGAGAGAGAGAGAGAGAGAGAGAGAGAGAGGCCTTTAATTTTACATTTTATTAATTTCTTACGGTACACTAAAATGAAATATATTTTTCTCTGCAACGATCTTAGTAAATGAAGCTTTTTCTCTCACTGTCAAGTGTCTTTCTTCTTTGGAAGCGTGGTGACTTTTGGCCACGTTGGCTAATCCAGTTTAAAATATATGGAAACTGCAGTTTTCTTTTTCTCATTAAAAGCTGGTTTACATATTTCTCTCTTCATAGTAAATTTATAATTCATCTTCTGAGATTGCCATCTATTTAATATGTACAAATACATACTCCAGTTCGCATGCACTAAAACTGAACAAAAATTCATCGTGACATAGAGAAACATGGTCACAAATTAACCAGAATATATATATATATAGTTAATAGTTAATTTATCCCCCTTATAAATATTAATTAATAATTGAATTCAACAGATTATACTTCATGAATGAGTATGTAATGCTATGAGAAGTTTGATTAAGAGATCGAATGTTTTTTTTATTAAATTATATTTTAATTTTAATGCACGTGCTTTAATATTCAATGGAAAATAATTTAACAGTGATATACTCAATTTTTTAAAATTGAATTTTCCATTACCTAATACAAAATTATGAACGATACACCTGGGAAATATATATTTATAGGCACTCTTTAGTACTTTATGAAATGAATTTAATACACTCCTGCTGGGAACAAACAAACAAACAAAACACAATGAAAAGGACCAGACATGGGAACTGAACTTCTTCAATGAGCCATCATGTGGATCTCGATAGTAACGTCGATCGTATTTATTTGTTTTGATTTACTCGATCTCCGATCGTACATGAAAAAAAATAAATATATAACCTGATTTTAAGTGGTTTTACTTTTCCAGATAATTTTGTTGAGTAAATAATAAGCGATCTGACCGAGTGAATTGGCATCATTAATTCCGATTAAGAAGTTCTTCTATCATCTGCAAGGCTGCCCTTTGCTCTTCATCCAAGCCGTTGCTATCTTCTTCTGGTGTCACCTTCTGTGTTGTATCGGGCACGGGCAGCTCGGATTCAGACTGGTGATTGTTAGAAGCTTCCAGATTCTTCTTATCCAACTCGACCATCATAACCCAGTTGGAGTCAGAACGAGGGCCTGCTCCTTTCTGCCACACTCCGATGTGGGAGTTCTCGGTGTCGAGCCTTAAGCAAGTGAGGGAAGGTGATGGGGATTTGCAGCATTTTCTCAGCTTTGCACTCAGAACTGCTGAGAATGTTTTGGTAGAAGATGAAGAAGAAGAATTAGACGATGTTGTTTGGTTGTTTGGGACTGGGAAGTTTGTTTTGGCGTTTCTTCCATTCATCAGAATGGCTGCCTCATCATATGCTTTTGCTGCTTCTTCTGCTGTTTCGAATGTGCCAAGCCAAACCCTTCTTTTCCTATTTGCCCACAGAAAATGCAAGTAATAAGATCAATGCGCGCTTGTTATATATATATATATATATATATATATATATATATATATGTATATATATGTGAAGGGAAACAGTAAATAAATGAAATATGAGTTGGTTAATTACAGTAAGGGGTGACGAATTTCAGAAACCCAAGAACCCCAATGGCGTTGCCTGACACCTCTGAATTTCTTTGACTGCACCATGATCTGTCAGAAGAGTCAGAACTTTTTTTTTTTTGGGGGGGGGGGGGTGGCGGAGGAGAAGGGAAGGTCTAGAGAGAGATGTATTGGAGTTGCCCTAAAATGTGGAAGTCATGCTACGTTGGAAAATTGTGGTGGTAGCGCATATATTTAAGGCTAGTTAATGGGGTGTTTTGTGAAGTTTGGTAAGACTAAAACAAAAAACAAAAAAAGCCATGCATCACATGTGAAACAAATTAACTACATGATATTGGAATATTGCGCCTCATATTGAAAAAAATATATATTATACTAATAAAAAATAAAATTTATAATTAAATTTTGAATCTTTTTATATTTATTAAATTAATTTTTATGAATTTATCCTCAATATTTAATGATAACTTTTAATTCGTATTTGAAATTTAATTTCAAAATTTATCTTTTGTGCATATAACATTTCTATAAGTAAAATATGAAGGGAAAAAATTGTTGAGATTTTGATTATTTCATAATTTTCTTAGTAACTACACACAATGCAATTTAAATTATAGTTTTTATATTTTAAAATAAATGGGATAAAATTTAAATATAAGTGTGAGAAGAAAAGGAATTATTAAATAAAGATGTAAAAGTAACGTAATTCTAAAACAAATGAATCAAATACACAAACTTGTTACAAGTGAGGCTATGGTTTCTTTCAATTAGCGAGTCTTGAACAAAGAAAATGTATATAAATTAACAATAACAGCTCCGTATTTATGATGTTAGGTTGGCTAAATTTAGTATAGCTCGAGTAACTGTTTGCAAGTTTACAGTGCAGAGGATATCATGACAGTCAGTCAAAGGATAACTTACGGTACTTGTTGAACTTTGAACCTTAACATAAGAGTACATGTACTGAAGACTCTGAAGCAATGGAAAAAACTGCATGTAAAGAATTAGGAATATCAGAGTGCTATTCGATATTGATTCCACTTTATTTTTATAAAATTGGAAGGGATAGCATTTACACCAAGGTGGCATCTCTTAGTCCCGTCTTGAAAGGCTCTTTGTAGCCTATGCTAGATTGGTAACCAATAATTGACATTCTTTGGACCATTTCACGCAAATATATTCTGTAAAAGTAATCTATAATTATAAAATATTAATAGTGTGGTGAGATGCCAATTAAGTGGAAAAATCATCAAAAAGATTAGAATATAAATGAAATTTTCCTATTGAAATCTGTTAAGACTAATAAAACTTTCTGCTTTTTACTGAACCAATGTTTTGTTGGTAAAAAATTGTTCATCTCATCATTATAGTACCAAATTCATCTCTCTATGCTGCAAGATGTACTTTAAATTAACAATTTTCTTTTTTTGTTCTTCAGACTGATGTTAAGTCTGCTGAAATTAGTAAAATTTTTAATTAAATCAACATTTTGTTTGTGAGAAATTATCTATCTCATGGTTATAGTACCATATCATCTCCTTATAGTGCAAGGTATATTGCATAGAATAAAGTACAATGTTATAGTCCTCAATGAAAAAATTTAGGTCGCAAAATTTAATGAATAATAATAAATTTAAAAAATAATTTTTAAAATTCACATATTTAATTTTTTTATATAGAATTGTAATGTTTCACTTTACCTTTCAAAATGTGTTTTATACTTTAAATGAGTTCAATCCATATAATATGATGAATTACCTTTTAATTACAAAATAATCCACACATAATCATCACCATCACCATCGTGTATTCTCCTAGGTAAATATACTATTAATATAACCACTATATCTATATGAGGTGATTATTATTAATTCAGTGCATAATGAAAGAAGAAAACTTTTCTTAAAATTAAACCCTTCTGTACTATATATGGCTGCGTTATCCCCTAAAACACTATGCCCAAAAGTAAGCAAAGATAGAGCTAAACCCATTAATCATGGTGCTTATGCATTAATTAATCATCATTATTATAGACCTTCAAAGCATTCAAATATTACTCTAAAGTTTTTGGCTTTTTTTTAGCACCACTGAAGATTAACCTAAAATGAAATTCTAACAGTGGAGCTAACCTTCATCTGTCATAAATTTACATAATTTAGCGTTGAGGTAAGGAAGCCCAAAGGATTAGATACCTAAATCAATGGAAAGCATAGTGTGGGTGTTTTCATAGCAGTAGCAAAATTAACAGCTTAGCTCTGATGTAAAGTCTCGAGTGGTAAATTTATCCAAATTTTAATTATTTTCGATCCTATTATAAATTATCTACATGTTAAAGTTAGATTTTTATGCTTTGAGTAGAATGATTATTACATGCCGATTATGTATTTTACGATATTAATATTTGTATTAATTATGTAAGTGTTGGAGATATAAAAAAATTGTTGAGTCTAGGAGTTATGAAACTCTTAGAGAAGTTTTAGATAAGGAATTTGTAGAATTATCATTGAGAATCTTATACATAATTATTCCGTAATCTTAGATCTTTTTTTATTCATAATTGGATTTTTTTTCACCTAAATTATGTACGCACTCTTGTATTATTCTAATTTTATGATATTTGTTTGTTTGGAGAGGAATTTATTCTCAAGAATTATTATATGTATTAATTGGATGTGATTTTTTTTTTCACAGCTTTAATAAAAAATGTGGAACTGATAAATCTTAAATGAGTTATACCTATTAATGAATAGAGATTCAAATTTCAAAAAATTTTATTAAGAAAAAAATTTATTAATGTGCTAATTTTTTAAATAATTATGATTCCACAACATGGTAATCACAAAAAAGAGGGGGTGTGAAATTCATAATAGAATTTTTTTTGACAAAAAAGTGAGGACAAAGAAGATGAAGAAAGAGTAAAAATAACTATTCACAAGGGAGGGGGGAAGAGTAAAAGTAGTGGGGACATTATCGGTGTTAACATGGCTAAGACGAGGGGAGGGCAACGTGCAAGATTCCTCATAGCCACCATTGATATATAACCTTTATGATATAAGGCTCACGTGATGGCATTGCACATGTAGCTTCACTTAGACTACGTATGAATGCTACTATTCTTTTGTAGGGAGGGGGAAAGGAAAGAGGACATAAACCCTTGATATGTTCAATTTCATCAACCACCCAACCACCCTTAGATTTTCATTTATTGATTATTAAGCTAGCAGATATCAATTATTTAGGGCCATTGTCTTGGTTGGACATTTTGTGCCTGACTCTTTGCCATGTCTATATTTTCATCCCACGATTCCTTTTCTCATCAACACCTTCATATCACTAATTTAGCATTCCCCATGACATAAATTCTTTGCCATATATCACTGCAAGTTCGCCTTCATTTTACCCATACCAATCCTTGTTATATATCAATTCATACCCTCTACTCACAGTTTATCAATACATTGCTTCCTTTTTTTTAACAGTCACATACGTATTGACTAATTCATCAGTTCTTCGGATCTTAAAGTAACATTCCAAAGAAGTTTTAAGAGCCTAATCCCAATTAACGGATAATTTTTTTATTACATGAGGATTGAATTTTCAATCCATATCTAATCACACATTTTGAATAGGAAACAAATTAAGCTGCTAGATTTAATTTATACATTGTTTTAGCCACCTTAAGTTGGTGTAAATTAAGTAAGCACAAGCCAACCTTTGTCGTGGACCTTTTATATCTATTTCATTAAGTTTTATTTGATATATTATATAAGAACTAATAGTATACTATAAAATTAAGGTTTATATAGTGTTTGGATCTTTCAAATAAATTGAATAACCTATTTGAAACTCTCTCCTTGTATGTTGAATTATATCCATTCCATGAAAAAGGATAAAAATTGATAATATAACATTAAGATAAATTTTAATTTATTAAAAGTATAAAACTCTTATATATCTTTATCTTTCTCATTTAATAAATTTTTTTTATCTCATTTAGAGAAAAAAAAAAAAGAATTCTCTTTATCTCTCTAGCTAGTCTCTTTCCTTTACTCGTGTCACTTTCTCTTGCACAAAAATACCTCTTATTCAACTCTGTTCTGAATTAAAATATCTCATTCCCAATTCTTGTTGAATTTTATATGCTTGAATTGTTAATTTCTATCATAAATATTTTACAGATTATGTGTGTGTATTATAGTGAAGCATATATTACACTTTTTTTATCATAACCTAAATTGTTTAATTTATATTATCTTTTTTTAAGATATTAATTATTGGAGGGCATTTTAATCCACATATATATTTTGAATCATGTAAGACAATTTTATTAATTTTTTATATATAAAAGTACTTTTGTGAAATTATTTTTTTAAATCTATATATTCTTATTCAATATGAGGACAAATAAAAGATAAGATAATTTTGTACAAATCTTCATCTTATATCATAACAAACCAAACAAAATATAGTATATGCCATTTGATATATAATACAATATTGTACTATATTATACTATGCAGTGTGTTAAATAAGGGCCTCATATATAATTGGGTGTATTAGCAACAATTTAAATGGGGGTGAGCATTTTTAAATTGAGTCAGACAAATGTCAAAAATTTATATAATATACATCTTTGGGTTTAAATTTAATGTGCTGTGAGCGTAAATATTTATATTATTAGTGAATAAGAAAATAAAATATTATTGAAAATATAATAGTAATTAAAATTTTTTATTGACAATAAGAGAGTTTTAACAATTTTTTATTGACTTATTAATATAAAGATAAGTGATAGTATAAAATTAATTTACATTGATAGTAAATTATATTTAAATCCTACATCTTTTAAATTTTTCAAGATATATTTGAAATTATATATAAAAACAAAGATATCAATTTTTTATAAAGGTCATAATAGTTAAATTAGTAAATATACATATGTAAAAATTAAAAATTAAATTCTAAATATAAAAAAATTTAAAAATATCAAATATCACTTAAATTAAAACTTCTTCGCTAATATATCAATATTTTTGGTAACATGTCTCCTCACAAACTGAACTCTCACTTGTGCTGGCAATAAGAGAATTTTTAATATACATTTGAAATAAAAAAAATTACTTCGCCGTTAATGAAAAAGAATTTATAACCCATGCAAGCCTGGCACTCCCAATTAAAAAAAAAAAAACCAATAAGCCATATTAAAATATCTGTTACAATAATGGACGTAGGCGCAGAGTGTAGGTTTTATTGGCTGCAACTAAATTAATAATTGTGAGACAATAATTACGATGGTACAATAAATAATAGCAGTTTGGTTCTCATAGCCATGTAGGCTTCTCTTATAATGGTTTGAGAATTATTTGATTACGTAAAAAATTAAACTTATTAAAAAATAATTTTTTATATAAATTTTTTAAAAAATACGATAAAATTATTTGATTGATATATAGGAAGTAATATTTCCTAAAAAATAAGTTTATATATTTTGTTTAGTTCAATTTTAAATATTTTAAAAAATATTAATCAAATGACTATTATATTTTTAATATTATTATAATGTAGATTAATAAATTTTAATTATTATTAATTAAATTTAATATAGATAATTTTATCATTTTATTTATAAATAGTACAAAAAATAAAATTTATTTAAGTGGAAGGTGAATAAATTATTTCTCGTATTTTGTGACAAATAAAACTTTTCAAAAAATTCTATTTACATTTTTTTATTAAATAATAATCAATCAAATAACTTCACTCTTTCCTATGAAAAATAGAACTACCCATCCTAGTGAACTAAATGATCTCTTGATTTGTGGCAAGCCGTTGATTTGCGCAGGCCACTTCTGACCAAGACTTTTGCCATCATAACCCAAAAAAAATTATTTGCACTTTTTTCTAAAGAGTAAACAATATTTCATTTTTTTATAATAAATAATAAAATTTATAAAATTATAAATTTCATAATTTATAGAAAAAGAATGAACAGGATTAAATATAGGAAAGTAAAAATACCACTATTTAAAAAAAGGAAAAAAAAATCCAACAGATCACTTCTTCACAATTCACACTTACAAACAGGCCCATTACGGGCTAAGCCTTGGTGCTACAAATTTTGTTTATTCCTGGAATATCATTTTTGTTTAAAGTCCCGGGGTACTTCTTCATCATTCATAAATGAAAAATATCCGCAACTGTGTTTGAAAGTCAGATGCGAATTAGTGCTATTCTTATTCTATCATTTTCCAATTGGAATTCCTAATGCAAAATGTGAGGGCATTCCTCATCACTACTAGACATTTTATTCTAAATATGAATTTTTTTTTCAACAACCACAAAAAATACTTTTAAACATAATATAATATTTGGGAATCTATATATATATATATATATTTTTAAATTCCATATTAATCAAATCTCTACAAATGCGTTATGATTTCCTTGGCCCAGAGCGAGCGACTCATACTTGAAGCATCTGCTTGGATCTAACTGGAGAGACTGCGTCAATTGAGAAGCCCTTCACACGCCAGTTTTACTACTGAACCATCAATAACATAACTAATAAATTGGTATGTTTCTGTGTTACAAATTGGCCGCTATGATGTTTTCGTCAATAACATAACTAAGAACTTGGCATGTTTTTGTGTCATAAATTGGCCGCGATTTTGGCAAACAAATATGCTTGATTAAAATGAAACTTGATAAAAAAAATTAAGCATAATTTTAAAGTATTGTAGCTAAAAAAATTTAAGATTAATTTGATTTGTATATTTTTTCAAATTTAAAAGTATTTTAAAATTTTCTAATATAATTCAAGAATCTAATGAGATTTAAGAAGAATATAGTCACGATTTTCATATTTTTATCTTTATTTTAATATTAATGTTGTCAATTAAATATTTATAACATGAAAAAGTTTCATATCAATTCGTAAAAAATATATCTGCTTCTGTTGGAAGATATTTCACTCAATACTTGACATTAAATTTCAAGATGTGTTAGTTTGTGGTCATTTCTATATATTCAAAATTATAAAATAAGGTATACATCAAACAAATATAATGATTCTTTTCCCTATTCAAAATTTTTCATTTTTAATCCATTGTGCCTAAAGATTTTCTGTGTAGGGAGTTTTAACGACTTGGTATGTGTAAACACTTTGCCAACATTTGAATATGGTTTATGAATTTGTAGACTCCATTATTTATTCTGATTGTGTCACAAAAATTTAATAAAAAAAATTGATATGTTTGCCAAAAATAACAAATATATGCTACGCAATTTTAGCTCAAAAGATATCGATCCAATACAACCTGAGGCAAGTTAGTCAGTGCAATTACTGTGTATTTGGCATTTGTCTTTTTTTATTACACCGACAGCTGCAACGAGCGAAAGTGCTGCATGAGAAACACTTATGCACCAGCATTTCATGAAACTCTGTATTATATATACGAAAAAATGGAAGTAAAATTTCATTCGGACTGTGTATCAGAGTTTGGAAAGCGGAGGCTGTTGGAGAAAAATGACTTTCGTATATATGTCACTTCAAATATCTTGTTTAGGTTTAATATTTCATTTACTAGCTCTGCTCATACTACTTCAGATATAACGGGGTATACATACAGTCACTTAAGTTATTCCAATGACAATTATAAATGATTATATAATAAATAATTACTTGAACTTAATCGTACGTGAATCACATAAATTTAGATATGTATATTTTTACATTCAAAATACATAATTACATATAATGAATTTAATTAATATCAAATTAAAAGATATATAAACTTAAATACATAAAAATCATAAAATAATTATTTCTGACACTTCTCCTCAATTTTGAAATTCCTTCTGTCATGTATTTCATTCAAGATCTTCTATACTCTCCAACAAGAAGTACAAAAATATACTCATAATTAGCATTTCTGTTTTGTTTGTGGCCCTTGGCAACAATACCTACTTTGAACCTTTTTACATCTCGCTTACCATTTTTTTTCATCACGTGGACACTCATTTGATTGCAATAGCATCATGATCCTTTGACACATTCCTTCTTTTTAATTTTAAACTCTTCACTTGTAACTTCTCCATTTCTTATCTTTCACATTTTCATTCTCTTCTCTTTTAATGTCCTCCCATCAATCATATTCTTCTTTCGTTATTGTTACAATTATCATGATTATATGTATATATTTCTTCATTACTTCAAACATGATCTCATCATTTTTAACAAGATAAAACACATAATTAATCTCAGTAATTTCTACTATATACAATTCATCATGAATTATCATTGATCCAGATTTTTCACTTGAATTTCTTTCAAAGATTTGTGATGAGATTCAAAAAAGTAGTATAATTTTCTCTCCCACAATTATAATGATCTTTTGATTTTTTTCCTAATCATTTGGTTATCTTTCCCCTAAAAAAATGTAAATTATAAATTATTTCTTTTACATCAGGCGATGACAATATTATTTTTGTCTTTAAATAAGCATGATAAATTATAAATTGTCTCTTCTTAAATTCTTTAATTACAAGTAAGTTCTTCATGCACATCTTTAATAGGAGATATAGTCTCAACTTCATCTTCAAAAGAAAAAAAGGCAAATCATAAATTATACCTTCTTTACTTTATGAATTTCAGTAAATATCTTTAAATTCAACATCTTCATTTATAAGTGGTGCCTTATCTTTATCTTTCTCTTTTTGGACTTCATAACTCAAGTTGATTTTTTCAACTTTAATGATTTCTTCAACCTTAATGATTTCTTTTATAGGTGATGTGATATTTTCTTCTCTTTATCATGAATCATCTCTTTGTGAATTTGACTATTTCAAGTCTCCTCCTCAACAAATTCAACGTTTACGTTATTGAAATTCTCATAGTCTCCTTTTTCCTTTTCCACTCTTCCTCCTTTTCTACTTTTAACTTTTTCAGCATCACCATTTTCTATTCATTTTTTTCTTCTTCATCTAATGTCTCGTCCTCTTTTAAAAGCCTTTTGTAACTTCTCACAGTCTTATTTTGCAGTGGAAGAATCTATTACAATCTTAAGCAACACATAATCTAGACTTTGGTCATAAAGATGACGGTTATTTGGTCTTTATGCTTTGCCAATATAGTTGTTAAACAAGTTAGGCCAACTTGTTTGCAAACCGACTTGCGTGAATTGGCCTTATACAGGTTGATCCACAATTTAAGCAGACTTTAAAATTTGGGATATACTAGTCTAGCCTTATGTAGCTTATGAGTAAACAAGCCAATTCATAAGCTTTTTCCTTTTTCAATTTTAGAATATTTTGAATTCTTAAACTTTTAAATAAAAAATGATTGAAAAATATTCCAAAGCACCATATATTTATCCATAAATGAGTCATAACACATTAATATCCATACATAACATTAAAAGAAATATTATCCTTTGACACATTCCTTCTTTTTAATTTTAAACTCTTCACTTGTAACTTTTCCATTTCTTATCTTTCACATTTTCATTCTCTTCTCTTTTAATGTCCTCCCATCAATCATATTCTTCTTTCATTATTATTACAATTGTCCTGATTATATGTATATATTTCTTCATGACTAATTATATGTGTATATTTCTTCATGACTTCAACCATAATCTCGTCATTTTTAACAAGATAAAACACATCATTAACATCAATAATTTCTACTATATAAAAATCATCATGAATTTTCAAATTTTTCACTTGAATTTCTTTCAAAGATTTGTGATGAGATTTAGAAAAGTAGTGTAGTTTCTCTCCCACAATTATAATGGTCTTTTGGTTTTTTCCTAGTCACTTGGTTATCTTTCCCCCAAAAAAATGTAAATTATATATTATTTCTTTTACATCAAGCCACGACAATATCATTTTTGTCTTTAAATAAGCATGATAAATTATAAATTATCCCTTATTAAATTCTTTAATTCCAAGTAAGTTCTTCATGTACATCTTTAATAGGAGATATAGTCTCAACTTCATCTTCAAAAAAAAAAAGGCAAATCATAAATTATACCTTCTTTACTTTATGAATTTCAGTAAATATCTTTAAATTCAACATCTTCATTTATAAGTGGTGCCTTATCTTTCTCTTTCTCTTTTTGGACTTCATAACTCAAGTTGATTTTTTCAACCTTAACGATTTCTTTTATAGGTGATGTGATATTTTCTTCTCTCTATCATGGATCATCTCTTTGTGAACTTGACTATTTCAAGTCTCCTCCTCAACAAATTCAACGTTTCCCTTATTGAAATTCTCATAGTCTCCTTTTTCATTTTTCACTCTTCCTCCTTTTCTACTTTTAACTTTCTCAGCATCACCATTTTCTATTCATTTTTTTTCTTCTTCATCTAATATCTCTTCCTCTTTTAAAAGCCTTTTGTAACTTCTTACAGTCTTATTTTGCAATGGAAGAATCTATTACGATCTCAAGCAACACATAATCTAGACTTTGGTCATAAAGATAATGGCTATTTGGTCTTTATGCTTTGCCAATATAGTTGTTAAAAAAGTTAGGCCAACTTGTTTGCAAACCGACTTGCATGAGTTGTGTAATGTCCTGAATTTTTTTTAATTCTATTGTTTGAATCTCTAAATTCTGAGGCTGTAGAAATGAAGAGCATGATTGAATTAGTCTGGTGGGTGAATTTTTTTTTTTAAGTCGAAGGAACTTAAGCGTAAGGTAAATGAAATTTTGAAGGAAAAAAACGGATAGTAGGGAAAGAATTAATTTCCCTAAATAGTATGAATGATCAGAGGAGGTTAGAAAACCCTAAAAAGGGAAGTTGTCTAAGTCTGATAGTGTACGAAATTTTAAACAGACAGAAACCCTATGGACTAATTTGCAAAAGTGCAGAATCGGGTGTGGTTAAAGTGTAAATAATTAAGGATTTGGGATCTAATATGAATAACTAAGAGTTTGGGGTGCAATATGTGATTTTAATTAGTGTGACCAATGGATTTATGACAAGTGTCATTGTTAGAAAATTAAGGGCAAGAATAGCCTTACTTTTGGTGAAAAAATGACTAAAATACCCTTGAAAATCTCAAAAATGACCAAAATACCCCTAGAGCTTCATGAAAACTCTACTACCTTCTCCACTCTCCAAAAAGCTGCAGAAAATCCTCCATGAAAGCAAGCTGGACGTGTGAGAGAGAGAAGGAAGAGAGAGAAAGTTTCTTTTGAGTTTTTCACCCCAAAATACCAAGATTCAAGCTAAGGTGTAGAAGGAAAAATTGCTCCTCTCATCAAGCTCTATCTATTGATATCCCTAGATTGAAGAAAAGCCCAAGTTTGATCAAGTTTGGGGAGCTCCAAGTGAGGATTTTCAAGTTGCACCAAGAGGTAAAAATGTTCTCCTCTAAGAGCTCTTTAATGTACTCTTCTTAGTTTCTTGAAATCTTGAAGTTGGTGTGGTTAAGGGTGATTGAACATGGAGTTTAAGATGATTTGAATATGTTTAATGGTGGTTTAGAGGTTGCTATGTTAATTTATGGCTTGGGTTTGGTGTAAAAACAACAAGAACCATGATGTACACATTTGGGTTTTAGAGGCAAAATGGTGCATGTGTAGTGTTGGCATGAGATGTTTGGAACTTGGCTAAAATGATGAAGTTAGATAACTTTTATGAAGCTTATGGAAGATGAAACTTTGAGTTGTGAAGGTGTTTGTGTTCTTTTTTCCCTTTTGAGAAGCTAAAACCATAATATGGAAAAGAAGGAAGGAAGGAGTTTTAGTGTTTAAAGTGTTTTCTGAGGATCAGTGAAGTACACGGGGTAGAACACGGCCCGTGTTGTACCCCGTGTTCCTCGTCGAAACTGGTCAGTGTGCTACACGGGGTGCAACACTCCCCGTGTTTATCTCAGGACTGAAGGGCAGTAAGGTACACAGGGTAGAACACTGCCCGTGTTCATCCCCGTGTTCTTTGTCGAATAGCCCAGAAGTGAACCAGTAAGGAACACGGCCCTGAACACAGGGTATGGTACCCCCGTGTTCTTTGTTAAGTGAACTTTTTAGCTTTAATTCTTCATGTTTTGCATGGCTTTACCCTTGGATTCTTTTCTAATGTTCTTATGTGTCATCACAAGGCTTGAAAACAAAGTATAGAGCATCTAAGTATGCATTTATTTAAGCGAAGAAAGTAAAGAATACATGAGGATTAGGGAAAGTGATAATGTTCTAATATAAGCTATGATGTGTATTTGTATAGACTAAAGAGTGATAACTTGCCAACTTGCAAAGGCAAGAGGAAGTATAAAGGAGTTTTTAAGTGAGAGCAAAGGGAACATCACATTGGAAGCTTGTGAAAGGTAGCTAGCTTTATCCTTAAGCTGTTTTCTATTTACATGATTTTCTGTATTTTATGCCATTGTATGAAATGTGTATGGAATTATTGTGGCACAACCCGAGAAGACAGTAGAATACTGTATTTGGCCTATGGCTCGGGATCCTTGGGGATAATAGTGCATTTGTTGTGTGTGGTACCTATGGCCGGGACCTCGGGAAGACAGTGTGATACTGTGTTAGGCCTTTTGGCTCGGGAACCCCGGGAAGACAGCGTGATGCTGTGTGAGGCCTAGGTGTGATTAATTGTGATGGCCATCTAGATATTGTGATAAGTCCCTGAATGGGCTTGATGATTGTTGTGGATTGTTATGTGTGATGCATATTTCCTACAATGGTATGGTATTGAATATGATGATAATCGATTAATTAATTTCGAAACGTGTGTTTTATTTGCTTAAGGATCTGGAATGACTTGAAATGTCTCTATGGCAATGCTAGCTACTGGGAAACTTTGTTTCTTATATTTTTTTTTCTGTATTGTGATTAACCATTCCAGGTGATGCTTCCAAAGGCTCTCATGATAGAGGATAATGATATTTTTGAAGTTGTAAATGTTTATATAGTTGGAAATATTGTATATGATGGATGTATATTTTGTAAATTGAACTTTTGTATATTATATGACTTTTGCTCATGTGTATAAAGTACAGAAATTTGAGATTTTCCGTATAAATTTGAGGTAAATCGCGAATGAGTGCGTAATAATCATCTAGTAATTGAGGAATAAGGTGTTAATAAGTAAGGGAGTTACAAGTTGGCCTTATACAGGTTGATCCACAATTTAAGCAGACTTTAGAATTTGGGATACTAGTCTAGCCTTATGTAGTTTATGAGTAAACAAGCCAATTCATAAGTTTTTTCCTTTTTCAATTTTAAAATATTTTGAATTCTTAAACTTTTAAATAAAAAATGATTGAAAAATATTCCAAAACACCATATATTTATCCATAAATGAGTCATAACACATTTAATATCCATACATAACCTTAAAAGAAATATTATGCATAAATAAATAAATCATAAAACACTACAATTTTACATAACTAAAAATGATAGAGAAGAATGTAATTTTATTTAAATTGAAAATTTGAATATACATAAAAGTAAAAAAAAAAAAAAGATACTAACTAAAAGAAATATAAAATTTATTAGTCAGTCTATTGATTCTAAATTAAGCTCATATTTAAATGGACCTCTATTATAAAGGTCTCAATCCATAAAAGTATATGAACGTTCGTGGGTTTAAGCTTGTTTCAATAACTCTATTTGCCAATGCCAAAACATCCTTCTCATTTTGAAATGACACTATCACATAGTAAAGAGTAATCTCTCTCTACAAGGTAAATACATGCACTTAGATGTGTAAAATTTACAAACCTATTATTGTCAATAGAGGTGCGGCTTTGGGTCATTCGTGTTTGAGTATGTAGAATTCCCCTTCATTTCAGGCGTAACTGAATGTACGAGAATGGGTCAGCTAAGATATGTAGTCATGTGGTGGAAATCCGTCTTATTTATTGCGATCTTTATTGGTTGGTTAAAACGGAATGGTTATTCATACCAATTGATAGTGAAAGTCACAGTCACTTCGGAGAGTATGTGAACGTTGATATAATTTACTTATTTATTGATACAGCTGTGCCCTTATATATGGCTTCGCAAGAGTATGTTAAATGTTGATGATCTCGTGCAGGTGGAAAGGCTTATCGATGGAGTTGCCCAGCTTGTTAAGAAAAAATGCATGACATTCAGTCTAATCCGGTTTGTAATGACCACTTGCATTTGGGATTGTTGTGTTTCATTTTTGAGATTGTTAAGATTTTGATTGTTTAGCTTAAAATCATGATTCCTTAATCCTTAACAATGTTAAGACACATGGAGTGCTCAATTATAAAGGCAAATTGACATCAAGCCCAGAAGGAGCTATTACAGAAAATAGTTTGGGGAGATTGAAGCAAAGGAGAGAGTGTCATAATTTATTGAGGTATTGAAGCCTACATGGCTCTCACTTGGAAACCAATGGGTTCGGATAATTAAGCCCCATCAGGCTATGGATTGAAACATTAATATTCACTGTAATGTCAGGAGAGCTTAAAAGGGCTAACTCTATGTATGAGTTTTCAAGGGCCCTGCAGTAGCACGGGAGGGAGTCAATACCTGTATAATTTTTTGTTTTATGAGATTATTTTTATGTTGTTTTATTTATGGTGGGTGTGATTTTCTCCTCTCATGGAGCTGTTTTGTGCTAACTCAAAATCTTCCTTTAGGTTTATTCATGGAAATTTTTGTTGCTACTCTCAAAAGATCTACTCCTCAGAGTTAATTTTCAAGTTTCATTTACTAGATTTTAAGCTAATCTAAGGAAGATTACTAGACCTACTGAGCTGAAGGGAATTTCTTCTATAATTCTTGGATGGATGTGATTCTGAATTTAATTTTTTTTGGGTAAATATATTTAATGCTTTTTATTTCAATGTTTAGCTAGATGATGAGTAATTCTGAAACTCCTTTCTTATAGTTATGATTTATGTTAGAGGAATTGAAGCTTTATTTATAATGTATATATATTTTGCGGAAAATAGTAAAAGTAATTAAATTACTTGATACACACACATATAATAATTAAAAATTAAATTTTAAATATAATAAAAGGTATAATTTTTTTAGAAAATATCAAATACTATCTCAACTACTTATAATATATATTTAATTAGGCTCACCTGGATTCCTCCCTGCATTCCTCGTAATTCGGAAGCTTCATTGCGTATGTTGACAAATGTTGTGGAAAACAAAATCGAAAGATCTTGAGTGGTTGATGAGAGCACATGTTTGTTACCCCAATGGATCCATCTCCGATAACTCTAAAAGTATCTTCATGACTTGATTCTTTTCCCCATTGTTGGATTCGTGTTATTTCTGTGTTTTCTTTTGGGTGGCAATTAGCTTAACTAATGAGATGTTTTATTGTTACAAAAAGAGAAAATAAATTACATTTTATTCACTATGATTTCGCCTTTTTTAAAATTAACAAGTGGAAAATTTTGAATTTTTTAATAAAATAATAAAACATGATTATAGATTTAAATCAAAGAATTTATTCCAACAAGATAATAAAAATATTTTAACTAAGTATAAAAAGTAAAAATATGCATATAAAATTGATCTTATTGCTATAGATTTCTAGTCATTTGAATATAATCAAAGCATAATTTTTAGAATAAAATATTTAAATTATAACATATTATTTAATTTGAATATATAATCATATTTTTTTATCATTTTATTGAAGTAAAATTCAAATTTAAATTTAATTATAACATTAATTTATGTTTTAAAAGAAATTTTTGCAAATTTTAAATTAGAAAAAGATTTGCATAAATTTTTTTGAAATTCATAAGAGGTCGGTGTACATTTTTTTAAGATTTTTTTATTAACTTTAAATATAAAAAGGAAAATACTTTATAGGAAACATTTTATTTTTTCTCATTGAAACGGACTACTAGAACCAATCACGGCTCATGACACGTACTTCATGTGATGCATGTGCTGAGGTTATTCTTTTGACGAAACTCACTTTCGAGTAATTCGAACCTAAAAATAAATAGTTTTGGAGTTTGATGTATTGCATCCTCGTACAATACTAGTATTCATGTACCTTGAAAAAGGTGCGAAATTGAGAGATCTTATACTGATTTCGAGGAGCGTAATTGAGTGCTGTGACTAACTTATTATTAAAATATGTTATTTAATTATAATTATTAAATATGATAAGTTTAATAATTGTTAAAATAAAATTATTTAATTATAATTATTCATATTTTAATAAATATAAACAATCAATTTTAATTTAAAAATTATCACAATTTTGACGCTTCAAAGTCATCATAGAAATCAGCAAATCAACAACGTCTAATAAAATGAATATTAATAACAATCTGTTTAACAGGACTCTCACCGCTGCATTACATCGTTTTAAGTTTGAATTGAATATATGTTGAGTGCTTCACCATATCTACCAATATAAAAATACAGAACTTTTTTAAATTTATAATTATTTTATATTTTATTAACTTCATGATCAGTATTTTGTATAACATTTAGAAATAATTAATTTTTTGAATTAGCATTAATTATTTTAGTGAGTGATTTTAAACAATAAATTATTTTTCATAATTTATTCTTAACAACTAATTTTTCTCTCACTTAAAATTTTTAATACTAATTCTCAATTATTACTAAAAATTGTGTTAAATATAAATTAAATTATACACTCAATCCTACTAATTACCAAATGTAAATATAAAATTAAGATATATAATTCTAAGTTTGGAATAATAAAGGAAACTAAAATGTAATTTATTTAAATTTAAATCATATATAAAATTATTCATATATTCAATTTCTAATCAAATGAATTTTAATTTTTTTATAATTTTAAGTACAAGATAAAAGATAATAGATGGGTCTGAGCACTCGTGGTTGAACTTAATTTATAGCTTTCTGATGTATTAACAACTGGATTTTGATAATACTGATTATCAATTTCACATAGATATCATGAATTTTTAGACCAAACACCTCTTTCGTTCTTCACAGTTCGTTTCTATATTAATTTCGTCCTTTAAAAAAAATAAGAGCATTATTTTAATTGTCAATTAATAATGTTATGCAATATTTTAATTTCTCTCTAAAATGAATATTAAAAAATTGGAGCAGTTAATGATTTAAAGTTATTATTTCTATTTTACCTTTCTTGAGTTTCTCTATTATTCTATTTTTATACTCCCAAATAGTGAATTATAAATAATTTAGCATTATTATTTCTTTTCTTTTTGTTAGAAAACTTATAACTTCTGCCAAATATTTATAAGAATAGAAATAAAGAAATTTTAAAAGTAAAAGTTTGAAACCAAAAATATAGAGTATTACTATATAACCCGAAGCAATGCACCGAAATTTAAGTCCCGACGCATCACAGCGGTACAAATTCAATACAAGTACTTATTACTTGATTTATCAACGACTCACAGCAGAGTTTTCATTTCGTATCAAAACTTCGGAAATCCTTTTTCGAGGCATTTGGGTTTTTCCGAAATATATTGAAAACATGTTTTTATATCCAAGCTAAAAATGTAACAACAAGAAACGGTACAACTTAAGGAAAGGTGAGCTAATCCATTGAATTTAAATTTTGAAAGAATTGTTTTTTCATTTTTTATTTTTCTAATTTAAAATCAATGCTATAGCGCACTCTCTCAATTTAAAAATTTTCTTGTAATTATTATCTGATTTTAGTATAGGAATAGGTTTTTTCTTATATTTTGATTTGATTTCAGCTCTTCACCTTTAAAAATTTTTAATCTTCAACATGACAAAAGTTATAAATTTCTTCTTTTTAATAGGAAAAAGAAACAATAATGCTAAATCATTTATAACAAAGAAAGTAAAAATGGATAAAATAGAAATAATAAATAATATCTTTTATTTATTTTTTAATATTTATTTTAAAGAAAGTATTAAAATGTTATACAAAATCATCATTAAAATGATACTCACAATTTCTAAAGAAAAAAGTGATAAAAAAAATAATGTTAAAAGGAGGTATTTATTCTGAAAGTTTAACATCTAAATTAATAATTTTTTATGTCAAACTACTAGATGGAAGTTATAAAAGGAGGAAAATGATCGGGGGAGAAATTAAAATAGCAATATTATATATAATAAAAATAATATTTAAAATTAAATTTTTAATTATAAACCAATAATTGTCAATAAATAATACATAATAATAAGATAAATTTATAAAATTTAATTCAATAAATATATAAAATTCATCTTCAAATATCATTTTATAAGGCTACGGGATTTTGAAGTTAAAAAAAGGTGATTGTGCTTTTAAAGATTTTGTATAGGAAATAATAATATCACCCTGGCCCCTCTGCTTTCCAATTCGCTTACCCGTTGATTTGCTTCAGTAATTGCTGCTTTCTCGGATCTTTCTCTCTGCCTTTTCACGTTCGCCCTGAACTTTCTACTACATAACACTATTTTCATCGCATTATATATAAACTTCCATAGCAAACACCGGATCTCGCACTCATTTTTGGATCGCTCTACGCAAGTAAGTATCTTTCTCTCTCGCTCTCATTCACTCTGCTTCTCTATCTGTTCATTCAATACTCATCCAGCTGATAACATTCACGGTTCGCTTTTGGTCTCTGCATTGAAAGTATTTGATTTGTTATATAACTATAATGCAGCGCATGCTCACTTTGGGCTACTCAGTTTTGATCCTATCAAATGCTTTGATCTTAAAAGGTTGCATTTTTGTATGACACACTCAAAATCGCGTAAATGTTTAAACTTTGAGCTTTGGTTTAGTTGTTTTACGGTTCCTTTGGTCTGATTCGAGGTGTGTTTGTGTTTGCATTGGTGAATTCTGTTGCAGGTGAGAAATGGCGCAAATATTGCTTCATGGGACGCTCCATGTTTCGATCTATGAGGTAGATAAACTTGAAGAAACGAGTGGTGGCAACATTTTCAACATGGTAATATGTCTTTGCCCAATTGAACCCGATGTTATATTTCTTGACTTGATTTTTGGCTACAGAAACTGCAACTTTTTGGCAATTGCAATGTTTGTTTTCTTTCAAAAGCGCATTGCTATTGATCAAAATAGAATGGATTTAAACAGAAAAAATGTGCTGCATATGATTGGATTGGAAGGATCTGCGATTGGCTTTGGCTTGATACAGTAGAAAAAGGAGAAGTATTGTTTTTTTCCTTGATACAGTAAAAAATGCGCATATTTTTTTTTTTGGCCTGAGAAAAAGGAGAAGTGATGATTCATGTTATTTGCCGTAAACCTGTTGTTTCTATGTCTTCAGTGTACCCGAATTTATGCTCATTGCCTCATTCAGGTGGCCTTTTGCCTTCTTAATTATAGATTATATCATTTGTATATTTTGAGCTAAATACAGTAGAGGCTGTAAAGCTTAATTATCAAATTTTGGTTTTAATGACTTAAACTTCATCCACACAATTGCCTAATGGGATCCATTCAACTGTTGGGGCTGGATTGCCTTACCTCATTTGTTAATTATTGTAATAGCAAGCCATATATATTTCATTGTGGATCGCACCCATCCTTCTCATTTCCATATAAAGATTGATAACTTGTGGAGGCATTTGTTCAGACGACAACCCTTTCTCCATCAAGTCTATATTGAGAATAACCATTTCTCCGTATAACTTGTAGATCAAACAAAACATTGAGGAGAAAGTTGGCATTGGAAAGGGGGTTACTAAACTCTATGCGACCATTGATCTAGAGAAGGCTAGAGTTGGAAGAACCAGAATTCTGGAAGAACATTCCCATCCCAGGTGGGATGAGTCTTTCCACATTTATTGTGCCCATGTGGCTTCAAATGTTATTTTCACAGTGAAAGATGCTAACCCTATTGGGGCAACCTTAATTGGAAGAGCATATGTGCCTATTGAGGATATCTTGGATGGAGAGGAAATAGATAGATGGGTTGAGATCCTAGATGAGGAAAAAAACCCAATAGAGGCAGGTTCAAAAATTCATGTAAAGCTACAATATTTTGACGTCACGAAAGACCGCAACTGGAGTCGAGGTATTAGAAGTCCCAAATATCCTGGTGTTCCATATACTTTCTATCCACAAAGACAAGGATGTAGGGTTTCTCTGTATCAAGATGCTCATGTCCCAGACAATTTTGTCCCTAAAATTCCTCTTGCTGGAGGGACAACTTACAAGCCTCATAGATGCTGGGAGGATATTTTTGATGCAATCACTAATGCAAAGCACTTGATATACATCACTGGCTGGTCCGTTTACACTGAAATTTCCCTGGTGAGGGATTCTAGAAGGCCAAAACCCGGGGGAGATGTAACACTTGGTGAGATTCTCAAGAAAAAGGCAAGGGAAGGTGTTAATGTTCTAATGCTTGTTTGGGATGATAGAACTTCTGTAGGCTTGTTAAAAAAAGATGGATTAATGGCTACCCATGATGAAGAAACCATGCAGTATTTTGAGAATACTGACGTGCACTGCATCTTATGCCCCCGCAACCCCGACGATGGTGGAAGCATTGTTCAAGATTTGCAAATTTCCACCATGTTCACTCATCACCAGAAGATTGTGGTGGTTGACAGTGAAATGCCAAGTGAAGGATCAGACAGGCGAAGAATTGTAAGTTTTGTTGGGGGTATTGATCTCTGTGATGGAAGATATGATACGGCCTTCCACTCCCTTTTCAGAACCCTGGATACAGCACACCATGATGATTTCCATCAACCTAATTTTCCTGACGCTGCAATCACAAAAGGAGGTCCGAGGGAGCCTTGGCATGACGTCCACTCCCGGCTCGAAGGACCCATTGCTTGGGATGTTTTGTTCAACTTTGAACAGAGATGGAGGAAGCAAGGTGGCAAGGATGTACTTGTTTCTCTGAGAGAGCTTCAAGATGTCATTATTCCTCCATCCCCAGTAATGTTCCCCGATGATCACGAGACATGGAATGTCCAGTTATTCAGATCTATTGATGGTGGAGCTGCTTTTGGGTTCCCTGATTCTCCTGAAGATGCTGCCAGAGCTGGGCTTGTTAGTGGGAAAGATAATATCATAGATCGAAGCATTCAAGACGCATATATAAATGCTATTCGAAGGGCAAAGAACTTTATCTATATTGAAAATCAGTACTTCCTTGGTAGCTCTTTTAGCTGGAGTCCTGATGATATTAAGCCTGAAGACATTGGGGCTTCGCATCTGGTCCCCAAGGAGCTTTCTCTTAAGATTGTTAGTAAGATTGAAGCTGGTGAAAGGTTCACCGTTTATGTTGTCGTCCCAATGTGGCCCGAGGGTGTCCCGGAAAGTGCATCGGTACAGGCAATATTAGATTGGCAGAGGAGGACAATGGAAATGATGTACAAAGACGTCATTCAGGCACTTCAGGCCAAGGGAATTGAGGAGGATCCCCGCGACTATTTGACATTCTTCTGCCTTGGTAATAGGGAGGTAAAGAAACAAGGTGAGTATGAGCCTTCGGAACAGCCAGATGCTGATTCGGATTATGACAGAGCCCAACAGAACCGCCGCTTCATGATTTATGTTCATACCAAGATGATGATAGGTAAGTCAGAAAGATTAAACGCATTTGTTAAAAATAATCTCACTAGCTTTAGCAGCCTTCCTTAATTTTAATCTATCTTGTGCTTGAAGCCATATTTAAAAAACTATAACTACTTGGTTTATAAAATATCAGGGCTTATATGGACAAGTTAATAAAAGGCCTAAACTGCAAAGCCTGGAAAATTTTCTCCCTACTGCAATGTTGAGTTCACGGACCTGATAAACATAAGAAGACGCTAAGCAAACTAATACAAATTCTTTTTTCCTGTACCTCTTTGATGATAGGAGTTCACAGAGTAACCGCATTCTTTTTGCAGTTGATGACGAATACATAATTGTTGGATCTGCCAACATCAACCAGAGATCAATGGATGGTTCTAGAGATTCTGAGATTGCCATGGGTGCCTATCAGCCCTATCATTTGACTAACAGGCAACCCGCACGCGGACAGGTCCATGGTTTCCGTCTATCATTGTGGTACGAGCACCTTGGCATGCTTCATGATTCCTTCCTCCGACCAGAAAGTGAAGAATGTGTTAGGAAGGTGAACCAGATTGCTGACAAGTATTGGGATCTCTATTCAAGTGAGTCACTTGGACGCGACCTTCCCGGGCACCTGCTCCGATATCCCATTGAGGTTGCCAGCGAGGGACAAATCACAGAGATGCCCGGATTTGAATTCTTCCCAGACACTCAAGCTCGTGTTCTTGGTGCCAAAGCTGACTACCTTCCACCAATCCTCACTACTTAGTTTGAATTACTACCAGGCTCACAAAATCCATAACTGCTTGAATCCTAGTCCTTATTTTGATACTGCTTGTGGTGTTAGAGCAATAGACAATAATTTACGTAATGTCCTGCTGATGTGTTTCGTTTTCTTTGAGGATGGCCTTTTCATATTATAGTGTTCCGGTCGGGTGCTTTATGGTCTGTTTGAACAGAGAAAAACGGAGGTTATCATACAACTTTTTTCCTTGCTTGAGAAATGGAAGGGAAGAAAATGAACAACATTTTTGTACCGGAAAAATTTGTGAGTTTTTAAAGAATTTTCTGCATAATCAAATAAGGGAAAGAAATTGCTTCTTAACTATCTATTCTCTTTTACTCATAACTTTTAAAAATACTATTTATCTTGCTCAATTATATTATTTTAGTTGGATTATTGTGTATGCGTTTTTAGGGATGACAATTTCTGACATGACATGATAATTCGATATGTTTTTTCAATTCAGGTTGATACGTTAATCCATTTAAGAATTTATATTAAATTTTTAATAATTTTATTTAAGAAATAAATAATATTTTAATTATAAATAAATATATATAATAAAGATATAAAATTATTAATTTAATAAAATAATAATAAAAAATTAAAATAATATTTTATTAATAATAAAAAATATTTTTATAAAAAATAATAAATAATTAAATTTAACAAATAATTTTATAATATATATTTTATTATTTAAAATTATTAAATAAATTGAACGGATAACTGATGGGTTAATATAAATAACATGGTTAATAAATAGATTAATTCAAATGACACAAATTGTTACTCCCATCTACAAATATTCTCCACAAATCCACCTGGGCTTAGCTATTGACTAACAATATGAAATCATGTTTTAGGATTGGTGTAAATGCTTACAGCATATGCTTTGTGCGTTTCTTTCTCCAGAAATTACAGAGTTTAAGTGGTTTTGTATTTTTATGATGGAAAATGCTCTAGTATACACCTAAATTTTGTTAGTATTTTCTAATTTTTTTTAAAATAATTATTTTATACAAGCCGTTACATGTATCAATAAAAATTGGATTACAAAATTTTGAAAAATTGTAACTTCTAACAAAATAAGATTGCCAAAAGTGTAATAAAGAATTCAAATATACAGCAAATATAAAGAAATGATTATAGTACAATACGGATGGATATAATAATATATCATGAAAGGCGACCTGATTCCAAATATAATCCTTGTTAAAAAGTTACCGGCACAAGATAAAAGCCAATTACATTGTAGTTTGTATAGTTATAAAAAAATTAATAAATAAAGTAGTTTTGTTGTTTTCATGTTTTATTTTTCAATATTGCTGCATTTTTTATTCTAAGTAAAAGTGCAATTTTGGCTTAATTACGTAGTCATACCGAACGCTACGTAGTCATACCGAACGCCATTGATGAAGCAAAATTGACACTTTGGCAGAGAAGTGAATTATCATTTCAAAGGTTTGTACTTTGATGAATGGATCTGTAAGTGATGTTTGGGAGACGTGCACCGACCAATTGGTGTGCGAGAAACTAGTCCCCGTCATGCACCCGTGATACTGTACACGAGGAAGGTTCTGGCGGTATATCTCTGAGGTCCCACCACTCCCTCCATCACGTGAATTCGGGGATAAAGACGACTTCTGCTCACGCAAAACGGTTGCAACCGAAAAGCATTTATCTGAAAACTGGATTGAAGCTCGTGAATATAAAACTATATCGTAAGACATTAACAATTAAATATAATATAATTAGTATAAATAAAATTCTGTAGAAGATATTAATTTACGACGAAGTTTAGGAAAATAAGAGAGTGGAGAATAAACTTATATGATGCCATGGATCTTCTAATTTTTAAATTTTAAATATAATAATATATAATCAATTATGGTTAAATACTGATTTAGACAATTATAATCTAACTTTTTTAATATTTTTTCTTAACTCTTGTTACTAAATATAATATGTAATTAAAAATTATATTTTTTAATTAAAATTTTAGCTTTTGACTCTATTTTATATAAGAAATAAGTTAACTTATAACTTATTGATTGATATGATTAATATGTTATAAATTAATTTTAAAGATATTTTTTGTACTAACTTATTATAAAAAGTAAATTCTGATTTAATAAATTACCTGAAATAGTTTATAACATAAATAAAAATATTTTTTAAAAAATATAATTAACTTAATTTTAATAGAATTATATCTAAATTTAAATTATAAATATATAAAAATATATGTAAATAAATAATATTATAAAATATAATTAATTAAATTTTAAGTAATTAAAATTTTGTTATAAATAATAATAAAATAATATATTATGATAAAAATTAAAGTGATTATTAGTTAAATTAAATAGAGATAATTTTTATTTCTATTTATAATTCAAAATTTTTTCCCAAATAAGTGTGAGAAAGTAAATTTTCATAATTCTTCTATTTTAATAGTTAATGACTAATCAAATAACTTATACTTTCTAAAAAATTATATTTCTCATATTATTTCTATTAATCAAATGATTATTTAATTTCTTATTTTATGAAATTAAGTATTTTTATGAGCTTTTTGAATGAAATTTATAAAATTATATTCTATTATAAATTTAATTAAAAGTAAATATAATGCTTTGGAGTGATTAGATTTTTGCCCCTTGTAAATTTGAAAAATTGGATACCCCCACTTAAATTACAAAAAATTTAGAATTAACAAGATCATCTTTCATATACTTTTTAAACAAGAATTTTAATATCATAAGAAGTTATTACTTACTTATTAGTAAAATATAAATAAAAATTATACTGAAACTCTCAATATTATTATTACTTTATTGTTTCTTATTATCTATTGTATTTAATTATTTTTATAAAAACTAAAAAATAATTTACTTCATTTATTTTACTAAATTTTTTGAAAATATTTTCTAATTTAAATTAAAATTTACTCCATATTTTATTTTATGCATAAAATTCAAGAAATTTGAAATTGAAAATAAAAATATGGTAAAATAAATACATAAAATAATAAAATATTTATTAATAAAATAATATTTAATACTTTATTAAAATTTTAAAATAATAAATAAAAATTTTCACAAATAATAAAAGACGAGAGTAAAAGTTTAATCCCGCCTTTGTGAAATACAATTTTTTTAATTTTATCTCTATAAAAATAATAAAGTATTTATTAATAAAAAATAATATTTAATGCTTTATTAAATTTTTAAAAGGACAAATAAAAAATTTCTTAAATAATAAAAGATGAGATTATAAATATTTGAGTAAACCTCTAATTTCACCTTTGTAAAATATAATTTTTTAATTTTATTTCTGTAAAATATTTTTTATCAATTTTATTTTATGAAATATTAATTTATTCAATTTTATTGTTAAAGAGATAAAATTAAATTAATTAATCTCCTTATAAATACTAATAAAGAATAAAAATAAATAAATTAATATTGATAAATTTTAAGGTGCTTCTAGGGGTTTGATATCGGAGGTGATGTGGTAAAATACAAGACATCGGATAAGATTAATAATTCATTATTAAAATTTTTGTAATCTTATCCAACAATCTGTATTTTGTCACATCATTCCAGTATCAAACTCGTAGGAGCATTTTAACAAGCACCATTAATATTTTATAAAATAAAATTAATAAAAAATATATTACAAAAATAAAATTGAAAAAAATTATATTTTACAAGACGAAAATAAGGATTTACTCTAAATATTTTCGATCGAGAGGCGCATGATCACTGTTCGAAGAGGAATCCAATAATTGCTTTCAATATGTCCACACACGCGTGATTGATTGAACTGTAAAATCCCACTCGGCCACTCTCTCCTCGTATCAGATCTACACGTGTCCATAGACAGACAATCGTTCGGCTCCACCCGCCCGCGCGTGAACGCTGTGTTTGGTAATGTGTCCTCACATGGAAACAATGTACTCTGGAGAGACTTCCATGCACCACCATTCATGCACCACCAAAATGGTGGTGCATGGCTGCACCACTAGATGTGTGGTGGTGATAGCTTCGTACCATCTATTGAAAACCAAAAAAAAGGGTGGTCTCGATAAAAGAAAAATTTTGCAGATCGTCCCTTCGTTATGGATGTTTCACTTTTTCGCCCAATATCGACTGTGCTACTTAATGTTCATTATACTATCAGTGATTTCCTTTCCTAAGATTAAATAAATACGTATATAAATATTAAAAATATTGCGAAAGTGAATATTTTTCAAATTTCAATTGTAGGATTGTGACCCATAATTATGAAATAGGTTACTACTTTTCAATCAATGTTTCTACGACGAGCAATTATTTCTTAATAATTTAAATATAAAACTTTCATAATATTATAATAATTATTATATAATTATTTTTATATTAAATTATTATGATATCAATATATTATTTTTATTATAAAAATAATTTAAATAAATTAATAATTTAATATAAGATATATGTTGATTGAATGAGTCAATTAATATTTTATGAATTTAAATTTGATTTATTATTAATATAAAGTATTTTATATTGTTAATAAATTATAAGATGTCATGTAATTTAAAAAATAAATTTAATTAATAAAATTTACTTATAGAAAATAGTTTTAGTAATTTTTAATAATATGATAACATATGGATCAATGATAATATAAAACTTATTTACACTGATGGTAGATTAAATTTAAATTTATATTTTATTTATTAATAAAAGTATTTAAAAATAAAATTCAATTTTTTTAAAAAATTTTCATATAAATTTTTAAATGCTATATTTTAAATTAAATTAAATATAAATAAATGAAATTTCATTAAATAAATTATAATTCAAGTATTATTTTTATTGTTGACAATTTGAATATTAATATTTCTAAATAGAATAAGTACAAATTGATGTATTTTACTTTTACTAATAACACTTAGAATGTAGATATAAAATTATAGATATATTTTATTTTATTATAAAATATTATGATTCAATTATTTTTTTATTTAATTAAATTATTTACTTGTATGTTATATTTTTAATTTTTATATTATTTTAAAAATATTTTTGTAATAAAAATATATTATATTATATTTATATTATTTGTTAATATTTCATTTAAAATTTAAATATCAGGAGTAAATAAAAAAAATAATATAATAGAGTAGTTAAAAAGAATAAACATAACATGTAGACTATGAAGTTTTGATAAAATTTTAATTAATGTATTTTGAATTTAAAATAGAGTACTTGTAGTTTGAAATAAAAATATTAAAAAATTTTAAATAAATAAATTTAATTTAAAAATAATCTTATCTAACCCAATACACCAAGTTAAATTTCATATTTAGTTATAATCATATCTTTAAATTTCATATTTTAGTGGGCTATCTTTTTTTTTTGCAACTCATTCTCTTTATTGTTACCTAATTAATTTGTAATATGTAATCTAAATCATTCATTTGTTGATGCAAAGACACACTACTGACAGTCTTAGTCATTATCAAAAAAATGTAATGAAATAGATAAAAGGAATAAAAATGTGTGAGAGTTATAAGTAATAAAAATTAAATATGTAATTAAGTCATTTAATAAAATTAAAATTTTAATTTATTTAAAATAAAATTAAAATTTTAATATATTTAAAATAAAAATAAAATATATCATATTAATTTATATTATTTAGTGAAGTTATTATGTGAATTATAAACATGAGGGTTGAACATGAAAAAAATGTAATGGGATAAATAAAAATAAAACATACAATATATAAAATTTAAAATAATAAGATTTAAAAATAAAATAGATAATTAATTAGTTTAATAAAAATAAGTATCAATTTATTTAAAATATTTTTATATTAATAAAAATTATTGTATCATGCCGTATTTATATTGTATAATAATATTATCATTTGAAAAGTAGGAAAAAAGGCAACAAATTATATTAGAGAAAAAATAATGCATTAAATATAAAAGTAACATAAAATTAAAAAATATAAATATGAAACTAGGAAGTGTATAAACATATATATATATATATATATATATATATATATATATATAAGGTGGCTAAAGAGTTAAAAGATATGATTTAAATTTTTATAATAAAAACAAATGCATAAAATAAAATTATTTATAAATAGATGAGTTTGCATGAAGAACTAAAGTAGAGTATAAAAATCATGCAAAAACTTAGACACACACACACATATATATATATATATATAGATATATATATATATTTTCTCTTTCATCTGAACTACCATTTTTTTATGTTTCCAATAAACTGTACGAAGCTAGCATCACCGCACATTTAATGGTGCATTCATACACCACTTGGCCAGTGGTGCATATTAGTTTTCTCTGAGAAAAAAAGACTTGCCATTTTTTAATGTATAAAAAATAAGAATATGCGTTTCAACAGTATTTTTCCCCTCTTTTCACATCCTAATATATTGCATCCTTTCATTATTTAGTTTTTTTTTTAATGGTTGTTAAGTTAGTTTTCTGTAGAAATGTGTATATTTTTCGTAGAATATATATGATTCAAATCATAATTCATTTAGAATTTAACTAATTGAGAAGATCAATTTTTGTACCAAAAAAATTGCGCATGCACTTACGGCAGATGTGTAATAGGGAACGTCACAGTTCACATGATCTAAAACTATTTTATGGTGTATTCTACAATGTTTTTAAATTATAATTCCAAATTTTGGAAAAAAAAAACCAGCCAATCCTAACTACCACATTATATGTTAATAATTATATATATTTTATATAATCTTTTAAGATAACTTTAAGATAAACAATAAATAATATAAAATTAAAATCTTAATAAAATATTATATAAATTATAAATATTTTAAAATAATATCTATTTATTAAAAAAAGTTTCACTATACCTATAAATAAAGCATCAATATTATAAAAAAATTAATAAATCACCCAAAAATATGTTCCCAATTGAGTCCAAAAGCACTTTCATTAAAATCTTTCTCTGATTTTTAATTATGAATGTCCGCACCACAACATCTTTATATAATCATTGCATTTCTCTTGCAGGCAAATTTTAAGGTGTGACAGTGTTTCTAAATTGTAAATGGTGTGGTACAATTTTATTTATTGAATAAGATTATCAAATTTCATCTATTGAATAAAATTACTAAAAATTTAAATAATCTCATCAATAAATAAAATTGTATCACATCACCCAAAATTTGAAATCTTGAGGATGCCATAATCTTCCCCTCTTTTGCATTGGTTTGGATCTTCTTCGGTTCACATATTTCAGGTGGCTTAGCACTTCTCATATATAAAATAATATATACTATATATTTTTTTATTTTAATAATATACAAAAAATTTTCTTTTATCTGATGGATTTCAGAATTACTCCTCCAGTGAATTTTAGAACGTTAACAAGAAAGTTATCAAATTTCTATGATCATGCTTCTTGCTTCCGCCGCGCATTTTGAATACCCTTTTCTTGATCCATTAATGTAAAGGCTAAATATAATTTTGAAAGCATCACCTGGTGTGACTTTGATATATAAGTCTAAAGGCTTAAACCCAGATTTCAATACTTAAAAAGTTTATCTTTTTCACGTTAGAAGAAATCATATGATTTATGAACCAAGTAACACCTGATATATATATATATATATATATATATATATATATATATATATATATATATATATATATATATATATATATATATATATTGAAATTTACTATTCAAATTAATATATGTATAAACACATCCAATAATCGTCAGATGAAAAGACAAAGGCTTTTTGTTGTTGAAAAGTTGAAATAGAAGGTGACCATTCTTTCTCTGATGTTTTTAGCAATGAAAACGTGATAAGGTCCATTGGAATTGGGGCATTAGCATATGCAGAATGTTGGAATTCAAAGAAGAAAATTAGAAAATCCTAAATATTGAAAACACGGCTTCCTTGGTCAATTATAATGCTTTTCAAATTCTTACTTTTTACATTGAAATTCTATAGAAAATCTGACTTGAAAATTCAGACGAAGGTATAAAAAATCTCACCTTAATTTATAAAAAAAATATTTGTGATATGTTACAAGTATAATAATACATTAATATATTATTACTAATAATATATCATTATATAATACATTTAAAAAATAATTAAATTAACAATATATCAATACATAATAAATTTTCTCACCTTCTTGTAAGTTCTAGGTTTTGAATTATAACACACGTTGACTTAAAAGCTAGAGATGCATTAATAGAATCGTTGAAATGAGTTGAAACATACGAATTGACCTATTAATTTGTGAATTTCAAAGGATTCAATTTTTCATTTTAAAAATCCTAAAAATCACAACTCACAGCCCGCTTGCAGTTCGTGGATGGCGTAAATGGCTTGTGATTTTTTTTTTTTACATTTTTAAATTTTATATAAATTTATATTTTAAATTTAAATAAAATTATTTTTTATTTTTTATTATGTAAGATTGTTATAGATAATTTATAAATAATAATTTTATTTTATAAATATTTTATGACTTATATTATATATATAATATTTGTTATGATTATATATAAATTTAAAATATATTATAACTAATTTATAAATAAATATATGATACTTTAAATTTTTTATTATTTAAAAGTTGAAATTTTTATCTTAAAAATAAAAATAAAGCTCATGAACATACTCGAACCCGCAAGAATTAAACTGAAACTTTCATATTGAAAACTCACAAAAAAAAAAAATCAATCCAATTCGATTCATTTAACAACCGACCTATATGAACCGATCTAGTGATCTACAAGGGGACCCGGCCTGTTCAATCCCGACCTCTAATAACGAACAATGTTGCATTCTTGGCCGCGGCTGTTATGAAAATCCAACTTTGAATTTGGCATTCTAGAAGGTAGTTATTTGTCCTTCCCCCCCGACCTCCACGATTCCGCAAACGCCATCCCTTTTCCCTACACGAGCAAAAGCCAAACCAAACACCAGATGCCATTTACTATCCTACCGTACCTCCTTTTTGCCTCTTTTCTCTGATTAATTATTCTAAATACGTTTACTGCCGGGCATAATATTATCTCCATTCTTCTTTAAATTTAGCATAATATTTTTTTTCCTTTTTGGTAAATATTTACCAACTTTCCTTGTTCAATACTCATATAAACTTATTTTCGTTTTTCTCTATTTTAAATATGCACCTAGTCTTCCTATCTTAAACAAATATAAAAAAAAAAAAGTAATTGTGTTAAATGTAATGTAATTCTACTTATATTTTTTTCCGTTTTGACAAATATTTACCAACTTTCCTTGTGCAATATTCATATAAACTTATTTCCTTTTTAAATATGAACTTACTTCTCCTATCCTTAAAAAATGAAAAAAAAAGTAATTGTGCATTTTTAAAAATAAAAAGAATATAAATATAATTTACCCTAATATTTTGTTGGCTTTGATTAATCATCGCCGCTGCAGTACAAATTAAGGGTGATTTAATGATATATGAAATATATTTTCTAAAAAATTTATATACTTTTATTCTATTTTTAAATTTTATACTAAATTAACAATAAATTATGCTACCAGTTAAATCAACCCATATTATCATAAAAAAGGACCCATATTTTATTTACGTTTATTGAAATTACAAATAAAATATAATTAATAAAAGAATTAGACAAATAAAATTAAAATATAATTGTAAGCTCTTGAAAAAAATTATGACATTAAGAATAAAAAAAATCTGCGACATTGTTAATTTTTTTAAAAAATATATTTTAATTATTTAGTCAAACATGTAATAAATTAGGGCGAGGGAAAGATAACGTTGTTTAATTGTCCATTCTCTCAAACTCGAGAAATCCAGATACTGACGCCTCCTCAGCCATCAACCACCAATTAACTTGCGTCACCACCTACTTTTTTTTTTCATTATCTTCTGGATAATTGCTACACTTTTCTATTTTGTTTATTTACGATCCCTTTTTCCTATTGGATTAAAATTTTATCCTATTGTATAAATTAATTTTATTCAGTTATTTTATTTTATTATTATTAAAATATTTATTTATTATTATTTTTAATAATATATATTCTTCTTAGTTCTTACTAATACCATAAAATATTTTACTCTTCTAATGAATTAAATTTAAACTCCCTTTTGTTATTTGAACATTCACACCTCCCTTTATATAAACGGGGAGTTGCCGTTTTGGTCAACACAAATGCTCTGTTTCTCGTTCTTCTCTGTGATTGGAGAAACATGGCTACCATCTCCCACGGTCTTGTTTTGACAACTGCTATGGTTGTTTCTAGTACTGTGCTTTATCTTGCTTTCTCCAGGCCCAAGACTTTTTTGCAGTTCCAATTCTCTGGGAATTCCACTTCTCTGCAATCTAACAAGCAAATCTTACGCTCTTGTTTGTCTTCAGGTAAACAAACAAATCTCTGTTTTCCCCCTGCCTTTTTTTTTCTCTGCTCCTAACTTCGTCCGTCCTGATCTTGCAGAGGAAACCAAAAGGGAAAGAAAGAAGAAAAAGAAGAAAGTGAAATTCGCTGATAATGTGAAGGAATCAAGCGGAAGTGTCGAAGAACCCAGGAGGAAGCAAAACGGAGTCTCCAGAATTTGTAGAAATGAAATTCCAGAACTCCGTAAAATGCCAGCAAACCGAGTTGCTTTGTACAATGGAATTCTAAGAGATCGTGTTCACAGAATTGAGTGTTCTTACTGATTTTTACAACAGCAGAGAATAGATTCTTGGGGAAATTAGGCGAAGTTGTTTCCTTCTCTCCTCTGTTTTTTGTTTTTAGTTTAAATTTTCTTGTGGATAGGTTTGCAGGAAAGGAAAAATCTGGGTTAATCCTGTGGCTGTAAATACACAAAGTACTTTGTCCAAACTCATGGTTTTTCAGTATATTTGGACAAAAGCTTTTGTTTTGTTTTAAGTCAGCTGCATAGTTTGTGTTAGTTCTGCATCTCCCAACTAACTCTCACGCAACGAAGCAATTCATTTCTTCCAACCGTTTTGAATGAATCTCAAGTTTCTTGTCGTTTTTTATATTTCTTTTCAACGTCTTAAATTTTAATGCTTCAAAAATAAAGTTCTCAAATTTTAAATTGAAATAGTCCACTTAGTCATGAAATTTGAGTGGCAAGTTAAAAATTTACAACCCTTCTCATTATCATTTAAAAACTAAAAGAATATTAACAATACTACTACTTAAACAAATATCTCTTAGGATTTGTATGCATTGTATTGTAAATATAAATAATCTTTGCACTATCACTTATATATATATATATTTTATTATATATTTATATTAATAAAAAATTATTCAAAATTTCTTTTATCATATAGAAAAAAAATTTAATCATTATTGTTTTTAAGTAATATATTATTTATTTATTAATTATGTAAAATATTTTATAATAATAATAAATTATTCTTACACCATTTTTTTTTCTTGAAAAGAAAGAAGAAGTAACAAAAAGCAACTTGGACTGTGAATAATACTGTAGCGAGGCCATGATCAGAAAGGGAGGGACGTGAATCAAAGAAAGAAATGGACCACAAAAGACATTTCGAAGGTTCAATCTATCTACCGAGACCTTAAAATGGAGCCAGGGAGGCTTAGGCCGTCGCCCTCACTCCAAAATTATGATTTAGTCGTTGAATGGAACTTGTCGTGGTAGCCCAGCCAACTTGCCAAATCACAACTTACAATCTGTATATATAGGTACTGATTAAGGATAAATCGTGTGGGAATGTGTGATTCTTACTCAAACGTTTTTCCTACTCAGCGAGGAGGAATTCCTCAACGACCTAATCTAATTTAACGACAAATTAGCTTATTATTATTGACTTATTCCGACAAAGTAACAATCTTCAAATAGGTGCAAATATTAAACACCAACCATGATTTGGCGACTTCCAACCTACCAATTATATTAGCAATTAATCTCCTTTTGGTCACAAAGCGTGCTTTTTTTATTTTTTTTTATATAAAAGTATTTGTTCTCAGAATTAAAAGAAATTAAGAAACTTCTCATTTTCTAACAAAATTCGTATTTGGAATTTGAACTTTAATCGATTGGCAAGTAAAAATTAAAGTCTAACGGTATTAATATACTATTTATTGAATTAACATTTTTTTATTGTATGTTTTGATGTTGAACAAATAATATTTGTATATTCTAATTAAATATGTGTGTCCTTATTCCTAAAGTGAAAATTAGTTACAATTTTTAATGTTTTAACAATTAGATATCTAAATACACATGAATTCCACTGTTGGTAGGTGCTTGTTAGTCTACTTCTCTTATCGTGCATAGAAGAAACAACAGCACGCCGACAATACCAAGTGCATTTCTCTTTCATAATTAAACATATGACTAAATGGATGCTTAGTAACCTTAGTTTGCACTAATTAGTGTTGGGATAAAGCCAACGAGAAATGACACTGTTTATGAAGTTACAACTTTTTCCAATTGTCTTTTATTTTAATTTTTAAATAATACAACGAGTTTTCTAAGGGATACATTTTAATTTAAAAATCAAGATGAATATAATTTGAACTATTTGTCTAAAAATCAGAATAAATGTTTCATTTAGCATGGAAGCTTGAAAAACAGGTGCTTGCTATGGTGCCCCTAGGGTTTGGTACCCGGGGTGATGTGGTAAAATACAAGTCATTGGATGAGATTACAAAAGTCTTAGCATTGACTTAGTAATCTCATCCAATGGCCTGTATTTTACCACACTATCCCGGGTTTGGTACCACTAGGGGCACCTTAGAATTCACCTTAAAAACAAGCATTCTTCCAACATACATAATTACCAATTCCACTTGTAGAAGTCTAATCATGAAAGCTTTGTCTTTTCCAAAGAATTTTTTTTTCTTTGAGTAGGATTTGATTGGTAAATACTTCTACGAAAAGTATAATTTTTTAAAAGTAAAAAATATATAAAAGTTGCTTATTTATTTTCTATAAATTAAAGAAAATTTTCAATCAAATTTTTAATTCATAGTCAATAAAAATTATTAAATTACTTGAGAAAAGGTTCGTAGAAAATTTATTTCTTAATAAGTTCACTTTACATGAAATTTTATCTCCAGTATCAACTAAATTACCTTTTTAAATATAATATAATTAAAACTATATTATACGTAAAAGATGATCTTAGCCCAAAATTGAGGTGCACAAAGAAGGCTGCTGCCCATAAAAGATAGAAAAGTGGGGGAAAATCATAATTAAAAGAAGCATTCAAGCCTGTTAATTAAAATCCATTTAATTACACGGTCTGGACAATAATTCAATCCCCAAACAAATTTGATTTATTAGCGATCCGTTTGTTCAGAAATTTTTTTTTTTTTGGGAAAAATTTCATACTTATTATTTAAAAAAAGGAATGATATATAAAATTATCATAAAAAAATAAAATAAGCTTTTTTAAAAACTATTTTTATTAAATTTATTACGTTTAATATAAAATATATATATAGGATATTTTTCGTCGACTTAATAATTTATAATTACACTTTTAGAAAGGATGTTTTTCTACCGAATCCGGACCTAATTTTCATCTTATTTTCACATATAAGATTCCAATTTGTTTATATTTTATTGAAATTTTCAATCATGTTATCCTGACTTCACTAATCATAGTAATTATAATTATAAATTATAGATGAATAATAAAGGCATCCTTACCTCCCCCTCGAAGACCAGCGAGAAGGAAGAAGAAGAAGAAGAAAAATCGAGAAAGGCCATCCCGTTGGTGTCTTTGTACATCAGGGGGGCTGGCTTCCGGTTTCAGGAAAGGACGGAGACTCTAATTTCATCCCCGTTCAGTTCCAGAGGTAATAGATTATTCCTTACCCTTCCCGGCAAATCCATTATTATATATTTTCAATCTGTTTTGTTCATCATTGCAATTTTTCACCTTTTTGTTTTTTAAAATCTGCAGGAGCTCTCTCTAATTTTTCCTTCCTGGAATTGGCTTTATTCCTTTTAGATTTTGGTAAAATATCTTCTGCAGCAGATCTGATTAAATTTTTTGGGGGTATTTTAGACACTGCAGGTATGGGGTACGTTTTCTGATTCCAACCATAACTGAAAAGTCGAGCTTTTTCTTCCTTTTTGTTTGATAGGTGTCAATAATTTTGCTTGTCCTTGTAATCCTGTGGTGGGATTGGAGGACTTAAACTTTTGTTCATACGGATTTTTAGATGAATAGGATGTTGGGTGATGAGGTGACACAGTAAAATTACTATGATATATGGATTCTGAGAACATCAACATTTGAGTGAGGAAGAGAGCTCTTGAATTGTTTGTTCAATTGTTTGCATATGATTGTTTAATGTGTGAAATTTTTGTACATTTATGGTTTGTTACTCACTCCATTTTAAAAATTTTCCAGTGGTTGCATGTTTGTTTTCAAATTGAAATCTAGTCCTAGTTTAATAACTGATCTTCCTTTTGTTAATCTGTTCAAAGCTATAATTGGGGAAGGTTGAATATATATCATTAGTATATATCTGTAGATTTTCTTATTTTGGAGATTTATGAGAACTTGGAAGAACTTTATATTTGTTTCTCTTAGGAATTCTGAACTGCAGTGGAAAATTAAGTATGACCCAGTGGAGCATGAATCAATTTCTTAGAGATTTCAATTGCAGTGCCAGACCAATTTGCACACTCTACGTATGGCTGTATACATGATGCATAACCGAATTTAGTGATTGTAACAGAGCAGTGGTTGTGTTGGATGCTTTGAGAAGCCCTTAGTTACTACAGTGGATCCGCCATCAAAATCAGAAAGTTTGAGAAAGCAAAGGAAAGCAGTTAAGAGACCCAGCACATCAGAAGACTTCTGGACCACAAGCACATTTGATATGGACAACAGTGCTGTCCAGTCACAAGGAAGCATCTCATCAGTCAGTGCAATAAACCAAGCTCCGGATCCTCATGGGTCTGGAAAGACTGGCAACCCTGCTGAATTTGTAAATCATGGTAATTTTTATTTCTCTTATTGTTCAGTTACTGTGTTACACTTGCATAGGATAACTTATATATGGCTTTTTATAAAATGTAGAGAGAAAAAAAATAAACAATGATATGGTCGAAAAAATTGAAATGGAATCTGAAAGCATCCAATCCCTTTTAAGACTTGATCGGCATCTTTTAATGTTTTATTTATCAACTAAGCTGTTTTTTAATTCTGACTAGCACTGCTTTTATTTTGAAAAAACAGTTGAGTCTTGACTATTTTTTCCTTTCCCCACTTGAATCTCCCTTCTTATCTGGTCTAGGATGTCTTCTCACCTTTACTACTAATTATTATTACAATCTCTGAATAAGTCTTTGATATTGTCCCCCATTCTTTCTGTCTTTTCTGATTTGGGAAACCAAGTTAGCAGTGTCATGATGGGCTTTTGAACTTGCAAATTACTCGAGAAAACAAAATAAATGAAAGAAATAAAAAATTAGTGAGATTTTGGTTGCAGGACTTATTCTCTGGAATCAGACTCGGCAACATTGGATAGAAAATAAAAAATCAGAGAAGCATTTACAACAGCTTCGAGAACCTAAATTAAGGTAAATTGTATTATTGGATTAGTAATACTGGCAGAAATCTCGGTGAATTTAATTTGAAAGGTAGCTGTTGCATTTGTTACTACTTTGATCAGTGCTGCTATTCGAAAATAAAATGGAGTTCTTCACCATTTAAATGTTTCCTTGATATGGGAAAAATTATATACTACATTCTCAGTTTAAGCGCTTAGTTAAATGATAAGGAATTTTGAAGTAGTATTCTTGAAGTAAAGAATGGCGCTGGTAAACAGAACTGAGGTGTGTTACTAGTAACTCTCCCTTACAGATATATTAGTTCTCAACTGATGTGCTATGAGAAGCCAAGCGCATTCCAAAATTGCCTGCTCTCAGAATGCCATCTCGTTAGGACCTTTGATTTAGGCATGCAACTGCGAAATTATTCAGATCCGATAGATAGGATACGAATCCTTCTTTTATGTCATTATTCCTGGCTTTGCAGTTGGAACGCAACATATGAAGGTTTGCTGGGGAATAGCAAGCCATTCCCTCAACCTATCCCTCTTGCTGTAAGCATCTATTTCAGAACTTTTAACTGAGTTCAAATATAAATTGCCTTATCTGATGGTCAATCTTCATCAATATTGATAGGAAATGGTAGATTTCCTTGTGGACATCTGGGAACAGGAGGGCCTTTATGACTAAGCAATAGAAGATTCAGCAAATGCTGTTTGGTAGATATCTGAAACAATCTTATTTCATGCTTCTGTAGCAAGATTGTTGCCCTGCATCCGTGAGCTTGCATATCGATTCGTAATGTAATCTTTCTAGTGCTAATGAAGGGGAATTTTATCTCTGCAGGCGTTGATGTAATTGTACTGTATACGATTAAATTGATGGCACTGGGCTGGCTGCCTCAGTCTCCAATGAGACAGGTTTTGAAAAATATTCTTTTCATCCTTTCAATAGAAAGTAAGCTGCCGGATTAGTTGCAACTTTTTTCCTTGCTCCATCTTTTCAATGTTGTTTGCTAATTTTGATCGTGTTGTTCCCGCATTTTTTGATCGAAACCTCTGAGAATAAAAAACGAAATCTAAGAGTAGTACTATTTGTACTTGTAAACAAGTGTGTGCACCTTTATAGGATGATAGAAGTGCAACTATGTATGAAGCTTTAGATATCATTATCCATTATTTTGGGTCTGAGATTTAAAAAATGATTTCCAACTGTAATATTTTTCATAATATTGTGATTGTGAATCAGATGGTATTTATAATTTTTCACAATTTTAAATGGTTATGATCATATTTTTTTCACGTTTATTCAGATTGCAATGCTATTACAATCACAACTACAATTTAAATTTCTATTTTTGATAAAATTCACGAAGCCCCTTTTAGCCAACGTCTAGAAAAGTGTTTTTTTCTCATGGGATAAGATCATTGTGTTCATCTCTGTTTTTGGCACTGCAAATTACCCGACTATCAAAAAAATAATGAAATTGTAATATGCTAATAAAATGATTCTTAAATTATATAAAATTATAGTTTTATTTTTTATTAATAATTTGTATGTACAACTTTATCTTTCAGATGCATTATTCAGGGATTGAATAATTTGTATGAAAGGATGAAATTATATATATAAATTATTATTTAAAAATAAAATTATAATTTTATATAGTTTAAAGATTTTGTTGTTAGGGTCTCATTATTTCAGGAAAATTTTGTAGACGGAGTTGTGATCTATATTTGCGCCAGGCTTATTCCTTTACGAGAACCAAACTGGATCATATAATGAACACAGACTACGCAAACTTACTGGACCCGAAGTTCCCCGTTATAACAACCCACTTTCTCTCAAGGTTCGGGTTTGAAGGGGAAGGATAAGTAGATGGATTTATGGAGAATTCTACGGTGATCTAGGGTTTCAAACCCGAGGTGATATGACACTTCCTAAGTCATTGGATGAGATTACCATGAATTTTGATAATTTCATCCAATGATCTAGGAGGTGCCACGTCGCTCTGGCTTTAGAACGGGTTACTGTAGTAACCACCTGGATTTAAATATCCGAGACGTTGTTTTGAACAAAAAAAATTTACACACGAGAAGCGGTGTTGTATTTCTACTCGGGGCACACAATTAAGTATTTCAAGTTTTTTAATTTTCATGTCATTTTTTTATTTCACATATAATTTTTTTTAAATAAATAAGACATGTTTCTCTCTCTTTTTTTAACATTTATGTCATTACAACATTTCTCTGCAAAAGAATGTAAAAATGTTGGTGTAAATATAACTTTATAAAAATAATGTCACTCATTTTTTTTAGGTGAATTCTAAGGTACCCCTAGGGGTTTGGTGTCCGGGGTGGTGCGGCAAAATAAAAGTCATTGGATGAAATTACTAAGTCAATGTTAAGATTTTTGTAATCTCATCCAGTGATTTGTATTTTGCCACACCACCCAGGTACTAAACTCCTAGGGGCACTATAGCAGGCACCTCTTTTTTATTCTCATTCTCTCAAAAGAAAATAGGTCACTCATTTTTTATTGAAAAAATACAAAAAAATTTTAAAATATGATTTAGTATTGCATAATCCGTTTCAAAACCTATAAATAATTTTTTACAACTTTCAAAATATTAAAATTATAATTAAAAAAAAGATAGAGGTGAGTTGCTTATAACTTTTTTTTAATACAAGAAAATAAAAGAAGTAATGAAATAATAAAAACACATTTTTTACATTCCCAAATACAATTTAGTCAAGTTTTAATGATCATTTACACAGTAATTAAACTATAAGCATATTACAGAATTAATTTTGTTATTAATAATTTGTTTAAAAATTTCATTCAAAATCAAATCAAATTCACATTAAAAATAATTATCAATAATTTATATATATATATATATTATTTTTAATTGAATTATCAATATTTTTATTTTTTACAAGAATTATTTACTGGTTTATCAATTTCAAAATAACTTTATTAGGGAATGTGTCAGATCCTCGCGTAAAAAATTCCACGTAAATTTAGAAATAGCAAAAATAAATAAAAGGGAAAGTGAAGAACTGAGGTGTGTACGGGCTGACGTGAACACAGTTGCGGTCGTGCGGAGGTAGGGTATGGTCATATCATGTTTCTTTTTCTTCATCCGTACGCTCTCCTGCAGCTGGTCGGAAGGAGAGTCAGAAAGCGGTACGGAGTAGTGGCCGTCCGATTCAATGACTGCAGATGGAGAACACGAAATCCGGACCGTTGAAAAATGAGAGGAGACTACTACTGGTCGGTACGGTGACTCATCAATGGGCGATTCAATTAATACGATCTGTCGTTTTTGCACTCCAAAATCCTCTTACTATTCACCAACAGTTGTGTAAAGCTTACCTTCTTGGGGAAATGTTTTACTTTTGTAAGTTTGAAAGTTGAAAAAGAAACGCTGGAAAAGGTGATCTAATCAGTGCACAGTTTAACTGTTTAGCCTGCAAATGGCGTAAAATCTGAAAATGGATTCTGTTCTTCCCCCTATATTAAGCAATCTTTAAAACTATCACAAAGCCTTTTCACCTGCTTTCAGAAATTAAATTTTATAAAATTATTTTATCATTTTACATTTAATAATAATTTTTAATTTGTATATATAAAATTACGGTGCATGAAAAACCAAAGTAAAAGAAAATGCGACAACTAATTTATAAATGGTGATAGGGAGAGCTTTCTAACAGGTGACTTCTCCTGGTAACTAAATGTTAACTTCCGAAAAAGAGGACAAGGGGTACTTTGGAGCTTTCAGCTTTAGACGAAGCTCGCTTTTTGAATTGCCCACTACTTCTGTAGGCATTAAGACATTATGGTGTTTTTATTAACTAGAAGTTTACAAATGTTTGGGACTGGGGAGTAAATTATTAAGGACTAATAATTCATGTAATACATTAACTGGAAACTTTCGCGGAGAACAATTCTTCAACCATTTGGAGTTTTATCGAAATTACACGTCATTAATAATAGAAAAAAAATCTATTATTAAGATCTCTTTTGGATCCCAGTATAAAAAATTTCACGTTTAAATTTAAATTTCAACTTTTTGTTTTTATAAGATAGCCACAGAAAATGATTATAAATTTATGATTATAAATTTAAATTAAATAACATAAGACAATATAAATATTTTTATGATTAAAAATATGCTTTGATTAAATTCAAATGGTTAAAAAATAATTACACTTACATTCAAATTTGATATTTTTGTCAGTCTTATTCTTTTAATTATTTAAATTTAATTAAAGTATATATATAATCACAAAATATTTAAAATATCAAAATATTTGTCAATTTGAATGGTAAATATATATTTTCCTATTATTGAAAAGTTTAAATTTGAGATCAAGTATATAATTTTTTTTTAACTTTAAGAGATAACTTTATTGAAAAGTTTAAATTTGAGATCAAGTATATAATTTTTTTTTAACTTTAAGAGATAACTAAATAGGTTTTGAAACAAGAAAGAAAAAATATATAATTTTATTAAAATTTAGGGGAGGTAGAAGTATTTTTCTCCATTTCTCCTTCCCTCAATAAATAAAATGGAAGTTATTAACTTTATTGTTCATTTACTATTCTTAAACTATGCATATTAAAATTTTAATTTTTTAAATACTGAAAGTAATAATAATAGATAACTATTTTTTATTTATTAAATAAAATAATAATATACATTATAATTGAAACATGTAAAAATTTTGGTACAAGAAATCCATTGCGAAAAGACATATGCTAAAAGAAATTATATGAAAATCAGCAACCCTAATTTTTTTTTTCCAAATCTAAGTATCATATTAATGCGATCTCGATGTACAAAAGTTTTTTTTATAAGAACTTTGCTAAAAGAATATATCGATGCATAATCTTGATATTTATTTTTTACAATCATTTTTCCGTTCAAAGAACCCCATTTTTTTTTATGTCTTTGAGCTTAAAAGAAAACATATCGATGTATAATTAACGAATAAAATTTGTGCAGCCTTCTTATGTTGAAAGTTAATATTTTTTATATAAAAATAAGAAGATCTTTTAAAATATAATGAAAAATTGAATGATGAAATTACGCCTTTCATAAAAAAATGATATTTTTTTTCACTTAACTTTTAATGAATTTTTAATAATTTTTTAAATTTTATTTAAAATAAATTTATCCCCTAACTTTCTAAAAATATACAATATTATTCAGCAAATTAATGCTATTATTTTTTTAACAGAAATACATATAAAACATCTAACTCGATATTTCACATTATGAACAAAAGTCATATTTTAACATTCTTCTGACAAAAACATACTTTTGATTCCATCACTTTATTGAAGTTTCAATCTCACTTAAGTTTTATTTGAATTAAATGTATCTTTTAATTTTTTAAAAACATAATTGTTTTTATTGTAATGCAAGAAAAAAAATATCATTATAATGAAGTTTTATTATAATTAACCCATGTAAATATTTAAATAAATATGAATAATAACTTTATAAAAAATTATATTTGTATTTTAAAATTATCTTTCTCAATAAAATAGTTATTAAGAATTTGTAACAAGCCTATGATATATAAAAAATGCATTTCCATAATAAGCAATTAGTAATGCTATAAAAATGCATTTCCAAATTTTGAAATTATATTTATTCTCTATGTTCTTACTTCTGTATTAGCTCTAAAACAACAGGATTAATAACCTAGAGTTGAAATAATCGGTTGCATATGATTGTGGATGCTAAAGAAGATAGGAGCCAACAAACTCTCTCACATATCATAGTACAAAGAGGTTTAAATAAAAGAATAAATTTAATTCACGGAAATTTTAGGAGGATCAAATTGAAATGTAAATGAAAGTTATGAGATCAAAAATATTTTTTATTACAAGAATATAAAAATATAATTTATGCATATTAAATTAGATGTCATATAAATATTTTTATTAATAAATTTGACAATATTAAACTTCTGAATAAAATAGTATATTTCTAAAAAATTAAAAAATCAATTTATTTTAAATAAAAATTAAGGACATAATTAAAATTTAAGGTTGAAGTATCAAATATACCTTTTTACCCGCACCCTCTTATATACATTTTTGCATCATAATATCTACACACTTGTAACTATTAAAAAAAATTGCTATATTTTATGTAAAAAATTACAACTTACGATATTCACGTTAAATATTTGTATAAAAACTCATAAATTTTTTTATTATGCACGGAGACATAATCCAAAAAGATTTTGCATGAAGGGCAACAAGGTAATTTAAAGGGAACACGAAAGCAAGTCACCTAACCCAAGAGATCAAGCTAGACTGTCTCTCTCACTATTCACAAACAATCCAAATCAGTTTCGCCATTTTCCCAAATCAAGACTCGATAAAGCAACACGTATTTTCACTGTGTGAACCTGGTTTTGATTGGAGAGTAAGCCATGGAATCAGCACATTGTCTCTCCCACAGGAAACATAGCCTCAACTCTGTCCATCCAACACATTTATGGACTTCCTTCTTTATGGACTTCCCTCTTATTTTTTATATTATATACCTTTCACATTTCACATTTCAAAGCCCAATCAATCCTCCATCCCAACTTTCACTCCTAGCTAGCTATAGCTTCTCCTCCTCCTTCTGTTCATCCTTCTCAAAGGCCCCTGTTTTTCTTCACTGTAACTTACATCACAATTCAATTAGACATCTAAACCAGTTATCAGGACCTGTCACTCAAATATGATGGCCCCATCCAAAAGCATCTACAAATGGGGGCTCAAAGTAGCAGCAGCAGCATTATTCACTGTGGGCTTCATCTTTTTCTTCCTCACGGTTCTTCCTCCCAAATCAGGTAATACCAAAAAGAAAACGTCCTCAGCCCCTATTTTAAGTCAAAAAACTGTTTGAGACTCCTGTTGAGAATTCATGTTCATTAGGAATTAAAACGATGGGTCATAATTTCAACAACTGTGTTCTACATATTACTGTGTTTTCCATGTTTTCTTGTTTCTTATTGTTGTGCTGGTGAACAGATGGGTCAAAGACACTGTTAGCTGCAGAGAGCAGCAAAATGGTGATAGGATCAAAGCCACCTGGATGTGCAAACAAGTGCATGAACTGCAGGCCTTGCATGGCGACACTGATCATTCCTAATCACCGAATGAAGGGTTTAAAGGCGACTTCGTCTCTCAGTCACAGGGAAGATGACAGCTATTACCTGCTTTCATGGAAATGCAGATGCGGCCATAAGTTGTTTCAGCCATGACGACGTGCATGATTTCTTTCTGCTATCATGTAGGACAACAGAAACTGTCGGGCTAGCTGCTACCTAAATTAATTATTAATACTTTAGTTCGAGTCTTATAGCTTCTATGTTACTATGAATGTGTCCGATCTCTCTCTCTTTCCCTTCTAGAAATCCAGTTATAAATATAAATATGAATTTCGTATTCACTTGCTAAGATTATTCCCTTTGTTATTTTTTGTTGGATTGGTTACTTCACGTACTTCGAAGTTCTAACAACAGAACACTACAAATGCGAATATCATATTATCGTGATTAATGTTGAAGGCTTATGCATTTTAATCAGTAATTAGGACTATTTCTGTAAGACCGTGAATTGAAGCAGGTCTGTTTTCGGTTTTCAGCTTGGCTTATTGAGTGGGATAAGTAGAAAGTGGAAACTTAATTTTTATTTTGATACATTAAGAAGATTGAATGTAACTCTCGAGCCTACTCGGCAACAACTTTCAGTTACTCGTACCTGCATTAAATCGGAATATGAAAGAATCAAAAAAATATTATGAGCTTCTCAATTATAATTCTACAATTTTCTGACCATTGTTTGATGTATCTCCATTCCAATTCTTCATAGGACGGTTTTACACAATCATAGGTAAATGAATTTTATGGTACCAAAATTTCAAAATATGAGATGTTACGACAGTTAAAATTAAATTATTATATTAAAATTATTTGATCACATCCATTAAAATATAAATAATTGAGATTTAATAATTGTAATGTCTATTTTACATAAGTAATTCATAAATCAATTAATAATTGATAAGTTAGCTAGATAATAATTTATAATTGATAATTAATAGTAGATAAGTTAACTAATTATACAAGAAATATTTTATAAAATTAATTATTAAATTAGTTAAAATTGTAAAATAATATAAAATGATATATTAATAAAAATAAATATATAAATTAAAATAATTTATATTTATCTAAAGATCAAATTATATTAATGCAATTAAGATATTTAAAATAAATATATAATATCTCATATTTAATTAATTATATTTTATAAATTTATATATTTATTTACTTATATAATTTATATTTTTATTTTTTATAACAAGATCATAATTATTTAAAATATAAAGATAGAGTAGGTTTATGTAATGAAAATTATGAGTTGTAAAATTAAAAGAATGTGAATAGATTTGGAAAAATTTTAAAGAGATAGTAACATATGAGTTATAAGTTAGTTAATTAGTGCAGTAATTTATTATTTTAATAAATTAGTATATGATTGCATAAGCCAATAAATTATAAATTAATTTATTTATTATATAAAACGAAGTCTTAATCTAATAATTTTTGAACTTATCATGCCACTCCGAATTTTAAAACCCTAACCACAGGTACTTGAACAAAAACCACATAGGCATTCAAAACATTACCCTCATACTTCACATTTTTATGAGTTTAAATTTGATTTATTATCAATATAAAATATCATATACTATCAATCATTTGAAAGAAGACATATAGTTAAAAAAGTAATTGTAATTAATAATTAAATTTAAATTTAATTTATTATCAATATAAATTAGATTTTTATTATCACCCATTTTTGTATAGTTATATCATTAAAAATTTGTTAAAATTCCTTAATAGATAATAATAACCCTTAATTACTATTAAATTTTCAATTATGTGTCATTTTTATATTCACTAATAATGTAAAATATTTTACACTAATAATACATTAAATTTAAAATCTTAAATTTTTTTAATAATATTAAAGAAGTTTTAACAATTTTTTATTAATATTATAAATGGTTGATAATATAAAATTATTTACGCTAACAATAGATCATATTTGAATCTAATCTTTATCCAAGACAAGATATTCATATATCAAAACATTTCTTTCTCAATCAATCCTAATCTTATTCTAATATAAAGAATACTTAAATAAAATGATAACTCTCAACAGCAAGTTAATATTGGTAGATAACCGCTAGAATTTGGATCAAGATATAAAAACAACTAAAAGGAAGAAGTTTGAAGTATTTTCCAGATTTATTGGGTTTGTTTATTTACTGATTTTAAAAATATTTTTTATTTATAAAAATAAAAAATTTTATTTGGCGACTATTTTTATAATTTATTGTTAAAAATTAGATTTATTGGGTTTGTTTATTTACTGATTTTAAAAATGATTTTTATTTATAAAAATAAAAAATTTTATTTGGCTACTATTTTTATAATTTATTGTTAAAAATTATAACATTAAATGTATAATTTAAAAATATAAAAATAGAAACAACTTCCACATATTTTCTCAATTTATTTTTTTATTTTTAATTAATTTTATAATTAAATAAAATATTTATTATTTATAAAACCATTAAATTATTTATTTTTTATTTTTATTGAATCTGAAAATAATTTTTAAAAATAAAAATATAACGAAATACACTCATTATTTTCTCTACTTTTTGGTTTTAATTTTTTTTTTCCCCTTTTGGTTTAACCTTCCATTTTCGTAAACATGGGTTAAGCCTCTCAGACCCGTGACCATAGCGGAGCTAAACCTAGCCCATTAGTATCCGTACCAATCCAAACCAACTGAGCACAAAAATTGACCCATTCGGGTCGACAGTTAACCCAACTATTAACAATGAAATCTATACTGTAATGCTCCAAAAACAGAATATATCAGTCTTTTGACTCTTTTCTTCTTCAAGTTCCTCCCTATGACTTTTCTCTCTCCCACTAATTTGACCAAGCTCCCTCTGTTCCTACTCTCCCTAATCACCCAATCTCATTTCTACAATTATTCTCATTCCATCAGCCATAGCTTCTCCTTTTCAATCCTTTGCCACTGTCCGTCTCAACTAATTTGTTCCAATTCCACCGTGGTTTGCCGTGGAAGGTGCTGCGCTGCCAGTCCCGGTCCTCCACCGCCACTCCTGACTGACCCACCTCCGGAAAAAGATTCAAGGCAGCTTAAAGGTTTGAACTTTGACAGTTTATTATTTAACTCGAGCCCAAGTGTTCAATTGCGTATCCTTGTTTTGTGTTTGAGCTTGATTCATTTCGTATAAAGTTCAGCTTTGGATTCTTATGAGGTGTTGTTGTCGTTTTGATGATTTAAGTTGCTGTCATTAGTTAAAAGTTTTAGAAGAGTAGTTTACGAAATGCATTTGAGATTTTAAAATTCTGGTGGCAGGGGTCTTCTTTTGCACAAAATCCATCGAATTGTTTAGACTTCTGAAGAATTTGAATGCGATTCCTTCCTAGGGGTGTATTTAAGATTGGGAACATCAACAGCATAGTTATTTGCGGCGCATAGCATACAATGGCGATGAGGGCTACGGCGCATTGCGCAGGGCATTGCGCTTGGAAATTTCATTTATGGTACATATTAAATTATAATATTTTTTATATTTCAAGTAGAATAATAAATTAAGAATATAGCAATAAAATATAATATAACGTTGAAATTAATCCAGTTTAATGGATATTTAAAGCTTGGCAGTAAGGGTGGCAAGTTTCCAGGGCTACCAGACACATCAATAATCAAAAAATAAACTTCGATGATAAAATGTAAACAACATAGGGTAAAAAGATTAGGTTCATCACAGCACAGGAGAAATGAAAAAGGAACACTGTGAACATTAGAGAAAAACACAACAGAGAAGAGAAATCAAAGGAAAAGGGAAGAGGATAAGCATATGGAGCTGCTGCTCCAGATGTTGGAGGGCCACCGCAAGCTGTCAGAGAACAGTCGGAGCATAGCCTTGCAGTCGAACAGCTCAGTCATAAGAATGGGAAAAACTAGACAAAATATTAGTTTATGTCAAACTTTTTGGACAAAATTTAATTAATGAAATTTGTGGATTCAAGAAATATAGGTAGCTGAGACAAGGTCAGTTTGTCATTTAAAATCTATTTGAAATGATCGATTTTCTGTTGTAGGATTGAATTATATGTTAAATCTATAATCCAGAGAAATCAAGAATCACCTAGAAAAGTATATAAATTAAATTGTGCAAGGTCCTAAGTGATAATTTCTGGAATATTAGTAAAAGATCAATATGCAATGATGATGCTAAATCATGTATGTAAAATCTTAAAAAACTCAAAGAAAACCAGAAGAATCTAGAGTCTTAAGAAAGTTTATAAATAGGTTAGTACTCATCTTTTATAATTGGAAATCTCACAATCTCAAAGACTCCTGAAATGTATCAAACACTTGTGATTAATAATTCATCAATGAAATGGAGTATTCACCAAATTTCTAACATTATATGGATGCAAGTGATCATTTTCTATGGTTTTCAACCATACTTGAACTCTGTTATGGAAGTATAAAATGAGGCAGACAGGTCTATGTGTAAACCTGTAAAAAATGTGAGTAAATATTGTTGAGCCTGTGGACTGCATTATTTTAAAAAAAAAATTATTAGGAGTGAGTAAATTACTAAACGTGCATACATAAGATCAAAGATCAAAATCTGGATGTAAAAAAAGAAAGATACCTTCAATGGATAATGCATTGGATTAGATTAAAAAAATAGAGATTTTTTTTTTGTAATGGATTAGTTAAGTAAAGTTAAAAAAATTTATATTAACTCATTAGACATTGGATTGGGAATTAGATTAAATTAAAAAAAAAATTCAAATGCTTGAAGGATTAATAAAAATTTATATATATATATATATATATATATATATATACATGCTTAGGCTTATGGGCAAGCCCACAAAAAATATAGGCTCCAAATAAGGAGCTTAACTTGTCCCATGACCACGGACTACCAGTATTACTCATGGATTTTGAATCCTTTTAACAAATGTCTTCCATCATATTTTTCCATCAGAACTCTTGTCATAAACCATGTCTTTGCAATGTAATCTCGTGCTTGCATAAATTTTGCATATTTAATTGGCATCGTAGTGGCTGTGTTGTCTTTTTTCAGTGGTTATAGCCGTGTGTTTTAATATTGAATTGAAGTTATAATAAATCTTGCACCCAATTCTTATAGTATTTGTTCCTTGTTAAGCTTTTGTTTCTGCTTCAATTGTATCGTGTAACTGCACTTTGTTATTTAAAAGTCTTTTGGAATTTTCTGTTTAGCCGGTGTTGCTGCATCTTTTTGGCTGATTGAAGATAGAGTGCAGATATTCCTTGCTGTTCTTTTCTGGATGTCTTCATTCTTTCGGGCTTCTGCATGGGAGGGGAAAAATACGCCAAACAAGAGAAACAAATTTAGAAGATGATATAGTTGTATATATATTGGATTATGGCTTAGGAACAGAATTAGTTGATGCAGCTATAGAAGTTAGCATTTAAGTGCGCAGAAAAATGTTGTGATGCAGGAAAAATCCTTAGCTCGTTTTCAACAGGACAGGTTCTACCTTATCCTAGGAGTAAAGAAAAATATTCACTCCAAAGAAGAGAGATAAAAATAAAAGGATGAGACGGTCTTTGGGTTCCACCCTTTATTTTTACTTTTTTCCTCTCAAAGTAAGGTAATATTCTTTGTTCAACAGTCTCATAAAGATGGATTATAAACATTGTAGCCTGAAATCATAGTCAAATTCAACTCTCGTTTTACGCATTGGTTGCCGGCAGCATCATCGAATTTAGCTTTTGTTTGGTTTGTTTCGAAAGGGTTGGTTTGTCCCTTGACAGTCTAGCCATGATAATGGACTGATGTTTGGACTGTTAAATTTACACCCTTGACTGGACACCGATATGATTTACATACGCTGGTTAAAATATTTTTTCTGAACTCTGCAATTTTCTGTTAGAATTGCGAGAAGCTAGTGTTGGAAAACAAGCGTCCAGCATTATACATATTAATCTGTGTGGGCATGGGTGAGTTGGTATTTGCTGTCTCTAGGTTGATATGGCTTAGAATTATATTTATTATTTTACACGTAAGTTATATCAAATTAGACCGTAAGTTATATCAAATTAGACCAGAATGATTCTAAAATCAATGAAACCAAATTAATTCAAGACATATCTAGTCTGCATATGCTAGTAACATCTTCTACGAGACACTATTTAACAATTCCAAATAACATGGTGGCTAATTGGAAACCAAAACTATATCATAAGGCATGCAAAAATGACAAGTTCTTATGTATTAGTGAGTTCAAACTTAGTTAGTACACACATATATTGATCTACAGCAATCTCACATCAACTTAACTCATCTGGGCCCTGATAATTGAACGCATGACATGGGTACATTCGAATAAAAGCTAGAAGAAGTACCCTCTCCGCTACTCATTTTCAAGGAGTGTGAATAAGATTCCAATTGAGTTGATGTTGGAGGATCTGGTACAGGGCAAAGACCTTGAAGCATCTGGACCACCGTACTCATTGGAGGTCTCATATTCATATCATCCTGTACACACCATAGAGCAACTTTAATTGCAATCGCAATTCTTTCATCATTCTCATCAATATCAATCTTAGGGTCAGCAATCTCTCCGAGTTTTCCATCACCCATCATTCTGAAGGCGTATGAAGGAAAGTGTGCTTTCTCTGAGGGTTCCCATTGATCATAGTTCCTCCTTCCTCCAATAATCTCAAGCAAGACCATGCCATAACTAAACACATCACTCTTTTCTGAAATTGGATAGTTGGTAATCCATTCTGGTGCTAGATATCCTCTTGTTCCTCTTAATGTTGTAAATACATGGCTTTGTTCCCTGCTCATCAGCTTAGACAACCCGAAATCCGAAACTTTGGCAACAAAATTATCATCAAGGAGGACATTTTGCGGTTTGATATCACAGTGAATGATCTTTTCTTCACACTCCTCGTGAAGATAGGCCAATCCCTTTGCTGTGCCTAATGCAATGTTGAATCTCGTATCCCAGTTCAACAAGAAACAGTTTTCTTCATTCTTGAAGATCCATTTGTCCAGAGAACCTCTACCCATGAATTCGTAGACAAGAAGGCGATGAGGACCCTCAGCACAGAAGCCCTTGAGCCTAACCAGATGGTGATGGTGAATACTTCCGATAATGGAAACTTCAGCTTTAAACTCCTTTGTGCCCTGACCAAGGCCTTCTAGTTTTTTCACTGCCAACTTAGTGCCATCTTGAAGCTCACCTTGATACACTGAGCCAAAACCTCCTTCACCAACTTTTATGGAGAAGTTTTTGGTGGCTGCACAAAGAGAGCTGTAACTAAAACGCATAGGCATACCAGAAAGACCATCTAAGAAATCATCTTCCTCAAGCTCATCTTGATCATACTCTTTAAAATTCCTTTTTCTGAAATACAAGAAGCCGGCAACAAGACCAATGATAATCAGAATTGTCACAATTACTACAATAACTAGCAATACCAGATTCCTTCCATTTTCTTTTGCCGGTGCTCCGCCTACATCAGTGGAGATCTTCATATAAGAAATAAAACCACCAGAGCTACCTTTAAAGCGCTGCAAACTCCCAGTCTGATTGAAATGAAAGCATCTTCCTGAGCTGTTTTCGAAGAAAATCATAAGGCAAGAGCAGTTGTTCAAACAACTTTGTTTGCAAGCATCAAGGTTTGATTTTGAAACTGGGGCAACATACTTAAGTGCATAATAATCAAGCTTTTCGCCAATATACAGAAGTTCCACGGCGTTCTTAGAGCATGAAGAGATCTTTGGTGGTTTGCAATCAAAACGAGACTTTAGAAGGGAAGGACATTCACACCAGTTCTCAAAGAAGCAAACATAATAGGGATCACAAGGCTCAGGAACCCCACAAGGATCTCCTGGTACTTTGACTGCCTCAGGAGTAATAGACTTTCCCTGGTTAAAATCATTGAAAGTGATTGCTCCCTTAGGATCTAATATAGCAACCCACATTGCCTTAGGATCTGAATGATCAGAGAATACAAGTTTCCAAAGCAAATCTCCATTTTTGTCATAGAAATTCCATGAATTGGACACCAAAGTTGCAGAATGAACCTTACCACTGAAATTACCTCCAATTTTCCGGCCTTCGTCTGACAAAGACCAATATGGTTGTGGAGTGTCAAATCCTGAATACAGAAGCAAATCACCTGAGATATAAGAAAGAAAATTAGTCAAGTTATTGCCGTTTGGGAAGCTTTTGAGACTCATTCCTTCCTCAAACACTTGACCAGGCAAAAGGGTATCAGTGGGATGGCTAAAACTCTGCCAAAGAGATGCACCATTTTCCCCAAGCAATACCAAATTGCCTGAATCCCTCAATTCCATGGCTGCAACTTTTTGGCCTGTGGTGTTCGTTGCCCAAACCACACCATCTGCTCTTTGCAGATAGGCATTACCATTATTGTCAAACACAAATTGGTCGGAAGCTTTTGCCAGAAAACCTCTGTTAGCAGTCCAGATCACTTTGAAGCTAGCCAAGTGGACCACAGATAACACAAACAATGTCACATCAAGTGTGGAATAGAATCCGAATGCGAAAGCCGAATTGTTAGATAGCAAGAAGAAACCATTATGATCACCCCAATCCAATCTCGATGCATGGAAGCCGGGATGTATCCGGCCAATATATTGGTTATTACTGGCAAGACATGTTTTGGCCGCCAGAAATAGAAGCAGAAATAAAATTCCGCTTCTAAATATGCCCATTTTTTTTAATAAAAACATCCAAAAACCGATTTTATAGAGCAATCCAAAGAAATTGGGGGAAAATTGATGGCGAAAGCCTACACAAATAAGAAAATAAAACTGCAGGCAGAAACTGTATCTCGAAACCTTCAGGCAGAGAGTAAATCCTACCTATTAAACCAAGGGATAAGATTCGCAAGAAATCTAATAACATAAGAGGAAAAACAAACTGTAGCATGAAATTACCACAGATTGAAGGAAGATTATCATGCTAAATACAGTATGATTTGCTCAGTAAGAGAAGAAAGTCAGTGAAAGAGAGAGAGAAAAAAAGCTTACTGACTGATATGAATATGACTGTTAGACGACTAACCTTATTTCCCATGGAGTTTCATTAAACAGAGAAAATAAGTGTTAAGATGGATTTTGCAAGGAAGACGGAATACCGTGGCCCTCGGGCCGTGATGGAGATAAGCATTTGTCCTAAATTAGATATATGTAAACTTCACAGAAAATTTAAGGCATAAGATTTGACTCTTCAGCTCCCCCTTTCCTTTCCTCTGCGTCTTATTGTTAATTATGGCCGTGGGGACGATGCTTTTGCACTATGGTCTTTCTACCTTGGTGCTTGCTATGGTGCCCCTAGGAGTTTGGTGTCCGGGGTGGTGTGGCAAAATACAAGTCACTGGATGAGATTACTAAATCATTAGTATAAATTTTTGTAATCTCATCTAGTAACTTGTATTTTGCCACACCACCCCGGACACCAAACCCTAAGGGCACCTTAAAATTCACCTTCTACCTTTTATAACATTTTTTGCTGTGATTCTTTCCTCTTTTCCTTTTTCTCATACATGGGAAAGTAACTACATTATTATTGTTTAATTGATTGACTGATTTGCAAAAAACTCTAAAATACATCTTCTATATTATATTATATTAATAATTAAATATAAATATCATTACATTTTCATTTAAATATTATTAATAAATTGACTTACATGAGATATATTAATTGTCTTTTAATGTGGGCATAAAGTCAGCTCGGAGAAGGTTGGAGTTTCTGCTGGGTACTGCAACTGCCCAAGTGCAAGGACTTTGCTCTACAATAAATTCTTACAAACTGACGTACAGCTGCTCGTGATTAGAAAGCAAACTTTGAAATTTATCTCAGAACAACTTCCTTTATTTTCATTTTCAGCAACAAAAGTCAGAAAGTTCGCTGTAACCCATTACATTCCGACCGAAACATTTTGGAGCAATTAATTGAAATGGTAAGTTTCAATATTCATAACGAGAGAGAAACCTTTCTCTCTCCCTTAACCTTTATATTCTTGTTCTTTACGATCACTTAAGTGTTGAAGATTAGATACTTAGAGATTCTAATGCTATTATATTAGGTGATAAAAACTTCACAAATCTGTCTTGTTTTTAACTTGTGATGCTGGCACATGATAATGCGGGGAGAAAAATATAAAAAATATTCACTAACTTTAATTAATAAGTATCGATTTATTATAATATAATTTTAATATGGACACAATTATAATTATAATTATAATTATAATTATAATTATAATTATTTAATAAATAAAATTTTAATTTAGTATATTTAATTGATATTAATTAATAAAATTTAATTTTAATGATAACACTCTTTTATGTGGCCATAAAAACTGATAATTCTATCATTAATATTATCCTTCACAGTTCATACCAATTAACTTGATTAGTTGCTTTCGCTTATAATATGCAGGGCTATTCAACTCTGCAAGAAACACCGTATTTTTATTCTTGAAAAAAGTTGGAATCCATATTTTCATTAATGAAGATAGTTTCCCGTGCAAATTTAAGGTAGGCGTTTTAATCGGTATACTCTACCAAAGTATGATTATGATTCGATCAGTTTTAAATCACAAAGAAGTAAAATTTGACTCGATTTCTAATATGCTAACTAGGGATTATTTTCTTATTAAATTAGGTTTCTTTTATTAAAAAGGTTTTTTAACATATAAATATTTACATTATAAAAAGTTTGAATATAAAGAGAATTAGAAATGTTGCAAGGTTATAATTTTTGACATGATTCTGTAAATGCAACACTTTTACATAGATTTAGATTAACACATAAATCTATTTAGGAATTTATATTAAAAATTTGAAAATATTATTTAAAAACAATTAATAATTAAATTAGAAATAGGTATATATATTAAAAAATACAATCATAATTAAAATAAAATGATAATAAAATTTTAAAATTATATTTTATTCATAATTAAAAATATTTTTATAAAAAATGATAAGTAATTAAATTTAATAAAAAAATTTATAATATAAATTTTGTTAATTATAATTATTAAATGAATTAGATAAATTAATTTATTTTGATGTATTTAATAAATAAATTCATCCGAAAGATACGAATTACTAGTCTATTGTGTCTAACTCCTACTTTTTTAGTGACCGTCATAAGAGTAAAGAGACTATATACTTTTCTAAGTGTATTTAAAATATGAATTTAAATAATTATACTAATTTGTATTATGCTTTTGTTAATAAATTTTGATTCATATTTTTACCCAAAATTAAGCCAAAAGTTTAACTGCATTAGTTTTTGTCGCTGTTTATTTATTTATTTATTTTGGCCAAAGTGATGCGGTTTATTATTTCTTATATTTTAGACTTTGTACGACTCTTCTACATGCACTTTTCTTAACCCATAGATTATACACTCTTTAAATTCCGTTTTCAGATCAGAAAATGTTGTCAATAGAATATAAAGGAAAGATTGTGTTCGTGCTCAAACTTCAGTGGGTGAAATAGAATTTTCATATTTCCCACAAATTCAAGTGGTAGGTCCAAAACTGTTGAAGCCAAGTCTACCTTCAAGTCAACGCCAATTTTTGTAAAATTTTGTCCGTTCATTATGGAGTTAGAAAAATAAATAAATAAAACAATTATGAAATTAACTGGTTAATATAACGGGAAATATTATATTCGTGTTTATTGACTTTTCTCCGGTACCCATTATATGGGTTTAAATTTTGAGCCACCAAAATCCATATTTATTGACATAAAAAATGTTATATTATAGGACAAAAATTAAAATTAAAATTTAATTATTTCATATTTAATTAATATCTTTTAATTTATAATTAAAATATAAATATAAATATTATTTTATATATATATAATTAATTTCAATGCATTGAAACCGATCCAACCAGCCCTATCTGTTATTTTGGTATATAGTAACGGACAATGTTTATGTAAGCCAAGCCTTGTCGGTAATACCGAGTGAAATACCGCCGCGTTTGATCCGCGAAAACTCCATTTCTTTAGAACGTGGCCACACACTCACCCCATGCTCGGTGGAAGAGGATGGGAAGTGAAAAATATAAGAGAAAATTTTGACATGTTTGGATCAATAGAAAATGGAGAAAAAATTATTATTATTATTATATGTATTAAAATTAAAAAATATATATATTTTTCTTCCAATTAATCTTCCAATTAATTTTTAAAATTTGCTCTCTTATTTCTTCGTTTGTCCACTTCACCAAACATAAGGTCAATGGCGTGTTGATTTGATTGATCACTTTTCAAAGTAATACGTTAAGCTCCAAAGATCACTGCTAAACGGGTCAAAGAAAAGTCAGAGACACGGCAAGACAAGGATCTTTCTTCTATGAATTTCAGAACCCACTAAATTAATTTTGATGACATGAGGAGGCTGACTTTGTGTCAAAAATTTCAACTAACCCTCATTTGGAGGATTTAAATAACCCGTCGTTGGCTTAGGTGTAGAAATGTTGACAAGGGATAGCTGGAAGCCACATGCCAGTTGGGTTAAATTACAACACACTTATAATAAGTGTATTTTTAGTTTTAACTCTTTTTAGTGAATTTATACATATGGAGATAATTTAATTTTTGAGTATCATGTTAGAGTCTCTTTGATAATAATAACAACATCCGATTGGTCGAATTATGCTATCCTATGATATGAAGCAAATGGCAGATATTCAACTAAATATTTCATGTAATTGCATATTATTATTTAAATAATTTTAGGAAAATTGATAAACAATACCCTCTCTGAATCTCTAATCCCTGTAAGCTTCGCGATATAAAGTAAGTTTGTATTATTATCATTTTTTTTTTAATTTTGGAATTAGACTTTTGTGAGAGAAAGTCATTAAAGATATTAACAAGGTCATTTTGGTATAACAAAAAGCAAAGCAGTGGATCATTTTAATGATGATCGAATAAAAACACATATTCTAGATATGATTCTAGACTTTCTTTGCAATAAGTATTTTCTTTTTCCTTAAAACTCATAGAATATTAATATTAAATAATATTAACACGTGGGGTTGAATTTAGGTGTTAAATAATAGACAACCACTATAATCAACCATCATTATTAAAAGAAAAGCGTAATATTAAGTGGATGGTGGTGCGCGCCTCCCTTTGTTGAAGGTGGAGAATGGGTTGGTTGGTTTGACGAAATGGACCCTGGAGCCACGGAGGCCGCAGATAATGAATGCCATAGCGTGTGATTCATGAACTAATGATCCCAGAATAAAAAATGTGAATGTGAATGTGAGTGACTCTCAAAACCCATTTTGACAGAAAATAAAGGGGATGCACAATCGCACTCATTAAATTTTGGATTAAAGTGGAGTGATGCCAAAGCCTATGTTTGCGCCTCACTTCCCTCATCTATTTAGGGGTTCGTAAATACAAACCAAAAGGTTTTAATGTGCTACCACTTGTGCAACGGTGCAGTCAAATTTTTTAGCTCAAAAGAATCAGATTCAGTACATACTAACAATGGCACAATGGTATTAGACTAAATATCAAAGTGTGCCAAGTTAAATAAAATTTTTTAAATTTAATCTTTGAATGTATTTTATCGAGAGGAATTTATTATTCATTGTTTCTGTTGAATATGATAATTTTATATATGATAAAAATAGTGTGAAGATATATATATGTAATAAAAAAGAAGTCATGTATATAAAATTTTGTAAAATATATACAATTTTTAAATATTTGAATGACTAATATGAAATTATTATACATAAAAAATAAAAACATCAAATTTTGAGAGAATTGAAGCTCTCACTTGTCCTTCTTTCCTCTGCTGCTGCATTTGTAGTATAGTAATATGTTTGATATTATTTTTAAATTTTTTAAATAGTATTAAATAATTATTATTCTTATTATTATTAAAAAATATTTCATGCCTATGTGCATATATTTGTGTGTATATTTCAAATTTAATGTTACGTTAATTTCAATGTAATTTTGATAACTGGGAAGCTATTAATGTGTTTACTCGTCGGTGGAAAAAATAATTTTTAAATTAACTCTATGGAATGGAGTTAGCTGTCAAAATTGGAGTTAATTCTAAGGAATTGGTAAAACCAAAATGTCTTCTGCGATACAACTTGTTAATTAATGGAGAAAGTACGGCTAGTGTTTTGGGACGCGGGTTCTGAAAATTTAGTACGGTGACGGAAACGAGACTAGCAGGACTCAGTCACTCAAGGGTCAACAGGGTAAATGTATTTCCACGTTTTAGTAGGATGAAATTAAAAAATTAGTGATTTTTAAAATAAAATACATAATTTTAGGTGAGAATTTTAGGAAAATTAATAAAACCACACGTCCAGACTGATGTTGTTGATTTGGAGAGAACACTTCAATATGGACAATTTTGAACAATGGTGGGCACTGGCCCAAAAAAAAATCAATGGGGGGCAGATTCTATTGCTTGGGCCTTTGTTCAGAGCATTGATAACTTGGGCCTTTGGACATTTGTTCAAAAGATACTCATAAAATTCTGTTTGGCGTAACAAAATTTTAAAGATGCCGTTTGGTATGATAAGATGAGAATTTGCGTCCCTTGATAAAATGAGAAAGCATTACATTCACAATCAGTTTTCTAAATAATGAATTATTTCTATAAAGTTTGACAATAAATTTTTTAATAAGTAATTATTCTATATTAATCACTGGCATAATTTTTGTCTGTTCTTGCATCTAAAACATTTGAAAATCATTGTAATCAAATATAAATGCTAACAAAAGTTTTTGAATTTAAACCCCAAACATAAATGAGGAAAAGTTTAAAATACAACATCAAATATTACAATACCACCACAGAATGTAGGGCTTAAATGGGAAGTACCCAAAAAAAAATTTGTTAACAAAAGAGTCATGGGCGTTGAATTATTGTAACTATATAGGTCTTGTTAAAAATTAAAAATAGTCATATATTACTAACGTTAATAATCATGGTATATTACTAATATAATATAATTAAAAGGATTATTATTTGGAGTATCATAAAATTTTGGCATGAAATAAACTTCCTTAATATAATAAGCCCTCCTAACCAAAAGAAGGCTATCAAGGTTGTTTTGCAGAGTTTGCTCAAATTGTGCTATCATATTTCAGATCCCTCTTTACCCAAAAGGCCACGAAACGTATAGATGTATGGCTTACAAAAATTATGTGCCTAGATGGCCTGTTAGAGGCACCAAGTAGATGAGAAAGGGAAAAAAAAAAATAGAAAGCGAAATTGGAAAAAAAAAAGTATACTTTAAAGGAGAGGTAAAGGGGCAAGAAAGGAAGAATCTATTCTGATTCTAAACCCAAGAAAACATCTTAATTTTTCCTGTGATCATCTTTGTTTTAAGGCTAAGAATCTCCCCCCAAATATTTAGTCATCATCTCCAGACAAAGGCTAAGAATCTAAGGACTATGACATGCCTTGAGGAAAAGTATTGCATCATCCCGAGGACTGCTCATGATTTCTTAATTGTTCAAGTTACGGTTACTATTGAATTACATAATAGCAGTTCTTAAATCCTTACCCAGATTGGAAGGCTCTGCAATTCTTAATATGCTTAAACTGCAGATGGTGTTCTCTTCATTCTTTCTTCGGTCTCTTCTCATCTTCTCCGTAATATCATCTAATGGTATGAAATTTCCTTTTCCAGAACTCCTCTTCATTTTCTTCCCAACACATTTTCCATGAAATTGCATTCAAATCATGCATAACAAATAGTAAAATAGCAAGTACTTTTAGCAGACAGAAAGATATATTTTATGGTATTGTTTATGGTTTGTGATATGTGGATTATTCTGAACCAGCTTCTCGTTCTTCTGTGCAGCAGTCTTCGGAGCATTTACAGGAACATATGGAGTAAACTATGGCAGAATAGCAGACAATTTGCCGTCGCCTCATAGCGTGGTGACGCTGCTCAGAGCTGCCAAGATCAAGAACGTTAGAATATACGACGCTGATCGTGAAGTTCTCAGCGCCTTCAAAGGTTCTGGAATAGAAATAGTGGTCAACATTCCCAATGAACTCTTGAAAGAAATCAGTGTGGGGGAGGATCGCGCGATGAATTGGATTAAAGAAAACGTGGAGCCGTTTCTTCCCGGAACCAAAATTCGTGGGATTGCTCTGGGAAATGAAATCTTGGGGGGTACCGATGTAGAACTGTGGGAAGCATTGCTGCCTTCAGTAAAGAATGTCTATAGTGCCCTCGATAGGCTTCATTTAACAGATACAATTCAAGTGTCGAGCCCACATTCAGAGGCAGTATTTGCCAATTCCTACCCTCCATCTGCATGCATCTTCAGGGAAGATATTGCCCCATATATGAAGCCACTACTGCAATTCTTCTCGCAGACTGGCTCTCCTTTTTTCATAAATGCATACCCTTTCTTGGCTTACAAGAACGATCCTCAGCATATTGACCTCAACTATGCTCTCTTCAAGAAGAATCCCGGAATATATGATGCAAAGACTAAGCTACACTATGACAACATGTTCGATGCTCAGGTTGATGCAGCCTATGCTGCCTTGGAGAAGGCCGGATTCGACAAAATGGATGTTATTGTTTCAGAAACTGGTTGGGCTTCTCACGGAGACGAGGGTGAAGCAGGAGCAACGGTGACGAATGCAAGGATTTACAATTACAATTTGCGGAAACGGTTGCTGAAAAAGAAGGGAACACCATATAGGCCAAAGAAGGTGGCGAGAGCTTATATATTTGCTTTGTTTAATGAGAATTTGAAGCCAGGGCCGACATCGGAGAGAAATTTCGGATTGTTCAAGCCTGATGGAAGCATTGCTTATGATATTGGTTTTACGGGACTTACTTCTTCAGCAACCTCGTCTCTTGTTTCCTTCAAGGTATGAATTATATCATGGAAAATTAATAATATACGAAAATGAATTTCGAAAATAAATTTTAAATAATATACATATTAAATAAAATTTTATAAATTTATTCCATCATTTTATATTTATTGACTCTCTTTAATTTTTATTCAAAATTTAATTTCGGATTTCATTTTAATGTATAGAGTATTACTTTTGTATTATTTGGGTTGTAGAATGTTTTCCTGTAAACTTTATGGCAAATATATGTTATTTGCTGCAACATTGTTCTTGCTCGAGTGAATGTTACTGATATGCACATTTTTTAATGTTTGCAGAGAATGGGATTCTCATACGCTGGGGTTATAACCAGTTGTGCAGCTCTTCTTGTTGTAGCGTTATAATCAATGGTGACATGGAAGGTGGGAGTCAATTATCTGATTCTTTCGGATTCTGAAACGAGTTTTCAACATACAGAAGCATTTGATGAACTTGCATGTGTAGCCAATTAACCTTTCCCATTTTTTCTTCTTGCTTTCTGTTAACACTCAGCAATGTAACATAGGCTTGATGAGGCATTGAATCTTGTTTCTTGATATTGCTCTTGAGCTGGGTACTCTCCCATGCATGATCACGTTGAGTTTTATCAACTTTTTTATTGGCCCATGGAATAAAATATACATCTATGTGACGTTACTAGCAACTACTCAATGTATATATTCATCATGAAACTGGGCCCAGAGAAGAATCTACGTAAAACAAATAGGCGGAGAAAGAATGTCAAAGTTGCGCTAACCAATGGTTTGTGTAATCAAAGTCAACTTGACAAACGACTAAGTCACGATGTTACTCAACCGTCGTTTTCGAAAGAGTTCATAAAGGAAACTTTGAACAAAGCATCGAAACTGCTAAGAAAAGCACATTACCCTTTGCGTTGTCTTTCGGATTTCTCTTTCTTTTCCGGCTACCGTTAATAGTAATAAATCCTCTTCGATAACAGCACCCGGAATTATTGCATCTAATTATTTAAATAAGTTGGACTCCTAAATTATGAAAAAATTTATGTTAATTAATAGTTAATATGGCAACTGCAGTTACAAATCATTAGAAAGAATCAAAATTCGGGTTAATATTTGATGCTCCCTCAATTTCATCATCTTTCGAACAGCAGAAGACGAAATATTGTTATGTGTTTTATATTTTTCAGATATTTAAGATTAGAAAAAGAAAAAACAAAAAAAAAAAACCAAATAAACTTAAGATATGTGACTGTGTTTCTTGTGCCGGTCGTGTTAAGTACACTTGCCAATTAGGCGTAAAATATAAATTCCATAACTAGTTGATAAAAATCCATAATGAAAAAAATGAGGGTTTTTTTTCCCCTTATTTAAACTAAGAAGATTTAAATTAGAAATTAAATTTGAAGAGGAAAACCTATGGCTGAGATTTTAGAGAATAGTCCTCTAATTAAACTTTTTATGTTTAGGTGAGAAGCAAAGCCAGAACTGGCGTTCTGAACACAAATCCATCAGGGGCGTCCGTATTGAATTGAACAGCCTTGCTTCTTTCTCATCTTATTTGCCCATTGATACATAAACTCCATTTGCAAATGCTTCGATCAGCTACATTGACAGCATTCTTAAGAAACGTTCTCAGTTAAACAGTGGATATACAGCATTTGCATTTATTGCAAATACTACTTAAGATAAATATAAAGAAAGGTGATTGAAAAATTAATCAATCATTTTTTTATATTTATTTCAATTTTTATTAGTTATGTGCGTGTTAACTAAGTCTCAAGTGTATAGTTGGGAAAGAAAATGAACGAAATGAGTTTTGAACGTAATAATAATAGTATTGTGGATGCAATGTGTCCCACAAGTACAGAGAATGAATGTGGTGGAGATGGTGTAGATCAGTTATGTAAGCAACATTACTCAATGAAATATCATTTAGATTTGCTCAGATAAACAATTTAATAGTATTTCTTTATTAAAAAAAGTTGAAAAAAAAGTGTGTATGGATTTTTCTACTTCTCTAAAAACCCCCGTGGACTGCACTCCGGCTCCAGCATCATGTCCAGCTTCATCATCACCACCGTCTATGAAAGACGGAGCTCTTCCGCCAAATTCTTGTGCAGCCAGTGTTTGTGCTAGCTTTTTTTTTTTTTTTTTTTTGGGTGTGGTTTCCATTGTCATGAGTGTATGTTTCTAATTTTTCAGATAATAAATAGTGTGTTTTAATGTCTAAAGAGTAATGTATAGAGAATAAACATTTTCTTTGGGTGTTTTATTTTTTGTTTGCATCATATTGTTGAGGACGCGTTTCTTAATGTTGTGCATTTTGCATTCATCGTAGTTCCAACTTGTAATTAATCTTATAGGCTTAGCCCAGTGAAATTTGATTGATGATATATGTAAGTATCCTGGAGCCCATGACCAAAACTGGGCCTATCAACTAACCAGTTTGCCCAGTTTTGCCAGGTATTGTTTGCTCTCATGTCTTGAATATGTACAATTATGTGTAGCTATCCTCATTAGAGAATTAGAATCTGACCTTTGAATAGAATTATTTATTTGCATCTAATAGAAATTTATTGTATCCTCCTTCTAAAGTTTGTCTGCTTTGTTATTATTTTCTATTGGCATTCCTGAGAAATATTTAGCCTCCTTTATTTTAGCAAAATATATCTTTTAAACAAATATAGTTATAAAATATTAAAATAACTTTCTTTTTTAAAAAAAATAAATTATTTTCTTCCACTACCATAACTTTAAATATAATTTTTTTATGATAAAGTATAAATATACATAATTCTCCTTCATCTATTTAAAAAAATAAAATTTTTATATGAAAAATATAATTCAAAATACAAGTCGTTTACACTATAACAGTAATTAAAAAAAAAGATAGACATAATATATTTGTAAGTGTAATCTTATAAAATTTGTATAGGAATATATAACATATACTTGTATAATATATTTTGTATAGCAAATTATGGATGAATTGAGTGATGTGAAGTAATTAATAGATATTAAATTAAATATTTTTTATTTAAAAAATATAAAATTTAATGTAAGTAATTGAATACTTAATATATGTATAAATTAAAAGTATACAAGATTTCATCATTTTGTATTTATCTCTTTCTGATTTGTCTAAAAAATGACGTAATACATAATATCTGTGTATATACTTCTAAGAAAAGCGGGGGGCTTTTACCGTCAATTTATGCTAATTATTTAGTAGTTTTATACAATAAACTAACAGTTATTCAAAATAAATAGAATAGTATGCCTACCAGGTCATCTGCAATCAGAAGCTTCCTACTAAATATTTCTCAAATTAAAAAAGTAGTATATCATTATTACAGTAATATTATATATATTAAAAATAAAATTTGAATTTTTTTTTAATGATGAAGAATTATTATCAAGATTAAAATTTTATTTTAGTCCTTCAAAATTTTATTTTTTATCAATTTAGTTTCTAAAATAAATTTTATATCAATTTAATCCTAAAGTTTTAAGTTTAAGTAAAATTTTAATTCTTGTAAGAATTAAAAATTGTATTAATTTAGTTCCTACGGGGGACCAAAATTTTTCTTAGACTTAAAATTTTAGGAATCAAATTAATACAAATCTTATTTTAAGGATTAAATTGATAGAAACTAAAAATTTAAAAGACTAGAATAGAATTTTAATTGATTATTAAATATAGGTTAATAAAATAAATCTTTAAAGTTTAATTTAATGAATATGAAAATTTTAAAATTTAATTTAAATTTTATTTTTAGTACTTGTTGCATTTTTTTATAATTGTAAGATTAATAATCCATTTAATACATATATGTAGAATTTAAAACTTAAAATTTTAAATATAATAAAAAATAACATTTTTAATATAATATTAAATGTTATTACATTAAAGTATAAATAATGCCTATGCCATGTTTTATATCAATATTGTAGCTAACAAAATAATGATATCGCCAGCGTGCACAGACCCAGGCTGCTTTATATCCATTATCATTAATTAGTAATTAAGCACAAGATTCGCTGAAGCAGCTATCGCATGCCTTGACAAAGTGGCTATGTATTACAAGACAAAGTGCTCAAAGCTGTCTCCCCTATGCTTGCCAAATGACGTATTTTAAGGATCACAATTGTAGTTTGAGTTAGAAAAGATTATGATATATTATTAATATAATAATATATTAATATATCATTAAATTTTATTATATTTTAATTTTATTTTTTTAAAATTAAATTTAACATATTATATACTATTAAATTAATAATGTATCATACAATTTTCCTTTAGAGTTCCTATCATACCAAACTTTTCTACCATTGTTTAAGTGACTCTCTACTCATGTTTAGGCACAACATATGTTAGTCTTCTCACGTTTACCCAAAAAATATATTATAATTTGTTAACATCAATATTATTAATTTAAGAAAAATCATATCATATACGTGACAATACATATACGAATTCTGAGAGAATAAATTAAACTAACACCGTTAAGTTCGGAAGAAATGTAAAATATTTTCTTTAATTTTGAAATGGTTGATTTTTTTTAAATTTGAAAATTACTATTTAAACTGCATAAAATTTGAAATTATTAATACTTATCATCAATTAAATGACCATTTTATTAAATTATATTATTTTTTATAAAATTTTTAACAAAAATTATAATATAGAATATATTAATTTATTTTATCATTTTTAATGTAATTTTGTAACTTATTGTGAAGTAATTGATTAAAATTTTATATATTTAAATTAGTTTTTATTAGTTATGATGATGTAAACTGATTATTATAATATTGTATTTTTTAAAAAAAGTTCAAAAAAATTATATTATTAAAATAATAAGTTAAGTTGGTAGTGAATATTAATTTTAAGTTTTGTATAATTTGAAAAAGGTGAATCCCAGATTTCTATAATTGAAGAAGATTTAAAAAAAAAACTCAATCATTACAAAATTAAAAAGAATATTTGTCTTTTTTTTTCCTTAAAATTTTTGGCACAACCTTAGCCAAGGAGAATTGCTTCGAGTCTTGTCGATGCAGATCCGGTAATTGTCAAACAGCAAAGTTGATCTGCCTTTAATAACCCTGCAACGAACTAAAGAAACGTGGAAGCTGAAAACGACAATCACTAACATAATATGCTACGTGTGTGTGTGTGTTTATAGTTCAACTAATTCAACTTCAAGTACATGCATCATAGATAATATGTTAATTAAGATGCAATTGGGATATGTACGAACATACTCTTAAATTGTAATTGTGCTACTATTTATAAAATTGTAAATAATTATTCAAAATATAATCATTACAAATTAAACTCATAGAAAAATGTAACAATAAAATTAAAACAGCCTGCAATAATAATATTGCATATAACAGTACAATTACAACTTCAATATAATTCCTATAATATTACAAATAGGTATTATAATTTGATTAAAATAAAAAGGAGAATGTTAATAACGATCTGATTTTCAAATTATATTGTACGCTCTTTTCGAATTTGTAAAATTATGAATTTTACAAGTTATACAATAAAAAAATGAGTAGAATTGAATTGAAGAATAAAATTAATATTTAATTTAAGAATAATAGTTTTAAAGGGACTGTACGGCGAACATAACCTTGGCGTTGGTTTTCACTTTCCATAATCAAGATGAAATTCATTTATTGTATCAAAAATTATTTTTTATAAAAAATATATTTTATATATATTGATGAATGAACGAAATTCAACTTGTATTTATAAATTAAAAATACAATACTTAGAATTATAGTAATTAAAAAATAAATTTTTATTTAAAAAATTAATTTCTTTTAATTTTTTTATATTTAATATTAAATAAATAAATTTCTTTATTTATTTTAATATTTTATAATCATATTTTATCAAAATCATTTTCTTTAGACAAACGGAACCGAAATGTCTATTCGTGATCCCACCAAACCTAAAAAACAACGAAAACAGGGTTTGTTTGTTTACAAACAGTTTTTTTATTTTTTTATTTTTAAAAATAGAAAAAAAATTGGAAAATTATTTTTATAATTTATTATTAAAATTTAATTTTTAAATATATAATTTAAAAATAAAAATAATTTTTTTAAAATATTTTATTAATTTATTCTCTTATTTTTTATACTAGTTTTATAATTATATAAAATATTTCTTTAATTACAATAATGAATACCTTCTAATATTTATTTTTAATCCAAAAATAATTTTTTAGTAAGCAAATAATTTTTAAAAAGTATAAAAAATAAAATTATATTCAAAGACATAAAAAAAAAAATCTTGTAAACTGAGCTTTTGAGAAAAGAGTTAAATCGAAGGCCGGGGGGAGGTACTTGTCCCGTATATATTTAATAAATTAGAATTATGTGTTTTTATGCCAGGAAACCCTAATTTAGAATTACGTGTTTTTTCAAATTTAATTTTCATATAAAAATTTTATTTTTTATATATAAATAAAGAAGTATTATATATTTTTATACATTATAATTACATTTTTTAAAATTATAATAAGAAAAAAAAATTTAAATATTATTTTTCCCAAACTTATTATATTTAATAAATTATTATTGAGCATATTAATTATTTCTTATCATTTTAGTAATTTATAACTATATTACAAAAATTAGTTTCTATCAAAACAATTTAACTCTTTCCATACGGAACTTGTATGAAATATCTAATATCATTTTAAATATGTATTGAACTCCTTAAATGTATTTTAGAGGATAAAATTTATTATCAAAATTATTAATGAAAAATTAAGGGCTCGTGATTTCATAAATAATAATAAATAAAAAAATAATTTTTAAATTTATAATTATTTACTTTCTTAACTTTTTATTAATAATTTTAATGATGAACTTTATCTTTTAAACAGGTTGTTTTGAGCAACAGTTCAGTTATGCGATTGATTAATCTGTACAAATTCTAACGTTTATTATAATAATTAATTATTATATTATTTTTTCCCACATATTATCTCCTTATATAAATATATGCAAGTATTCAAGAGCTTCATTCTTGCTTATATTTTTATTATTTTCTCTCATAAAATTATTAACTTAATCATCAAAATATTTCTCAAAATTCCTAATTAACTCTGGTCAACTACTACTTTTTATTTTACAGTTCTGAATCTCGGATTTAAATCAAAATCCATCAATATGTACATGTGAATATGCTTACCTGGATTGATGCAAAGTTATGTGGTTATGGTGAAGTGCCGACCACCACTATTCATAGATTCTGTTATCTAAATATTAAATGGATCTGCATATATGGGAATTTGATTCTCTTTATTTTATACGATTCATTTTGTACACAAATCAAATTCCTAAGTTATTTGTCTTTTCTTTTTTTCAATTTTGATGATATATCACTGTTGAGTATTGACTTTAGCTTTCGTATATAAGGAAAAAAAGACAAAGATTATTATTTATTTTATACAGATAAAATTAATAATTATTTAATAAAATAATTTTTAAATTATATAAAATTATAATTTTATTTTTGAAATAATAATCTATACATATAATTTCTTTTCTCTGCATAAATGATTTTATTCTTGAATAATATAAATAGAACATAAAATTATTTATATATACGAATTATTATTTAAAAATAAAAATTTAATTTTATATAATTCCAAAATTATTCTATCTGCATTTTATAACTTTAGGGGTGAAAATATTATTTTATCTTCTCAAATTAAAACATGTAAACGGGTGAAATTGTGACATAATCTTTTATTTATTTGCTTATTTTGTGCATGAATGTGTACCCTATCTTCCAGTCCCGGCCAAAAATGGGGTGAGCCATAGATTCTGAGAGCCGCATATATATGTTATTTGGTCAAAATGGAGGAGGATCAACAATCCTTGTCATCATGTTCCCATAGAATATGTCCATGAGAATGTGTGAGTTAATTGAAAATTGAGACACTTCTTCACAACTGGGTCGATGAGAAGCCGAAAGTGATGATCCGACTGGCAATGTTTTAAAGCGTTGGTCCAGAAGGAGGCCGGAACGTCAAAGTCTGTATCAGAGCAAAAATCAGCATATGTGTCAAAATATCTTCAACATACACTTGTGTCTTTGCGGTCTCCAATTAGAACACGCAATCAAAGACACTAAGATTAATGTTAATATACTTGAGTCGAAAGTGTTTCATTTAAATAGTATTCGATTTTCTTCAAAAAAAAAAAAATTATACTTTCTGCTCTATCTAAAATTTAATTTCTTTTTTTTATGTGTATATGTTTAACAATTTAACTACTTTTACCCTAAAACAGAAAAAGGAAAAAAATTAATGTACAGAACTAATAACACCTCCAAAAATATACAGCATTAATACTCTTTGAGTAGCCTGCAAGCTTTTAGACGTTCATAATATAGAAAATATCTTCAAGGGCTATTGAAAAAGTTTTTTTGAATATTTAAAAAAATATATATAGGCCAATTTTATTGGAGTTGTAAATTCTTTTTATGTAATTATTACACATAATATAAAATTAGAATTTTTATGTCAAAATCAGAAAGAAAAATGCAGAGTCTCCTCATAGGAATCAAAACATTACTCTAACCCTTGAATTATAACTGACTTTGTTGCAAGTTGCTTCATTGTTAAGATAAATACATATATAAACAAAACATTGTTATACTAATCTACTGCCAGTTTCTTCTTGGTGTGCTCATTTGTTTGGCTGAAATCAATAAATTACAAGAATTTTTTTATAAAAAAAATGCAATCATTATAGATTTAAATTTTTTGCTTAGGGTCGAAAATCATTTAGCGGAAAGAAAATGTGGTTGAAGGAACAAGAAATTAAAAGTTAGCTTTTCCCTCTGTTGGGGATTCAATCCGATCACTACTACACTAATCGAGTTATTTATAAGTCATGACCATATTAATGTGATAATTATTTAAACAACCAGTCTTTGGTTCTTATGATCCAAAAGCTTAATAGTGGAATTGCTTTATTCTTCTTACATGCTTCTTTCAAATATATATATATATATATATATATATATATATATATATATATATATATATATATATATATATACACTTATCTAATCTAATTAAATAATAAGAGCCATTGAATGTAATTTAATTTATAAAGCAAAAAAAAAATAATTAACGTTTTGCATATTTCCATTTTTTTAATCAAAATTCCAAATGCTTTTCTATTAAAGCGCAATTGAATGAGAGATATGTAAGTGGTACGTAGGATCTCAGGTCGGTGATGTGTTGGAATATAATCAAAACTTGCTAAGTATGATACATTTGTATTATTTAATAATGATTTTTGTAAAACGTTAAATAATTTTCCAAAAAATAAAATATTGAATAATAATTATAATAATATATCTTAAAATTTGGCTCGTGAGCATTACTTGTAGAATTTTATTCTGTTCTAGCCTCGACCAAGGACATATTATGCATATATTGAATTAATTAAAAGCCAGAAACATTACTCACATGTCATAAAGGAAAAAAAAATTTAAATAGCATTATTAGTACACTGTCCTTATATAATTCGAACAAAATCTTTTAAATTAATTTACTTTCTTTTTTGATCAAATATTCCATGATATTACTCTTTTGACTACAGTACAGTACACAGCACGCACGTGCGAGTGTGGTACATATTTATGATATTAAATAGGAAATTTAGAGATTACACTCTGGCTCTTTAGCCCATGCATGAAGGAGCTTTACGATCTGTTCGCTTTTAATTTGAAAGTTTCGTTTCATTTTATTTCCGCGATTTCATGATGGCCATTTATAATAAATTTCATTTGATTTGAAGCACTGAATAATCTTTACGTAAAATGAGCACAGTGCATTTTAATTTTGATTTAGAATTGTAATTATACACCATAAACTTTCACGCGCCCGAGTGAAAATAGTGTGAAAATTAACCATGTACATTGTACGAAGAGACTTTTTTCCCCCTTTCACTTATTGTTAGCAAAAAATTGTAACTTTTAATTAATATAAAAATGTCATGTGATTACAAAAATATATAAAAGCTAATTGAAAGTAGATTTTTCACATTATTTATCATGTGTGGCAAATGCTTTGGCCAGTACTAATAAAATTTATATTTTATAAGACGTCATAAAATTATGTAAGATTTACTTAAATTTTATATGCAAACTTCTAATTTTTTTCCATAGAAATGTTAAAGATTTTACAAAATTTATTAGAAGTGATAATTTTTTTATATGAGATAATTAGATATGAATATAAAGTCCTTACATAAATTTGAGTTAAGATTATACAGTTTCAAATGGTAAATGGATTAATTCATTTAATATAAATAATAAATGAGTCAAATTATAATTATAAATGGGTTGAAACATCAATTCATTTAAAAATTTATATTTAAATTTTAAAAATATTTTTAAAAAATAATTAATAATTAAATTATAAATAGTTATATATAATAAAAATATAAAATCCTTGTTTTAATAAGATGGAAATAAAAGTTCTAACAAGTATTTTTTAATCACTACAAATATTTTTGTGAAATATAATAAGTAAATAAATTTAATAAATAATTTATTAACATAAATTTTATTAATTAAAATTAATAAATAAATTAGATGAATTAATCCATTTCGATACCTGTAATAAACAAATCAATTTGATATAACATAAATATTATTCAAATCCTGTTCAAATTAAATTTAATTATTATTGATTTTTAATATCATCGAACCCAACATGTAAATATAAATTGTCATTCCTAACTTTTATCAACAAAATTTACAAGTCGAATAGAATGAATTTAATTAATTAATTAATTAATTAATTACAAGGCAATGAAATTTGAAAAATGGTTTGAGTATAACGCCAAGTGGTGCAGCAGATGATGTAGAATTCCATCCCATCAATTTTGAGGTTCCATCGACTCACCGAAGAAAAGTTCAGCATTTATATACTCGGCTTCCACTATTGAAATGAGGTGAACAGTTAGTCCAAGTTTTCCTCTGGTAAGGACTAAGGAGTGATAGGAAGAGGGAAACGGGCTTCAGACACCACCACAAATATCTTACTCTGTTATAACGTGAGCTAATTTACCATACTTTCTCTTTTAAGGATAAAATCTTATAAAAGAACAAAACCAAAATATATGGGTCTGTTTATTTTTTATTTTCAAAGATAGAAGAATATATTTAAAAACTTATTTTTAAAAACTATTTTTAAAGTTATTCTTTGAATATATAACTTAAAAATACAAAAATAAAAATAATGTTTAATTATTTTTAAATTTATTTTCTTATTTTAGATATCAATTTTATAATTAAATAAAATATTTTCTTATTTATAATTTCAATTACTCTTTAATCTTAATTTTTTAATTCAAAAATAATTTTTAAAAATATAAAAATAAAAATATATTCAAACACATCTCACATCTTCATCCTATATTTTGTATTAAGTTCTAGGATAGAAAACTATATCATTAACAAGTCAATATTTGTTTTCAATTATAAGCGAAAAAACTCATGGCGCATCATTAACATTATAACGCAATATCAAATTTAACCGATAATATATTATTTTATGTATAATATGTGACATTTCAATGTATCCGTAAACACCCCATTATAAATTGGATAAACATCCTAATGCTTAATTGTTGTGGTGTCCCCTTCGGACAAGCTGCGTCAAATCTCACCGGTAGACGTCATTACAAGTCACGATATAAACCAAGACAAAGGCTTAATCAACTAATTAAGTGATGACAGCTATAACTCTTCCATATGAATGCCAACTTTACAAGGGGCATACTAAAAAACAAGTATTATTTCAAGGTAATGAGAGAGAGAGAGAGAGACAAGGGAACTATCTCAAACCTAGGACACGGAGGTTCCCGTCCAAAGGGAACGTCTAGAGGATTGGTGGGTTTATCGAACAAAGTCCTTGAACTTGCACAACATAAAATCAAGGACAGGGTCCCACATCCTCTGCGGCCGGTTGCACTGTAGGCTCCGTTCCATTATGAACGTAATCGTCACCGTTGATCTGATCGAGCACCAGCACTAATCCCATTGCGAAGGCGCCATCAAAACCAGCCTTAACGCAAAGCGAGAACACTTCCTTCCCAAGCATAACGCTGGTTGTGGGGTCCACTTTGCGTCGAACCTCGGCCACTGATTCCCTCTTCGCATCAAAGACCGTGCAGTTACGCTGCGAGAAGCACCCTTCGATCTGATAGTCCTCACCGGGCTTATCGTACACCTCCACCGTCACGCTTGCCCTCGCCCGTCCGATTATCGATGATCTCTTCACGCTGAAGATCGGTTTATCACCGTCCATTCTCTCCCCTCTGAAGCCTTCCCAGCGCTGATGCAAACTCGGTCTCTGTCGAGAAAGCAAAACTAACTCACTGAGTCTACTCTATATCAGTGGATTCAATTGAAAACTACAGGCTACTTCGCTCGTTCAGACTCAAAGCATCAAATTGACTCGCTGAGTTAACTCGAAGACCAGGACTACAGACTCACCAACAGCAGCACAGAGAGCCAGATTCAGAATTGGATCGGAAATTGGAATTAAATCTACCAATTTAATTCAATTTTAGTTCATTAATTCACAATTACACGCTACATTGCCATTCAAAGCACGACTCACTGAGCGGACTCGGAAAGTGAGAAAGAGAACGATACCTTTCGGCGAACGGTGAGGAGACAACGGCCGTTGGGATCCATCAAAACGACCTCGTCTTTGTCGCGAGTGTCGGGTCCGTAAGAGTCGACTCGGAAAACAAGTTGGCCCTTGGAGTCGTAGACAGTGAAGCCATCGCCGGCGAAGAAGAGAGATGTCTTAAGAACGGTGAGATGGGTTTCTTCTTTGAAGAAATATCCATCTTGCACAACGAAACACTGTTTCATATTTGGCTAATTCTGTCAATTCTTCTGGAATAATTGAGGAAATTGTGGAGCCGAAGAGAGGTCTGAGGGAGAGTGGGACAAGAAGAATGGAGGATGAGGAAAGGAGAAGATAGAGAAGAAGATATTTAAAAGGTGGGAGAAAAGAGAGTGGACACGGAGGGAACCCGGGGTAAGCACAAGACATGTGGTTGTGTAGTACTGAATGTTAAATTATTAATAATTAATTACTGACTGTCTCTTTGGTTACTAGCACTTTTTCCTCCGTCAAGATGTTGTGGGCACAATTGCCAAAAGAAATTAGTGATTGAAAATGTGGCTTTACAATTTGAATTACTACACAAGTTTTGTGTGATCAGAAGTGGTATGGAAAAATATCTTTAGGGATTGAGTGTGACATCTGCTTTTCGAGAGAAAGTCTTTTTTTTTTTTTCATTTTTTTGGGTAAACACAATATCTTTGATCCTTGATTAATGCATTCAGTGCATATTTATTATGTGCAATTAGTCAATAAAAATATATGTTAATACATTTTTTATAATAAAAATTTTAAATTAATTTAATACACAAAAATACATCCAATCTAATATTATTAAGAATTTCTGCTCTGTTTTTGGGAGCGGAACAAGTTTTGGTTGTAATGCCATATCGTACACGATAACTCAGTTTTTGCATTACGTCTAGCCTTGGGTATAAATGAAAATTCAGGGATCGATAAAAATCTGGGTATTTGCTTGGGTGCTCAACTTCTTATAAGTATTTTTTCTAATAAAATTTTACCTTTTTTTTAAAGGTTTGTAACCTTTTGATTATATAATTTTAAATATTTTTATGTTACAAAAATGACTATTATAAAAAAAATAAAATATTTTTAAAAAATTGTAAAATTTTATTAAAAAATTTAAACTCTATGCTTAAAAATTGTACATTTTATGTAAAAGTGTAAATTTTATATAAAAAAGATTTATAAATTTTATAGATAGCCTAAATCTTCAACTATTAGGAGATTAGTATAATTACAGTTACACCTTTTCTATTTTCATAAATATATATTAATTATTTCTCATTTCATATATACTTATCTTCCTTCTTTAAAAAAAATTAATCATACATTAACTTTTCCTACTTTTAAAAAATTGAGGAGATAAGTGTATATTTCTCAGGGATATAAGCATGTTTAGATTAAAACTCAGTGAACGTGAGTGTGATTTACCATTTTTTTCATGTAGTATAAGATCCAACTTAGCAATAGCATAACTCTTAAATGACATATGACATTTGATTTATAAAATCATACACTTTTAAGAATTTTAATATATTTAATATTTTTATTTTTAGAAATATTATATTACTATATTTAGTTCAATTATAAAGATTTATAAAATTTGTATAATATTAAATTTTAATTAATTTATATATATGTATTTAAATATTATTAAATTATTAAAAATATATTTATTATAAATGGAGTACTTAATACTATAAAGCTAACCGATCCAATAATGGTAGACAATGGTTAATGATAACAACTATGGTAAGCAGTAGACAATAATAATAGATGATAACAAATGATAGTCAACCAAAATAAAAAATAGTGGTAGATTGAAGTGATAATGGAGAGCATTAATATAAAGGTGGGTGAAATAATTTTTTATATCATTAAAATATAAAATATTCACCATTTTATAAGAATATTTTTAGAGAAATATTAAATAAAAATAAAAAATATGAATATTTTTTAGTCAAATTTTTTGGGTAAATAGCATTTTTGGATTAACTTTTATTAGTATTGAATGAGATATAAGAATCTATCATCTTCTATAAATAATTTAAAAATATGAAGAAAAAAAAATCTTGCCCCATTTTATCGTAACTTAAAAGCTATTATGTTATCCACATATTTTTCATCTATTAACAGATTGTTTAAAATCAGAGGCGAAGACTCATTTATTTTTGAGGCGGATTTTTAAATATAATTTTTTTTAATATTTTTCAGATTTTTTAAGAAAAAATTATATTTATAACCAGCACAAAAATTAATATGATTTCATGCAAACTTATAATAATATGTATTTTAGCCACCCTAATAATTATTAACTAATTTCGCCCTACTTACAATAATCATAGAAATTAGTAGCGTTCTATTTATTTTTTAAAAGTATTTTTTATAAAAATATAATTATAAATTATTAAAATTGTAAAAAAAAATTCAATATGTTTTGTTTTAAATATGAAAAATTTAGTAAAAGATAATTTTTTTAAGAGGAAATTATTTTTTAATATTATAATTTTAGATATTATTTTTTAAATAGTTAATAAGGAGATAATATATTACATCTTCGTTTAAGTAGGGATATATAAAATTTTCTTAAGTAAAATTTATTAAAAAAAATTAACCCACCGTAGATTTTAAGATGATTTCTACAAGTTTATGTCTTTGGAGTTGAACCAATTTGTAAAGCCCTTTAATTTCAAGAAATATATATGGAGAGATGTGATTGCAAACGGGGAATAAATGAGGCTTTGCGGCCCATGCCTCAGTATGCAAGAGATTCACGGCTATCGTGGGAAGAATCTGCCCATTGCATTTGCCAATAACGACAAAAAAAAGAAAGAAAAACAAAGTATTGCTTCTCTTACTGTTACGTTCCAAGGAAACGTTCAAGTGATGGCAGTCTTTCTTTAACGAAAGAAATCCGATCGATCAACCAGCTCAAGCAGAAAAAGGAAATGTATCATTAACTTTTTAATTTTTAAGAGTGTATAAAACAATTCTTCTTCTATTACAAGCAATGAAATTTATAAAATTGTAAATTTTATCATGCAAAAAGAAAGTAAGTATAAAAAGAAATATAAAAAAATTAAAGTAGCATTAAAATGAGCAGAAAATAAATATAAAAGAATTAAAGCAGCATTACTCTTCAATGTTATGAATAATATGTTTGATTTTTTAAACCAGCATTAAAAAATTGGTTAAAAAAATCAGCGGGCCGGTCAAAGTGCGAGAACTACTTGCAAGATTAAATTAATTACTTAAAATAATTATTATATAAAAATAATATTATTTTGGTTTAATATTAGATATGCATTTAAAATTTAATATTTTAAATAGTCAAATGTCACATATTAAAAAATTTGAATTTAACACCAGCTTTTTTCATAATTATTAGAATTATGGATTTGTAAAAATGTGAAACTATTTAATAATATTCATAATATTTTTCATATATATATATATATAAGTTTAACATTAATTATGTGATAATTTAATTTTTCTATATATTTTATTTTTAGTTTATAATATAATATATAATCAATTTTCCTAAACTGATCTATATATTTTTACATTTTTATTACACCTGAATTTGTAAAAATTATAGTATCTTATACAAATATTTGTACATGATTAATTTTTGTGTGTTTTTTCAATTGAGCCCGAACTTGGAATTTTCAAGCCAAGAAATGTACAATGAGGTTGATCTCTAGCTCACCTAGGATTAATTCTACCATATAAAGAAATAGCTCATATATATGTTTTTAGCTATGAATTGTAATGTTTCTCTTGTGATCCTATTGCAAATGTTTCTACCCAAAAATAGAATTCAAGAAGAATTATATTGGTCTCTTAAAATTTAATCTAATTATATTTTTTAAGATTATATATTTTTTCATCTCATTTTTTAAGATATTTTTTAGAATCAAATTTTTATCTGCAATTCCATTTCTAATATTATCTCTCATAAGTATAAAGTTATTTCTCTATATTTATATATAAAAAAATATTACAACATTATACATTGAAAAGGAGAGAATATGTTTATTCTTCAAATAAATATAAAAATATAAAGAAATAATCTTTTAGTTATGATGGATAACATTAATGATAGGAATGCAGTTTAAAAATTTGTAGTACTTCATAAAATGAATGTATATAACTTCAAAAAATAAAAATTATCAAGTATAAGTAGATCAAATTTTAAAAAGAGATGGATATAATTTTTCCTTAAATTTAAATTTTAATGAAGTAGTCGGGCAACACTTCATGACCTATATAGCTTTGTCTCATGATACCAGACCAAGAAAAAAATCCCCAATGTGAGGCCAAATTAGGTTTGCAACTTAAATTCCCCAGCTAACTTTGCTAAAACTAGAAACTATCTTGAACTTACTAAATATAGGATAGATACCTAGTTAGATATTATAAAAATATCAGAATAACTAGTTAGATATTATAAAAAGGGACAAAATTAGTTAAAATTTATTAGTATTCGTAAAATGAAGATTTATTTGGTTGGATTGCATTTAAAGATACCATGGTGATTGAAAAACGGTTTCGTCTCAACATGGAGTTTGAGGATTTGAGAGTAAAGAAAAGTTGCAGCTTTCTAAATTCTAATGCTGGACTCGCAAGGTTAGTAAACCTTTGTACGTACAGCATACATACGAGGAAGTTGGAAGGTCCCCACAAGTACTTGTTGAAAACCATCCTATTATTTTCACTGAACTCGATCTCACCCCGTTAATCAAATTCATTTTGTTGGATGAAAACCATAGAGTGATATCCGATGGATATCTCAGAGAAATTTGATTGAAATAATTTGCATATACATTACCATATGATAGCATATAAGAAACATTACCTCGTTACAATGAGTTGACAAGTCAAGTCGGCAACCGGTGAGAATTTCAAGTAACTGTGGTCCCGTGCATGTGCGCCATGCCACCTAGCTATTTTGGAACTATATATATGCGATGCACCAATTGTCCAATTCAACCGGAATGACCAAAATTTAAAGGCATGGAGTCAAAACTACCAATATTATCATCACCGTCACCATTCTTCAAAAATACAAGTTAGTTGGTGGGGAAGAAGTTGAGGAGGTTGCTTAACTTTTTCCAGGCCGTAAGTTGAAACGTAAACAGCCTTGTTTGAAGTTAACACAATGGTATTCTCTGCCTCTGATTGGGCAACATAACATAATGCGCCACGTTGTGTTGAAAAATTAATCATAAAATTCTGAGGCTTATATTCACCCGCTATCGCCGCCCTCTTGGTAGGCTGTTGACTATTTTGCCGTGGGAATGTATCTTTAATGAGTCTAAAGGAAGAATCTGTAAAATTAAATTAGAAGTTGACCTGTAAAACAATACATAGGCAAGTTGAGAAGGTTGGATTTAAGAAATTTCCAATAGTTAAAGTAATTTGGGAAAAAATAGCAAGCGAAAGACAACGTGAAAATCAGAAGCGGATATAAGAGAAAAATATCCGAAATTATTTACAAAGATTTCCTAAAGTTTTTACACAAGTAGTCAATAATTTTGTATTTTCTTATCGTGTTAGTAAAAGTTTGAGAATGATTTTTTTTTAAAAAAAAAAAGGTAGAATTGTAATACTGGACAAAAACTCAATGAACAAAAATAGATAGAATTCAATTAAAAAGTATTTAGTAATGGGTAACTAGTAAAAATATTGATTAATTCTAACATATGAAAATTTCCAATAGTTAAAGTAATTTGGGAAAAAATAGCAAGCGAAAGACAACGTGAAAATCAGAAGCGGATATAAGAGAAAAATATCCGAAATTATTTACAAAGATTTCCTAAAGTTTTTACACAAGTAGTCAATAATTTTGTATTTTCTTATCGTGTTAGTAAAAGTTTGAGAATGATTTTTTTTTAAAAAAAAAAAGGTAGAATTGTAATACTGGACAAAAACTCAATGAATAAAAATAGATAGAATTCAATTAAAAAGTATTTAGTAATGGGTAACTAGTAAAAATATTGATTAATTCTAACATATGAAAATTTTATTAAAAATTATCTAGAAAAATTTTAAGAAAAATTAGATTGATTTTAAGAATCATTCAAGATTCAATATTAATAAGATTTTGAAGTAATTTAATATTTTTACCTAGAAACATCCTATGAAAATTCAAGGTATCAAAATCATAAGTTTTGGATAACATCAAAGGTGGTGCATGTTTTTATAAGGACAAGAAGGAAAAAATAAATTAATTTTGGTCATTAGTATAATTTTCAAATAGCTTTCCTAATTATGATTTTATTAAAAAAATAAAGAATAATAATGAGAATGTATTATTTTAATATATAATTATTCATGTGAGATTTGATGAACAAACAAGAAGCCTCGAGTGAGTTTAATCATCATTTGAGATAAGTTTAGAAAGGAATATTCAGGGAATTTCAACTTAGACATCATTTGAGATAAAAATGAGAAAGAATTTTTTTGGTACTTAATGGGCATAAAGCCCACAAGCCCAATGAATTTTGAATTGGACAAAAATAAAGTCTATTAAAAAATGAATCTAAATTAATTTGACTCAATGGATTGGGCCAATTCATAAGTTTAAACAGGTTAAATTATTTTTTAAAATTTTATATTTAATAATTAAAATAATATTTATATTTAAAAAATTTATTGATTATTTTTAGATCATAATTTAATATAAAATATAATTTAATTAAAAATTAAATATAAATATTTAAAATAAAGATATAATAAAAATAAAAATAAAAAATAAATATAAAAATACAATAATTAGAGGTTAACTGGAGCTCGTTAGCGAAAGGTGTGGGCCAAAATGTCCTGACTCGAGCTGAACTTGCTATCACGTCTACTGATCTTCCATCTCCTTCAATTGGATTATAGAGCAGAAGCAAGGGAAGGTGCGGTGGCAAAAGCGGTGCCCCATGGTCAAGCACGGTGGCCAAGCAAAAGAGAGAAAAAGAGAGGGCAACTAAGAGACGAGCAAAGAAAGAAAGAAAAGCTTCGGGAAAGACAAATAGAAGTCTGGGGAGAAAAATATAAGAGAAACTATGAGCTTTGGTGGAATGTTTCAACTCCACAATGAGCTCACTTTATCCCTTGATATCAACCCTTCATTCATTCCTTTTTTTTGGGTCTAAATCCATATCATTTAATCATAGCCATATCTCTCTTCCTTTTATTTTTTTACCCACTCTACCAAGTTAAAACCAACTCCAATTTTTATTATTTTCATCATGTTTATTTTCTCTATCCCTTTTCTAATTATTTTACAATATCTCAACAAATTTGATAATCTCAAATAAGAACAGATAAACATTCAATATTTTTAAGAAAAAAATTTTATATATAAGTTTTCTTATCGGATAAAATAAATAGTAATTAAAATTTTAAATATACTCATAATTTATCAAATATTCAAAATTTGATGCGAAAGCCTCTATAAGAACCATTTAAATAAATTTTAAAGATAAAACTATAGATAGGATAATATAATTTAAGTATTATAATTAATAAAAATTAACTACCTCAAAGCTTTGAGTAAAAGAATTTTAAAAGTTACTTTGAGGCATAACAATGTTTGCATTTGAATAAGTGAGGAAAATAGTTTTCTTGTTAAAATAATGTGCAAAATTTAGGTTTAGATATAATTGGATTTGGATTCTAGAAATTATGAAATTTGGAAAATCTAAGTTTTTCCTTCACGGCTTTGTTGTATAAATTGTGAGGAGAATGCTTGCTTTCAAGGTAAGATTATGCTTTTATAACATACTAATATATGAAGTTAATTACTTAAAAATATGCTTAAATATTAGTGGAAGTGTTATAAAAATTGAATGATGCTCTGTGGATTTTCATGATGAAATCGTGAGCAATATAGAGCTTTCTAGAGTATGGTCATATTGTGAAATTGTTTATAAATATACTAATAAATTATATGTAAGGGTATTTGTTAATGATGATGAACTCTTGTATAAACATGTGATGTGGTAATCTAGCACGTTGAAATGGAAGCTTAAATGCTTCATATGGTTACTAGTAATATGATAAGGTAATTATATACTTTTTCTTACTAGATTATGTTATACATTGTTATATGATGGTGATGGCTAAAGAATGACATTTTGACCCTACCTTATTATTTATGAAAATAGGCTAGTGAATGCCTTATATGAAAAATTAGTTAATGACTACTTTATATGAAAATGTTTAAATGCCTATATAATTATTGGCTTGAATGATATATGTAATGATATGACTATATTGTGATTATGAGACCCTTATGGAAAGGTTAGGAGATTGGCTCAACTTCTTGTATTTAGAGTCACATGAAATGACACATGAGATAAGGTTGGCTTGAAGGAATAAAGTTAGAATACATAAGGGATAAGGTTGATCCCAAGCAACAAAAATTAATTTTTTATGTCTCATTTTCATTTTAATTAATATAAATTATTATACGTTTATAATTGAATTATGTGATTGAAATTTCTAGTGGCGTAGTAACAAAATTATTATATGTGAAATGTATGAAAAGATTTCTAATATGAACATGGTTTTGATACATGTCTTGTATATATCTGCCTTTCTTGATTAAAACCCATTTAAAAAATTTGTATGGTAATTATATTACTAAATAATTTATTACTTATTCTATTTGTAGACATATTTTTTAGATATTTCAAATCCATATGGCATCCACTAAGATGCTTAACATTTGGTGGCACTTATATGAGACTGCAACTAGTTATCTTAAGCTTCAATTTTACTTTGTTATAAGCATAGATGTACATCAATCTAAGATTGACTATGTTATAGATTATGCTTTAGTTTTTGAAATATTAATAGGAGCATCACTACTAGTACTATTAACCATACCACCATTAGTAGTAGATGATTCACCATATTTCCTAAAACTTGAAGACCCTATTACCTTTGACTTTACTAATAATTTGTTCTATTAATAACTATCATGTTTATCTATTTTTAAATTATTTATATAATTATTTGAAACTCTGATAGTTGAGTTACTGCATATCTTAGGTAACTTTTTTTATAATTGACTTGTGCATATTATTATGTCTAATATGTGATGCATATATATATGTATGTAGTTTTGATTACATATTTATTATTGTAATTACTTTATAGTTTTTACAAAAAGAATGACTTTTAATTATGTATAGAAAGATGGCCCACATGATTTTTCAAGGAAATGGAGAAAGAAAAATTGGTTTTCAATATCTATGCTATTTCATACAAAGGTATCTAAATTCCAAAAAAATGCCAATTACACCTTTAAGTTTTGAAATAATAAGAAATTTATTTGCTTTAAGGAAAACTATATGCTATCTATTTCTTTAGATCCTTAATGTTTTATTAAAAGGTTATTTGTGGAATAAGATGAGGGATCTCATGAAATTTCAAAAATAAGAGAGAAAAGAAAATTATTTTCATCATCAATATATATATATATATATGAGTTTGAAAGAGTTTTTTTAAGTACCATATGGATATGTATTTGAAAAAGATTTGTCAAATGGTTTCTAAGAAACATTTTGAAGAGATACATCTAACTTGATTTCAAGGAAACAATTTGATTTATGAAATTTGATGAAAAGTATATAATCTTTAATGTATTTTATAAACAAAAGAGGATCTTCTAATTTTACAAGTTATTATAACTTAATTTTATTTTATTGTGTTAGTTTCATATTTTGAACTTTTATTTTAAAAAAATAATTCTTTTTAAAAAATTAGAAGAGTTCTTTTATGGTTTTCTATTTAAAATGTCTTTATAATTCTTCAAGAAATTTCAAGAAAATTTTTTTATATAATTTTATGAATAAAAAATTATGTTTCAATTATTTTTTATCAAAAAAGAAAATATTTATTTAAAAAAATTACTTAGATTTTGTACTTTTTATTTTCAAGATCATAGGAAATTATTACTTATGTCTAATTTCAAAATATCTATCAGAAAGAAAGAAAAAAAGTTTTTTATATTTTTATTTTTCTCAAAGGCAATATAAATCTCTTTAATTACCTCTTGTCAAGAAGTTTTTCTGAATATCTATATGTTTAAATTTAATGATAGCAATGAAGTCTTATTTAGAAGGAAAGAATAATATATATATCATCTATTTGAGAAAAGTTATTTTCTGATAACAATTTAAAAAATAATATATATATATATATATATATATATATATATATATATATATATATATAAAAGAAAAAAGGAAAGAAATTTAGTGAAAACTTCTAAACTTAGATTTTCTATATGTTGCATATTTTCAGAAAATAGAAAGTTTTGTAACATGGTTTTGATTGAAAAAGCTTGTAAAGATATTTAATTGATATTTTTTACTTTTGTCATAGTGATCTAAAAATGAGTTGTGATAGCCTTTTGGATAGGTGCATATAAGGTTTTTTATATGCATGAAGAGGTAGTGATATAGATAACAAGTCATAATTAATTTGCTTTAGTTACGGTCAATCATTTCATAAGATTTATATTAATTGATATGAATAATATTAGGATAATTATAATAGAAGAATAAGTGATAAGAGATATCAAATAATGTAAAAGGATATTTATGATAATAAATATGAATTAATATAAGTAATTTTATGGGACTAGGATGAGTTGGGGTTAATTGGAATGAAAAGGTAAGAATCATTGCAACTTTCTTTCTGACTTCAAGGCATAGGGCTCATAATAAGGAGGTTTAAGCTTAATATGCCTAGCATTCTTATACCACAAGTGGGGCTCTCATTCCAATCTAACCAAGCCACTTTTAAAGAAATTCCTACTAAGGTAGAATGAGATTTCTACTCTTTGCCATCAAAACGACTTTTATCCTAAGTTAAAGGATTGCTAAATAGTTCTAGGCCACTATAAGACTCTATTCATTCAGACCCTATAACAAATTAAGTGCCCATGATGCTTTAATTACTTTCTCAAACTCATTGTTTAGACTATCCTTAGTATTTTAATCATTTTAAACCCATCTCTTTTGGTTAGTATAAATTAGGTTTCTTTCAAGCTTCAACTCTTTTTTTAGGTACACTTTAGTAATGGGTTCTGCTAGGTTTCATGGATTGACTGTATTTTTTTATCCTTTTAGAGCAAGAGTATCTACCAAATTTTATGATGTCATGCTAATTAGTGGTGGAATAAGGATCCAAAGGATAGAATGAGTAATTATGTTTCAATATTTTAATGAGTGTAAATTTTGAAAATTAGTGAAAGTATTTTAAATTAAACACATAATTATATATATGTAGTATTTCAAGACAGTTAATAAAACTATGTGCTAATATTAAAATACATGTAACTTTACCACTATAAAGTAAAATTCTTATCTTTTAGCCAATAGATATCTTAGAAGTTTTTTATTAAAATAATTTTAAATCTTCAAATTGTAAGTCAATATGTGTGATTTATTTGAAAGAAATTTAAATAATTTGATAAAGATCTTAAATTCTAATGAATAAATATAGTAGATAGGGTTCATTGTTAAAAAAGTAATACATAATTATCTAATAGTGTGGAGAAATAATTTATTTTTAAAATAGAGGATGTTACTTTTTTAATCTATTATTACTACTTAATTTGTTTGTGCATAATTTTGAAGAAGAAGAAAATGGACAAAGATTCCTATGCTTTTACTTTCCTTGGAGTGAATATATAGTTGAATGAAAAATCAGCTTACAATGAGGTGGCAAGTCAAGTCAAGCAGGCATCCAATGAGAATTCCAACTGCAAAATAGAGAAGAGAATACGGTTCCATGTTTCCCTAACATTGGAACTATTCATACATCCGCGATGCAGCAATTCAATGGGAATGACTTAAAAATTGAAATAGGATAGGACGCGTGGAGTCAAAACTATCCATATTACCATCACCATCAACGTTCTTCAAAAGTCCAAGGCTACGAAATTGAGTAGTATGTTTAACGTTTTCCATACCGTAATTTGAACGAACTGTAAGGACCCTCGTTTGAAGTTTAATATAATATAATGGTATTCTGCCTTTGATTCTGCAACATAACGTAATAAGCTAAAGCAAAAGAAGAGCCTTCATTATATTACCGATATAATAATATATTAATATATTATTAAATTTAATTATATATTAATTTTATTTTTTTAAAAATAAAATTTATATATTATATAATAATATATCAATAGATTAATATAATATATCGTAAATTTTTCCGTTGAAAAATTACTCATAAAATTCGGAGGCTTATATTCACCCATCTTGCCGCCCGCTGCGTTGGCTATTGACTGTTATGCTTTTGCGAATACTGGCTCGTCATCGTACTAAAGACTTGAGCAAAAGCTGTCGGCTTAATAATTGAATACATGCTTTTCAAGATTGGATTGATTATTGGTTGATCGGTTTAATCAGTGACTTGCTAATTAAAGTGATTTTGAATTGAAAATATAAATTATATATATTAATATTATAAATATTTATAATAATAAATTATATTAAAATTAAAAAATATAATATAAATTAATAATATAAGTAAGTAATAAAATATAATAGATATATCAATAATTTATATTAATAATTTTTTACAAAAAAATATAAATTTATTTAATATAAAATTGTGAATATATTACATTTTAATTATTATAAAATAATAATTTTTTTATTTTTCACAAAAAATATATAATTTTTTTAAAAAAATAATTTACTAATAAGTTTTGATCAATTCATATCGATTTTGATCAATTCTCATCAATTCTAATTTATTTATACCAACTCATATATATTTTTGAGTTAATAGAAATAACCAAATTAACTTACCAACTAATTCATTAATTTGACCAATTGATTCAATTGATTTTTAAAACTATAGTTGAAAATACCTATTCGAAAGCAATCAAAGTCACTGTGTGCTCAACTCATCACTTGCTAGCTAGTCACATTTTTTGCCTCTAGCCTGAAAGTTGCCATGCCAATTACATATCCAAACAAAATCCAAGATAAATACATACCTATGCCTTTATTCTTGTGACCTAAGGCTATCAAATGGGTCATAACCTGCGGACTAACTAACAATTCGCAACTCATTTTTACAGATATGAATTTTTAAAATTAAATCAATTTTTTAACAAAAGTAATACAGACCGGCTTATCATGGACCCAGTCCGTTGAGTCTATGACAACTCAGCCTATATTTACAAAGTCCACGAATTTTTAGTTAAAATCCACAGATCGACCCATACCCATCACGACTTCTGGCAAGTTTGAATCCTTAAAATTGATCTTATTTTTAAATGTGGATAATACAGATCAACCCGTCACGAATTAGCTCGTATCCACACAGACCAGCCCATTTTACAACCTTGTTGCGACCTATAAATTTGTGGTTTGCAAGTAGGAAGGAAATAGGTCATCTGGCTTACAAAATTTTAATAGTCTAATCTATTTTCAATTTGGCCTAATTTAATTTATTTATAATATAGAATAGACTTTAATTTATTTTATAAAATAGGTTTGATGATATTATTTAAAGCATAATTTATTAATACACTAAGCTAGCCTTTTAATTTGTTAATCTATTTAATTTTTTATCACTAAATTAAAATTAATTGTTGATAAACTTATGAATATGTGTATAACAGAGTGTAAACATATCTCTTAGTATAAAAAATTGTAATAATAAATTTATTAAATAAATAATGCATTAAATGAAAATTTACCTCCAATTTTACAAAATAAAATTCTTAATAATTTAATGTAATAAATTATAATTATATTTATTTAAAATTAAAATAATTAAATTAAATAATAATAAAATCCATTACACCAGCAAATTCTAAAAATTTGGAAAATTTGGCAATTAAGTTAAAAAAGGGGAAAAACACATTATCATAAAAGAGCAATAATAATGCAATTTTATCAATAAATATAAGAGTATTAAATTAAGACAATATATTACTTAAATAATCTAGTTTAAAAAGCCAACACACTAAACCTAAAATTTAAGAGAATAGACTTATTCAATAAACAAATCAATATACTAACCTAGGCATTATTTATTAAATTAAAAGGAAAATTATATTTTATTCATTTATAATTTTATCTTTTTTTCATTTAATCTATACATAGTTGTTAGTGTATATGTCCCAAAACCAATCATATTGGTGATTGTAATTTTGAATCATGTTATTTTAATGGCAATTTTAATTATTATATTTATATATATTGTCTGCGTAATATATTTAATTATAATAATAACCTTAGAATAATTGTATTCTTAAATGTCCCTAATCATATATCATTGTGGATTAGGTTGCTTTGATATGTTAAGACTAGCATGTGTGAAAACTTATATGGGATATTAAGTTTACACATGAGTACAAGTTAGAGAACTTGTATACTAGACCGACCCATATTAAGAACACTACATGGATCATTATATGATTGTCATAAGTGGTTCTTAGTGATTATTATTAATATGGTCCTTTAACCTGAGATCACCAAGGTTCCCTACATGTGAGTTTCATATTTTGATATTATTCTATGTCACTAATGGTTAAGTGAATGCAAGGGTAGATATTGGATATGTCACATATCATGCGGAGGGGTTTGTGTGATCAAGATGAGATTTGTCCCTCCTATATAACAGGAGTAACATCTATAGGCCCCTTGACTAAGTAAAGCTGAGAAAATGCATGGTCATGCTCAGATGAATTGACATGAGATGTCAATTACATTTGTTTCAGTCAGCTTACTTAGGAGTCAAGAAACCTTAAGATTGGGCTATACGGGAATGACACGGTCCATGTCTCGTGCTCAATTTAGATGTATAGGACAAAAGGACATAAGTGATGATCACGTGTAAAGGTTTAGTCAAATCACCGACTTTCTCATTACTTGGGTAACAATGATGTGTTGCTAGACACCAATCTTTGTTTATGATCATTAATATGATTAATGGTCATTGCCAACGTAATGAGAGCCTGTAGGGTCGCACACTTAGAGCTTAGTAAATTTGGAATTAATGGACTAAATTGTTTGGGCTTAATATTTGGGAATTCATGTTATAATTATAAGGCCCAATAGTAAGCCTATAATTATACAATGGAATAAGGCCCAAATAGGTTAGGTTTTTCTATGCACCTATTTAAATAGGCTTATTGGGTAATAATAGATTTACTATTATTCTTCACGCACCCCAAGTAAAAGCATAGAAAAACCCTAGCCACTCTCCTTGACCAAAATCTCTGAAGAGGCGTAGCTAGCACTACGAGGTCTAAGGAGATCAATTCCAATCGGTGTGTGTAGCAGACATTCATCGGTGATTCACGGGTTCGTGTGGATACCACAGAGGTGCAGCCACAAAACGTTGTACTGGTGATCTGATTTACTGGTTTCCATTCCGGTTCGTGATTTGGAAGCAGATCGAATTTACTGCAGCGGTCAGAAGAATTTTGCCGAAAGGTATAAACCCTAATCCCTAATCTATGACGTTCTAAATTCGCATGGATCCTTGGTGGAAATCGTGCAAAAAAATTTTATTCCGCTGTGCATGTATGATGCGCGATTTCCAACAATAGTTTCAAATATTAAAATCCTTTTAACTGCTAATACTTTATCCACTTGAATTATTTTTTACTTAAAATTTGATAAATAACTTACATACAATGCACATAATTTATATTTTCTTAAATTTTAACTTAATTTAACATTCTCTTAGAATAAATTAAGCCTAAATAAAGTTGTTCTCCATTTGAGATTTGTTTTGTGCAATTTGTTTTATGATTAGAAGGGAAAAATCTTATTGCATTGAAGATTTGTTTAGTATAATTTATTTCATGATTGCAGAAAATATAAGTCATTAAGATTATTTTATGTGTAAATTAATTTTAAGTAAACATTAAATTCAAGTCAAAATTTAGAAGTAAAAAGATCATGTGTAATGCATGTAAATGTTTTATTAAATTTTCACTAAAAATAATTTAAATAGGTAAAATATTAACAAATAGGAATATATGTATGTATATTTCATCACTTAAAAATAGTACAAAAAGGTAAAAATATAGATAAAATATGATTTTTTGCTTAATTAAATAAATAAATTAACAAAATCCTTAACAAGCCATGTTAAGGTAACTTATGAACTGCTAATTTATTTTTATGATACCTAACCCTTAATTGTATAATATACATTCAAATTTAATATCAAAAGTTAATTCCATTTAAATTAAAAAATTTTGTCCTAAGTAATATTTGATATTTTTTTAAGTTTTGTATCTTCTATTATATCTAATATTTAATCTTTAATCTCTATATGTATATCTTTAGTAGTTTAACTACTTCTACCGTTAAAAGAGAGAGTTAATTCCATCTAATGTTCTTATAAGAATGCTTGGTTTACATTACGAATCATAAAATTCATGTTTTTGGAGAAGTGTGGTGGGGTAAGAATTTTCACGAACGATCTTAACTCAATCGTGACTGGCATGGAGTCCTTCTATCGGTTTCCACTAGCCTATTTGTAAATAATTAACTCGATGTTAATTTACCTAATTCTGATGCATTTATAAAAAAGAATAGTATTTTAAAAGAAAGCATTCATCAAGGTTTCTATAAAGGAGAAATAAGTTAGGAGGAATTATAATCCTCCCAAAATAAGGATAAGTAAGTCTAATTAACTTATAAAGAATCTATATTGATTTTTATTTTTTTTTCTATCCAAGTCTAAGATAAAATAAGAGGCCCAAAATATTCTATGTATACGAATCTATGCTATCAATATATCATTTATAAACTTTTCTAAGGAAGAGGAGGTGGTGGTGAAAGCTTAACTTAAAAATTTATAAAATAAAACATGGAAGAGTGAGTATGGCGTTTAGTGAGTGAATAATATAAAAAAATAATAATATTTTATAATAACTTACCTATTAGACTATCCTTCTTTAGCCAATCATATCACATTTAAACATATTAGAAACCAAAAGTCAATGTCAATGAAATTAATACATGATCATTTTATTTTTCAATATCTCATATAGGAATACTCAAAGATAACTATATTCAAGTCACATCTCATTTGGAACAATAAGTAGTAAAAAAAATACAAGCATCCATGTTTTGTCTCTTGGGTCAGTCTTATACCTTCTACAAGCTTTTCATCTTTATTCCTCTGAGGTCTGCCTTATATCTTCTACAAGTATGTCACTGGAGATTTTCTAACTAATATTCGCAACATCACCCTCGTCATATTTCTCATCTTTATGGCCACTCAAGATATGATTCACAGTGCAATTTTTGAAACTAAAGCTCAAGCTCTATCTAATACAATCACAATTCAGTTCAATATACATCATGATATCTATCAGTATCATCATGCCTTCTTGTATGGCTATAAGCATTCACACATATCATAGTAATCAATCCTAAACATTTTTCAACATATTTCATCATATGAGTTGTACAATAAGTCCAGTCTAACATATATTACATTATACCACTTCTACTTTCTCATTTTATGATTACTTCAATTATGCTCTCATGCCATATTTATCATAAACCACTCTATCTCTAATGATTAGAGACTAAATATTCATGTTAGGCCATCATAAAGTATGAAAAAATAAAACAGATTGAATATAGGTTAGTATATGATGACTATGGTTCTAACTTATGAGTGAAATTTTAGGAATAACTCAAAAATTATAATTGTATTATTTATGAAACTATTTTTATAGGAAATTAGATTCAATTAGCTTACTTATTTGATTAAATTGATTAAGTTTTGAAAAAGTTATGCCTTTTCGAAGTTAGACACAAAAGGTTCTTTTTTTTGGATTTTAGAGTTCATAACCTTTACTTACTATTTTAATTATATCTCAAAATATATATAAGGCTTTGATTTGAAATTAATTCCATTTGAAAATAGACTCAATTACCTTTAAAATGATAAGTAGTTCATTTAAAATAGACATAAAATGAAAGAGTTATGCCCTTTTAAAGTTAGCATAAAATTCTGCGGTTACCTTTAAATACCTAGAATCAATTCATTACTTGATTCTGAGGTCCAATTTCACCTTTGTATCCCTGAAATCAATTCATGAATTGATTCATTAACCCTCGGACCTCTAGAATCAATTGGTTACTTGATTTTAAAGCCCAGTTTTATCTTTGAACTTTTAAAATTAATTTATACATGAAAACCTCAATTTTTTACAAAATTTCCATTGTACAACTCACCAAAATACCTCATAAACACATATAATACACATTAAACCTAAATATAATCATCAATACACTTATCTAACATCACATACCACCCTTCTCCCTCATTTATTTCTTCAACCACATTAAAATAACCCAGATTCAAGTAAAATCACATAAAAATTCATATTTCATCAATATCATTATAAAACTTCAAAATTCATAAATTTAACTAGATTATCCACTCACTTTATGTGGAAGAAGATGCTAGAAGACTAGTATGAAGATCTTTCAACCCTAGCTATATTAAAATTCATAGTTTTAAAGTTAGAGTTTAAAATGCTCAATAAAATCAAATAAACTTTAAATCCTTCATCAATTAAGAAAAAATAGAAGGAATTTTTTATGAAAACATTATTCTTACCTCGATTAAATAAAAAAATAAAAAAGATTTGAAGTCTCCCTTACTTGATTAATGAAATAGTGAGAGGATCGTGTAGAGAGAGTGGAAGAAATAGAGAAATGAAAGAGAGATGAGAGTTTTAGGATTGAATTGAAAAAAATATGACTCCCAAGGACATTTTTGAAAAAATACTTCCAAGTCTCTTTCATTTTCATATATTCACTTATATTGATATATGACTTTATAATTCGGGTTCTAACAAACTTTCCACATCAAAAGTTCACTTAAATCATATTCTTATATTCTTACTTTTATTAATTCTATTTTATTCTATATTTCATATATAAAGTTCTTAAGTGATGTAAGTTTACTAGATGCTTTAACTATTATTTGTCATGTCATAATTTTTAATTTATTTATAATTAAGGGAGGTGTAACATAATTTGTTATTTCATCATTGAAATTTTTGCTCTTTAAATGTTTAGTATCTCAAATATTAGATTTCTTGTTATGAGTCCTTCAAAAAACCTTCGCCATAAACTTTTCATCTTTTTGTCCATGAACTTTAACAGAGTATGCTAATGTGTTAGTAATTTCATTGAAATGACCGTTAAAGACTATGTTGTAGCACAAAGACTAGCATTTAGACCTCACTAGCAAATTCATTTTCTTGAGAACGATCCTATTATTTTCATTGAACTCGACCTCACTCCGTTAATCAAATTCATTTTGTTGGATGAAAACCATATAGTGGTATCCAATAGATAGCTCAGAAATAATTGATTGAAATAATTTTAAATTTTGAACTTTTTAGTCAACGTGTGCGATTTATCAGAAAGAAATTTAAATAATTTACACATGCATTATGATATGACAGCATATATGAAACATTACCTTATCACAATGAGCAGGCAAGTCAAATCGGCAACGAGTGGGAATTTCAAGCCAATACGGTCCAATGCATGTGCGCCATGCTACCTAGCTATTTTGGAACCGTAAACAGCCTTGTTTGAAGTTAATACGATTGCATTCTGCCTCTGATTGGGCAACATAACATAATAAGCCGAGTTGTGTTGAAAAATTAATGATACAATTCCGAGGCTTACATTCACAAGATCTCGCCGCCCTCTTCGCTGGCTATTGACTATTTTGCTGCGAAAATAGAATCCCATTGAATTTTACGCGTTAAAGGAAGAACCGGTGGAGTTAGATCAAAAAACAACCTGCAAAATAACAGACAAACAAATTAGAAAGATGAGATTTAAAGAAATTTTGGCAATTAAAGTAATGTGGAAAAATATGATAAGCAAAAGGCAACGTGAGAATCAGAAGCGGATATAAAAGAAAAATATACAAAGTTATTTGCTAAAATCGCCTAAAGTTTTTATACATTCTGTTGATAATTTTGTATTTTCTTATCATGTTAGTAAAAATTCGGAGACAATTTATTTTAAGAGGGTAGAATTTACTTGGCAAAAATTCAATTAATAAAAATAGATAAAATTCAATTAGAATGTATTTATTAATGGGTAATTAGTAGAAGTATTCATTAATTCTAGGAGTTGAAAATTTTATTAGAAATTAGCTAAAAAAAGTTTTAAAAAATTAGAATATTTTTAGGAATTGTTCAAGATTCAAGATTGATACAATTTTAGAGTAACTTAATGTTTTTACTTGCAAACATCTTATGAAAATTCAAGATATCAAAGTTGTAAATTTTGGAATAAACATTTTTATAAGGGCAAGAAGGGGGAATAAGTTGATTTTGGACATTAGCGTGATTTTTAAATAGTTGTCCTAACTATGGTTTTGTAAGAAAGATATAAGATAATGACGAGAATGTATTATTTTAATATATAATTAAGTAGGTGAGATATAATGAGTAAGCAAGTAACTTCTAGTGAGCTGGATCATCATTTAAAATCAACTTAGAAATGAATATTCATGGAATTTAAGTTTGGTCATCATTTTAGATAAGAATGAGAAGGAATATTCATTGAAACATATAAATATGATAAGGTCAAATTGGATTTGCTCCTTTGGAAGCAACCAAACATGTAAATCAAGGGAAGATAGTGTAATCTAGTTAGATGATGTCATAAATGGCTTGGAGGTTATTCCACTCTTCCATTATAAATAGCAAGGTCTTTAATTCATTTTGTTCATACAAGATCAAGAGAAAGAAATAGAGAGCAAGTGAGAGTTCTTTCACATTCTCTTAATGTATTCTTGAAAGTTCCTTAAAGAGTTATTGGTGATCTTATTTGATTCTAAGAGTTTTCTTAAAAATTAAGCTTATTGGTGACAGTAAAAATTTATATACTCTAATGATTTCATTTCTTTCCATAGTTTTCTTTCAAGAATTCTCTTACTAACTCATAATATGTTTTCGGTAAAATGAAATTTGGATCATAGGTGTGGAATCAAGCAAGAAAGCTTATCTAAATAATAAAGATTTACCTTTTTTTCTTGATTTTTTAAGAAGATCTTTGGTTGATGATGTGTTGATGCTATGACATTCATGGTGGATTTTGCTTGAAAGGTGTTTTCTTAATATTTTAGGATGTGATTTTGAAAGTGTTGATTTGAAAATAATGCTTTGAGTTCCATTTCTAGGAAGAGTTTTAGAGAAGTTATGTTTTTTTGTAAACATTTTTTGTTTGAAAAGATAAATATTTGAAAACTTTGATTTTTAAAGTTATCATATGTTTTTAAAAAAGAATCAATGATTTTGAAAATGAATTAAAAAAAGTACTTCTTAAAAAAGAAGTATTTTAATGTTAGAAATACCTTTGTTTTGAAAATTGTCTTCTTTAATTTGAAAAAAATAAAGTTTTGGAAAAATATTATGAAAAAAAAAGAGACAAAATACTTCTTTGAGAAAGAATTTGTAAAGAAAGTGAGAAACTCTTGAAAAAGATTTATGAAAATGATTTTTCTATTTAACACTTGAAATAGCAAATGTTTGAAAAATATGTTCTATTTAAAGAAGAAACAAAATTTTTTATGAAAGCATATCATATAACTAATAGGTTTTCTCTTGTAGAATAAGGTAAAACTTTGATTTTTCTTAATAAAATTAATTATACATTATTTTAAAATCTAACATGAGTAATATATGATGATTACATCCAAGTTTTAAAGTGAAAATTATGTTTAAAAACATATATGAAACTTATAGGTACCATATTGTTTGTCAAGGAAAAATTCTATTTTTATGACAAAAACTTATTACACTATGTTACATACTAGTTAAAGGATGTTATTAAACATTTATATTAAATTTTTGAAGCAAAAACATGTTTAAAAGTGTTCTTGAAAGGTTTTGGTTTTATACTGAAAAATAACATTTAAAAATAGTGTTTTCAAGAAATAGATTGTCTCTTTCAAGAGTTTTTTTAGCAAAGTATATTAATCACATGTGTAACTTATTCTAAGTGAGAAAATAATTGAAAATAACCCTTTAAAGTCATTAAAATAAGGGTTAAATTTTGGATTTTTCCATAAAAAGTTGCATACAAAGTTAATATTCCAAAAAAAATTATTTTCTTTAATGTTGTTTAATGTTAATTGTTTTCGTAAATTGTGTAACATATTTTGAGCTTAAAAAATATTTAAAAAATGAAATTTAATTTATTTATTTTAATCTTGAAAATTTTTAGAAAATTTAAGAAAATTTTTATATTTAAAACAAAATTTTCATGTATAAGAATGTTTGTTAAAACTCGGTATGGTATGAGTTCCCACCTATTTTGTTAACTTCTAATATTGTTGTATGGTGAAAATGTATAGTATGCTCACTACTAAGAATCACATATGTAAGCTTGAATGAGCAAGAAAAATAATTTTCTTACTTATTAAAATAATGTACAAAATTTAGGTTTAAATATACCTAGATTTGAAAGTTATCGAATTTAAAAAATTCAAGTTGTTCTTTCATGGTTTTACCATATAAATTATGAGAAGAATGCTTATTTTTAAGGCAAAATTTTGCTTATTTATAGCATAATAATGTATGAAGTTAATAGCTTAAAAATGTACTTGAAAATTAATGAAAATGTTATAAAAAAATTGAATGATGTTGTGCGAGTTTACATGATGAAACCATGAGTAATATAAAGTGTTTTAGTGCATGGTCATATTATAAAATTGTTTTTGAATGTATTAATGAATTATATGCAAGGATATTTGTGAATGATAATAAAATTGTATAGATATGTGTCACAGGCTAGTAGTTCCCTAACTAAGATTATGTGACAACACTCTTATAAAATATAATGGAAACTCACAAGTCTACAAGTTATAACCAAATATTATTAAAGCACCTATACATATCAAACTATAAAATTGCCTCACCTTGAAAGCCTCTGAGCATAACAGGGCTAAAATGGTATAAATTGAATAAGGAGAGGACACTTTATTTACTTGATTTATGCCTCATTTCCTAATTTTTAATGTATAAAGGATGATCACAAATTAACGTACTCAAGTTCCTAACTTATTGCCATAGTATCTCACTAGGCCTTTTTGACATTCTATCCTTTAAACAGCATTTTGAATAAAAACTCATCTCACAAAAGTAGATATACTTTTTTTTGAGTTGTTATAAGCCTTTTTTACAATGCTTCGAATGTTCAATTAGCACCATAACACATTGATACAAAGATAAAAATGTAAGGATCACAAATATAACTTTTTGAACCCCTCTAGACTCTCAAACCATGCTAAAATTACTAAGATATTCCTAAACTTAGAAAAATTAAGAAAAATAATATACAAGTTAGATTAATCCTAAATTTCAATCATAAGATCTTTAAAATATGATTGATTTTTTTCACTAAGTCTCATTTAAAATCAAGTACATTTAGCTATCAAATTGTAACAATTGCTAGCTCATGATAATATATGATGTAGTGATCTAACATATAAGAATGGAAGCTTAAATGTTTGCATGGTCACTAATAATGTGATGGCACAATTTTATACTCGTTCTTGCTAGATTATAGCATATATTATAATATAATTGCTATGGCTAAATAATGACATTTTGAGTTTACCTTATTATATGTGAAAATGGGTTGATAAGTGCCCTATGTGAAAAATGAATTGATAAATGCTTATACTTATACTTGGATTAGACGATTCCACTAGCCTAAAGAGTCCATAAGATCTTTATAATATATTTGACTTTTCTATTATATCTCATCTAAAATCAAGCACATTTGCTGTGAATTTCAAAATTACTAATTTATGACAATATGTGATGTGGTAATCAAATGTATAGGAATGGAAGTTTAAATGCTTTATATGGTCACTAATAATATAAGAAGGTAATTATATACTCTCTCTTGCTAGATTATGGTATATATTATTATATGATAGCTATGGCTAAAAGATGACATTTTAAGTTTACCCTATTATACATGAAAATAGGTTGGTAAGTGCCCTATGAAAAAAAAATTGATAAATGATTAGATTTGTACATAGACTGGATGATCCAGCCAGCCCAAAAAGTCCAACTTGAAAAAATATAAAATTAAGGTTCTTTTTGTGACACAAATATTTATTCAATTTTTTATGGCCTAATTAATCTTTTAGCTAAACTCGAGTCATAATAATAAGAAATAAGTTAACTCAAACTGGCTTAATCATATAAATTAATTTTTAATAATATTTTTATATATTAAAAATAATTATATATAATTATTTTTAATACAAAAAGTGTAATTTGATATAATTAATATTTTATATATTTAAATATTCTATTATCTCTTTAAATATATATTTTTTAAATAAAATTTTAATTTTTACTTAAAATAATAATAAAAATAAAAGCAATCAGCTTTTCAAGTTAAGGTTTGGATCATGTATAAAATTAATTGAGTTAAACCATGCAAGGCCAAGTTTTTAAAAAATTAAATGGGCCAAGCTTAGGGTTGGATCTTGTATTTTATGCAATTATACATAATAAACCTACCCTATGTACATCTCTATAAATGCTTTATATGAAAAAGCTTGAATGCCTTTGTAATTATTAGCTTGAATGTTGGATATAATGATATGAATATTTTTTATAACGACTCATGCGTATTATTATGTGTAATATGTGATGCGTATATAAGTATGTGATTTTGATGAGACAAATTTATTATTTTGATTACCTTATAGTTTTAACAAAAAGAATGATTTTTAATTATGTATAGAAAGATAACCCCCAGTATTCTTCAAGGAAATAGAGAAAGAAAAAATGATTTTCAATATCCAAGTTATTTCATACAAGAGTATTTAGATTCTAGAAAAATATTTATTATACCTTTGAGTTTTGAATATATTTATTAAAAATTATTTTCTCTTATAAAGCAGTTTTCCTAAAGTAATAAGATATTTATTTACTTCAAATAAAATAATATGCTTTTTGTTTCTTTAGATGCTTAATATTTTACCAATAGGTTGTTTGTGGAATAAGATGAAAGATCCCATGAAATTTCAAAACAAAAGAGAAAAGAAAATGATTTTCATCATCATCAAAGGTAAACATATATTTATCAGTTCAAAAGAATTTTGATAAGTACTATATGGATATGTATTTGAAAAAAACATGTCAAATGATTTTTAAGAAAAATTTTAAAGAGATATTTTTTTTATTTGATTTCAAAGAAAGAAAATTGATTTTTGAAATTTGATAAATAAAGTATGTTATTTTAATGTATTTTGTAAATAGAATAATTTTTTTTAATTTTTTGAGTTTTTCTAACTTGGTCTTATTTTATTATATTAGTTTTAAAGTGTGAACTTCTATTTTTAGGAAAAAAAAAACTTAATTCTATTTAAAGAATTAGGAAAGTTCTTCAATGATTTTCTATCTAAAATTTCTATCTAATTCCTTGAGGAATTTCAAAAAAAGGTTTTTATATAGTTTTGTAAATCAAAAATTACATTTTAATTATTTTCTAATCAAAAACAAAAAATGTTTGTTTTGAAAAGAAGTACTTAAATTCTATATTTTTTATTTTTCAAGATCAAAGGAAATTACTACATATATCTAATTTAAAAAATATCCTTTAAAAAGAAAATTATTTTTATATTTCTATTTTTTAAAGGTGATATAAATTTCTTTAACTACTTTTTATCAAAAAGTTTTTTTTAATATCTATATATTTAAATTTAATGACAACAATGAGACCTTGTTTAGAAGGAAATAATATATATATATATATATATATATATATATATATATATATATATATATATATATATATATATATCATTTGTTTGAGAAAAAGCTATCTTCTAATAACAATTTCGAAAAGTAGTTATATATGTGTATATAAAAAAAGCAAAAATTCTAGTAAAAATTTCCAAACTTGGATTTTCTACATGTTACATATTAAAAAATAGAAAGTTTTACAACATGATTTTAATTGTAAAGGCTTATAAAAATATTAGGTAGATGTCTATATATTAGTCACAATGGTCCAAAAATATGTTGTAACAATCCTTTTGATAGGTGCATGTAAAGCTTTTTATATGCATCGGAGGCAGCGGCGTAGGCAACAATTCATAATTTGTTAGCTTGGATTAAGGTCAATTATATTATAAAATTTATGATAACTGATATAAATAATATTAGGATAACTATAATAGAATGATAATTGATATAGGATCTTAAATAATATAGAAGGATATTTATGACAAAAAATATGGATTAATATAGGTAACTTTATAAGATCATGATGAGTTGGGGTTAATTAAACTAAAAGGTAAGAATCATTATAGCTTTCTTACTTATTTTAATGCAAAAGGCTCACAATGAATAGGTCTATGCATGATACATTTAACATTCCTATGTATTGCTAATAGAGCCCCTATCACAATCCAATCAAGCCACCTTTAAGGGAATTCTTAGTAAAGTAAAGAGAGATTTTTACTCTTTACAACCAAAATGGTTCTTGCCTTAAGTTGGAGGATTGTTAGATGGTTTCAAGCCATTATTGGACTCTATTCATTCAAAGCCCGCAATGATTTAAGTGCCTATGATACTTTAGTCACTTTCAAACTCACTTTTAGGCTGCTCTTATTGTTTTAGTCATTTTAGACTCATTCCTTTGGGTTTGTGTAATTAGACCTCATTTAGGCCTTAAGTATTTTTTTTATCCTTTTTTAAGGTACACTTTAGGGTTTTGTATTGGACTTTGCTAAGTTTCATGGATCGACTTATATTTTTAACCCTTTTTAGAGTTAAAGTATTTATCAAGTTTTATGATAGTATGCTAAAGTAGTGACAGAACAAGCATTCAAAGGTGATTATGAATCATTATATTTTAGTATTTTAGTGGAGCCAAAGTATCTACCAAGTTTTATGATATCATGCTAAAGTAGTGATAAAACAAGGATTTAAAGGTGAGTATGAGTAATTATATTTCAACATTTTAGTGGGTGCAACTTTTGAAAATTAGTGAGAGTATTTTAAATTAAACACATAATTATATATACAAAATATTTCAAGAAAGTCAATAGAAGCATATGCTTACATTAAAATACATATAACTTCACCATTACAAAATAAAACCCTTATATTTTTTGGTCCTTCGTAAAAATTGGTCCACCCTCCACCCTTGGTGATGTCCAATAGATATCTTAGAAATATTTGACTGAAATAATTTTAAATTTTAAACTTATAAATCAATATGTGTGATTTATTTGAAAGAAATTAAAATAACTTGATGGAGATCTTACATTCTAACAAATCAACATGATACATAGGGTTTATGAGTAAAAAAGTAAAACATAATAATCTAATAATGTGGGGAAATTAATAATTTATTTTTAAAATAGAAAATGTTATGTTTTTCATTTATTATCACTTAATTTGTTTGCGCATATTTTTGAAGAAAAAGAAAATGGAAAAAGATTCCTGTACTTTTACTTTCCTTGGAGTGCACATACAGCTGAATGAAAAATCAGCTTATCATGAGGTTGCAAGTCAAGGCAAGTCGGCAACCAATGAGAATTCCAACTTCAAAATAGAAAAGGAGAATACGGTCCCATGCTTCCCTAACATTGGAACCATACAAACGTATACGTTGTAGCGATTCAATGGAAATGACTTAAAAATTGAAATAGGATAGGATTCATGGAGTCAAAACAATATATATTACCATCATCATTTTTCAAAACAATTCAAAGTCACCTTGTGCCCAACTCTCACTTGCCGGCCAGCTGCCCCGTTTCCCTATCTATGGCCCGAAATTTGCCACGCCAATTACATATCCAAACAAAATCCGAAAAGACAAATACATATCCATACCCTGATTCTTGCGATCCGTAATTTCATGGTTTGCAAACAGGATGGATGTGAACCACCTGGCTTATAGAATCTTAGCAGTCTAGTCTATTTTTATTTTGAATTAGCCTAATTTATTTATAAAATAAAACAGGCTTTAGTTTATTTCATAAAATAGACTCAACCATATTATTTAAGATATATTCTATTACAAAATAAAATTTTTCACAATTCAACATGATAAATTATAATTATATTTGTTTAAGATTATAATAATAATTAAACAACATAATAATATAAGTTCATCGCACTCGCAAATTTTAAAACTTCTGAAAAAATTAATGATTGAGTTAAAGAAAGAGGAAAAGATATTATGATAAACAATTGACAACAATGATGCAATTTTATTAGTCAATTTAAGAATATTAAATCAAGACGATATATTAATTAAATAATTAGTTTAATAAGCTAATACACCAAACCTAAAATTCAAGAAATTAGACTTATTTAATAAACAAGTTGATATACTAGTTATTTATTTAACTAAAGAGAAAATTATATTTTATTCATTTATTATTTTATTCTTTTTCATTTAATCTATACATAATATTAACTGTTAAAAGTCACTCATGTGTCCCTTCAATTACTAACACTTTATCAATTGAAATTATTTTCTGTCTAAAATTTAATAAATAATTTATATGCAATGATTTTTCTAGATTTTGACATAATTTAATGTTCCTTAGAAACAATTAACCTTAAAAAAACTTTTACCGCATTGAAGATTTGTTTTATGCAATTTGTTTCATGATTACACCAAAAAAAAACTTTCTTTATTGGCGATTTGTTTTGTGCAATTTGTTTCATGATTACAAAAAGTATATGGTATTAAGATTATTTTACATGTAAATTGATTTCAAGAAAATGTTAAATTTAAGTCAAAATTTAGAAGTAAAAAGATCATGTGTGATGCATGTAAATTCTTTATTAAATTTTGAATGAAAAATAACTTAAATAGAGAAAATACTAACAATTAACAAATCAGAATGTATGCTTGTAAATTTCACTACTTAAAAATAGTACAAAAAAGTGAAATTATAGATAAAATGTAGTTTTTTTACTTAATTAAATAAACAGGTTATAAAATCCTTAATGAATTATGTTAGGGTAGCTTATAAACTACTGATTTATTTTTACTATAACTAACTTTAACCTTATAAACATTTAAAGTTAATATCAAAAGTTGATTCCATCTAAGTTTAGAGTTTTAACTTAAGTAATATCCAATATTCTTTTAAGGTTTCGTATCTTCTAATCGTTATATGTATACGTCCAATAGTTTAATTACTATTACCATTAAAAAAGTTAAATCCATCAAATATTTTTTGTGAGAATGCTTGGTTTACATTATAAATCATAAAATTCATGTTTTAGGAGAAAGTATAGTGGATAAGAGTTAATCTATTATTTCATCCTTAAAATTTCTAGTTGCTAAGTATTTAATCCTTTAAATATCGAATTTCTCATTATAAGTTCTTAAAAAAAATTCATAAAAAACTTTTGATTTTTATCTCTATAAACCTTAATATAATGTGTAGATATGTCACTAATTTTACCGAGATAGTCATTAGAGACTATGTTATTGTACAAACAACGACTTTCAAAAATTAACCCATGAGAAGAGATGACATACCATGGTAGAAATCACTAGGGGTGGGCAAATTTCAATTTTGATTGGTTTCAGTATGAAAACCAACCAACTATTTTAAATCGATTGAATTCCTAAAACTCTCACAACTAATTGAAACTATCATATAAATCATTCCTAACTAAATTAATCAACTAGGAATGGCTGAAAACGATTTAAAATGGTTAACCACGTTATTGACATCAATTTATTCACTGTTTAAGCTTTCTGCTTATACATGTATCCTGCCATTGAAGCCCAACAGTACTCCATTCCAAAAAAAGCGACAAAGAATAACGGAAGGGAATAGAATAGACATCATCATTAGCAATAAAATTCATCTACGACTAATAAAAGAGAAAGCCTACTAAGCATTGCACCAGATAATATGAAAAGCGAAAAAGAAAGATAATGAGGAATACAGAAATGTTCTTTTTCTTTGCTTGAAGCTTAGAGCAATAGGTGGGTAAGGTTCTAAAATCTGAGGTAAGAAAGTGTATAAACTGTAGCTTATCAGCTAATCTGGTCAAGTACCAAAAGGTTCTCAAGCTATTTTTTGTTCCTATTTAGTAGCAGCCAAGTAAGGAACTCTTAATATATTGTAATAATTGTAAGTTCTTATTTCCTTAATCTTACTCATTGTTGTTTGAAACTAACATGTCATTACCTCTATTTATAGTGGTTTTTGATGTCTTGCGGTACTAGTTTTGTGATCGGAATTTAAATTTCAATAATAGTGGGTTAGGGTCTTTTAAGAGAGGGAGATGTATGAAAAAAATATTCAAATTAGAAAGAGAAAATGGCTTGTGAGTCATGGACAATGTGGAGATTGAGAGAAAAAGAGGTAGTCCAAGTGAAAAAACACACTGTATAAGTAAGTGCTTTTAAATTTTGCAACTTATCGGTCGATTATAACTTAATATAGATGAAAATTGTGACACTCGTAATCGACTAAATAAAACCAAAAAAATGTAAAACTCATTCAAACTAAACTATTTTTTATAATCAATCGAATGTATAATAGTTCAATCAGTTTAAAATGGCTTGTGACATTTTGCCCACTCTTAAAAACCACCGTGAATGGAGTCCCTTAAATAAGTGCAATAGGTAAAAGAGCACAAGCACTTTGACATGAGTACCACTGCCCAAAGGAAAAGAAGGGTCACACTGCATTCATGATAGAGCTTGAGGAGGTGAATTACATTCCTCCAAAGCTAAAGACACAAGGTGTCAATCAAATTGTATAGCAGAGCATGATAATGAAGCAAATGCCTTCATTCAAAAAGAGCACAGAAGGATCAAATTAAGCAAACTCATTTCTAATGCTACTAGAACCTCTCTCTATGTTTCTATTTCCTTTGTGTAGTGTTTTGTCCATAACTTTGAATATTTTTAATTCTATTGAATCCATATCATCCTTTTTAATTGAGAAAGTTAACACACTATAATATTTTTATATCATAAGATCAGTGTACATTATTGGTTATGGACAGAGAGATGAAAATTTTTAGCAAAATTATTATTGGAGGACATGTAATAAGAAGTTTGATATTTAAGAGATTAAATGCTTAATAAAAATTTCAATAATGGAATAATAGGTTATCTCAACAGAGATAAGAATGAAAATGGGGATATCTATATATATATATATATATTTCCCTTTGGGGAGGGGATCGGGGATGGACAGGAGTGGCTGGTGAATGATGGTGGGCCTACTTGCTGGGTTTTCAGAGACCAAGCTTTGCGTTACTTCCGAGACCTTTCCATTTCCATTTTCCCACAAATGCGCCGTTTCATTTACAAGTTACCGTACCATATGTGCCGTACAAGATTTAGCCGATGGATAATAAAACGGAGAGTTCGATATTTAAAAAAATTAAATATTTTTTATAATTAGATTGTTTCAGATGTATTAAAAGTTATATTGTCAATTTTATTTCATTGATTTTAAAATTTTAGAAAAAGTAGTTTAATAATAAAATATATATATATTTTTTTACAAAATTGATTTCTACCATCTCTTATATTCGTATTCTTTTTTAGGGAATTTATTTACCTTTTGTTTGACACACTAAAAAAATAAAATTTATTTCATTTCATTTTGGTGAAAATGATTTCATTTCATTTTTAAATAAATTCTTTTGTTTGAAATAAATTATATAAAATATAATTTTATTTTAATTTAAAATAAATTTTTTTGTTTGAGACTTTATTAAAACTTCTAAAATTTATTTTAAATATTTATATTTATAATATTATCCTTAAGGGTGAGAGAGAGAAAATTCAAAGAAAGAGAGAGATATAACTATTAATAACTTAAAAAATTAGGGATAAAATTATTCAATAAAAATATTACATTTGAAATAAAATGAATTCCTATTAAATCCTATTTAATTTCATGAGATTTTAAAATAGTAATAATGTAAGTAAAATAAAATTTAAAAAATTTAAACTCAAACATGATTTTTTAATAGAATTTATTTCAAAATAAAATGAATTCTAATTTTAATGTAGGCCAAACAAGGGGTTAAAATTTTGTTAATTTTGATAAAATATTTATTCTAAAATATTAAGATAAAAAAAATTTATTTAATATTAAATATAAAGAGTTTAAAAAAGTGAAAAAATTACTTTTGGCTATTATTTTATTTTCAACTATTATTTTTCTGTATAAATACATGTTACATATTATTTCTTTATCAATATATATATAATATTTTTTAAAAAAATATTTTACAATAAAACATACAAATTCTAAATTTGGTTTTATTTTTGCTTCTTTTTGTTCCTATTCATTTGTCAGAGATGATTGGGAACGTGTGATACAAATATGCGTGGATGTAAGTATCAAATTAATTAGCTTCAAAGCAAAAAGTATTATTAATTATATTGTAATATGAAAATTCCAAAGCTATTATCTATTCTATTTTTATTAGTAAGCTATTTTGATATAGCAGTTTAATGAATCATAAAAATGTAGTTGTAGGCTTTCGGTATATAAAAACTAACTAAAAAATCATTTCAAATATTTATTTTAACAGTAAAATATTATAATTATATATAAATCATTTATAAAGAGGATTAAATGAAATTTTAATTAATATATAGCTGACAGGTTTAAGAAAAAAAGTTATTTGTTAACTAATTTTGTTAAACATTTAAATAAATAATTTTGAATTTAAATAGTGCATTAATTACATACTATTTTTTAATATAATTATTGTATTAATATTAATATTTAATAATATAATTTATGATAAGAATAATTTTTTGTAATGTTACTATATTTTTTACCACATTATAATATAAAATAAAAATTTTAAAATAGTAATTTTATATTATAAATGAATATTTATTTTAATAATATAATATTATAATTATATATTAATTATTTATAAATAGGATTAGATAAAAAAATTAATTAATATATAACTAATAACTTTAAAAAATTATTCGTACAACTTTAAGATATTTGAAAGAGAAAGTATGTAATAAGATAAAAATTGAAAAAAAAATTAGGGAAGAAAAAAGGTCATCTCTTACTCATTTTACCCAATAGTTAAGTAAGTAGTTGATTTTGAATTTATTTTATCAAAAAAATTAATTTTGATTGCATTAATCAAATACTATTTTTTAACATAATTATTATCATTAATAATAATATTTAACAATATAATTCATAATAAGAATAAATTTTTTTAGTAGTAACAAATTTTTTATTTACCATATTGGAGTATAAAATAAATTTTTAAAAGCAATAATTTTATGTTACAAATAACTTATTAAAATTCATACATTATGATATGCATGTTGCCTAAAATTTAATATTTTAATATCAAATATTTTATATTTTTTTAATTTATATGGAAGAGAGTAATAACTTTTAACTAAAGAATACTAATGAACAATTTATATTTAATATCTTCTAAAAGTTGCATTAAAATAAATTTCCTTTTTTAAAATATAATTACAAATATAAAATAGTAAATAAATAAAAAATATACGATAGGTAACAAATCTTTAGAAAAATTATCTACCTTTTAGTCAAAGTCTAAAAAAAAATGTGTTAAGGACACAGAAGAGAAAAAAAAGATGAGAGAAACAATATAGTTATTTAAGAATATAATATAAAAAATGATTAATTAAATTTGAAATAAAAAAATAAATTTATAATTATCATAATAAGAATCTACTAATTAAGATAAATTATTAATGTATGCAGTAACAAATGTCATTTGATATCGAATTCAAGCTTTTTTCTAATAGGTGCAAGTAAGATTATTTATTTGTTTATGGAAGTAAAGGATGATTTTATCAAATAAAGATAAAAAAAAAGTACATTATAAATGAAAGTTTGTAAATTACAAATGAGATATAAAATGAATTAAAATAATGATAAAATTTTTAATCAATTCAAATGAAAATAAAAAGTAAAAAATTTTTAAATAAAATTAAATGAAGATATAGATAAAATAAATTTTAAATTTTAAAATATAAAATGTTGTATTTCTTTATTCAATATTTTCAAGTAATAAAAATGATCTATTTAATTTTAAATTTTAAATCATACATATACATATATATATATATATATATATATATATATATATATATATATATATATATATATATATATATATATATATATATATATATATTATTGTTAACTATAAATTTATAAATTTCATAACCGATAATCCATATAATTACATGGCAATTCTATTTCTTTCATTTTTTTTTTAAAATTATGCTTTTTTCTATTAAATAGTGTAAATAGTTAAAAAATTTAATGAAATGAATTATTAAAAAATGCATGTTTTATAGTTTTATACATCCAGAATCTATTAAATTAATGAGAATTAATTAAGTTATAAATTTTTTAAAAAAATTATAAATTTAAAGAAATAAAGCACTCATAAAAAAAAGCAATTGAACTGCAATAATAATATAGTATAAAAAATTTTAAAAATCATAGAAATAAATTTACATGATAAAAATTTTAGATTGAGCAACCGTAAAAAATTGAAAGTAGAAAGAGAGAATGCTTACATATATTGAAAATGAATATAAAAATTCTTATATTTAAGAAGGTAATGACTTTAAAGTAATTGAAGGTAGAGAGAGAAAAAAATAGAACTTAAATATAATTTAATGATCTTTTTAAGAGAATAAAATAATTTTGCAACAATAAAATAATTAGTTAGTTATAAACTTACAGATATTAAAGATAAAAATAAAAACTTTCATATCAGATAAAATGATAGTTTTAAAATGGCTAAAAGTGAAGAGAAAAAAGAAAAAGAAGCAAAACATAAATATAATTTAAAATATTTTTATAAGAACAAAATAATTAAATAGTTGTAAATTCTACTGATAGATAAAGATTCAAATTCAAATTTTTATTAAAAATCGATACAGCATTAGAAAAATAAATGAAAGGAGGAATTAATAGCTTTATATTTATTGCTTATTGTTAGTGACTAGTAAATGTAAATAATTTTTTTATTTTCTAATTTATTTTTCAAGTGGAGAAGAAATAATAAAAATTACTTTTAAAAAAATGACAAATTAACATATATCGAATTATAGTAATGACACTTCTTATAATAAGAGATAAGAAATATTACAACTAATATATAATATATAGAAAATTTTTATAAGAATGAAATAAATAGTTAGTTATGAATTCTTAAAATAAATAAAAAATTAAATTTAAATTTTTATCAGAAATTAATTTAATATTGAAAAGATAAATAAAAGGAGGAATCAATTGTCTTATATTTATTACTTATTGTTGGTGGACAATAAATATAAAGAAATTACTTTTTTATTTTATAATTCATCTTTTAAGTAAAAAAGAAATGAAAAATTAATTTTTATTAAAAAATAATAAATTAACATGTGTCAAATTATTAAAATAATATTTATCATAATAAAAAATAAGAAATACCATGATTAATAAATAATATAAAGATAGAAAGTAATATTCAGAATTTCAGTGGAAATATTTCTTAAAAGAAATGGTAAATCTCCTCTTTTGTTTGGGCTAACAGCCTAGTTGGATGGGATAAAAACCGAACAAAAGAGAAAATATTAGGAGAAAATGCAAGAGAAATTACTATTTTCATGTGTTTAATTAGAATAGAAAATGGAAAGAAAAGAAAATGTCATAGAAAATAGGGCATGGGTCCTATCCTAAAAATTTCTCCTCAGAAATGAGGAGAAAAGAAAAGAAAAGTGTTGCGCAAAACATGAAGAACGTTCCTGCAAAAGGAGGAGAAGACGAAGAAGAAGTTGTAGAAGAAGAGGAAGCCGAAGATACACAAAGAATAGTTTCCAAGGCATCGATGGGAGCTTGCGAAATAAACGCCCTTGCAAAAAAAAATGCTATTGAGATACCGATTCAACCAAGTGCCCAAACTGTTAGTGTGTGTCTTAAGAACCAATCATATAGATGATTGAAGTAATATACAATGTATTATATTTTATTTTAGGTAATTTAATTATTATATTATATTTTATTTTTATAATTTTATTATTATTCTGCATGATTTATAACTTAATATAATAATTATCCTTGGAATAACTTCGTTATTCCTAAAATGCCCCTAGTCAAGTATTATTAAGAAAAGGATAGTAATAATACATCGAGACTAGCATGTATAATGACTGATGATTACGAATCATGGATATGTGATGTCAAGTCAATACATGAGTACATTATTAGTCAACAATATACTGAACTGATCCACTATGAGAATATTGCATGGATAGACGTGTCATAAGTTATTCTCATATGATCACAAATACATATAAACCTTTGACCTGAAGTCACTACGGTTTCCTACATAAGGAATTACTCACTTTAATATTATTTTATGTCACATTTGATCAAGATGATGAATAGGGCATTGATTAGGTGTGTCATGAATCGTGTAGAGGGAAGTGAGTGATGTAGATGGGATTTTGTTATTCTTATATAAAAGAGAAATATCCTTGGGCCCCTTGATTGAGTGAGACTTAGAAATGAATGGCCATACTCAATTGGATTAATATGTGATATTAATCATTTATTTTAAGTCTACTCAATATCAAGAAATATAAATTGAACATTGACGAGGATGACACATTCCATGCCTCCAGTTCAATTTGGATATTATTACAAAAATGTTATGATGCAAAACGTTAATCATGTATTAGGTGGATGTCGAATCACAGATATTCTTACTACTTGAATGGCAGTGATGTATTGCTAAATACCGCTCACTGTCTATGGCTCAATAATGAGTTATTATCAACGTAGTAAGAACCTATAGGGTCACACAAAAGGAGTAGGAATAAGACAATAATTAATTGAACTTATTTTCGTGCATATATACATTATTATTAAGAATAATAATGTATTATTCACGTAATATATATATATATTATGTGATATTATTTGATATTAAAATAATATCAAATAATTACGTTATCAGATATTAGATAAATATATTATGAGATAATATTATTTAATATTAGATAATTAATAGATAAGTCCTATCTCTCCTCATTATCTCTAGGATAAGGATAAAATGAGTTGTTAAGTATGATTAGGATTTTGGAAGCATTATCCTAGTAGGACTAGGATTATAACTTGCCTAAGTTCTATAAAAAGGGGCTTGAGGGCAGCACATTAAGCACACGCTCATAAGCCTCCTAAAATCCTAAATCACTCAGAAAATATCAAATCCTAATTCCTAGAGCGAGAAATACATCCTAGCAGATTCGTGGAGGGTGAGAGATCGTTGTTCACTCTATGTGGATACCATAGAGACGCTGTACTTTCCGGCCGGCGTTTGATTCATCCACTCTTAAGTTTTGATCAGTAAAAACACGAGTGCCCAATAGGTAAAACCCTAATCATTAATTTATGCTTTTTGCATGGATCCTAGGTAGAATTCGGATTAAAATTTTGAAATTTCGTTGCATGTAATAATCCGAATTCTCAACACAAATAGCAACAACAACTGAGCCAGGTAATACAGCAGAAGACATATACTTAACCCGAGCCAGAGAATCTTTCATCAAATACCCGACTAATCCAAGTTTCATCCGAGGGAATACGAAGAACATCTGATTCACTAATAGATATATAAAAATGAAAAAAGGGCAATCTAGAAAGTGCCAATCTCAACTTCTATCTTCTCACCTCATTCAGTCTTAATGGCAGAGAGTCCAGTCAACTTGAGTTTTTTAAATTTTATACTTTTTATTGTATTTAAAATTTAATTTTTTATGTTTAGGTATATATATTTCTCTAATTTTATGATTATCCAAAACAAATATAAGTAATATTATAAGAAGTTTTACCTTATAAAAATATTCTTTTTTATTGTTAAATTATTTTTTAAATTTTAAAATAAATAAATTAAATTAAAAATATAAATTTAATATATTAAAAAAAAATTAATAATAATTTTTTATTAAAAAATTTATTTACATTCAAATACAAATCAAAAAATTATTTTTTATTCTTATTCTCTCTTATTTTTTATTCTAACCAAACATAATTAATTTTTCTTCCATTTTGTTTCTCCTTTATTTTTTCTTACAACCAAATGAATCTAAAGAAAAAAATTTCTCTCTTATTTTCTTTTTTCTGTATTTTCTTTCTCCTTTATTTTCTTCCCTAATCAATCAAAACCTAAAAGTGGTAACGCAAAATTAACTAAACTCGAGTTCCTGGTTACCATGACTCCAAGGAATGTCTCAGATGGCCCAAAAAACTCGATGCAGGCAAGTATGCAACATGAGTTCTGAAAAAGTAATTTCCACATGTGAAATACCGCGAACTCCATTCAACAACAAAGGTGTTGTTCTGATCGCTCCACTACCAGCTTGACCTGTCGTCTTTGTGGTAGTACGTTGCGTTGGAACCACTTGGACACGGGTTCAAAACCTGGTGTTGGCGAGATATGCTTTAGACCAAAATAATAATAATAATAAATAAATACCACCAATGAGGTATTTCAAAATATCTCTCTTTTTCGTTCTTAAATCAGCTGTCTTAGAAATAATTTTCAGCCAGTCAGGCTTTTTTGGCATTGTCACCATGTAAATATATATAGTGAACGTGTTTATTATTTATAAGATATTTTTCGTAAAAAAATTTATATATTTTTGTATAGATGAAAGAGTAATATATTATTTTCATATCTTATTAAAAATAATAATTAAAATTATGATAATAAAAAATTAATTTTTAAAAAAACTATTTTTCATTAGATTTCATATATTTAATTTAAAATATATAAAATATTTTTTATTTTAATAATTTATAATTATATTTTAATAAAAAATATTTTTTTATCAAAAACAAATTGAGTTTATGTTTTCAAATAGTGTGCGACTCAGCAGCGAAATCTGATATCCAATAACATAACAAAAAATGGGTTTTCATAATATGTATGAATTTAAGAGTTTGGGGAATTATGGGCACGTTTGTTTATTATTTTCAAAAATAGAAAATTTTATTTGATAACTTATTTTTAGGATTTATTTTTTAAAAATTATAATTTTAAATGTGTAATTTGAAAATGGAAAAATAAAATTATTTTTAGTTTTTCAAAAATTATTTTCTTATTCTTAATTTAATTCTATAATTAAATAAAATATTTTATTTATATCATTAACTATTCTTTATTCTTTATTTTCTTTCAATTAAAAAATAATTTTTAAAATTAAAAAATAACTTCTAAAATAATTTTTAAAAAATAAAAATAAAAATATATCCCACATCACACCACACCAACTTTAATGTAAGAGGACTTTCTTCACGAAATGTTATTGGGACATTCTTCACGGTCAATTGCAATCCCTTATAGCGTTGGCAAACCTCCATCTCCGAAGATTTTTCCACATTCCATGGTTTCAAAGGCCCCTTAACTTGGTAATGTTGTGAGAAAAAAATTCTCAATCTAATGCAATTGTAAAACTATTTCTTAATATAATGTAATTTTTCAAAAAAAAATATATAAATAAGAGTATCTTTAGTGTTACGTAAAATAATATCCACCAATTTTTTTTTAACGAAGATATGCAAAAAAATTCTGTAAAAAATTGGGGAAAATGAATAGAGTTAATACGAGTAATTCCATCCAATTTGAAAAGGAGTTATTCAACTCCATCAAATTTACACACGAAACAAATAAATCATCTTAATGACTAAATTTTATTTATCATAGTATTGATTACGTAATTTAAAATTTATATATTACTAACTAAAAAATGAGCAAAATAATTATCTACTCAATTTAATTTGTTAATGAGATCATTAACACACAAGTATATTTTATAAATCAGTATGATACAAGTATTGTGTAAAAAATTTTCAAGCAGAAAGAAAAAAATATAAACCTACCTAACTTTTATATATTAATTAATTAGTACGGTCAGTCTATGCGATTAACCAAGGAATTAAGAAATTTAATACAAAAGTATATATAATAAATTTCATTCCCTAAATAAATCTTTGAGACATAAATAATTTTCATAAATTAATGATAAACAAATGAATATTATGTACAAGTATACAAGATGGTATAATAGATCTCTGAGACAAATAATTTTCAGCATAATAAAAAGTTTTCTAAAAAATATTACAAATTACATTACAATAGATAACATAGAAAGCATGGAACATAACTAAATAGATTAAAATGTGCATAAAATATAATAAATAACTTGCAAAAAAATATACAATAGATATAAAAATCTTCTGTATATTTAAAAAAAATTACAAATCTTTTTTAATTTTATGAAATATTGTTGAGTAGCTTGAAAATTCATTTAACAATATTATAATTTCTTGTATGAAAGCAATTTGATAAATTACTTTACACTTGGTGTCTTAAACAAAATAGCTTATTGATATTATTGTTTTGACGTATTGGCTCCGTTTCAACTTACACCAGAGGAACCAACTATGGCAGGGACATTCTAACGATGGTAGTTCAGCCAATTTATCAATCACGAGCTACACATAGCTAGCGTACACAAATTATCAAGGAAATTAACACCAACTCGGAATGTTTTTCATTTTTCATTTTGGTCAGGGGATGCGGATGATTGGATGGGATTGAGTCCGTGAACCGTGATCCACCAGATTCCACGCCTTGGCAGCACATAGTTGTGCCATCTGGGCTCCGGGCTGCGGTGCCCAACTCCAACTATTCAAAATCATCATTTTTTTAGACAAAAATGTTAAATTACTATATATATATATATATATATATATATATATATATATATATATATATATATATATATATATATATATATATATATATATATATATATATATGAAAATTAGAAATTATATTTTAAATATAATAAAATATAAAATTTATATATAAAATTTAGAAAATAATTTTAAATATAATAAAAATATAAAATTTTAAAAAAATATCTATTATTACTTAAAGTAAAATTATCATATTTAAGCGGCACCATGGAGTAAGGGTGCAAATAGGTTAGGCCGTGTTAGGTTTTTGTCTTAAATTAAATAGGTCGGACCTGTATTGCAAAATATTAATCCGAGCCTGATCTATTAATCTATATAAGACTTTATTTCAGGTCTGACTTGACCTATTTTAAAAATTTAGCCTAACCTATTAACCTATTTAAAAGTCTATTTTTAAATATAAATTTTTAAATAGGCTAATAACTTAAGTCTTAAAAAGTCTATTATAAAAAGGTCTTAAATAGGCTAATAATTTATATAATTTTATATCAATATATTCTTAAGATGTACTTAATAATATTAAAATTAATATAAAATTTTATATAAGAACTAATTAATAAATAAATAAATTCATATACTTATAACACAAAATTAATAATTTAAATATTTAATATTTAATTAAAAATAAAATAATATCAAGTTGCTATAACATCAAAGATTAACAATAAAGGTAAATTAGTTCACTATAAATTATACAATAAATATTTAAAATATTTAATTTATATAGTAAGCTTGAAAAAAAATTTATATATCATTACTTTTATAATAAATAAATTTAAATAAAAAATATTAAATTAGCCAGCCTAATATGCCTGCGGTTAATTTTAAAATAAAAAGGTTTAACCTATCTAATTAAAAAAATTTCTATATCAACCTTAACCTGCGGTTAATTTTAAAATAAAAAGGTTTAACCTATCTAATTAAAAAAATTTCTATATCAACCTTAACCTGATTCATTTAACTAAATATTTAAAATTGAATTGAGCTTAAATTAAATCGAATCATAAGTTCTGATAGGCCGTACGATCCATACATCCCTACCATGACATGGCAGACATTTGACGATAGATAAATGAAGGTCTTTTGTCTGTAGCTGCCTTGTGTGCTTGGATTGATAACACAAGGTATAAAAATTATTTATTTTGAGCCTAGTTGGCCCTAAGCAAAGATGATGGGCCCAAAATATATATTATATTAATTTGATAATAAATAAGTAAAGAAATTTTTTTTCCTAACTAACCTTACATGTTTGAATTAATAATACAAGATATATAAGTTACATATTTTTGAGGCCAGTCGCCGTAAGTAGAAGATGACCGGCCCAAAAAATTTAGTATTAAAATATTCATTTACAAATTATGATTTTTTTCCAATAAATCAAATTAGACAACACATTTAACAATTTATTATCATTTGGTTACATGTAATTTTACTTAAATTATAACAAGCAAAGCTAGTTTATCTCTATTGTTGCCATATGTAGGAACGTGAAAGAATATTATATGAAATGTGAAATATATGAAAAAGTTATTCTCATCCTCAATATTGGTATCCCCCTACTATTTTGATATCAAAATAAATTAGAGAAAAAAATTTAGAAATCTACTGCAAAGAAGAATAGTGATCACGTCAATGTTATAAGAATCAGAACAACGAATCGGAGAAGTCATTGAATTATAATTTGATTGGTCAGACTGGTTGAATTAATAATGGAATTGAATAATATTATAAATAAAAATTTTTTAAAGAAATTAAATATTAACAATTTTATATTATATATAAATTTATAATTTATATGAAAATAATTTTTTAAAAAAATAAATATAATAAAATTTTAATTAGTTGAATATTAATTTTATTGTTTTATTTTTTAATTACGTATACATTTATTAGGTTAACCCAATCCCAAAAAAGAAATCTAAGCCAGAAAAACAAATTAAATGGAAAACTTTTTAAAACCAAACCTATTTTTCAATTCCTACCGGTCTACATCAATTTGGATTGATTTAAAATTTCACATTGATTCCGTTGTTAAAATAATTTTCCTATCCATTCGGGACGAATGATCCTAGGATTAGTTCAAATTATCCAAATAATCGGATTTTTAAAACATCACATGAGGCGAGCCAAAATAAGAGATGATTTCATTCATAACAATATAAAATTTTTATTTTTTTAAAAATAAAAAAGAATAAATTATTTGATTAGTCATTGTTTAATAAATTGAGAAAATTTTGATTTTTAAGAAATTTTATTTTTCAAAAAGTATAAAATAATTATTTATTTGTCTTTCCTAAATAAGTTATAAATCATATATTTTTATGAATATAAAGATAAAATTATGTTTATTAAATTTAATTAATAATAATTAAAATTTATTAATTTATATTATAGTGACATTAAAATATAATAATAATAATATTTTTTAACACTTTTTAAAAAATTTAAAATTAAATCAAATGAAATATAAAAATAATTTTTTAAAAATATCACTTTTTATTTTTAATTAAATATTTTTTAAAAAATATAAAAATTATTATTTAAAAATTTCAATTTTTTTATAAAAAATTATTTTCGATGTGAATTAAACCGCTCCGCAACACCGTAACGGTACTCTTGCTTGAGAAATTATGAAAATTTATTTTTGGTATGAGTTAAACCACTCTGCAATACAGTAATGGTACCCTGACTTGATTCTACCATTTTATATTTGTTCTTGTCCGACGGGCCGTAAAGATCGCGGTTACGATACTCACCCAATCAAGCACTTTCCATGAAGTTAAAGTGATATAAATGAAGACAATGAATGCCACGTAAAGCAAAGCAACGCCAAGGATTGCACTGCATACGACAGGGACTACACATTGGCTCTACGCATCTATTTCCCACTGCCTTTCAATTTTGACTATCAACATCCAAACCCTTCAGATGCTCGTCCTTCTTTTGGCCCCCGTCGCTGAAAACGAGAGAGAGCTGAGGCGAACTTGTTCTTTTAACTTAGCTTCTAAGATTAATAAATGATGGAGAAGGATAGTTCGAAATTTGAATTTTAACAGATGCTACGTACAAAGAGAGTGACATTTCTAATTTCTGTGACCCAAGTAAGTCTGACAGCTTTCCCTGGATTCGATCCGTTCTCATTCGAAGCTACACACAGCTCATAATGCACTTCCTACGTATAACTTTTTTTTTTTTCCTTACCCACTTCCTACGTATATCACCACAATCTAAAGATATCAATGATCGCAAGTTCCATCCCCCTAAATAAAATTTTAAAATTAAATTTTATAAATAAAAAATTGTAAGAGTGTGATCTTCTTATAAAAAATTTGATCCAACTCCATTTCGAAATAATCAGAATTAAATATAACTATTGATATTCTTGGGGGAAAAAATTTCCTTATTAACCTTCCTATAAACTTTTCTATTTTTAATTTCCTACGCCTCTGGTTCAAAAGCTTAAAAGCTTGCTTACACAGTTTGGTTTTTGGAGAAAAAGAGGTTCGGCGCATGTGTGTTGCTTTGTTCTAATTTTACGCCGGATATCTAACTGCCGCTGCTAATGCTCGCTGTTGCTGTATCTGCATGCATTAAGATATATACTGGTCTTAAAGTAACAAATGGAGATGTTTAGATATATATCAGCTTATTTACTTCCCAACTTACTTGGAATAGCTCGTGCAATTTGTTCTTGAGAAAGCAATATTCATGCTCTAGCATCTCCAAAGCTCTCAAGCAACTGAAAATAATAATTAAAAAACCGTATAAGATGGGAAATCTACAATATATATATATATATATAGGCAGCAGCTAGGGACGCACCCAGCACAGTTGTTTTGGTCAGTGGCGGCACGGAACGCTACGCAGACGTTTCGAACTCTCCTGGCGCCAATACTGGAGCTGCTTCCTATAAGCTGATTCAACTGTTTTCCCATTTTTTTGTAGTCCGATAACTCTCCATCCATCCTATTTTTATTCAAATCACCACCTCACAACCAATTTATATGTAGTTCAAACTCAAGAACAAAGAAGAGAAGAAGATTACAGGAAGGCTCTGAGATTAGAGAGCAGCTTCTCAGATTCGTGGAAATAAATGTTTGCAACCTCGGATACGAAGTTGGGGGAAGTCTCATCTTGTAGCTGCTGCAGCTGCAAGAACTGCTCATCCAACACTCCCTGTACACGTTAATTAGATAGGAAGATAAAGATTAAAGAATATTCACATGGAAAGTAAAACTGTAAAAGAGATGATTGGTACCACCGTACCAGGTGGAAAAGGAAGGAGAGGAGGCGATTCATGTCGGCCGCCAAGAGGTCCGCACCCAGACCAAGCATCCACAGAGGGAGACCCGTTTTGTCTATACTTCACCCTTCACACAAACTAGCAAATGCCAAATGTTAACCAAAGCTAACCGTTTGCCGTGGCTTCAAAGCTTTAATGGTATATGTATGGCTTTGTGTTTATAGCTAAGGAACGCGATGACCTGTGGCTCCAGTATCCAGTCACTTGGCGTGCGTCTGTCACGTGCAGGTCGGTGCCACCATCCCCCCGACAACTGCCTGCAGCCGGTAACATGTCAGTCACCCCTCCATCAAATTAATTTAATCATAATATTATAAACTAGTAATGCACATTACCATTCTATTAATATATATATATGTGTGTGTACACACACGATAAGTCACCCTTAGTTTCATTAAATACTTGAAAGAATTTTATTGAAATTAGGTTCATTTGTTAGAATGCAATGAATTTTGTAGCAAGTCACCTTTGGCTTATATTCATTAAAGACAAATTCTTGTTTAAACACCTGCTTTCTTTGCATGTATAAAATGCTGCTATCCTTTCTTCTCTTTCACTTTTTATAAATTTTTCTGTTGCATACCCTTTTCCCCACTTTCTCGAGAAAAATGCCAAGGTAAGGGTGAAAACCAAATAAATAAGACAGCTCAGTACTCTGCGGACCGAAAAAGAAAGAAAGGAGTGGAGGAAGAGGAGGGTAACGCCCGTTAAACAAGGCTCTGCAGCCGAATGGCAGGTATTGGTCAAAAGGTTTAGGCCAACTTAAGATAAGATGGCTTCACCTTGGGAAGCAGCACCCACCTTATGGTTTAAGAACCAGTTGAGAAATTTTCGGATGCCCCACTCAGATGTACCGATCAACGGTCGAGAATAGTTATCAAATTTTATTATTTTTAATGTTTTTAAAATTAAAAATTATATTTTTAATTATTATAATAGATTTTATGAAACTAATAAATAAATAAATTGATAAATAATTTTATTTATTAATGATAATTAAAAATACATGAACTATTTCTCAAGCCGTTACCCCAGGGGTGCTGTGTGCTTAAGCACAAAATTAAATGTTACATATATCATTACGGAAATATTCAAAGTTCACACTATATATACATTTAAAAATTACAACAAATTAACGTGGCTTAAAGCTTTCATTTCTTTAGTCATTTTGCTCATTATTCGGAGTCAGAGTTAATTGAAAACAGGTGGGTTTTGAACAAACTTCACACATTAATGGATATGGTTCGAATTTGAAAGAAAGTAACAAAAAGTTAACTTTGTTAAAATTTTAATTCCGATCCCTACTTGGTGTTACAGAAACCACAAATAACAAGCACTCTTCCAACAAACCTAAATTAAAGGAAATTAACGGATCAAAATTACTTATATCTCCATAGAAATTCATTTGCTTTATCTAAATTTTAAAATTTTGTGCGAGTACAAATTGCTTTCCACTTCCTAATTTTAGATGGAAGTGAAATAGCACTTACTTACTCTATCTCCTTTTGTCTTCTGTTAATTTGAAGATGAAACTCAGATAGAATATGAGTTCACTGTATTGCATATTTTATGTGTGTACATGTACACACATGCAATAAGTTAAATACACATTAACCAGTACGAGTGTGAATGCAAGTTAACGAAATAGAAAAATTATAATACATTATTAATATAATAATATTATAGCATATTATTAAATTTATCACTCATCAAATTTTTTTAATAAAGTTTTGATATATTATACGATAATATATTAACATATTACTATAATAATAATATATTATAATTGTTTCGATAGTACAACTTAATTTAAGTAAAATATCAAATGAAGCATGTTGTTGTGTTTATATATAATTACCTCGTAATTCTTGCTTGAAAGGCATGCTTCCTACATTGACGTAAGCAATCCGCTTAATTAATTGCCGAAGATCAATTTATTCCAACTTTAAAGAAAGACACATCTTTGGACGTGTCTCTATCTTTACAATTAACTATACCTTTACTTTTCTAAAGCAATTGAGAAAATCCATATTTCAAAATATTTAAGGAATTATTTACTTTGCATAGAGAATAACTTCTTAAGAAATTAAATTTTTTATAAATTAATTTTTATATAAACTTTTAAAAAAATGCTTAAAGTAATTTGATTGATATTGAAAAAATGATATTTCTCAAAAATTAGCTTTTTATATTTTATTTAATTTAATTTTAAATATTAATAAAATAATTATTATATTCTTAATATTAGTATAATATAAATTAATAAATTTTAATTATCATTAATTATATTTTATGAAGATAATTTTATTTTTTATCTATAAATAACATAAAAAGTATATTTATTTAGAAGAGAAATGGATAAATAACTTCTTATACTATATAAAAAATCCAAATTCTTAAAAAATTATATTTCTTTCGATATATTAAATAATGACAAATTAAATAATTTATCTTTTTTTTATTTTCAAGAATTCTCATGCTACAATTGCGAATCAAATAACTTCTAAGTTCCACAAACGAGGAAGTCTACAATTTTACAAGAAACTTGTTCTTGATGCTAAAATACTTGCTAATTATGATTATAATGTGATTATCATAATTACATGATAAATATTAAAAAAATTCCGAACCTGTAAAGCAAAGTTATGGTTGCAGATTGAGATAAAAAATTAACAGTACTAGATGTTGTGAAAGTGAAATTTGAAATTAAATGCTAAATGTAAATCAATAATTATTAATTAAATATAAAATAATAAAATAAATTTATAAAATTTAAAGAAATCCTAATGGATGGGCAAAACATTTTTGTAAAATGTATTAAAAATATGGTTTGAATGAATTTTTCTTTTCTTCCTAATTACAAAAAGTGCCTTGGCTTGACACGAATTTAAAGTTGGGGGAAACCGTTCTGCTGTGTAATTGTGACCGCTAATTGACCTTTTGCCTGCAAATTTTTATATGCATTAAAATATTATCACTTTACGAAAAGTAATTATGCCAATGTGCTCTTTAAATTTTTTTTAATGCATAAATTGAAGCATGCTCTGTACTGAGGTGATTAAGCAGACAGACTGATTAGAGAAAGCGCTTTTGAATTTGGAGGCGAACATACCAATGTTAAATTAAAATAATTTACTTACTTCGTTTATTTTTAAATATTATTTGAAATTAATGTATAAAATTTTAAAATAAATTATAATTTATTAATATATTCTTTATTAAAAATTAATTAATAGATAAAATTGTTAAATATTTTTTAAATAATAAAATAATATTCAAAGAAATCATAAATACAATCTTAATCTTTTAAAATAATAAATAAATTAAAATAATTTCTTTTCTTTAAAATGATAGTTGAAAGAAAATAGATAGTTAAAAGAAAATAGAGAAAGGTTGTATTAGCCGTATTTAGGGTTCATAGCATTGCTTTGTTAAATTGTTCCCTGCATTCTTAACGTGGCCATTATATATATTTCCAACATATAAGAAATTTTAGTATTTAATGGGATCTTTATATACCAAATCTAAATTGTTAAGAAAATAAATAAAATTAGAAAGAAAATTAAGATTATGTATCTCTTAATTTATTTTGATAATCTTAAAAAAAAATCATCAGTATAGAAGTGTTTATCAAAAGATTTAAATTTTCTCCTCTTTCATATTTGATAGTACATAATAATTTCGATGGAGCAAGTTATCAATAGTTTTATATATGAAAAGGGGATCTAACCTTATATTAATAAATCATAATTGAGTCCATTCATTATGGGCTCAATGATGAGCTTTGTACTAATTTTATTATAACAGGCCCTATTATATTCTTAATAAAATAGTATACCTAAAAGATAAATTAAAAACTCATTGGATCACTTAATACTAATGCAAATTATTAAATTGATATATATATATATATATATATATATATATATATATATGATTTTTAATAAAAAAATTCAATTAGTGGTAGCATAAAATAATAATAAAATTTACATTCTTTCACTTGGGCAATATAAATTGAGTTTTATTAATTTTGAAAATAATTTTTAAAAAAAAGACTCTAAGATCAATAACAACTTTAGTGACCACAAAAAATTATAACCTAACAAATTTATCTTATAACATAATTAGGTTAAATAAAGCATTAAACTTAGAACTATGGATGATGGTATATTATACAATAATATAATATATCCATAATTACATAAATCAATTACTTCATTGATATAATCACGAGAATTTAAAATGTAAACTTATACTTATAGTGTGACCAAGTGATCCTTCCATACTATTATGTGAATGTCCTCATTGCGATCTTTCTCACAAAAGCCACCATATTTTTAAAAAGATTATCTAAATTTCTAATAAAATAATTTAATATATTTAGAAGAAATAACTACAATTAAATTTATAATGAAATCTTAATTAACCATCTCCACAAGGAGACAATTGTGGTAACTTTTATTGAAATAACATGGTTTCACCAAGAAAATAACCATATCCCAAAATATGTCAATAGTACCAATATACATTTCAAGAAAAAATATTGTCATAACAAGTTAATTAACAAGGTAAAATCACTTTTGCAATTATATTATCTAATGGAAGTATCAAAAGTAATTATTATCAAAATTAAGATAATATTTAAATAGTATATTAATTCATTATAAAATCATTAGTGTCTTGATATAAAATTATTATATCTTATAGTATTTTGTATTATAGTCTAAAACTCAAAAATTAATAAAAAATTTAGAACTATTAAACTTTTAATATATATTTCAAAATATATTAATTATTCTTAAGTACATTGTTGTGTTATAAACTATAAAATATGATAAGGAATATATATATATATATATATATATATATATATATATATATATATATATATATATATATATATATATAAATTAAATTTGATAAAATGTTCATAAAATTTATAGTTGCATATAAGCACACCTTAATCCTTATATGATTAGAAAAAAATAAGTATATATGTATATATGAATGAAACTTCGAAATAGAACTTTTCAATTATATTATAATATTATAATTTTAAAATTATAATAATAATATTAGAGAATAATATCAATAGCCAAAATAAATGATTATATTTGGTATTATAATACTCCTATTGATATCAAAATTCCTTAATAATTAATTTGAAATATTTTACTTTAATTAATTAAAAGTATCACTTATTAGAAATAAGTAAATCACTTGTCAAAATTTACTATAAATATCATGAATTATATATAAAAATGTTAAGCACATATTTATATATAAGCTCATAATACTCATTATTTATTTACATAAATTCTTCGATTAAAATTTTTATTGAAAAATTCATGAATTGATATTAAAAAATGAAATAGTTTATATTTCTCTAAACCTTTATGGGTGATATTCACAAAAGATTGACAAAATTAATTATAAAATTAGAAAAATTAATTTTAAAATATAATTAATAAATTTTACAAGATTTCAAGTATATAATTGTATAATCTTCTGTGATCAAAATTTCTAGCATATATAAGAACTCCCACACAGTTAAACTAATATTATGAACTATAAAAAATTATTTAACATTAAAAGATATGTATATAATTATTCAATTTTCATAGTATTTCAATAAAAATATAAATTTCATGATATCACCAATAATTTACTATGATAGCATTTCTTACAAATTATAGAATTGACAAAATTGGAAAAAATTATATTTTTTTAATAATAATAACTTTAATAAGACATATAAATAATCACAAATTATTTCATAAATGATAAATCGCATGTTTGTACGAATATTAAAAAAAGCATATGCTTATGGATATTTATATTAAGAGTATTTAATATTAAAATTATATTTTTTAAATAAATAAAGTTAAAATTCAACAATAGAAGTTGGATAATTATTTAAATAAAATAAAATGTGCTAGCATTGCACAATCATTATTTCACACATGGGAAACAAATAATGATAATCGTTATAGCATCATGACTTTAGATATATCATTACAAATTTTTTTGTAGGTAAAAAAATATAATATTTTAAAATATATATCCAATAAAAAGCTAATTGGATAATAAATATATCTTTCTTAAGAAAAGCAAATCCAACACCTATGAGTAGAAATATTACCTTTCTTAGGAAAAATAAAAAATCTAACACCTATGGATAGATAGATTTTCAATATATAAAATTATCCAAAAAGTTATATTCCATTTAACTAATTTATACAATAATCCCATGTGAATAAGTCATAATATAAATTAATTAAGATAATGAAAATTTCTTATAAAATTTAATAGAAATATATTGGCTTAATGAATAGTCATTGTAATGATAAATATTTATTAACACAAAATAAATTCCCACGGGAAAGTATATGACAGATTATCATATCCTAAAAATATTTTAATAAGATTCTATTGAATCAATAAATAACCTACTCTGATAATGAATACTTACATTACCAATAAAATCTCATGGAATAACCAATAGGCCATAATCAAGTAGCATAACTTAAAAGAATATAATAAGAATATATTAATTTAGTAAATGAGTTATTATAGTGATAATCACTCATTTCACCAATAAATTTCTATAAGATAAATAATGACCCATAATTAGTTACTATTTTTATATCCATTTTAAATATGCATGTTTTCTAGGAAATAAAATAATTTGAATCATTTCAATTATTATGCAAGCAATTGATCATACCCCATATTACAAAGTAAAACAAAACCACTCCCACTTAGATCATATTAAGAGTATATATTGGTATTTAATTTCATAAAACATACACATTATGTGTAAATCAAAACATTCATATTGTGATCCTTATTTTACTAATAAATTCTTATGAGATAAATAATAAACCATAATTATTTATTATTTTCATATTCATTTTAAATATGCATATTTTCTAAGAAATAAAATAATTTCAATTATTTCAATTATTATGCAAGTAATTGATTATACCCCATATTATAGAGTAAAACAAAATCACTCCCACTTAGATCATATTAGGAGTATATATTGGTATAGTAATTTCATAAAGTATACACATCATGTGTAAATTAAAACATTCATATTATGATAACAATCACTTATTTCACTAATAAATTCTTATGAGATAAATAATTACCTATAATTACCTATAGTTAGTTATTATTTTCATATCCATTTTAAATATGTATGTATTTCAAGAAATAAAATAATTTCAACCATTTTAATTATTATGCAAGCAATTAATCGTACCCCATATTACAGAGTAAAACAAAATCGCTCCTATTTAGATCATATTATGAGTATATATTTGTATGTAATTTTATAAAGTATACGTATCATGTGTAAATCAAAACATTCACATCATTCATATAAATTTTATAACATAAAAATAACAATAAATTATATATAAAAATATTTCTAGAATTTTCCTTAATTCCATATCAATGGTCGAATTTTATAATCTCATTATCTCCAAATTTCATATTTCACCAAGAAACATATAAGAAAATAAAACAAATTGCATTAGCACTCATAACAATAAATCACAAAAGTAATTATATATCATGTAATTAATATTAATCAAATTTAACTAATGTAAAATTTAGTCACATCACACCATAACAATATCTTAAATAGATATGCTTTAAGGACCTTGCATCTTATACATGAAATGTGTAAAGTAACATGTTAAAAATTAATATAATTATCTCAACAATTTCTAAAGTTATAAAACCACATCTAAATATCTACAATATGGTAGAATTATGTCAAATTGACATGAAATCATTGCTAATAAGCAGATTAAGTTAACTTAAAAATAATTTATCTCTTCTTTTGATATACAACATTATGTTTTTCAAAGGAAAAGAGAACTTTGAAAAACATATAATTTATCATATTAAATTTTTTTCATATATATTTTATATAAACTTTAACAAAAATTTACTAATATATTTTTCAAAAATCTTTTATACTAAAAGATAGATAAAATAAACTTTATATTCCAATGTTGTCCATATCTATTGAGAAATAAAATGCCATTGAAAAAATAATTCTAAAAGTTAATGTGTCTCAATTGGTTCTCAAACAATATCGCACAGAATTTTAAACATAATTTATAATCCAATTTAATTTTAATTTTTAATTATATTCACTCTTTGAAAAAAATATGACCAAAAAAATATTCTAGAAAGAGTAAACTTTCATTAATGAATTTTCAAAAACTTTCAAAATTTTTTACTAAAAATAATATTAAAGAATTTAAAATAATATAAATAAACATTTATCCAACATAATTAGAAATCATTTGTTAGGCATCAGACCTTTCGTTTCACTAGTGTAGTTACATACCATTGTTAGTATATATGCCTTAAAATCAATCATATTGATGCTTGTAAATTTGAATCGTATTATTTTAATGACAATTCCAATTATCATATTTATATATATTATTTGCATAATATATTTAATTATGATAATAACCTTAGAATAATTATATTCTTAAATGTCCTTAATTATATATCATTGTGAATTGGATTGTTTTAATATATTAAGACTAGCATATGCAGTGACTTATATGAGATGTTAAGCCTGCACATGAGTATAAGTTAGATAACTTGTATACTAGACTAACCCACCATAAGAACACTACATGGAATCATTATATGAGTGTCCTGAGTGATTTTTAGTAATAATTATTAATATAACCTTTTGACCTTGAGATCGCTAAGGTTCCCTACATGTGAGTTTCATATTTTGATACTACTCTATGTCACTCATGATTGAGTAAATGTAAGGATTGTTATTGGATATGTCACATATCATGCGGAGGAATTTGTGTGATTAAGATGAAATTTATCCCTCTTATGTAATAGGAGTGACATCTGTAGGCCCCTTAATTAAGTAAAGTTGAGAAAATGTATAGCCATATTCAAGTGACTTGACATAGGATGTCAATTACATTTACTTCAGTCAACTTACTTAGGAATAAAAAAACCTTTAGATTGGGCTATACAGGAATGATACGGTCCATGTCTCATGCTCAATCTAGATGTTTAGGACAAAAGGATATAAATGATGATCATATATAAAGGTTCAGTCGATTCACTGACTTTCTCATTACTTGGGTAATAATGACATGTTGCTAGACACCGCTCATTGTTTATGATCATTAATGTGATTTATAATCATTATCAATATAATAAGAGCCTATAGGGTTAGCACACTTAGAGCCTAGTAGGATTTAGAGTTGATAGGACCAAATTGTTCGGGGCTTAATATTTAAGGAATTTTATGTTATAATTATAAGGCCTAATAATAAGCCTATAATTATACATAAAACAAAGCCCAATTAGTTAGAGTTTTCTATACACCTATTTAAATAGGCTTAGTTGGGATAATAATATATGATTATTCACGCATCCTAAAGCATAAAAAAAATCTTAGCATCCCTCATTGACCATAACCCTTAAAAAGGCGTAGCTACCACTACAAAACTATGAAGAAGAATTCCAACAAGTGTTCGTGTGGACTGTTCATTGGTGATTTGTTGGTTCATATGGATACCTCGGAGTCTTTAGCTAAAAGAAAGTTGAAGAGGTGATTAACGAACGAGTTCCTGAATCATTGGAAAGGTATTCCTTGAATTTTTATTCTAATATAACGTTTTGCATGGATCCGTTGGCTGGGATCAATTAATTCTGCTGCACTTATTTGGCTTCCAATCCTAACAACCATTATGTTATAGTTAGCTATAAAACTTAAAAATATCCTTCTCATGGATATTATTAGAAAATAAAAAATAATTTACAATCATAAGGATTGAAACCCTTCACCTTTTGCCATAGGTCTCTTGCCTTGCCGCTTAACCCAACAAACTAAATTAAATCTTTCCATGAAAAATTATATAAAGTGAATTTAAAATAATTTTTCTTCTTCTCTATTATAGATCATAACTTTTGGCCATTGAAGCACAAGATGAGATGTAGTTTCTCACCAAAAAATGGTGTCCTTCCATCATTTTAATAAAATATGACCAAAATCAATGAATCTCAATGAACAAAAATGACTTCAAGTTATGGTTATTCATGCGAGAAAACTAAAACATAAATTGGTTAAATTTATTATTCAAAACTTATTCACCTAAGCAATGGAAATCAACCTCATCTAAACAAAAAAGGGTTTAAATATACTAAAACATATAAGAGACGAATATATTTATATGATTGACTCAAGAAAACAAATCAAGCAATACAAATCATATAAAGATATTCAACTTGATAAAATCAATAATCAAAATCCTAGTTCCCCTACCTTTAGTTTAGTTGATGACAATTGCTTTATATTGAGCGATAATGAATTTTAAATTTCATACTTGAATTTTTTTAATTCAATTATTTTCATATAATAAGTACTTCAATTAGGATTATAGATCTAATATAACTTGCTATGATACTATATGTAAAAAAATTTAGTATTTAATAGGATCTTTATATATCAGATCTTAAACAACTAAGAAAATAAATAAAACTAAAAAAAGAATTAGGATTTCTTATTTTTTTAATTTATTTCAATAATCTTCAAAAGAAATTATTAATATAGACATGTTTATTGAGAGATTATTGAGAAATTTAGATCTTCCTCTCTTTCACATTTGAAAGCACATGACAAATTCGATGGGGTAAGTTATCAATAACCTCATGTATGGAGAAGGGACAAAACCTCATATTAATAAACCTTAATTGATTCCGCTTATTATAACCTTAATAACAAGCCTTACACCTACTTTACTTTAACAAGTCTCATTATATTCTTGATAAAATAATATACTCAAGAGGAAAATTAAAAATCTATTGAATAACTTAATAATAATTCAAGCTACAAAATTGAGAGATATATATTAATATGATTTTTAATAAAAATAAAAAATTCAATTAATAACAGTCCAAAATAATAAAAATTCTCACGCAAGAAAGAATAGCTTTTGTCTATCTTGATATGATCGTTTCGTTCCTTCATGGCTTCGAAATTCCAAATATTGTTATAGTTTCTGTTGTTCTCCTTCCATAGTTCAAATAATGCTATTCCTTCCATATAATTGGCATTAATAATTTTCATATTGTTGGAAGAATAGAGGAATGTGAAGTTAGAGGGTAAGGTAATTATATATTGCAAAGCATAAATAGTAACAACCTCACACGAACCTCGAGTTTCAATATTCACTCACCGACTGAGCTATCTTATTTATTTGGTTTTCAAATTTATAGGAGTTCTATGAATATTTTAAAATTAGAAAGGAGGTACATATAATTTAAATAAATTCAAGGAAGATTTGTGAATTTTACTCTTTATTTTAACATTAGAAATGGAGGGATATCAAATAATTATAACAAGAATAAATATTTCTTCTGTCCTTAATTATATATCATATTTAACTAATTTTATAAAGATTAAAAAATTAATTTAATTTTGTTTATTTTTAATAATTTTCTAAAATCATTATATAATTAAAAATTAAAATTTATTCTATTATTATTATTATTATTTTCTTTAATACTTCATTAGATTTTTAAAATAAAGATAAAAAGGGATAAAAAAATTTAATAGAGATGTGATAAATAATAAAAGATGGAGAGAGTACAAGACACTAAAATTTGAGGAATATAACAAATCCATTACTTTTATAAATAAATCGTTAAGTATTATGTTTATCATTTCAAATTTTTACTTACTTAAAAAAAAAAAAAAGTTATCACAGAGTGACACACAGAGATATGGTAATATATACAATAAGACAGATGGCTTTTTGGTCATATATTTTTACCCCTCTTTGCATCTTACAATAACAAAAGAATGAAGTAAATGACAACTTTCTCCATTAATTCTAATTGATTAACTTATTTAATTTTTCTTTAGTTATTTATTCTACCATTGTTATTTTTAATTAATTTTCAACTCACTAATTTGATTTAAAACTGACTTAAAATAATAGGTCAAATAAAAAATTAACGAATTAAACATTGCAAGAAACTTCACCGGAAAGAAAAGCATGGCGTTGAAATATAGTTTGTTTCATGTGATTAGTATGAAAATAATTGTAATAAAATTAAAACGCCCCTTCCCTGCATATTAAACTACTGATTATGCTAATACCATTTTTATATTTAAGAACCTGAAATTTGTGCATACACGAAAGAAACGGAGCCATACCATTTTGGCATTTTCAAAAAATCCAGTTGATAGTACATCGTAAATTAGCTCATAAATGCAGACGTGAATTGGATTAAACGATTACAGAGCTGAGTCCAACTTTTGAGAAAAATTGGAGTATTATTATGCATGAGATAAAAATAGTAAGGTATTTTTTAGTTTTTGGCAACGATCATATGTAAGATGTTTCATGCAAAAAACATCGTTTGTCAAATGGTGTTGTTGGCATACAGGGCCTAGGGTCTAGTTGGTTTGAGTTATATGAATAAATTTTTTTTTTTGGGCCTTCTGATTGAAGACATGAATTGGACCACAAAAATTAGAAAAAATCTATGATATATTTCATCCTTAAATAAAAATTCTATAATATGTATCCTGAGCTAATAGCTCTCTAAATTAAACCGTGCGGTGTATACTTATTATTTTTGACAAATATGTCAACATTTTCATCAAATTCTCTCGTGGCACACTTAGTAAAAATAGCAAGATATAAAACATTTATCACCCATGTAATAAAATTCTATATATAACATATTTGCAAGCTATAATCAAATGTTGTCGAAGCATCCGCATATACCAATTCACTTAGTAAAAATAGCAAGATATAAAAAATTTATCGCCCATGCAATAAAATTTATATATAACATATTTACAAGCTATAATCAAATATTGTTGAAAGCATCCTAATTCACAAGATTCAGCCCATACATGGAAGCCTTCAGAAAACAACAAGCCTAAAAAGGAATGATTTTAATAGGGAGAAAGGTACTCCATTCGCTTGATATATATCTCATTCTATAATCAAATGTTGGTTGTGCCCATTGCCTACACACTCAAGTTCTTAACTTAGTGTCAAGGCACCATGTCGGCCTTATCACCACTTTACCCTTTTAAGAAGAATTTTGAATTATAGCTCACTCAATACAAGTAGACATACTTTTTTTAAATCATCATAAGTTCAGTTTTACAATGTTTTGGTTGTCTAATTCACACTACAACGCATTAACATGAAGATAAAAATATAAGGATTTTAAATATAAACTTTTTGGAATTCTTCTAAATTCTTGAACCATACCAAAGTTATTAAAATACCTCCAAATTTGAGAAAATAAAGAAAAATAATGCACAAGTCGGATTTATCCTAAATTTTAGTCATAGGTCTTTTATAATATACTAATTTTTCTATCAAATCTTGTCTAAAATTGAGCATGTTTGTCCATTAAACTGTCATACTTGCTAGCTTGTGACATTTTGCTCTACTTTAAATGTTAATACATTCATTGACATCTCAATCTAATATGGTTTCATGAGAAATTTACTTACTTTCTTGACACTTCATGTTAGTCTTCAGCTTACTCCTTTGAGTGACTACTTTGACCACTCATGCTTGTCTTTTTAAGTTATGAATGTTCCTTACCTCGAAGTTGAGTTGTCCCCTTTATAATATTAGTATCTTCTTGGCCAAATGCATCTTTCATAAATTTTCTTAAAAGGCTACCTTTGTAAGCTTTTTTCAAAGTGTCTCCATACCTTCTAGTGTTGATTTCCCACTAGTTTTCCTAAACTTGTTATATTTGTAATTCGTCTAATAGGTAGTTACCTCTATAATTATGTGCTCATTACCTTTATAACTTGCATAGTTGCTACCTCTGTAGCAAAAGTGTGTGTAGTGCTATAGCTCATGAACAATGCTTGATACTTTGTATCACTTAATAACAAGTGTTTTACACCTAGTGTCCTATTGCATCGATGTAAGAGTCAAGACTTACGCTTGATCTACATATAAGCTCTATAACCTTGTTCATAAGCTTGCTTGCATTACTTTTGGTTAATTCATAATGCTTTGTAATGTCACTTTCACACTCAATTGGATTCTCTAATCCTTTCTAAATCAATACACTTTGGCATCTCATTAGCCATTATAGCTCACTCTCGGAGTTAATGCTCTCTAGCATTGCATCCTTGGACGACTCTTTAAACATATCTCCTAATGGCTCCTTTAGTTCAACATTTAGAAGAAGGTTAAGCACAGAATCCTTTCAGACTTTAACTTGAACCAAGTCTTTTAATAATGCAACTATATAGTGATAGTCTACTACCCCTCCTATAAGTTATTGTTACTACTCCATAAAGTAACTATAGTCTAGCCTACTACATCAAAAAATCTTGTGGGTGATTATGTGTTCTCTATCAAATCCATAAATTATGCACATTGCATCAATTCCTTTGAATCTTTGCTTCACCTACTGTAAACTCCCTTACTTATCAACACCTTAATCCTCGTTAAATAGATAATTATTGCATACTAATTTGCCTTCTACTCTGAACTAGCTCACAATATCACAAATTTCTGTATCTCATACAACATAAGCAAGGGTCATGTAATTATACAAAAAGTTTAACTTACAAAACATACATCCATTACTTACAATATCACCAACCACATAATCATTTATAATACAACTTCAAATCTCTATTCTCCTTTGTCAAGAGGGTCTCTAGAAGCATCACCTGGAATGGTTAGTATAACACAGAAAACATAAGAAACAGAGTTTCTCAGTAGCTAGCCATCACTGTAAAAATATATTAAGTCATTCCAGATCCTTAAGCAAATAAAACATACATTTCAAAATCAATTAATCATTTATCATCTCATTCTATACCATTATAAGAAACGTGCATCACACATAGCAATCATCAAGCCCATTCAAGGACTTATATAGATATCTAGATGGCCATCACAGATAATCGTACCTAGGCCTCATATACAGCAATTTCACTGTCTTCCCGAGGTACTCTAAAGGCCATAGGCCTCATATACAGCATTTCACTGTCTTCTCGCGGAACTCTAAAGGCCATAGGTACCTCGCGCACAGCAATTGCATTATCACCCCGGGGAACACTCAGGCCATAGGCCTCATATACAGCATTTCACTGTCTTCCCGGTTGCGCACACAGCTATTTCATACACATTCCATACAATGGCAAAATATACAGAAAGTCATGTAAATAGGAAACAAAGCTTAAAGATAAAGCTAGCTACCTTTTATAAGCTTCCAATGTGATGTTTCCTTTGCCCTCACTTAACAACTTCTTTACACTTCCTCTTGCCTTTCCAAGTTGTCACTCCTTAGTCTATATAAACACACATCATAGTTCTTATTAGAACATCATCACTTTCCTTAAATCTCATGTATTCTTTACTTCCTCCACTTAAATAAATGCATACTTAGATGCTCTATATCTTATTTTCAGGCCTTGAAATGACACATATGAACATTAGAAAAGGATCCGGAAGTAAAACCATGCAAAACGTGAAGAATTAAAGCCAAAATGTTCACTTAACAAAGAACACGGGGGTGAACATGGGCCGTGTTCTACCCCGTGTTCAGAACATGGGGTACAACATAGGCCATGTTCTACCCCATGTACATTACTGATCTGCCTTCGTAGAAGAACACGGGGTACAACATGGGCCATGTTCTACCTCGTGTACATTACTGATCTTCCAAAAACACAATTTACATGGCTAAACCTCCTTCTCCCCTTGGCTTCTCAAAAGGGAAGTTTTATACACACTTTCATAACTCAAAATTTCATCTTCCATAGGCTTCATAACTCATAAGAATCATCTTAATTTTATCAATTTAACCAAATTCCAAACAAATCATGCTAAATCCACACATGCACCATTATGCCTCTAAAACCCAAGTGTGTACATCATGATTTCTTGTTGTTTTTACACCAAACCAAAGCCATAGATTAACATAACAACATCCAAAACACCATTAAACATATTCAAATCATCCTAAACTCCATGTTCAATCACCCTTGACCACACCTACATCAAAATCTCAAGAAACTAAAAAGAGTACATTAAAGAGCTCTTAGGGGAGAACATTTTTACCTCTTGGTGCAACTTGAAAATCTTCACTTAGAGCTCCCCAAACTTGATCAAACTTGAGCTTTTCTTCAATCTAAACACAGCAATGGATAGAGCTTGATGAGAAGAGCAACTTTCCCTTCTACACCTTAGCTTAAATCTTACTATTTTTGGGTGAAAAAGCTAAGAGAAACTTTCTCTCTCTTCCTTCTCTCTCTCACACGTCCAAGCTTGCTCTCATGGAGATTTTTGCAGCTTTTAGGAGAAATGGAGAAGAAGGTAGATTTTCATGAAGCTTCAAGGGCATTCTTGCCATTTTTTCCTACTAATGACACTTGTCATGTGTCTATTGGTCACACTAAATAAAATCACATATTGCACCCCAAAATCTTGGTTATTCATATTAGATCCCAAATACTTGGTTATTTCCACTTTAACCACACCCGATTTTGTACTTTTGCAATTTAGTCCATAAGGTCTCTGTCTGTTTAAAATTTCTTACACTGTCCGACTTAGACAACTTCCCTTTTTAGGGTTTCCTAACCTCCTCTGATCATTTATACTGTTTAGGAAAATTAATTCTTTTTCTACTATCCTTTTTCCTTCAGAATTTCGTTTACCTTTACACTTAATTCCTTTCAACTTAATATTCACCCACCAAACTAATTCAAACGCGCTCTTCGTTTCTACAGCCTCAGAATTAAAAGATTCAAATGATAGAATTAAAAATTCGGGACATTACACCTACCAACTATGTTTGCCCGAGTAACATGAACGATCCCTCTAGATCGTCTTAACACAATTTTAGACTACTACGACTAAAACAAGTTGCTTATGCCTTTTAAATGTGGCCACACATATTTGCACAATCAAAGGTATCACCATTTGGCTTCATCAATCCTTTAGGAAATGATCAATTCCTCTGGAAAGACCAAAACTTCTCCCACTAGATAGGTCATCACTTCACTCATCCATTTAGATGGTGGTTTATATCCCTTAACGTCGTTACTATGAATAAGCACATAACTAATGTTTTGTGCACACAAGCAAGCCTTATGGTATAAATGTTTGCACCTAATATATCAATATATGGTCACTCGAATGTATCATCCTCTTGTACATTAGTTTTTCAGGTTGATTCAATCTCTTGCACCTTTTGATTAAGTTTTTAGCAACAAGTCTTTCGAGTTTGAAAATGATAGTTTTGCATATCCTTCATATACCACTGGATAAGCCACATTCAAACCAATTGTAGCCTACTTGATCTTGGCTCTCTAGTATGAACTAAGCTCTGATATTAAATATTACAGGTTAGTAACTCTCTAACTAAAATTGTGTGACACATGCTTGGTACTCTTAGCAAACATGTTAGCTTTCTATTAAACACTTTTGTGACACATTTAGTAAAGATAATAGGATATCAAAGATTTATCAATAAAATATCATGTATAACATATTCGCAAACTACAACAAATGTTATCAAAGCATTCATGCATGCCAAGTTATAAGATTGCCTTATACATGGAGCCTCTGGGAGATAATGAGCCTAAAAAAGGCTATTTGAATAGGGAAAAGGATATTCTGTTCATTTGGTATATGCCTTATTTCATAATTGTAAGTGTATATGGTATGACCATAAGTCAACACATTCGAATTCCTAACTCAGTGTTAAGGCATCTCGCAAGGCCTTCTTAAGAATATTTTGAATAAAAGTTCACTGAGCACAAGTAGACATATTTTTTTTAAGTCATCATAAGCCTTTTTTGCAATACCTTAGGTATCCAATTCATACCATAATGTATCAATATAAAGATAAAAATATGATAATCATAAATATAGGCTTTTCAAACTCCTTTAATTTCTTGAACCATGTCAAAATTATTAAAATATCATAAACTTAAGAAAGTTTAAAAAAATAGTATATAAGTTGAATTAATCCTAAATTTCAACAGCAAGTCATCTACAATATGTTTGATTTTCACCACGTCTCTTTCAAAATTGAGCACGTTTGCTTCTCGAACTATTACAACTATTAGCTTATGATAATATGTTATGAATGAAGAAGTTTATTTAGGATTATGAAGTGGGGTTCATGTACATAATTTCATATGTTAGAGTATTGAGATATTTAAAGAACATAAACACATTGATAGCAATAGGCCAAATGTGCATAAAAATGCAATCACATAAGTGATATCTAGAACTTTTACAAAAGAAATAAAATGAGTAATTTGACTATGATTACCTATTCAACCTTCAGCACTTCGACAAGTCCTTTGGTTTGCAAGAGCACATCAATCTAATTTGAAACTCTTTTAGCCTTGTTGGTTTGCTTATTAGGTGAAAGAAATTGTAGATGATGCATCTTGGAATTCCTTAAAATGCTAACAATGATGCTTGCAAGTTTGAAAAGGCCAGTAAAGTGCTAGAAATGTAAAATGCATACAAAATCAATATTTTAGTATTGAATTAGCAATAATGAAACCCTTGTATCTTGAGATTGAGACATTTATAAATATTCTTTAACAGTTAAAAAAAGCTATGTGGGTGATTATTGGCATTATTTCCAAATTATGTGTGCAAGTATCTTGAAATATGCTCCATTAGCTAGCATTATCTCAAAATGAGATCATGAGCCCCCCATTGGTAGATAATTGCTAATAATCAAATAATATTCTGTGGTTGCTAACATATGCATCATACTCATTACTTCATCAGCTGACTACTCCATCAATTGAAATTATTCATCGGCATGTTGCTAGTCATATATAATAGATATGCCATTAGGGGTGCTTCCAGGGCCGGTCTGCTAAAGTCCGCATTTTATACGGGTCTATTTTAATTAGTCTGATCCGCAAAAAAGTTCGCAAAACTTGCGAACTTTACACTATAAATGGGCTTGACCAGCGGACCAGCTGACAGTCCGCACCAACCCGCACTGTACAAGCTTGACCCGTTTAGGCCCGCATTTTTTGCAATCCTAATTTTAGCAAGTTCGGTTCGCAAAAAGCTTGCGGACCGGTCTGCCAAACCTGTGGGCCAGTGTCCCATTAAGCATCCCTATATGCCATTCATATGTGTTTCTCTATATTATTAAATTTGACTGTTGATATATTTTTATATAATATGTGATATCTAATCCTAAAAAAAATAAATTTGGTATATGACTAGATTTGATAATATATTAATATTCCACTAATATAGTAACGCATCAAAAATCCTCTCAGAGTTATACTTAGTTTTGTTATAGAAGAAGACATTAGTACAGTAACATGACAAATGATTTTTTTAATTCAAAGTATGATGGATTTGATTTGTTATGATTGATTTTGATTTTCAAAATTTGTAAAAGCAAGAAAACAAGGAATTGAGGTTGAATTAGAAAAGTAAGGATTATATGATTAATCTGAGGATTTCATGCAATACACCACTGTATTTGACAGTCCAAATTTATAAATTTACGTAGAATGAAATTTAATAATTGAGATTCATATTTATAAATTTATACAATATTACATAAACTGAATAAAATTTAATGTCTTAAGGTGATGCATCTTAATTTTTTTCCTATTTAAATTGATGCGACAATAAATGATTTAACGATAGATCATAATTGCAAAAGTTTAATTTCGTATCGGTCGATTAGATTTATACCGAGCGGACACACGTGATCGTGCACGTGGGAGTGTAACCATGGGTGGCATTGGCGGGAATTTTGCTCCAAGTGCAAATAACATGCTTCAGGCCAAGCGCAACAACTGCCGAGTTTATGCATAATCCAGTCGAGAATAGTCCAGTTGGCATCAGATATGGAGCTCATCAAGATCAGTCCGGACAAAAAATAAAAATGAATGATTATTCTCAAGTAAATAAATTAAAAATAAACAAGGCATATGTCCATTTCATGTCCACTGGTTCTCTGATTCTCAATCAAATTATAAGTGTGAATTGAGTGGTTTAAGATTCCTTTCACTAGTACCTAAAGAATCATCAGAATTTTTAACTCAAGTAACATTTGATATTCTCTAAAAGTTTTATTCCTTTCTCCGCATCTAGGATTTGTTTTTTATTTCTTGCACGTAAAGAATCACTAAAAATATGAATCTTAGAATCAAAAGTCACCATCACTATCTCCTGCGTGTAGCACATTCCCAAATTATGAATGTGGACGGTGTTTCAAATAAAACAAGGAAAAGATGAGAAATGGAGACTGGACGGTGGACGTCAAATCTGGTTTGTTTAGTCTGATAAGAGAAAGTTCTTCACCCATTTCAACGAAGACTGGTTCCATCTTCTTTTACCAAAAAAATTGAAAATCCAAGTGTCCTCGTTTTGTTGGGCCTTAATTCTCCTCTAAACTATTCCTCGGATTTGTTACCACAAACTTGTGAGATATTTGAAAATGGAGGTGAGTCATGCAACGTTCCCTGTAGTTATGGGAAATGTGAATCTCGTTGCATAGCATATGAAGCATGTGTTCTAGTGCAAAAAGTAACTTCAATCATAGTAAAGGTGGAAAATGTGGATAATGACAATAAGAAGGTAGAAGAGAAAAATTAGTGAACTAGGAAATGTGGCAGTTCTGCCATACAATTTCACTCCCATACATAGTCAAGTCAAACACCCATAATTCATGAGGTTTGAAAGTAAATTCTTAGATCATCAAAATGATAGTCACTCAGCAATTCAAGTTGTCATCAATAGCATTACAGCCACCTCAAATCCTTATGCCTATCTCTCTGACAACATATTATCATGTTCTTTATGCATTTTTGGTTGAGCAAATGCTCATCTTAGCATGCTTCAAGCGGCCGTGCCATTCTCAAATGCCATTCTTTGCTTCTGAATCTCAGTGGGTATCTTCACATCAGTTGCCAATCCAATAGCCTGAAGTAATCTTACTGTGTACCAAGTCATATCTATTTGCCACCATTCCAGGCCATGTCTTGCTGAGTACTCAAATGCATGGTGATTATTGTGCCACCCCTCACCAAATGCAAGCAACGCCACCCACCTGAGAAATTTAAGAATAACTACTTAATTAAAAAGAGAATCTTATATATGGATCTCCTACACTATTACAAGAGTATTAAAGGAAAATACCAGTTGTTTCTGGATAAATCCCTGGTGTTCCAGACCTGCTTTCCCCATACATGGCAAGCAGAGTTTACCAGCCAAGTGATGTGGTATACCCATACAATCCTCACACCCTGCATTCATGTAATTTTTTTTATTTCGTCATCAATGTAACAAAGTAGAGTTCCAAGTAGCATATCGCTGTGCTCTAATAGGAAATTAGGCTCCTCCATAAACAAAGTTAACAGGAAAGCTTCAATTGCCTTGGCAAACAAGCTACTCAAAATTCATCTCAAAGAAAATATCCCAATTTTGACCACAATTGATTTTGTATTCTTCAGAGGTCTACTTTTTAATCAATTTATCATAAAGAGAATGATTATCAAAAAGAAACAAAGTAAATGAAAGAGAGAAATTTCCATACCATTCCCCACACAAGGAAAGGAAATCCTCCCTTGGCATATAGAAAAGCTCCCAAAGCAAGTGGGTGAACAATGTAACTGGTTCTGAGGAATCTATAAAAAGATTGTTTCTCTAAATCACGGACATTGCTCAATCCTCCACACTGAACATTATATCCAGAATTTGTTTGTATTAGGAGATAACAGTTGCAAGTGTTTCAAGCTTAAGATTATGTTAGTGTCACAACAGAGAGGCAGACAAGAGATTTATACCCTTTCCATCACAGAATTGGTATCAAAGAGCCAGCTTATGTGACTGAACCAGAATCCTTCAGTGGGACTATGTGGATCTCTTTCAGAATCACAAAACTGGTGGTGGTACCTATGTGTGCTCACCCAGTCAATTGGGTTCCCCTGCATACCACACAACAGAAATCAGAACCATTTTTCCCAATTAGCCAAACATTGAAACAATCATAAGAAAGTACAAAATAAAACTAAAGAAGGAAAAGAAGATATTTATTATTATTTCAATCAAATTCCACCTGAAGAGCTAGAACCCCACAATAGGCAAAGACGTACTCAAGCCATTTCGGAAGCTTGAAGCTCCGGTGTGAAAGATTCCTGTGAAACGACAGCGTAATACCAAAAAGACCCGTCACGACATACAGAGCTACGGCCACCCAGAAAGCACTCCAATTGAAATGAAATGGTGCAAAGAGGCTAAGAACATGCATAACCAATACAATCCCAGCAGTTCCTATATCCAATGAATTCCATTTCCTCCCAAAGAAAACACTCCTCCCCCTCTTCACCACCACGTCTGACAGCAAAATTCTACTATACTTCTGAGATCCCTGCTCTGGTTCCAGTGCTTCTGTGGAAGCTGCATTTGCTACAATCGGGACCGTTCTGTTCTGCTTCTTATCTAACGGTGAAAGGAAGTTTGTTTGCAGGTAAAGTTTGTTTGAATTTGACTTGAAGTTACAAACTTTGTGGTTCCTAGCATTGAATTGAAATGATCCAAGACCAATTACGGTGGTGTGTATACGATGGATTGAGCGGTGCATGGCGGTGAAACGGTGGAATATAGGATTTTTGGGCTGGGAAGTGATTAAGGCCATGGCAGAAATGCCCCTGCTTCCCAGGGAAGAAAAAAAAAATATGAGCACTTATATTCTCCCCCAGAGTTGAGGCCTCGAAGATGTTAGATAGAAGTGCGGGTTTTTAAGGTGTGGAGTTGATGGTGATGGGGCAAGTAGTAGGCTAGTAGCTGTGTGGGGTGGGGAAATTTACGAGTACGTGATTGCTGTCATTAGGCCAAATTGGGTTTGAAGGAAAAATTATGGGCTTAAGTGAAAGAAAGTGGAGAGAGGAAAAAAGCAAAGGGGATAAGGCAGTGAAGCCGAGAAAGGTTTAGGCCCATGAGTTTGTATTTCGAAGAAATTGGTGAAACAAGGTCCAGATATTTCTGATTCTGAGATAATGAGATAAACCTTGTCTTTTCTTTGTTTGTTTCTGTGAGAAGATATTTTGATATTTTTCTTCGAATTTTGCGTCGTGGCAAATGAATCTAGGGCTCTATCCTCTTCCCGCAATCCTTTCACACAAAATATCATAGTTTCTTGATATAAACACGTCTAAATGAGGATAGAGTAAGCTCAGATTGTCCTGTACTCTTCCAGTCTTTCTTTGCATTCACATTATACTGTAGAGAAAGGGGGAGCAAGCTATAGGTGGGATAAATGGCGGCAACAAACGGGTCAATCTTTGCCTCCTCCACTCAGCCAGTTCTGACTAAGCGGTCTGTCTATAGTAGCATTTCCAACACGCTTGGTAAGTTTGTCCAATATTTTGCTATTCTGCCTTCGATTTCTCTATATTGCATCCTTGTTTGCAAAGTTGTTGCCTAATAGATTGATGGATTGATCTGAAAGATAAAAATTATAGAAGTCAAAGCGCGTGAAATTTACCTGAGATTGTATTCTGATGAACTGTGTGGGCCTCACTCCTTACTGATTTTTCACTGTTCAATTTCTTCCGATTACAGTAAGTTTAATGTTAAAATGAGGGGAATCCTATGATGTTTCAAGAAGTATGAAACAATTTTTGTTAAACTAAATTTGTTTGATCATATAATTTAAAAAATGAACAGTTGTAATTAAATAATTTCAAAGTTTCTTACATTATTTTAAAATTTTAGGGGTATCTTAGCAAGCACCTAAAATGAAAGAAATATTTAATTTAAAAAAAAAAATTTAAGGCTCCCAGTACTTATTCTTTTAATACTGGTGTAAGATATGAAGAATTTTCTTTATTCTGAGAATAAAAATTGTCCAGAAAAGTAAGAATAAGAATAAATTATCATTTCATTGAAATCAGACTTCAAGAAAGCTAAAAATGTTATGTAGTGTTTTGATTACCTTAACAACCTTATTATCTGAAATAATACAATGATAGGTGAGAAATCTCACCTTTGAAGAAGTAAAGGAAATCCCTTTACGTTAACTTCATTTTTGGGAAGAAGGCAGCTGCTGGAGGGTTGTCAATTTGTCAGAAACTGATAATTCTCCAAATGCAGTAACAAAAGTTCAAATTTTGAAAATTTCTGGCACTAGGGTGAAGCTTTGCTAAGTTGTTTATCTACTGAGGACATACTGATTCGGGAACTTCTGGAGCTTTTCTTCCAATATGATTTCTGGACTGGCATTTTCCTCTTCAGCGTTAAAATCTGAAATCCTGGACGAAAATTTTCCCAGCTAATAATACAGTAGATTATCATGAAACTCTGCTTTGAGAATAAGTATGCTTGTGGTAAAGTGTATGAACCAAGTACTTACGAGAACTACTAAATTAGTCTAAGATTGTTCATATGTAACAGTCTTAACATTTTCTGATGCAGCCAGTAATTTTCTCAATGTATCTGTAACAAGATGTTATCCAATTAGAAGAAGAGTTGTCAAAGTAAATAGAAAAGTCCGAACTGCTGTAGCTGTTGCAACAACCCCAACTGAGGAAATTCAAGAGTAAGAATTCCCACCCACTAAAGTTTGCTGCATAAGAAATGGACCTTTGGGTTATCCTAGACTTAAGGAGTTACTTTGTGCTAATTGCCAATATCTTCATGCTTTTTAGGTACAAGCTTCCTTCATGGGCTATGTTTGAACTCGGAAGGGCTCCTGTCTACTGGAAAACCATGAATGGTCTTCCTCCTACTTCAGTGAGTAATGCAGACTGTACTGTGTAGTTGGCTCATTTTTGGCATTTGGAATAAGCCTTGAAATAGAATTTCTTAAAATTTTGGCAGGGCGAGAGGTTAAAACTTTTCTATAATCCAGCCGCAACTCAACTTGCCCCAAATGAAGAATTTGGAATTGCTTTCAATGGTAATTTATGTGATTTCAATTAGTCAGGCCACAAGTGTAACTTTCTGTGTAGGACAATATATTTTTAGTCAGTCAAGTCACCACAAAATAGACATAGGATATCTTCAAAATTCGTCTAGTGATCGATGATTACCAGGTTTATATCTGCCTTTTTTTTCTCTTCTCATTTTGCTGAATGTAAGTTTCACCTTTTTCAGGAGGATTTAACCAGCCAATTATGTGTGGAGGTGAGCCAAGGGCAATGCTCAGAAAGGATCGGGGAAAAGCTGATTCCCCAATATATACAATCCAAATATGCATTCCTAAGCACGGTAAACTTGTTCCATAATATAATTTACTGACAGAACCACACATTATCTTGTTTAACTTCTCGGTTTGTGCAGCTCGGAATTTGATATTCTCATTTACAAATGGAATTGACTGGGACGGTTCCTATAGGCTTCAATTTCAAGTTCCCAAGCCATTCCGGAACAAACCAATCATCTTCTTTAATGAGGTAAAATGCCACATCTTTGGCTCTGAATAAGCCGCCTCTAGCTTTATTATACATACCATGTACCATGGTACTGCTCACATACTAGTACTATGGGATGATCAAAGGCACACCTCTGTTTTCTTTTAAAAATGAAAAATGCTACTCACACACATAAATTGCATTTGGTACAATTTGAGTCAAGTGGGGCTAATTTGATTCAATTTATACCACATTATAATATAATTATAAGACGCAATGTGTGCAAGTAACATTACTCATTAAAAGAAACTAGGAAATTAAAGATTGAGGCACTTTTAGATATATCCTTACTACGAAAAATAAGGTACTGATAATTTCATATGATCAAAAGAGAAAGCAGTCTCAGATTTGATTTCCACACACACAAAAAAAAATATATACTCATTCAGATAACATGGATTATGTGTTATATGCAGTCTCCTTGTTGAGATGATCCAAGTTGTATCCTTGTATTATGGCAGGGGCTGGCGGAGGAATTGAGTAAAGAAGGTGCTTGTGAGAAAGCCATATTTCCAGACACAAATATAGTCATCACCAGATGTGCTATGATTGGTAATTTGTCAGTGGAAGGGGTAAGAAAGCGGATTCTTCAGCATGATAATTTCCTTGACGATATATGTATAAATATAATGTTGCCTGATTAAGTGAAAAACCATGAATTGCAGGGAGATAGGTGCAATCTGGATCTGGTACCAGGATGCACGGATCCAAGCTCGCCGCTCTACAATCCACTGGCCAATGTAGATGATGGATCTTGTCCCTTGGATTCAGAGTCTGAGGATTAACATTATTTGATTATATACTTATTGTTGTTGCTCTGAACTACATTAGCCATTTGTAAATTCCAGCGGAAGATTGAATATACGATGGTTGTTGCCCTATGACAGCCATCGTGGTCGGCCTTCTTAATTTCCTCTCATGTTTAATGGGTTGTATAAACCTTCTCGCATAGTGAAAGATAATAAATAGTGTAAATAAAAAAATGATAATAAAAAGCTTTTAACTGAAATAATTATTATAATATTCCAGGAAGTTTGTGTATCTTCTTTTGCATGTGGAGTATAATTTATAATTTTTGCATATATATCTTTAGTAATTTAACCACTCATATTATTATAAAAAAAAAAACAAAAGATAAGAAGAGGTTTATAATAAAATGGAAGATAAATTATGATAATAGCGTGGGCCATAAAAGCTATAAAAAAAAAAGATTGAGCTCATAAATAAACTTAAGCGGGCCCGACGTGGGAAGGAAAGGAAGAGGCAAAATAAGTAAAAGGAATGAAGGATGAGGGATGTTTGGCCGTAAATGTTACGCGGATGAGACGTCAGGTTCCTTCGTCCTTCCAAAGTCTTAAAGGCTATTTCCTATTAAATTATTATTACGCGCTTCATTTATGCTCTCCAATGCGAAGCCGCTTTTTCTTTCCACCTTTGCATGCTGACAACGTGTTACAACTTCCTCACATTCTACTATTCCACCCCCTTTTATTGAATTTTCAACGCGAAAGCTTTGACCTTTCCTTCAAGTTCGTGATATTATGCACAGTTATCTTCTGACTCTCCGTTTACTTTGAAAAATTCTTCTTTATTTTAGCTATAATTAATTGAGAGTATGTAACCTTTGTTTTGGCTCAATCACATAAAAATTTCTCATTTATCTTGCGCTCTTCCAGGTGGCCTTTCATTCATTCGTTCGCTTTGCATAATTTGATAATAATCTTCTTCTTCTTTATGTCATTATTTAATAATCTGATTTGACGTTGCTACCTACATCCCCAACATTAATGACCGCCCAAAGGTGGGTGCAACGCCTAGGCTACTCCGAAAAGTTAAAAACAAGCAAGAATAGCTTCCACCAAACGCTACCAAAAACACAAAACCTCAATCTTCCCAAATGCAGTGAGGAAAATAAAAAAAATCAAACTACCATGAATTGCGCATGAAATCACATTGTCAGTGATTTGATCATGGCCTCTCTAACATTTCTCCTTGTCCTCGTTAAATCAAATTCTAGCACTTTTCCTTCTGATCTGCTTCGCCTCTGATATCTTCTTTCTAGGATTCGGTTGGTGCATTTTTAAAATTCATTTACATTCACTTTAAACTCACTCTTTCTGTATCCTTCAAATTCATAATTTTATAAATCCTATGTCTACAAGAGCGAGTGGATAAAGCTTTTCCGCTCTCATAAAAAATGTCAGCGACGCATTATATTCTCATTATCTTTTACATTTACATGCATCGTATTTTCGAAATTAAATTCACAGCGAGTTTAATTTGAACAACAACATTTGTGCACAAGTAGAGAATAACTTGAAAATAATGAGCGCAGAAGCCAACTCCTATCCTTCCTTCCTATTCTTTTTTTTGGTATGTGCAATTTTGTCCTAAGCTAGCAAGGCCTCTTTGGTGAGAGATTTGATCTTCTTGCACTCTTCGTACTTGCCAGCTAAAGAATCAAACAGGATGCCAGCACCGACCCCAACAGCCAAATCAATTGTATAATGGCCTCTTGTGCCCAGCAGTCTTACTGCCTGCAACATGTTGAGCGCATCAAAAGTCCATGCCAGCTCCCACCTTTGCATCCTCCTCATGTCCAGTGAAGCAATCACCGACCCCGCCACGTGCCCCGAGAAAAACAAAAAGAACGATACATTTCCAACTGGGAAGTCCATACCCGAACCCAGAAATCCCTGTTCAATCAACCAAAAACACTTTTTCCCATCAATAAATTTATCGTAATCCATTAAAAAAATGAAAAATTTGTTAATCGAACAAGGAAACTGCTAAAACATGCTTAAATCTCAGTTAAATCAGCCTCTTGTAGATAATGACAGGGGAAGGAACATTATTCAAACACATATTCACTAATTAATTCATTGCACAATCAATACACCCATGTATAATAACTATAGTTCAACTCATACACCAGAATGTCAGCTTTATTTATAAAATGAACTCATTGCTCCATAAATAAAGGAAATTCATAATGCATATCATATGAACATGACCCAAAAGTAAAAATGGAAAATTTGACAGCCACCTGAGGTAACGGGAGTTGGGTGGAGTAACCCAAAATGCCACGGCAAGTGAACATGAAAAGTGCAGAAATTGTGGCTCTTGGGCGTCCCTCCATCAACCACGTCCACAAGATGTAAGTTGTTTGCATTCCCACAAACACCTACCATGTAAAAAGGCACATCACAAAGATCATCAAAAGATAAGATTTTGAGGCCATTCCATTTGCATTCTGCTCAGACAGATTCATTTTTTAATACCGGGAAAGAGAAACATAACCCTCGAACTCCAAAATTCAATTACATTAAGCTGCGTGCAGTCATTAGATGAGTTTTGATTCCAAAAACTGCATTAAAATTGTTGTTTACTCAGTGGACGGGGTGAAAATTGTTTTTTTTTTAATTCAGATCTGAGACTATGCAGAAAAAAAGGCAAAACAACATACCGTATTGAGACCGGCCAAAAGCGTGTTGAGCTCGGGCCATGACTGAAGGACGCGATGAAGGGATCGCGTGGCGATGAATCCCAAATCAAACGGCGGCGACGATGACGGAACCATGCGGAGCGTGTACTCCACGGCCATGAAGAAAAGCAATCCCAGAGCAAACAAACATGGTATCCAATGGTGAGTAGCCACGTGCACAACGTCGGCCATAGTCCATTTCAGAAACGAAGCCTGACAGTAGAGAGCCTTCTTCGCCATTCCACCACCCTGATCTCCCTTAAGGCCGTTGACAGCTTCCGCTCTGTGACTGTGTTTGCGTTTAACGACTGTTGTTGTGACGGTGGAGCATGATGATGGGAAGTTGCTAATAACAGGAGAGGTGGTGGCGCCGTTCATGGCGATGGGTGAGAGTAACGGAGGGAGAATGAAGACATAATGCGAAGGGCGCGGATGATATAAATGATGAAATATGGTGGTGATGGCGGAGTTTACAAAGTTATAGGTGGGAAATTAGTTCGCGGATCTTTGTAATTATTTTGGAAAAAATTGCCTCCTTGCCTACAATTTGGAATTGGTCATTGCCAAATCTATGCAAATGCTAGATGGAAGGGCTTATGTGGTCCTGTGGCTCATGGATGCCGTTTTATTCTACCTCAGAGAAGAGAAGCTTCAGAGATTTAAAAGGGTTAGAGAGTGAAGAAAGATGTACTTTGATTGCGAGAAAATGGAAATGGGACTGTGGCTGATCCAATACTACCCTTCCTTCTTGTTGGTGGAATTACGATTTAATTCCATGAATTTTTTAGGATCGTATACTGGATGAATTTTGACAAAAAAAATAAATATAAAATTTCTATTTAAAATTATAAATTTTAGTAAAAAATATTTATTTCTTTAAATTTAACAGAAATTTAACAATGGAGAGAATCCAAAATCGTAAACATAGGTATGGAATTATATAAGCCTCTTTACATGTGGGGTCGGGTTATTTGTCATTCTAATATGAAAGTTGTCATCCTATTACCACTCTCGGAATATTTGATAAAACATATATACATTTTATTTTATTCATTATAAAATGTATATACTTTATTTTAGAGTTTAAATTTTATCTCTTTAAAGTTTTTACACAATTATTAAAAAATAATATGATATGATATGTCATTAAAAAATAAAAATTATCAACATAAATTAATTTTATATTATTATTTATTTATATTTTATTATATTAATAAAAAATATTAAAATAATTTTATTATTAATAAAAATATTAAATTTTTAATGATATATTGTATTCTTATTTATTAATAATATAAAAAATAATACGTTGATAATTAGTCAAAGTTAAACTTTTTAATTAAAAGCTTGAACTTCATCCAATACTCAATCTTTATTCCTATGTTCGTGCAGTGATTTAACCATTTCTTCTTTTAGTAAAAGAAATTCTTATACATAATTAGTAAATAATGATATGTTACATTATTTAAAAAATAATATTAATTAAAGATAAAAAAATAAAATTTCATCTAAGTTGGGAAAAATTAAGAAGGGAAGGTAATTTTCTTTTTTTTTAAATGATAAAAGTAATAATTCACTTAAGCACACATAAAGTTTTATGTTCAGATTCCAAACATTAATATTGAATGCCACTACACCGTTAAGATATTAGAAAAAAAAAAGGTATTTTTCCTTTTTATTATCATAGGAAATTTATATTTAATATCAATTAAATTAAACTTTACAATTTTGTCTCATCATTTTATATTAAATGACAATCATTGATTTGTATTTAAAATTTAATTTTAAATCACATTTTTTGTACATATAATATTGCTATTTTTTATATAAAAAATATTATATATATTGAAAATGAGTTCTGAATCTCTTGTATATATTGAATTGAGCTATACAAATTTATCCCACTTTCTTGTATTTGATGACAATTATTGATTTACATTTGAAATTTAATTTTGACTTTAATTTCAATGCATATAGCACTATTATTTTTTATATAAAAATATATTATAAGTAGTGAAAATTGGATCTAAACTTGAGTTTCAATTTTTTTACATGTGTTGGATTAAGCTATACAAGCTTAATCCTATCATTTTATATTTAATAACGACCATTGAAATATACATATATAAGTATTTAATGGATTTGCAACATAGCATGTTGTTTAAAGCAAGTGCGATGTATATTGGCAAGAATGATAATTTGGGTCTGTGTAATGTTAACAATTAATAATAACTTAAATAACTCTAATTTTCATCCGATTTAGATAATAATATGTTATCTCAAATCAACTTAATTATTAATTGTGTTGAAATAAATCAACTCTAAGTTCAAATAATAAAATTAACATTCCAAACTCACTAACTCATTTATCAAATTTAGTTATTTATTATATTTCATTCAAAGTGTTTTTAATCTTTATGTAAATACTTGATTAAATTCTTATTGTCATTTTATTAAAACATAGATTTATTCCATTTATTCTTTTTATCATATTTAAGTGTTTATAATTTATTTATTAATTTCATTAAATAATATTATTAAACCCTTTATTTCACATGGAAAAAATATGTTTTTATTAAAATATTACATATTATATAATATAAATCATACATAATCTTATAATATTATACTATTATATAAAGGAAATTCAAAAGCCTGGTGTCCACTTTTAATTCTCTAAAAAAAAAAAAACATGATAAGCTACTTTATACAAAAAATGAGAGTGTGCAGTTATGTGACTATGCAATTAATTTATTTAACATATAAATATTATCTTCTTTAACAATTGCAAAAAATTTAATTTCGATTAGAATTCTGTCTCTCACGTATATATTTATTTGTTGGTTGTTCCCTCTCCTTTCATCAATCTTATCACTTTTTACTTATATTAACCTTTTATTTCTCTGATTCTCTTTGTACATTGATGTTTTCATTAAGAGTGCAAATTGGCTGGGCTGAGTTAGGCTTTACTTTAAATAGGTCGAACCTGTATTGTAAAATATTAGCTTGAACTTGACCTATTAGCCTATATAAAGCTTTATTTCAGGCCCGAGTCTGACCTGTTTTAAAAGCCTAGCTTGACCTATTAGCCTATTTAAAAGTTTATTTTAAATACTAGCTTTTAAATAGGCTAACAACTTAAGAATTAAAAAATCTATTATAAAAAGGCCTTAAATAATATAATAACTTATATAAATTTATATCAATATATTTTTAAAATGTCCCTAATAATACTAAAATTAATACAAAATTTTATATAAGAACTAATTAATAAAAAAATAAATCTATATACTTATAACAAAAAATTACTAATTTAAATATTTAATATTTAATTAAAAGTAAAATAACATTAAGTTATCATAATATCAAATGTTAACAACAAAGATAAATTAGTTCACCATAAATTATACAACAAATATTGAAAAATTTCATCTATATAATGGACTTAAAAAAAAAGTCTATATATAATTGCTTTTATAATAAATAAATTTAAATAAAAAATGTTAAATAGGGCGATCCAATAGGCTTGTAGGTTAGGCTTAAAATAAAAAGGTCTGACCTATTTAATTAAAAAGATTTCTATATTGACCTTAATCTGACTCATCTAACTGAATAGGTCGAGCCGAGTTAAGCCTAAATTAGGTCGGGCCATAGGCCCTCGATAAGCCGCCTGACCCATTTGCACCCCTAGTTTTCATATAGTCATTTGAAAAGTTTTATCTCTAACAAAGGAGCTCTTCTATAGATATATCGATTTATTTTCACAAATTGGAATCTGAAGAGGTCGTACATTTTAATTTTTTTTTATAATCTCTTTCCTTCATTTGATATAAAAATTTTACTTACTATAGATGTTAAAAAGTCAAGAATTTCATTGTTCGCATTAATAATTATCATTTCTTTAGAATTATTTATTTGTTTAAAGGTGTGTAGTTATAATGTTATTATACCCTTCTCAACCTATTTTTTTTTAACATAGAGAGAAGTGTAGATAAAATAAAAGGCAAATAAAATATTGAGAGCTTATAACTCAAGTGACACTCGAAATCACTTGATTCATTACATCCAGAGTTTAATCACTAATTCTCGTATACGTGCGTTCAATGGTTTAATAATTATGAGTTTAGAGTTTAGGGTAAACCACTCGTATCATAAAAAAAAGTAAATAAAAATGGAAATAATGACTAAATTATATCAATACAATGATGAGAAAATATTGTTAAAATATTGATTCAACAAGTTACAAAAAGTTTATCTCGTGAAAATTATAAATATTTGTTTAATGGGTCTCATCATGCATTCAATCTTAATGTTATTATATACTTCAATACTTTAATTCTTAATTTTAAACATTCATAACTTTTTATTTAATTATTTTTCTTTCTTTAGCAATTTCTCTTAATTGCAAGGATAGAGTCATGGAAGGGATCACCCAACAGCAAATAAAAATGATTAAACTGAGCTAAAACTTTATGCAATTTAATTAAGAGGGTAATGCTTTAGTTTCTTTTAAGAATTTTTTGAAATATTAAAATAAAATTCATAAATGTTATAACTTTTATTTTTTTATAGAAATAATGCATTGAGAGATAAATTAGGGGTGTATGTGTGTGTGGAAAGAGAAAGATAAATTAGAAAGAAATACTTTTTAATGATATTCATTATAAACATATATTATATAAATTAGTGTTTTAAGTCACATTTATTAAATATCCATGTCATTTTCTCAAATTTTTTAAAAAATAATTTCTTAGAATAAAATAATGGAGAGACTATAAGAAAGAGAGAGAAAAATTAGGTAAAAAATATAAAAATGGAAAGAAAGATACAAAAAAATTTCCTCATTGAATTTATATCATATAAATTAGTGCTCTAAGTTGTACCTCTTTTATTATATTCTCTTGTCATTTTTCATTAGTTTTTAAGAAAAATATTTTTTGATGTAAAACAATGGAGAGACTAGGAAGAGAAAGATACATTATGTAGTATTTTTTTTTGTAATAATATCTTGATTAAATATATATCATATAAATCACTGCCTTAATTTGTATCTTTTATTAGACAACCATGTCATTTTCACTAATCTTACAATTTTTTTTCTTATTTTGTATGTTCATTTGCCTTAAATTATAATTTCTTCAAATAAAAAAAACATCTAAGCACCGAAACATGTGTGAAGAGGCTAATATAAAAAATATACTTTCTTGATTCTTTTTTAAGTGTTATTTTAGAGAAAAAAATATTTCTATTTATCAGTCATTTTAAAAAATTAAAATCATATATATTGTCTTCATTCAAATATTATCCCTATTATCTAAATAAATAATTAATAACTTCACTTATTAGTTAATTTTTAGTAGAAGATATATTAATAAATTAAAATTCATCTGTTTTAAAATTAAAGTTATTTATAATCTTTTTTAATCTTTGTATATTAACCTTAAATAATACCTAAAAAATATAAAAATATAAAATTATATATATTTGCAAATTACATAAATTAATCATGTTGGACTAATCCAAATAACGATCTATATAAATGAATTCAATATGAATTTTGTTCATGCCAAGCAATAAGCTCATTTACGTATTGAATTCGATTATGTGCAATCCAACTCCACATAATTTACATGATGTTGGTATCGTGTCAAAAACAATGGGCTGAAGACATGTAACTAGGATTGAAGATTTGATAATACCACTTCTCGGATCCCCATTCTTGTGCCACAATTAAATTAGGATTAAATATATATAACTCCTTGAAATATGATTTTATATTAAATAACTTCCATGAACTTTTAAATTTTATAAATAATTTCTTAAATTATTTGAAAATATAAAAGTGCAGGAGGAATAAATGAAATAATTTAGCAACGCTTTTATATAAGGTAGTTTATACAATTTCTCTGAACTTTCAAATTTTATAAATAATTCATTGAACTTTTTTACAATATGAAAGCACTAGAAAAATAAATAGAATAATTTAACAATATTTTTGTATCACTTACTAGCAGTTATAAATTATTGTATCATTCACTTAATAGAAAAATAAAAGATTGATAAGTGAAAATAAAATAACAATTTTCAATTATCAGTAAGTGAATTATGAAAATGATGGTTGCTCTCCCTAATTACCTTTAAATATAACATTTTAATATTTTAGAAAAAGTTCAAAAAAAATTATTTATAAAATTTAAAAGTTCGTGGATTTTTTGATAAAAAATTATACTTCAAGGGATTACGTGTATTATTTCCATTAAATTATTATAATAAGGTGGGTAGTATACGGTGGCAACTTGTAAGTTGTAACGATTTTGCTAAAACGCGCAAGCATACTGTAGATATTCTCTATCTCCATCTATGCATACCTACGTATATGTATGTTTCAACGGACGGACAGTTTGCAACAAACAAATCGGCAAAAGAACAAATAAATAGTGGGTAACGAAAAGCCTAAGTAGATGAACAGCTATTGGTGCATTGAATTATCTTGTTTTTAGTTTCTTTCACTTTTATTTTTAATTAAATTTGAATTATATTTTACATTGTGTTATATACTTTTATCAGATGCTCTATGTAGATGAAAAAGTAGAGAACTTTAATAGTTGAGAGAGCGGCATTCAGTAAATTTAGTTTAAACAAAATCATTATAATTATTTTATTAATAATTTAGTAATTAAAAATAAATCATGTTCTCGCTTTGGTCCAGAGCAAAAGGAATGAAGACTTGTTTAATTCGACAGATAAGAAAACGGCACCACTCACGAGGAAAGTGTCCATTAGCTTCAAGGCAAAGATTCCAGCCTTGTCAATGGTCAACAATCATTGAAGACCGCGAAGCCTTAAATGTTAGCAATTATTGATGTTTTAAAAACTGAATGGACCAATAAATTATTAAAAAAAGTAATTTAAGATTAAATGGCTCAGGTATAATTCAATCAAAATTTTAAATATAGTGTATATTATAAAATAATATATTCTAAAATAATAAATGAAGAATATAATTTTAATATATATCACCATTTATATATATTAATTATTTATTTAATTTTTGAATACACTAAATTTTAAATGAAAAATTGTTTATTGTACTATGAAGAAAGAAAGATCAAAATTCATATTTATTGTTTTTTTCTTTTGCATTTGGATTTTAATTAAATTTGAATTACAAAAAAAAAGAGAATTTAAATTAAAAATAAAATTAAAAAAATGTTACAACAAAATTAATGGTGTCGATTGCTATTTTTTGGTAAAATAGGAAATTACAAAACAAAGAAGCAAAACAAAACAAAAATAAGGAAACAAAGGCAACAAAAACACAAGGCGAGCGAAGAAAGCAGATGCCAAAGGAATTCACTAGCAAGATTAGAGATATTGCTTCAGGAGGTTGTCTCCAAAACTTTCCTTGGATTCAATGGTTGGCTCCCTATTTGGCTAAGAAATCAAAAAGTTGATTACCTTCTCTTAAAGTGTGGGAAAAGGGAATGTTGTTAAAAGATTGAGTTAAGTGTTTAATGTCTTGAACAATTCCCTAGAGGGGATAAGAGTGATTAATTCCTTGATTACATATATAGATAGCTTCCAAGGAGTCAGACTCAACAATTTAGTTTATTGTCTTTAGTTATTTTTAAAGCAAATCTAATGGCTAGGATTTTCACTTGTAAATTTATGGACTAGCCTTGATAATGAGAAAAGCTAAATACCCAATTTCCAATCCAATCCCTAATTAGACCACTAAATCCTGCATGCCTTGGATTTCCCAAAAAGCTACCATTGACATTGATCTTTATAACTCCTGTAGGGGGAAGCTCCGACATCACCAATCAGTTAGTTTTTGGATTATGATGTCCATCTTTCCAATTAAAAGCTTCAACACACTCTTTCTCCAAATAGACAACTTTTCAAGTTGTGATCCAATGAGGTATATTGGTCTTTTTAAAAATCATGTTATTTTTATCCACCCAAATGCACTAATTTGTGATTAAGAAGGTATGGCACTAATTTTCCATCATGCTTTAGTTCGCATGAAAGACATTACCCAAAAACCAGTCCGAAGGATCTTGAGAGAAGAAATTTAGGATAAAGGAAGAGATATTCAAAGCTATCCAAATAGTTACTGCTTTGGGACAATCTTTAAGAAAATAGAGAATAGTCTCAACCTCACCAAGGTAGAATTGATAATAGGGAAAGTTTGAGAGTTTTCTCTTCCATCTCAAGGAATTTGTAGTGATTTATCTCGAACACACAACTAGAAAAAAGTGCAAACTTTTTAGGGCACCTTCATAGTCCAAATTTTACTATACAAGGGGGGAGTAAGGTCCATATTTTTCATAGTAACCCTTACGTATGCTAATTTAGTAGAGTAAATCCCATCCTTTGAGAGTCCCCAAATAATTTTATCTTGTCTTTATGATGAGAAAGGGATTAGGATTGCTTGTATTTTATATTGAATATCCTCCAGAATAAGAGGGTTGATGGCATTAAACTTCTAATTCCTATCAAAGATGGCTTCTTTGATAGTCATATTTCGGTTCTCCTGATTTATCAAGGAAATAATGTCCTCCAGGTTGAAATTACCTACCCATTTATCTGTCCAAAATCTGGTATTCATACTAGTTTCTATGTAAAACCTAAAACCATCTTTCAAGTTTTTCAAACATTTGACAATATCCCACCATATGGGAGATACCTCAGATAAGTTATGGAAGTTTAGAATATGACTCTCCCTACCTATATATTTATGTCTTAACACCTTAACCCAAGGCTTGTTTTCATCCTGAATTAGGTTTTAACTCAACTTTCCTATAAAAGCTAGATTTGATTCCCTAGTTTTTCAAAGTCCAAGCCCTCCATATTTTTTTTTAGTAATGTAATTGTCTCCCAGATAATCAAGTGAAGACCATGTATAGATGGTGGGATCTCCATGTGAAGTTTCAGATAATTTGATCAGTTTTTCACAAGTCCTCATAGGAAGCAGTGCTGATTACATAAAATAGAGTAGTATAGCATTTAAGATTGAATGAGCTAGAGTAGTCCTTCCAGCTAGGTTTAGAAGGATACTTTTCTAAGCCGAAAGCTTTGATTTTAACTTCTGGATGGTGAAGTGAAAATGAGCTTTGCTAGTCCTTCTTCTGAATAAAGGAATACCTAGGTATTTGCCAATGTCCTTAGTCGAACCAATATTGCTAATGAGTTTAATATTCGCCATTGTACTCCTATGGATCTTAGAGGAAAAAAAGTTTCTAATTTCTAAAGGTTAATTCTCATACTTAAAAATACGCAAAATTCCTTTAAGGTAGCCAGAATCATTCTAGCTTGGGCTATAGTACCTTTAAAGAAAAGAAGGATGTCATCAGTAATGGGAAGGTGGGATATAGTATGGCCTCTTCTTGAGATAGTCAACGATGACTATTTATTTTGATTGACTTCTTTCTTAATAAGTTAGGAAAAGACTTCCATCTATAGCACAAGAAGGTATGGAGAAAGTGGGTCTCCCTGCTTAATACCTCTTTTTAGAGAAAATGAATTTATTCATTCACTATTCCATAATATGTTAAAAAATGATCTAGCAATGCAATTCATGATTAAAGATATAATTCTTTCTGGGAAGCTAAACCTTTGGAAAGTCCAATTAAGGAAATCCCAATCCACTATATCATAAACTTTCTCCAAGTCAATTTTGAACATCATAGCACCTTGTTTACTTTTGTTATGCCAGATATAATGATGAAGTTCTTGAGCAAGAACAATATTATCGGTAGTATTTATTTCGAGGATGAAATTACTCTAATAAGGATTTATGATATTAGCTATGAATAAGCGAATTCTAGTGACTAATACTTTAGTGATAAGCTTATAGACAACATTACAAAGGCTGATTGGCTTGAGATCTATGATACATTAGGGAATATCTTTTTTTAGTATGAGAACTAATAAAGTTTCTCCTAAACCAATAGGGATCTATCCTATTGTAAAAGCTTTTGACACCAGTTTCCAAATATCATCTCCAACAATATTCCAATAGGTTTTAAAGAATATGGCTTGAAAACTATTCGGTCCTGGAGCTCTGTAAGATCTAATGGACATTAAAGTAGCATGGACTTTAGTTTTTGATATAGGAACAAGCAATGAAGAAACATCATGATCTGAGATGTTTAGAAAATAGTCTAAAATTAAGTTGGCTTCTCTCTAGTCTTCTACATTGTAGAAGAGATTTTGAAAATGAAGGGTTACTGCATTTTTTATTTAGTTCTAATCTATAGACCAGTTGGAGTTAGGAAGTTTCAAAGATTTAATTTTATTCTATCTTCTTCTAATGAAAGTAGAAGTGTGGAAGTATTTGGTACCCATGGCAAGATTTTGAAGATATAATTTTTGGAACTAAAGGAATTCTTCTTGCTTAAGAGTCTCATTGAATTCTTCATTGAGTTAATGTTCAAACATGGTTGTATTATGAGAATAACGTATAGATAACTCTTGTTACATTTTCTCCGGTCTAGCTAATACCCTTCTTTTTTTATAACAGATATTACCAAACTCTTTCTTATTGAAATCTAAGCATTTTTCTTGTAAATGATATAGCTTTTAGGGCACATTATCAGAATGTTCCTTATAGCATTTGTTTATAATATTTCTAAAATGTTAGTGCGTCATCCATGCTACTTCAAACCTGAATGGTTTATTTTTAGGGGTCCCCATATACCTTCTACTGCACATAAGGATGGGATAATGGTCAGATTTAATTCTTGGCAGATGCAAAATAACAGCGTTAGGGAATAGTTCTCTCTAACTTAAAGTGGCAAAGGCTCTATCAAGTCTTTAAGAAGATATACATCTACCTTGTATCACCAAGTGCCAAATAAATTTAGGACCATTAAATTCTAAATCAAGAAGATCATAGGTTACTATATTCTTAGAGAACTAATTAATTCTACGAGTACAAATTGGGCCACCTTTCTTTTTAGAAGGAGAAGTAATATCATTGAAATCCTTAATGATAATTGAAGGCTCATTTGACTGGAGAAAGAATTCCTTTTATTCATTCCCTAATAGCACTCTAAATGAAGTAACTAGACTAGCATATACAACTTTTAAATTCCACATAATTGAAATCAAGAAGATCATAGGTTACTATATTCTTAGAGGACTAATTAATTCTACGAGTACAAATTAGGCCACCTTTCTTTTTAGAAGGAGAAGTAATATCATTGAAATCCTTAATGATAATTGAAGGCTCATTTGACTGGAGAAAGAATTCCTTTTATTCATTCCCCAATAGCACTCTAAATGAAGTAGCTAGACTAGCATATACAACTTTTAAATTCCACATAATTGCTCGGGCATTTATTTAGATACTAATAAATTGATGATGACTTTTAATAATAAAGAAAGAAAGAAGGGGGTTACTTTGCAAGTTCCATATCCTTCCTAAGAAACCCCGAGGATCCTATATGGCTATAGAGGTAAAGCCTTTTTTATTCCACCGATTTCTTATTCTATTAAAAGGAATGTAAGTTTCAAGAATAATGACGATATTTGGTTTATGAGACTGAAGTAAGCAATCCATATGTCGTTTGGTTTCTAGACTAGCAACGCCTTTTACATTCCAGGAAAGGATAGAAAAATTATTTAAAAGAGACATAAGTATAAAATAAGCAAAAAGGGTGTGAATTACTGAGCAAAGCTTATAAGAAGCTTCATATAGCACTTCATCTTCACTTGTAAAGGATTCAGCTGCATTGACATCTTCTTATTCATCTTCATTATCAAGACTCTGTGCATCATCCATTTTAGTAAACTCTGGTTCAGGAGGTTTGCCTCCATGATCTCTCTAAGATAAGAAGTTTTTAATTTGATCTACTTCAAAGTTATTTTGGGGATCTTGGGATTTGGGGATCATTTGCTTAACTTAGGAATATAATACAGGTAGCTTGGTTTTTCGGATTAAAAAGTGTTTTTGAGATTTTTAGAGAGAGCCCAAGAGCTTTTTTTTTTTAGTTTCATCTGCATTCAAGTGAGTGTCAAAGGAGAGACATTGAGAAATACCATGGGAAACACTTGATTCCTGATGTTCTAATAGGTTAATAACTATTATAACTTCAGGGCTTCAAGCATATTTGTACTTCTTTGTGATAACTTGGGAAAGTGAGAGTGAAATATTTTCTGGATTGAAAGGAGCTTGAATATTTTCCTGTAAACTAAGTTCCATTTCTTATTCAACTAGAGTAGATAAAAGTTCAAAAGCATTTTAATCCTTCTACCTTCTTGAATTCATAATGTTTATTATCCCAGAATAGTGTCCAGATGTGAAGGCTTTGGGTTTAGTTGTGTTAGCCTTTTTCCTTTTAGAAGCCATCATCTATTCCCCAAACAAAGATTCCCGCTGAATAGTTCCTCCGACCTCTGAATCTTTCTTGAAAGTATTGATAGTGTATTAATCTTCAGTATAACCGTATTTGCCATAAAGGAAGTATAATTTGTGAAGAGCTTCATACTCCACTTTATTATCAATACTTGGGGAATAAGGGGTTTTGTGAGGTCAATCTCAACACACATTCGAGCAAATTTTTCCTTTAAAGCCATAAACATATTTTTATCCATTTTAACAGGATTGCTTATAACACTAGCAATAACTTTTAAAGTGTCTGCTCTGTAACATAAGATATTAAGTTCAGGAATTTGAACTTAGGCTAGAGTAGAGGAAATTGAATGGGCAGCTAGAATGAATTCAGGTGTCCATTTTTGCATTATTAGATAGTGATTAAAGATTAGCCAAAGGCCCTCAGATAAAATATAATTCAAATCATCATCCATCGAAAAGCTAATTAAGAAAAAGTCATGGTTTAAGTTAATTACCTTTATAAATCCCTTAATTTGCCACATTTGCTCTAGCTTTTCGATGAAAAACTTAGTAGCCCATTGTTCTTCTGAGTAGGGATAGGAAAAAATATCTAAACCAATCCAATCTGCCAAACCTAAACCAAAAATTAGTGGATAAGTGCAAGTAAGATTGAAGATTCGGGCAGATCTTGATAGAAAAATAAGGTAAGAACAAGATTTTGGTCGAATTTCGGGTTTCCAATATTCTGCCCCAATATTGATCAAACCTGATTGACTAGAATTTTCTTTACATTTGCATAACTACTAACTCATGTTGCCCATTTTCATTATCAATTTTGAATAACAATGTTGATGAGTTGTAGTTTTGTTATCCTCTTCCCTTATGGAACTGGTCTTAGTGAAAAATGCAAGCGTTAAAGTCAACCCTATCGGTCCGGTCACTTCTCGCTATGAAAATGCTCATGCTGAAAGTTCTTCCTCCCACGTGCACTACTAACACTTCTCGTCCTGTAACCTTTTTTTACATTGCTAACTCTGGCAAAAGTGATGTAATTGTTGCTTCGGTTTATCATCTAGTTCAATAGATGCTTCCTTACATCTTCTAATAACCATAACGTAGACCAGTCACAATTCTCGTCAGGATGAATTAGTGAGGGACTTATCGAGTAAGAAAGCAAAAACAAGATATAAATAAGAATTTTGTTAAGCTAGATTAGGTTACTCGGCTATGATTCATTATTTGGCTTTACTTCAATAAATTCATCTTTCTGTTTTGGTTGCCATCGCTGGATTTCAAAATTGTTGAGGCGACATCGGCAAAAACATCATCAAGCTATGGAATGAGGTTGGCCCAGCAAACCAGACAAATAATATAAGAGACTAACTAAACATTAATACAATGAGGATAGAAAACATGGTTACATTTGGGGATTAAATGTAGCATTTCAGTATCTTCTAACTTGTTTAAGCACACAACACATTCTAGGATACTGGTTCCAATATTGAGCACCTTAACTACAGAGTACACAAACATGGGAAAAATGTTAATGATTTATTGGTTCTAGTATCAGACAATGCTCAAGCGAATGAAAATCGTCCTAACCCAATTGGAACCGCCTCAAATCAATTTGATCGGTTTATAACAGATTAAGAACTCTAGGCAGTCAGTTGCGGATGGGCTTCGAATGCAATAGGTTAATAGTGCTTGGTTGAAATTGAATTTGTTAACCGGCCTAAATTGACCGATTCCTTCTACTTATGAGAACTTTGATTACAAGTGAATTTCTCTAGGGTATGCATAATTCATCAATTAACTTTACATCAAAGTGAATTTTGGTAGACATTTATTCCCATTATGATATTCAATTCATGCCTTCTAGCCTGCTAATAAATCTTTAGGATCCCAATCTGGACTTCCTATAAGTTTCTCCTTGAAGGAAACATGTCCACGAACCGGTGGACAATCCTCCTTACCTTCCAAATTGCCAAGATCCAGCATATCACTCGCCATATTTTCCCTATTGTTATTCCTGTAAATCAAAGCAAAAAAGTTCGGTTTAGACATCGTCTTGGTTATCTTGATTCAATGTGGTGTCAATTTGCTATGATTGATTGCTTTTATAACTGATTTTTAAATTGTTGTGGTTGTATGATTTTTTTAAGCTATTTTCAAGTTTACGGTCTTAAGAATAAAGCCAAATTGGATAATTAATTGCAATAATTAAGGAGTCTTATTGAACTAAGTAAAATTGAAAAAAAATGAATTCTCTCTTAGTTAAATGGCAAATTCATTTAGTTGAATTCTATGATCGGTGAAGTTCTTAAATTTTTCAAATTTTTTAATTTTCCTTTAAGAAGTGTTGAAGTTCTTAAATTTTTCAAATTTTATGTTAAATTAATTCTAGCTTAAGAAATACTTAATGCTAGCAAGGATTGCAAACTAACCACTCACTAAAATAATAAAACAAAATTCAATTAAAGTAATAATAAAATAAATTAAAAATGCATACCCCCATAAAGTAAATAATTGAAAAGTACATACTTCCATTTATCATAACCCCTCATATAGTTGAACAACAATTCCAAGTGTGATACTAATAATTCCCAAAGGGATAGAGTTCCATGAGATGAAAAAGGATTTGGAAGTACAAAGGTTTAAATGTGATATCAAAAATTCCTTTACATTCTAATTAGTTGCAAAGAAAATGAAAAAGAAAAAAGTTAGGCAGGAGAAATTAAGGTAATTTTTTTTTGCTGTTTGAATGAAGAAAAAAATAAGAAGGATAGAAAAGTAAGTAAAAATTTATTGTAGAACTCATTGGAATTTTTTTTCTCCTCTTAGCTAAGAAGAAATTAATAGAGAAGCAGCTACCATCCAACCATTTTTTTGTGTATGCCCTTATCTGGTTTTATGGTTTCCTATTTTGTTGTTTTTTTGCAAATGTATTGGTCTAATTTTTGCTTTTTTATGTTCTTGTTTCATAATTTTTTTTCTACAAATATGTTAGTTTGGTTTATGATTTATTGTTTTCTAGTTTCTGATTTTCTATTTTTTTATTTTTAGCGCAAATATGTTTGTCTAGTTTTTTTTATTTTTGATTTTCTTGTTTTATTGGTTTTCTATTTTTTTTGGGCAAATGTGTTAGTTTATTTCTATTTTTTTTGTCTTCCTGTTCTATATTTTTTTATTTTTTTGCTATTGTTTGGATTGTTGACGAATTTTTTTACTTAAACCGACGAGAAGGTGTGGATTTTCAGTCGAGTTGCACAAATTCAACCCAATTGGTATCTGCAACCTGATTTGAAGACAACAAACCCTTTTTATTCTTTTAAATTCAATTTACTGGAACTTTTTTTTTTTAATTTCAAATTACAAACTCCTTTTTTTCTTTAAATTCAAAATTACAAAATCTTTTTTTTCTCCCATTCCTCTTATAAGGAAAAAATATCTTCTTTTAATTTTTTTCCTTTATTTTTAAAGTTTTTTTTCCTTCCATTATTTCTGCGATCAAACAAACCTTACCCGCTTCTTTAACAGAAACTGACGGTAAAATATTTAATTAGGGGCGAAATTACCGATACCCTATATCTTAAAAAAGAAATGCCTATTTTCCTATAATTAAAAAAGTATTCCCCTAAACCCTTAATTCAATTACTGTTCACTGTGATTTTTTGTGAAAGCACAGTGCGCACAGTGCACAATGCACTGTGTGCCCGTAGCTTTCACGGAAAATTATAATAATAATTTAATAAAAAATTTAGTAAAAATATTTTTTTTAATTCACAAAATATATTGTAATAAAAATAATTAAATCAAAAAAATATTTTTAATTAATTTTATTTTAATTTAATAAAAATAACTTTACTTTATTTTTAAATAATTTTTTTTTAAAAAATGTATATAAATAATATTTTTTATACTTGTAAATAAATTTGTTTAATAAAAATGTATTAATAATATATAAAATCTAATAAAAATAAATCTAAGGGTAGTGTAGTAAATATAATATTAAAAATTACTTTATAAATTTTACATAATATATATTTTAGGCAAAATATGATAAAATAAATTATAAGAAAAGTTTTATTAAATTTGATAAATTTTATAATGATACAAATATAAACAAAATAAAGAAGATTATTTTTAATTATGCGACGAAATAAAAATTAATTATCATACTATATGAAAGAATAGATTTTTATTTCTAATTCTACCATGAACTTTTCATTTTATTCAAAAGATGCTAACTTTTTATTTATTTTATTTTATGTAATTTAATTTGTTTTGGTCTCAAATTTTTTTTTATTTTTTAGTATGTATTAACCTTTTATTTAATTTATTTTATCTCTTTTAATTAAATCTTTACATAATTTTAATCTGTGGCCCTTATTTAATTTTTTTTAATTTTAACCCAATTTATATCCATTCTAATTATTTTAAACACAAGATATTTCTTTGATACTAATTATTGAAGGTTCTTAAAAATAAACAATGATTTTATTAACTCCCATAATATTATACAATATATGTACAATATAATTAAATTAGTAAATATTATAAGATAGTTGGAATAATTAAAATTTTAAAAAGTATAGATTATTATATATTCTCTTGTTATTTTTTTATTTAAATTAAGGTTTTTAATTCTATTTAATCTGTGTCAAATTTGTAATTATATTATTTAGATCCCTTAATTAAATTATTAACGATACTAATTTAGTCTGTGGCCCTTTTTTATTTTATTTTTAAATCTTACTTATCAAAATGTAAAGGGTCTTAAATTAAAATGTAATGGATCTTAATTTGTAAAGACTTACATATATGAGGATAATATGTTGTTAAGAAAGTTTTAAGTAAAAATCACAATATTATAACATGTTACTTAATTTTCATTTTATGACATATAATTTTTAGGGTTCATAAAAAGCTCATAAATTGTGATAAAAAAGTTAATTAAAAATTTAAAAATAAATTTTCAAATGATATGGAAAAAAGATAACCATAAAATTTTATAGTGTTATAAGTCATGTTTAAAAATGTGTAAGAAAATTTAATTAACAATATCAAGAATGGACTTAATTATTCAGTATGGTTTAAGTTAATGGATAAGTGTGGAGACATTATTCGGTTTGTGTAGTTTATTTACAAATTTGAACATTATGATAAATGAAAAATGAGACAGAATTAATTCTGTATAGAAGAATGAATGAATTAAATTATCAAATTAGTTATAAAGGTTTTGTACAGTAATGAAATAATCAACTATCAAAGTAATGACTCCCAGTCCCACATCGAGGGTGTCACCTCGCTCATCGCAGTCATTGAACAAGGGATTACTATTGTTCATCTCCATCGTTACCCTCATCGGAGTCTGTTTGAGTGGGGTTGGCATGACCCGTGGTAAATGGAGAGTTTAAGTCCGAGCTGGATGAGTAAAATGGTGGAATAGAATTTTGTGGGATAAAAAATCCTTGTTGCTGATGCGATGTGGATCCACTAGCGTACTCAGATGTAAATGCAAGCGGCTCAGATAAAAATGCTATCAGAGAACCCGGGACTCGCTAGTGTGGGGGTGATGGCGATGGCGTGAAGAACGATGATGGGCCAGCATCTCCACCTGCCATAAAATGTGATGAGGGCATGTATGTAGATGGACCTGCACCTCCTGCATCAAGCTGCATCGAACGAAGGGCGTAGCCCGAGGGGACATCCGCCGGTGGCATCGATCGATGACCATAATATGCAATATCATCATCATCATCAGGTCCAGGCAAAATGGGATCCCTAAAAAACATAAAGTCATGGGCCCTCCTACCACGCCTAGGCTCAGGGATGGGTGGTCTGGATAATTCGTCTGTAGGAAGAGCTGGCTGAGAAGCTGTCATGTCTCGATGCTCACCCAATGCACGCAAGATGCGATCACAACCCCGGTCCACTGTCTCCCTAAATTGGTTGTACCCGAGAGTTGGAGGATCCTTGACGCTCAGCGTGCGTAGTCTCTCAGCAACATCGGCCTACATGATAAGTTAAAATAAGTATAGTGTGTCAATTTATAATATAATATTTTGAGGAAGTTATAAATCATATTATGAAGGAAGAATGATTACCACAAATCCTGGACCACCACTAGCTGGATGAATCCATCGTCTCGTGTGTGTTATTCATCTCGTGTGTGTCCAATACCATGACATGTAGCCCGAGCCACGATGAAGAGCATCAGTCTCCATCTCAGTCAATGAAAGCGTGGCTCGCCATGCATCCCAAGCACTAATGTAGACCATGTGTTCTTACCGTCAATCCTTCAATGTTTTTCCTCGAAGCTGTAAGATCTGACAGGAACCAAGATTGAATGGCTCTTGTGAGATTGGTTGCTGCCTACCAAACTGGCGAAGAACATGATCTGCATGGTGCCATTCCACAATGTGGAAGCATATGATTGGGACTGAAGCCAACCATATGTCAGGTGAGAAAAGGCAATACTCAGGCACAAGCTGCTGGACACTATCCATATCATAAGGCTGTCAAATAATCTGCACTAAGTAAATGAAAGATAAATAAGCATGTAACTACATATGAGACAGTCAATTTAAATACAACAAAGCAAGTCATAATTAATCACTTTAGCCTTCATCTGATCAAGCAATATTCTGAATTGCCGTAGGGCATTTGTTGGAGGCCGCTGAAGCAATCCGGTATTCTTCCACCTGTGAGAGTTGCAAAATGTATATTATTTTCTATGCATAATTTAATACTAATAGGGGAAATACATTAAATGAAAATATAAAAATGGCCCACACCTGAAGCTCAATGGTGGTAGCGCAGGGTAAATGTCTAGATGGGGATCTGGATACGAAGGTGCCATCGGTGCTAGAGTAGAAAATCGATCCCATGCCCATAGATGCAGAAGATGCAAACATCCACCGATGTTTACCTCGTTAGGGTCTGTGGCCGTGCACAATTCTCTGTACAGGCATGCAAGAACCGCTAACCCTCAACTGAACCGTCCAGTATCAGCGAAGTTTGTTAGTAAGGGTAGATACATCTACAACACTTTATGGCCTGAAGTGTCAGGCATGAGATATCCGTCGATGAGTCTCAAAATATAAGCACGCGTAAATTGCTATATTTATTCGTCATCTGCATCAGCTGGCAAGTGTCCAAAATTCGCTGCTAGCCAGGGGATGCTCAGGCGCTACCCTTGTAAACACTCATCGGGCGGTATAACCCCAAGAAGATCCTCGCACATCACCCGCCAGTCATATCCGGTGTACATATCCGGTGTACCTGGAGACAGGAACGCCCTCGCATGGTAAGCCCAGCTGGATGGCGACATCTTATAGTGTAATTATACACTCCCCGCAGGTAGTGCGGAAAGTGTGTGTCTCTGGCCGCCATCGCTCAACCAGTGCAGAAACGAGCGCTGTATTCAACTCAACATGGCCAAGACGACTGACACCGTAGAATCCAGCCTGCTGAAGATATGAGACAATGGCAACTGGTGGATCAAAGAGACGACTCACATGTGCGACACGTCGTAACCTAAGGAGTCGATCCGCTTGAGAATAAAAATACTAAATCATAATGTGGTAAGGGTTTAAAAGTCACAAATTGCATAACCATAGATTACTAAACTTACATGGCCTAGCCAAATGGCCTGTGAGATATGTCTAGACTGTAAGTACAAAAGGGACTCGTCATCGGGCCCAGGTGTGACAACACGGTGCTGACCAGCCATTACAGTCGAGGGGTATGATATCTGTCACATTGGAATAACTCAGTTAATTGCACAAAAGTATGCATTTAAACATAGCTACTATCCAAAGTAAGTGACCTAATAAGGCATCAAGATATACTCATGCTGACGTATTATACTTGCCAGTGTGTTCATTAATTTGTTGCTATTTATTACCTCAATACCAACAACCAATAGGGTGTGCACTCAAAAGTTTCTTTGATGGGTTGGACAGGTTGCACGGTTATGCCCTGTCTGCCTGCATAGCCCACACCTCTGAGGATCGGATGGACCCTCCGCCAGTCCATTTCATTCCTTATACGCCTAGATCGTGGTCGACCGCTGGCACGCACCGTCGAGGGATCTGGAATGAGTTCTGGTCCGTTAAAGGTTGGCCAATGCTCTGCACCGCCTATTGGCCGGAACTCACTGCTATATGCACTTAGCATTGTCTCAAATCGGAAAACACGATCGACAAACTGTAGGGGATCCAATGAAACTTTCGAACATGCAGCAAATACATGTTGGCAGGGCCAGTGCTCGACTTGAAACTCGCCACAATCACATGTACGATCGCAAAGGCTAACCTTGCAGGACCGATCAAACTGCTTCCACGTCAAGTCATATGGCTCCTCAACCTCAAATAAGAACCCCTGGCGGTCAAAACGGCGCATGTGGCAGGTTGATGCTTTCTGAATCCAATCTTGAATCTTTTTTCGGACGTCCTCAGAAAATACATCTCCTGCTTGTAACTGTACTGCAATTGTCTCTGATCTTTCAACAAAATATGTATTTAATCGATACATTGTTACTTTGACTAACCCTATGATAGGCAAAAATCTAACCCCCTTGAGGACGCTGTTGACACACTTTGCCAAGTTAGTTGTCATATGGCCGCATCATCTACCTCCCTCGTCATACGCACGGCTCCACTGATACTTTGGGATATTCGTAATCCAATCGGCAGCTCTTGGGTGCAACGATTGTAGTTCCGCTAACTTTGAATCCACTACATGTCGCTCGTATTGGTAACCTGTACAACCCAACATTGTGACATAATTAACAAAGATAATAAGGTGTCATGACAATTAGAGAAGTTTTCCGGGAGTATTACATATCAATGCTAATGAACAACTTCTTCAGCCACTCGGTCTTGAAGGTTGAGTTCATATTGCTGGCGATGTGTCGTAAGCAGAACACATGATAATCACGGGGTGTTGCCACCTTACGCGTGGGTTTGCAATGGCAGCAACTATCCCAGGATGTCTATCTGATATCAAGCAAACACCCTGCTTATCCTTGACGACATGTCATCGGACGTTTGATAGGAACCAAGCCTATGTCTCGTATGTTTCGCTTTCTACTACAGCAAATGCAAGGGGAATAATTTTTCTATCCCTATCTTGTGAAGTTGCGATCAGTAACACCCCCTTATACTTTTCATATAAAAATGTGCCATCAACTTGGACCATCGGTTTTAAATGATCGAAGGCATCAATGCATGGCTTGAATGTCCAAAACACCCGATGGAACAGTGCTACTAGCGCACTCTCACCCCTGCTTAACGGGCATTCCCTGCTCACAATCTCGAAGTACGACCTAGGATTATAATGTCGTACAGCCGCCAACCACCTCAGTAGTAAAGCATATGATTTTTTTCAATTCCCAAAAGCGAGTGCAAGAGCTCGGTGTTTACCCTTTCACGCCTTCTTATATGAAACTGAATATCCAAATATACCGTGGATACGCTCAATAACCCCTCGAATGGACACGCTGGGGTTCTCAGTCACCAACCCCATAATGTAAGATGAAATGACATCTGTGTCCAATTTCGGATGATCACTCGAAAGAGAAGCAGATACACATGAATAAGGTCCATTGTATCTTGTTATTTTTCAGTGGTTCTCTCTTGGCTTATGGCAGGCTCTAACCCTCTAATTGCATTGTCCACCGTAGTGAAGACACCGATACTCTTCATACTTGGCCGAAGAGTAATGTGAGTAAAATGTATGGTGGGTTTGAATTGAGTATATTTTCATTGCGTGACGGAATGATTTTTGGTCCTTATACAGCCAACCCACATCTGGCTCTTAGTCATTAAGCACATTCATGGCACCTCCCATACCGAGGGCACCGATACTCTTCATATTTGGCCGAAGAGTAATGTGAGTAAAATGTATGATGAGTTCAAATTGAGTATATTTTCATTGCGTGACGGAATGATTTTTGGTCCTTATACAGCTAACCCACATCTGGCTCTTAGTCATTAAGTACATTCATGGCACCTCCATACCGAGAAAATCATTGCTGTTGATCGCATCTACATTTATTCTTCCAAAAAAGGCAGCCGTCGATTCCACATACTGATTCACGGGTGTTGCAGGGATCGCTGGGGTAACATCTTCACCACCATCAGCTTCATCATCATCGCAACTATCATTGTCCCAATTAAATCCTTCGAGAATGTCGTCATGTGCATCATTCTCTTCAAAATCATCCATTATGTCGTCTGATTCCTCCGGGATAGAGGGGGATTGAAAGAGATCATAGCCGGGCTGGGAAAAACATAGCTCTGCAGCGTAATCAACAACGGGAGATTGAAACTGTTGTCCAAATACTCTTTGTCCATCCATTAGTTCCAGACTACCATGGTACGGGTTATAATTTGATGGCCCTTCACCAATGTTAGGAAATAGGTTGGTGGGCGGTTGTGTGGATGACCCACTCTCATCAACTGGTTGACTAGCAACGTTCAGATCAAATCCCTTGCTTGCGATGTGTGCATACAATTCTGAGCAAGACAATTGAGTGGGGAATCTGGCATTCGCCTCCCACATTTGTTGAATGTCATCATCATCCTCTAATAAACAAGTTTTGTATCGCGTCGAGTTCAGTGAAAGCGGATGTCTATACTCCAACTCAGTCACAGCTTGATTTTCTGCAGGTCTTAACTTTCGGCCAATTGCAATTTTCAATGCATCCAAGGTGATATCCAATTTAATTCTCATAACTTTGACTCGTCGACACCTAAATGTATCGCCCTCATCTGTTTCATATATTTCTCCATTCGCATAGATACATACATTTTCTTCCCCGGTACTCATGGTGATTCCTACCATATCCGGGGTGTTAAAGTGACTTCAGGGATTAAAAGATACTTTTAAAAAATAAATAACACTCAGATTTAGTTTCATGTTATCTAATATTATAACTAAAAGTCTTACCTGAAGGGACAAATTTTATCTGCATTAAAAAATTAGACTGGATAGACTTCATAAGTAAAACATATACTTAATTATCATAATAATACAAAGAAATTAGAATAATATACACAAATTATGATATGTACAATACCAAATATGATGTACAGAAATAAAATATCTAATCAAGTAGAATATTTACTTTCTAAAACACCAAGACGCTGAAGTATGGACCTGGATGAATTCAAAATTTAAAAATTTTTCTATTGCATTCTACCTCCAATTCAAATTTTCAAAATTTTTTTTCTCTATTTTTTTCTCCTCCAGACAACGAGTTATGGTTACATTTCAATTTAATTAAATTAATAAAAAAGTCTTTCATGTATTCCAATTTTAAAAATATATAATATTTTTCCTTCAATCGATAATAAAGTCAACAAAAATTTAGTTCCCATAATATACAAGAAGAGAATAAATTTAAAAGAATGATAATAATATTATTCTTTTCAATAAAAACTTCTTACACATATTAAATATCATTATCTCAATAGATTAAAGGTATTAAATAAATTAACTCCAACAAATAAATTAGCTTTACTAAATATATTAAATAATTTAATCCAACAAATTAATTAACTAAATTAAATTAAATAAATAAATTAAATCAATTAAATCAAACAAATAAATTAACTAAATTAAATCAAATAAATAAATAAACTAAATTAAATCAAATAAATTAATTAACTAAATTAAATCAAACAAGTAAATAAAAATATTAACGTAAACAAATTAATTAACTAAATTAAATTAAATAAATAAATTAAATAAATTAAATCAAATAAATTAAATCAAATAAACAAATCAACAAAATTAAATCAAACAAATAAATCAACTAAATTAAATCAATTAAATAAATTAACTAAATTAAATCAAATAAGTAAATAAAAACATTAACGCAAATAAATAAATTAACAAAATTAAATCCAATAAATAAATTAACTAAATCAAATAAATTAATTAACTAAATTAAATCAAATAAATAAATTAACTACATCAAATCAGATAAATTAATCAACAAGTTTAAATCAAAAAAATTAATTAACTAAATTAAATCACACAAGTAAATTAAAAATATTAACTCAAATAAATAAATTAAATTAAAAAATAAATTAAATACGTTAAATAAAATAAATAAATTAATAAAATTAAATCAAATAAATTAACTAACTAAATTAAATTAACCAAATAAATTAACTAAATCAAATCAAATAAATAAAACTAACTATCAAACAAATTAATTAACTAAATTAAATCAAACAAATAAATCAACTAAATTAAATCAAACAAATAAATCAAATAAATTAATTAACTAAATTAAATTAAACACGTAAATTAAAAACATTAATTGAAATAAATTTTTTAAATAAATTAAATACATTAAATCAAATAAATAGATTAACTAAGTCAAATCAAATAAATAGATGAATTAAATTAAATTAAATTAATTAATTAACTAAATTAAATCAAACAAGTAAATTAAAAATATTAGCTCAAATAAATAAATTAAATAAATTATATCAAATAAATAAATTAAATATATTAAATAAAATAAATAAATTAACTAAATTAAATAAATAAATTAACTAAAATTAAATTAAATAAATAAATTAATTACATTAAATCAGATAAATTAATCAACTAGATTAAATCAAACAAGTAAATTAAAAATATTAACTCAAATAAATAAATTAAATACATTAAATCAAATAAATAAATTAACTAAATTAAATCAAGTAAATTAGCTAACTAAATCAAATCAATTAAATAAAACTAACTAAATTAAATCAAATAAATAAATTAACTAAGTTAAATCAAATAAATTAATTAATTAAATTAAATCAAATAAGTAAATTAAGAATATTAACTCAAATATATTAATTAAATAAATAAACTAAATATATTAAATCAAATAAATTAAATCAAATAAATAAATTAACTAAATTAAATCAAATAAATAAAACTAACTAAATTAAATCAAATAATTTAATTAATTAAATTAAATCAAATAAATAAATTAAAAATATTAAATTAAATAAATTCATAAATACATAAATTTAATTAAATAAATTAATTAAAAATATAAAATAAAAAAAATTTAAATTTACTTAAACAGAATTAAAATAATATATTAAATTAAAATTTTACCTTCAATGCAATCTTCCTTTTCTCTGCTTCTTGAGTTTGCGCAGTACTTCAACTCCTCTGTTTCTTGAGTCCGTACAGCACTTCAACAATTCAAAGGCGAGCTGCTATATAGGCGAGGCGAGTTTTACGAGCGAACAGGAGGTGCTGATCACGGCCTGCATGAGGACGTGATCAGCTCTGATCAAGTCCTTCTGCAGGACGTGACCAAGAAATGTCATGTCAGTCCAATAACGCCATTTTGCAGTCCGTAATTCAGAGGCATCTTAAGTGTTTTGGTCATTAATTTTTACTGCGCAGGGAAATGGGAATTTTTTTCCCCAAAACAGTGCCCGCCTTTAATCGGGTATACTTATATCCTTAGAACCGTGAGTACATATTACTTTAATTTCATCAAATTACACAAAATGAAATTCCCGACCCACCCCGTGAAAAGGGTAATTACTGGCTCTTCACAGCTGCGCTACCCCTATTGGGGGTAGGCAACCGCTGACTGACCTTCTGCCTAATGGGACCTGAAAGGTCCTAGGTCCTCTCGCGGAGGGGTTGCTGGGCCGCAGGCTGGACTCGTGCTAAATCAGGTCATAAGTTCCTTCAAAAACTAGAGCACAGAACATTTGTGGACGCGGTAGCTGCTCTGGGGGCATAGCAATACTAGGCCTTCTACGCACGTAATTGGCATAGAGAAACGAGGTGAGGGTGAGAGAATGAACACAAACCCCCAACTCCAACGGTTCCAATCATGACATGTCTACCAACCCCGTGAAATCATAATAACAGTAACAAACAAGCAAAGAGCAAACATACAAGTATAAAAGCCTGCACCCTGCCATGTGCGTCCAAACCAGTTGATGATCACCGGATATTGACGAATCTTACAACTCTTTCACTCCGGCACAAAATGCCCACCACGCGAAGAGATTTCACAGTATTTTGTTATCATACATATACCGTTACTCTTCGTATCTCTTCCCATAACAACCCTATATTAATTAAATTGATAAGTTAATAATATTAGTTATTTAAATAAAGAAATAATTGTTTACATATAAAATAATATATAAAGAAAAATATATTTTATAATTTTTTTAAGTGGATATATACATGTGTAAATCACTTTTATTAATTTTATTTTTAATGTAAAAAAATTTAAATTTATTAAATAATTATATAACGAAAATTTTAACATATTATAATAATTATTTTCAAAAATATTATTTTATTATGTAAATTTAAGTAATAAAAATATAAATAACTATTTATTACTTATAAAAAATTATTTATTTTAATATATATTATATTAGTACATGTAGATTAAGAGTACACAATGATACAGTGACTATAAGCAATTATATTCTAATAACGGCCTCGATTAGTTAAAAATTAATAAAAAAATTGTTTACAAAACACTTTCATTATTTATACCTACTGTACATATATTATAATTTCAACCGTAATCTAACTCTGTTTATTTAAAATAGGCTTATCCGCAATTTTTAATTCTTGAATATGCAATTGCATTTGATATTTTTTCCAAATATATAATTATTTTATTTTAATTCTTTTAATATAAAAATTAAGTCACATCTGATTTGCATTGGCAATTTTATTCTTTTAGTCCTATAGAAAGACTGAAAATTTTAATTAACATGCAAATTAATAGGAGGAGAGTTAGTCAATCTAATGGCATTAAACTTAAAAGTCAAGTTAGGTTTTCTTTTTTGGCGCCCGGCGTTTTTTACCCTATGAGTCATTTCATTTGCATGTCTTTTTACATAATAAAGATAATTTTACTAACTTTTCTTTCAGTTACTACCAACTTGAAATCACGTTAAAGACTTGTGTACCATTTAACATTCTCAATCTTAAAATTTGAAAAATTTATCAATTTAGACTTATTTAATAAAGCAAGACTAGAGTAGATGAGTTTTCTTTTATACCCTGACTCATTGTTGAGACAATATATTAACTTAATCTATGTCTCATTATCCAGAACAAAATTTACCCTATCTCCGTACTTATTGTTACACGACAATAGATCTGAATAGAATATTTTTTAAAATGATAAAAATTTAAAAAATAAAAATACATAAATTTTGAAATTAAAAGTTATAAATTCATACATAATTATTAAGTAATCTTAAGGATAAATAGATCTTAAATTTAAATATTGTCAATCATAGATCATGAACATCACGTTACAATATAATAATAATAATAATAAGTTCAAAACCATACATAATTGATATGACCAATCTGAAGAAAAAAATTAATTAATACATAATAAAATATTATTCCTTTCTACTTTCGTTATTCCTAATGAAAACTTAATCTTTTTTAATTTTTTAAATAATTAAATTAATGAAATAACAAAAAAAAATTATATATATTTTAGTCTACAAGATAAAAATATTATAATTAACTCCATAAAATCATGTCTTATGATTCTACAACATTTTGTTCTGACTAAAAAATTGTCCAATACCATATCTTATGATAGAAAAAATGGTACCATTATCAAATCTCATTGGAGCGACTCCCCCTGAAATATTGTTGTAAAATTAGGATATTTGACCATTTCTAATTAAATTTAATTTATGTTTTAAAAAATAAAAAAGTATTGCACTTAAGGTGGGCCAAAACTACAAACAATCATTCTAGTTCAATATCATAACAAACACAAGCAAAATTGACCAACACTCTTAACAATAACCAGGGAACTAATAATTTAGACAGAAACTGCAATGATCGACTGCTCTTGCATGTGTGGGGCCGGCTTTAACTCTCTAAATTTTTCTAAATTAAAATTTTTGTTCGAGTTTATTAAAAAAATTATATATATAACATTCTTACAAATAAAAATATTTTCATAAGTCTCCATGACTTCGTGAAGTACAAGTAATTTAAATTACAATCAAGTTAAAGATTTTGCAATTAATGATGTGTCGCACGGGTTTCTGTCGATACGTGGCATTGTACGTATCACTTCCTTTATTAATTTACTACTTTCTTCAAGAAAATTACATATTTTATTCAAATATGTTGCTAATATTAAACTTACTATGAAATTATTGTTAAATTTTAATAAAGTTTTTTAACTCAAATAACATTTAATATGTATTTGATATTTTATAAATATTTTTTTATCCTTTTTATGTTCAGTTTGGCATTTGATATGAATTTGGTTTTCTTTGAAATTTTTTTAAAATTCAATCTCTTATCTTTAAATACATTCAAAATTCAGTCGTTTATCTTCTTGTTTGCTAAGTTCAAACACAAAGCTGAACTTCAAAATTTGCATGCTCTATAACAATGATAAGAATCATGGGGGTGGTGACTCAGCTAACATTGAGAGCCTTAGAACCCTAAGGATATCCGTGAGGGACACAAGGCCTACAAGCAAACCTTGTTGATCCACAACCCAAATTCGGTGCACGTGCTTTGTGACTGCCTTCTCTGCTACTTCTCCTAAGGACGATTCGGCAGTGCATGTCACAAGCTCCCTCCTTGGCAAGACATCTGCGGACGACGCCGTGTAGAGTGGACTTCTTGTTATTTCCTCTGTGAATGCAAATGCACTTATGGGCAGCCATGATTTCAGCGTGGTCAAGTAGCATCCCCTCAAGTCTGTTGCCGACAATGTCCCTATAAGCTTCCTGCCTCTACCCTGCAATCAAAGACATATATACCATGTTGCATTAATCTTATGCAGATAAAATAATATGTTTTTCTTGATGATAGGAATTGTTAAATTACTGGGCACAGACATCCAAAAAGATCCTAGGATGAATTAAATGATTGATAGATACGTTAATAAGAGTTTAAGGAGTGATTGCCCACGTTAACAAGCTGTTTGTGATCTTCTTCAATGGCATCAAAGGCTTTAACAATAGGAACGGCGTTCAACATGGCATCCCTCAAGCGTTTGATGGCATCAGCAAGTGTAGTTCGATCAGTAATGGCATAAACATCCTGGGTGATGGCACCCAGTTCTTGGAGAGAGCGCTGGAAGATGGTCTTCAATTGGGCGGCATGCTCTTTCAAGAACCTGAGAACATCCATTTGAGTGAGCATACGGTAGGTGGAAGCAGATTCAACAAGTTCCACCCCGCCCGATAAGCTCTCCATTTGTCCATCGAGTGGCACCATTGCCCGATGAACACCTTTACTGAACACTTCCATACAGTCCAGGATGCTGCAATATTACGCAGGATTAAACAAGACAACAAAATCAACTTGTCTATGGTGCAAAACTGCAAACAAATGTGTGAGCATTAACTTACTTAGTATAACAAGAGATTATGCCTGGTAGTGACTATGGTGCACCAAAGCACCAGTACTTTAAATTGTTAGATTTTCATTTTTCTGTATAAAATGAATGAAATATAATGGTGAAATTTTAGTAATAATCTCTTTCTACAGTGATGTGAAGGAATAATTTAGGCAATTTTTTTTTTCAAATTTACTACAAAAAAGTAATATTATATATATTAAAAGTAAAATCTAAAAGACTTCAAATGTAAATCAAATGTTATTATTAAATACACAGAATTATAAAATAAATTTATAAAATTTAATTTAATATATATAAAAAATTAAAAATTAAATTTCTAATTCCATTTAGTGAAAAATAGGATAATTAATGCTACAACAATTGGATTTCACATGTGAATTAACAACCTATTAATTAAATACATGATAATAATCGGATATAAGATAATAGAATAATTTTATAAAATTCAATTTTGAATCCGTATATATAATATTTTTTATAATACTAATAGCAGAAATCTAATCTAAAAATTGAATACAATAATCTTACCCCAAATTTAACAACAAAAGTTTGAAAAGAAAATAGGCGTGTTACGGACTCACCTAGTATTAGGATTAAGAGTCCATAGGCTAAGGCCTTCGAGGCAGTGTCCAATGATAGAGGAGACGGGCACCGATATCTTTTGATCAAGATCATCAACACCACCGTCACCGCCCTCCATTTGCTCATCGCCTGCAATCTGTGCCACGATATCAAGCATGGTCACCATGCCGATATAATGCTTCCTTACACCCCCGGTCTGCTTATCAGCCTCCACTATCATAGACCCGCCTGCTCCAATCCACTGTCCCGGCGGTGCAGCCACCGGCATCGCCACTACCTTGTTGGCCACCAGTGCATTCATGGTGTGGGCCAGCGACGCCGTGTACGGCACCTCCACCAGCCTCCTCTTGTCAACCATTAGATCTCTCACCTTCCTCTCCTTTAGCCTCATACTTTCACTCCGTTGCATGGTAGGCTTAAATTCCTTGGTTTGTTGCATTTTTTGTAGCTTCTCGATGGAGATTTGGTTAGTGTTGGGAAAAACATATAGAGTGTAAGATAAGATGTGCTTAGTAGCGCATATCTCCTTGACTCATTTCTAATTTTCTCTATTACTACGTGGCGTTTCTTAAGATCTGCAATATTGCCTGGCACGCTCCGCCCCTGCCAAGTAGCTAGTAGCGGTTACTACATGATTCTTCTCGAGTCTTCCCCTTCCCCCCCCCCCCCCCTTTTACTTTTTTAATCTGAACATTCAGAATCATTCTTATTTGAAAAAATCTCTCCGTTAAGGCAGTTACTAGAAGAGCATCTAATCGAAAAAAAGAAGAAAAATGACAAATTTAAACCCAATTTATGCATACTTGTAGTTGATACCTTTGTCCAGAATAACTTTGCATTTAGTGGCATGGTGGATACATTTATTTATCTCACAATTTAACTTTTTTTTTATTTTCTTTAAAAACAAAAGGATGACAAAATATTTAACACGGATGTAATATCTCCTAGCGATCGGTTCATCGAAAATCCACAAATATGATGGTGCTAACGATGATTCTGCTCTTATTTTGTGTAAGTACGTCCCTGGTGACTTGAAGAAGAAAACGGAAAAACTTACAGATTGATCTGAATTATAGAGACGTCGTTTTTGATGTAATTTTAGCTATATTTTCCGTAACTTTTGGTGCAACTGGCTATTCTTTGCCCACCTAAATTTGGAGTGCCAAAAATGGTATAACTAAAGATAGCAATGGATATCTTGGACCACCTCAGCTTTAGTTTTAACTACAATCTTAGATGTTGAAGATAAATTACACTCGCATTTTTCAAGTTTTTTATTTAAAGCATTTCTCTAAGTTTTAAATTAGTTATACTCATATTTTTATATTTTAAAATATACATTCTATTTCTTTTTAAAATAAAGTGGCAAGTGTATCTTTGAAATAGAGAAAAAAAGAATGTGTATACATTTAAAATAAAGGAAAAAAATACGCTTTACTCATCTGTAATATTATCTTATTTGCAATTTCTTCCTATATAATTTAAAAAAATATTATCTCTGCATCATTAACACTTAATTTATCCATTTATGCTATGCTTGTTTTTTCTCCAAATATAATAGATGCAACACATACCTTTCATGTACTCTTTTTTATTATCTTTTAAACTGAAATTGAAATTTCAAAAATTAACTTATGTTATCAATTTCTCCATGTCCACCTAATCTCATAGTCCAACACCTGAATCTTAGAATAATTTATTGGAAACAATGGAAGAAACTAGGGACAAATTAGGGCTAATAAATAAGCATGTGACTTGTGCATAATAAAATTTTATTTCATTTGGACAAAAACATATCATAAGTGAGTAAAGTGTTAAAATTACAAACCATATGTTGCCTCTATTTTAATACTTTAAATCACACGTTGATATATTATAAATAGAGTCATATCACATATAAGTAAAGTATATTTTCCTCTAAAAGTAAAATAAGTGTAACTATAATTAAGTCAAGTTTTTAAGAAAGATGATTGTAATTTGCCTTTGATTTAATTTTTCTTCTTATAATACTCCTTTCATTTTTATTTATCTATTGCTATTAATCAATTATACATATATTAAGAAAATAGTTTTATTTATTTATTTTAATAAATTTTATAAAATTATTTTTTATGCATAAAATTTAAAATAGTTAAAAATAGAAAGAGATGTAAATGAATAAATGCAAGTTAGTTAATATTATAGAATAATAAAATATTTATTAATAAAAAAGAAAAGTATATTTTAAAAAATAATATTTAATATTTTATTAGAATTTTAAAATAACAAATAAAAAGAATAAAAAAACTTATTTCAAATATAACAAATAAAAAAAAATGTAGGAAGTACAATTTGTCCTACTTTATTAAAAAAAAAGGAAAATTGATAGCACAATTAAAGTAAGGCCCAATTGAAACCAAACCTCCTTGAGGATTGCCTCATCTTCGAAAAGCCCAATAGCAAGACCCATCATAATAAGGGTTGTCCAAAAATGTTTGGGGGTCCCCAACCAAGCTTTGGCATAAATCCCGTGAAGCACATTAATGCAAAATTCTCCGTCATTTATAACAATTCTTCCCATTCTCGTGAGCACATAAATAAGCTTACTTCAGTCCCCTGCACCAACCTCACTGTATCTCTCACTCTCAATTAATAAACTGCTTCACCCTCACTATATATATCTATAATAACCCCAAAATCTTTCAATTCAATTCAATTCCTTCAAAATGAAGCTGCACCTTGCTTTGCTGCTACAACTGCTATGTGTCACGTCCTTTTGGCAAATTGCTGCGCCTTTCACGGTGATTATGTCCGATTCCGGCGGGCCATCCACCTTAGTCGACGGCCCTCAAACCGGGTTTTCCATGAAGCAAGATGGAGCCCGAACCGACATCCACGAGCAAGAAGCGGTTTACGACATCATGAGAGCCACCGGAAATGACTGGGCCACTGACATTCGCGACGTGTGCCGCGGCCGGTGGCACGGCATTGAGTGCATGCCCGACAAGGACAACGTCTTCCATGTTGTGTCGCTCTCATTCGGGGCTCTATCGGATGACACTGCCTTCCCCGCATGCGACCCGAACCGGTCCTATATCTCACCATCCATCACCAAGCTTCCGCATATCAAGACCTTGTTCTTTTACCGTTGTTTCAGTTATAATCCTCAGCCAATCCCAAAATTTTTGGGTCAGCTGGGTCCCTCATTACAAACGCTTGTTCTTAGAGAAAATGGCCATGTGGGTCCTACACCAAATGAATTGGGCAATTTGACCCGTTTGAGGGTCCTAGATCTTCACAAAAACAACCTTAACGGTTCTATACCATTCTCATTGGGCCGGATCACTGGTCTGAGGTCGTTAGACTTGAGCAACAACAAATTAACGGGGTCCATACCCGATTTAACCTTCCCTTCTTTGAACATATTGGAACTCAACCAAAATCTCCTAATGGGTTCACTGCCATCAACCCTAGGGTCCTGCCATTCTCTGATCAAACTGGATATTAGTCGAAATCGGCTCACTGGTCCAATCCCTGAGAAAATCAACGATTTAAAAGATCTTATGCTTATGGACTTGAGCTATAACCGGCTAGTGGGTCCATTTCCGAAATCACTGAAAAGACTGAGCTCTCTGGAAGCTTTAATCCTCAGAGGAAATTCGATGGGCTCAACAATAATACCCAGTGATGGGTTTGAAGGTATGAAGGACCTAATGATTTTAGTTTTATCAGACATGAGTTTAAATGGGCCAATTCCAGAATCACTAGGCAAACTGCCAAAGCTTAGGGTTCTACATCTTGATGGGAACCACTTAAATGGGTCAATCCCAAAAAGCTTCAAGGACTTGAAGAATTTGAGTGAACTGAGATTGAATGATAACAGGCTGAGTGGGTCAGTGCCATTTGGGAGAGAAATGATTTGGAGGATGAAAAGGAAGCTCAAGTTGTACAACAACTCAGGGCTTTGTTATGAAGCAAATAGTATGGAACCCACAAATGATTTTGGCATTGGTTTGTGTGAGACTTCTTCGGGTCCAGGCACGGTCAGGACAGTGCAGCATCTTTCAACCACTGAGAGCTCTATGCCAACAGCACTAAATGTTTCATCGGATGCTGTTTTGGTGATTCCGGCAGCAGTCACAACGTTGTTGTTGAGTCAAGCTACTTTCTTAGTAATGTTTGCTTTGATTTTACTGTAAAGTAAATACTGAGACTCCAGAGGTAACAGAAATTAGAAGGGAAAAAGGGCCTGAGCGAGCACTTCAGAAAGACAGAAAAAAATGAAGGAAGAAGTTGTATTATACAGTATAAATTTCATCTTATTGTCCAATTAATAAATTTCAGTTTTATTGTTTTATTCTTATTGTGTTCATTCACGTTCCAAAACTAGAGATTTTGTTTTTAAAAAAAAATCAAGTTCAAGTGGCTATCGATTTTGATTCATCTTTTATCTGATTTCGCATGGTTTGTGTTCATTTGTTTGACATATTCAATATTTGCATGCTTGATCAAGTGGGATGGGAGTGCTTTAGGAATGGAGCAAAAACTACAGGGAGCGGTTCATGTGGAGATCAAAACCCATAGCAACAAACTGCAAGCTGTTAGTTTGATGAGGAACAGATATCAATAACCTATAAAGCGTAGAGGGGCAGATTGGGACAACCGGTCGGAATATGCTAGGTACTCGAGGTTTTGGTCGGGAATTTCCAAAAGTTTCTTGAGAAATCTATATTTATCTGGTATTTTTTAGGGAACAGTAGATAATTTTAGAATAATTTTAAAAAGTTCTTTTCTAGAAAAATTTATGAAAATATCTAATAAATAGTTGTAAAAAATAAATTTAAATCATCGGATGTATTCAATATACAGCGTTTATTAAGGAGGTGAGAATGTTCTAAACTTAAAATTTTATATATACTTGTAATTCTCATTTTTAACAATCATTCAAAAAATAATACAAGTGTGTGTACTAATTCTTTCAAATATTCTCTCAAGTTTTTGTGTGTATGTGTGTCTTTTATATTTTCTAACTTACTTCAAAAAAGTATTGTAATATTGTAGAGTAGTTAAACTTACTTGATTATAAAAAAAAAATTGAATTAGTTAAGTGTCACATGAAAACATCTGGAGAAGTGTTAGGGACATGATGTCATCCTGCTATGAAGCATCCTTCAAGTTGACGAGAAATCATTAACTTTATGTATATGATAGACTTATATTTGTCCGCTTAGGAGCAATACACTTTGAGTTAAATTCATCTGTGTTTGTTTAAGATGCAAGGACATGCAATGGCAGAATCAAGATTCTTAGCTAGAGCACGTCAAGTACCAAAAATTTTGAAAAAAATACACTATTCTTAATTTTTTTTTGGAGCTAATCTAATATTGCTAAATATAAAAACGAAACATCAAGATTTTTCGGGGTTGAAACCTGCAAAATCCCCTCTTTCTATCACTAAGCAGCAGCGGAGAATGGAAATCTGTTTTGAGGGCCAGGAATTTGTTGAGGGGCCAATTGCAATCATACAAAATTTTATTTTGATGTATATTAAAATTTTTATAATTATTCAAGAAAATTATAATTTTTTATAATTTTAATTCAAGATATTGTATTTTTTACAAATTAAATATAAAAGTTATAAAATATTAAATAAAATTATAGAAGTTTATTTATAGAGGTAATAACATATAAATTATTAATATTTTTTAAAAAAATTACAATAAAAATCTATAAAATTTGTAAAAATGTAATTAATTTGATAAAATACATATTTATGCATACTTTTTATATGAATATAAATGTTTCGCCATTTGGATTATAAATCAAAACAAATAGTAGATGTAAGAATTCTAATGTAATTATATTATATATATATAACATAAATAAAAATATAAAGTTATACTTTTAAAGGTTGTAATACATAAATTATTTAGAATTTTATAAAAAAAATTACAATAAAATTCTATAAAATTTGAAAAAAGTTAATTAATTTAATGAAACTTATATATATATATATATATGCATACTTTTTTAGATATCTATAAAAGACATGATAAAATTAAAAGGATATAAGTAAGTAGCAATTTTAATACAGTCATATTGTATGTATAACATAAATAAGTGTATGTGAATTTTAGTGTATATAATATTTTTCTAAAAATTAAAATTGAAGTTGGACAACAATTAGAAAAATATTTTATATGTTATGTAAACTTTTTATTTCAACTATTGTAAAGTATTTTGAGGTACAATAAAATAAAAAAAGTTCATATTTAGTAAAAAGAGAGAAAAATAAAAAATTAAAATATAAAATATTCATAATTAATTGATTATAGAAAAATTATTATCTTACGCCTAGTATTTTTATTCCTAAACTTTTTGTAAAATATATTTTTATTACATAAATAAATATTTTTCTCATTATAACTATGTATTTTAAAATTTTAGAGAGATTCAAAGTATATATATGTGCACGTGCATGCATGTATATGCATATATGTTTGTGTGAGAGAGGGAAAGTATGGAGTGAAAAGGCCACCCTAACTTTTTGCCTTTGCCATTGTCACTAAGGATAGAGTTTCAATTTTTATTTAAATCAATGTTTACGAAATCAAATCAGATGATTCAATCAATTTGACAATTACACAGCTTGAATCGATATTTAACACTTCTAACTATCGAATTGGTTCGATCACAAAAAATTTGATAAAAATAAAAAAATCAATTTGCTTATTAAAAATTAAAGGTGGAACAAATTGAGCCTTGATATAAATAGGTCAGACCTATTTCAAAATTTATTAGTATAAGCTTAATTTATAATTTATTTATATGCGAAAGTTTTGGTTTAACTTAACTTATTTATAAAATTTAAAAAGTCCAACTTGACTTATTAATCTATTTAGAACTAACTATTAAAGTCTAAATGAATTATTGATAAAACTATAAATTTAAGTATATATGTCATAAATAGATTCTTTAGTTAAAAAAATAATTTTTTAAATAAATAAAATATTAAATAATTTTTTTTATTTTTATAGAACTCTTAATAATTCATTATAACAAACTATAGTCATATTTTTTTTAAAATAAAAAGATTAAATGATATAATAATATAAATTTATCACTTACAAACTTTAAAAATTAAGAATATTGATGGTTGAATTAAAAAAAAGGTATAATTATAAAAAAGTAGTAAAAATTATAATGCAACTAATAAATTAATTTAAGTAGATTAGATTAGAGTAATATATTAATTAAATAAATTAGCCAAGTAGGCCAACAAGTTAAGTCTAAAATTAAATAGGTTAGGTCTATTTAATAAATAAATCAAATTATTAGTTTAAACTTGATTTGTTTAATTAAATGAATAGTTCGAGACAAGCTATTAACAAGGCAAAGTATAAACCATTCATAAATGGCCTAATTTATTTCTAGCTTTATTGAGAATCATTTTAGTCTTCTTTTTTTTAATTTTTTTTTATAAAATTAAGTCAATACTCTAAAAAGTCCAATCCACAAATATGTTTTTTTTATTTTAAAATCATTATTACATTAATAAAAAGCTTTATTTTTTTATCTAATAATTTTTATTAATTTTATGATAATTTTATTTATTGAATTTATTATTTTATATAGATTAAGACTTATATTTTGAAAATAAATATTTAATTTATTTATAAAAAAATTTATAATATACATAATTTTTTAACTATAATATTATCTAATTTAACCATTGATTCATTTAATTGAATCATTCAAACCATAAATCAAAAGTTCTTTTGGTTCAACGTAGAATCCGATTCTTAAAACATTCTGTGATTATGAGTTGCAAGGGACGGCCACTTTGTAACCTTTTTCTGACATCAATGATTGCTGACTCCTTGATAAGCAGGCCTTCGTCTTGAATGAGGATAATCATATAGTAAGACACTGTACTAATGCAGGCAATCCATTGCTTATGCCACTTTTCACCCAACAATAATCTAAACCCACAAAACCAAATAAAATCTGCCCTTGTTGCCATTTAGCCAAAATAAAGATTCTATGTTCTTTCTTGGTTACATATGCAGTGTGTGCAATAACTTGCTCTTAAGTGCCATGAAGCTAAGGAAAAAAAAAAACAGAATAACAACATTATGCATTAAAAATATAATTTAAAATTAAATTTTAAATATAAATTAAATATAAAATATTTAAAATTTAATTTCGAATCTCATGCTTATAATATTCTTATATATAAGGCGCAAAATTTTCAAACGTTGCTGTTGGAAATCTAATCTAATAGATCAATAATGATAAAGAAGTAAGAATGATTGCTTAGTGGAGTTTTTTCATTTGTGTCTCAATCCTTTACCAACATGTTCAAAATATATGTCCATTATTAATTCAGTAAACAGTTGTTAAGTTACAGCTGCCAAAACATCCATCGATTCATGCTTATGCCTCTAAACGGCGATGCTGGGCAAAGACAATAATACCTCTTGACCTTAGCTGTCATAATAGAAAACCACAGCCGATAAAGAAAATATGATGTCCACTTCTGGTGACAATTACCATCTAAACTAAAATACTTGGCGTGATATATTTAGAATTTCAAAATTTTAAAGTGACATGATAAGTTTATAAATTATTTAATCATAAATATTTATTTTTAAATATATATAATTAAATAATTTTTCAAATTAATACATTATCTTAAATTTTGAAATCTCGAAATTACTATAAAATTCATCCTAATATATTCGCAGAGAACATCGAGTGGTATTATACAGTGGTTGTAAGATTAATCACACCTTATTAGTCTAAAATTTGGAGTTTAATTTCTTGTTTAGATAATTATAGAGATTAATCGAGTTATTACCGCTACTTACTTGTAATGACTGCTATATGTATTCTCCGCTGAGGTCAATCACAAAAAGATTCAAAAACAGCATCCGAAATGCATACACAAGCTCAATTTATTATTTCAGGATAAAAATTTGAATAAAAACAATTTGTAACAATTGCAATTGTAGAATTTTTTTTACAAGCAATATTTCAAAAATATTTTTTTTTTACCTCAAAACTAAAGCTCCTGGCCAAATTTATTGGATATCAAACCAATTTACCATTTTGTATAAAATGAAAAATCAATAGGAAAAACTTAGACATTTATTGTTTGAAGATTAAATTATTTAAATTAGAGAGAAGATAATATCATTTATAAGGTAATAATTGCTTGACCATTGCTGTTGGAAGCCAATGGATTAACAACGATGCAGGACTAAAATTGCATGAAATTTGAAAAGGGGTGAAAGGAAAAAAATAGATAAAGAAAAAAACTTCGACTGACATGCATGTCCTCTTCTCTTCTGTCTACGCCATGCCTCTGGGACCGATGACCGTCGAAGTAATAAAAGTGTAATTGAGATATGATAGAGGCTAAGGATACGATAGGGAAAGCCAGTGGATTACTAAGAAATAGGGTAATTTGTTTTGGTTTTATAATTAATTTATAAATAATAATTTAGTGTTAATATTGTTTTCCTAAGCTTAAAATAAAATGAGTATATTATAATGGACTCTATATGGTATTTAGATTCAAATGTATATTAAATTGATTATAAATCATATAATAAATAAGATGTATGACTCAATTTAATTAATTAATGGGATTTCTTATTTCTAATAACTGCCTTGTCTGCATTTTGTTCTATCAATGTGTAAATTTAGGAACTCTCTTCAAAGAGTGATAATAATATGTTATGATAGAAGAAGAGTAATATCTTCACGTGTATTCTTGTTTTATAGGAATTAAAAGGAAAGAGATTAATTTTAAGTGAATTACGTTCGTGAATTATAAGTAATCCAAATATTTTATGACAATTTTCTCTTAATAGTATACTATATTCATCGATTACACTCTAATCTCAAGTTGTAATTCAAAGACAGGATTTGGTGATTTTGTAATTGAAATCTTAAACTCTTGCATATTGAACTTAATAGCATAAACAGACATTATATCGAAACATTGATTTCTTATGCAAAAGTTATATTTAGTAAGAGAGAAAATCTTCAAATAAAAAAAATGTCATTATCTAATGTCATGATAATTATAGCTAGCGGGCCTCCATATTAAATGTTTTAACTCGATCTTCAAAAACTCATAGATAAGTAAGTCAGTTTATGAGTTTTTTTAATTTAAATTAATTTAAATTTTTAAATATTAAAAAATCTAAAATCATATTAAAGCACTATATATCTATTTATAAATAAGTCATAATATATTTAAAATTTATATACAAACTTAAAAAATATTATACATATATATAAATTATAAAATATCCATAAAATTAAAAGTATTATGTAGAAATAATTTATGATACAATCATAGTAATTGAAGTAAGAAAGATGAGTGTAATTTTATATAAATTAAGAATTTAAGCTTATATAAAAATTTAAAATTTAAAAATTAAAACAATTTTATGTGGGCAAGCTTGACTCATTTATAGGTTAGCTCACGCACCATGCAAGATAGGCTGAAATTAGTCTAATATTTAAATAAGACTAAAAGTCCAAGTTTGCAAAAATCCACAAATAAACAAGTCAGCTTACAAACCTTTTAGACAACTCTAATAATACATCATTGCTCTAGAATAACCTTTACAAACTAAAAAAAAAAATAGTAACTTGTTAGATTTCGATGCTAGTGGGAATTAGAATCACTTTTTTGTCAAAAGTGATACTTGTTATGATATTCCTATGGTTTCAAAACTCAAGGCAATATGACAGATTTTAAAATGATTAAATTGAAATTATTTAATTACAATTATTCATTTTTAAATGAATGTGATTAAATAATTTCAATTTAATAATTTTTAAGAGTTTCATATTACCTTGAGTTTTAAAACTCTTAATACACCATGACCATGGAATTCACCATAAAAGGTATAAAATTAGTTTTACAACTCAACTAGTAAAATTGGGATTGTAATTTTATAATTGGCAAAATGCTAGTAGCTTTTTATTTCATCCTTCCTTTCCTTCCCCTATTATATGATAAATTAGTACAATACTGGGAGCTAGAATTGTTAAAATGGACTCAGGTCTATGAGTTTACAAAGAAAATGGATTGGGATCTATAAAAAATAAGTCCATTTAATTGTGGACCTAAAACAATCTAGTCCACAATCCATATGAATTAGGTTAGACGGATTTGTATTTTTTTTTCACCCTTAAACTAAATTAATACTACATAAATTTTCATCTGTTTAATTCAATATTTAATCTTAAACTCAATTCTTTATTTTCTAACTCAATTCAACTTAAATAAATTATTTTTAAGTCAATAATTTTATTTCTAGATTAACAGTTTCAAAGTTAATAAATTTTCATTATAGTTTATTTAATTTTATATTATTGGTGTGGTTTAAGATTAAATGTATGATATTTAAATTTATAATTGTTATTTTAGACTTAAATTTACTTTACAAGCCTTAAGTTAATTTTTTTAAAAAAAGTCTATAAGTTTAATCCTTAAGTTTGCAATCTGCATATGTTAGGATTTGGACTCCATAAATGGGAGTTTATAATTTTTACAGATCGAATCTAATCCAATGTGTTTATAGCCAATTTGCAAGAAGTGATCCACAGATAAATTGGATGAGTTCATTTAATAACTCTACTAGCAGTAGCAATCCTGCAAAATAATAAACCTTGTCATATATCAATTAAGCTTACAATAAGGGAAGACCTAAACTAAATTTAAAACCTAATGTTACCTTTCCATTTTTCATTAAGATCAACTAAGTTTTGCATTAAGATAGACAAAAATTCTGGCTACATGGCCTAAATCCATTAACTATTTTGGTAACAAGGGTACGGTGAAATCAACATAAACAAGATTATGAGAAAAAATCATCAAATAACTAGTATTATTATTTAAAAGATTTAATATCTCAATTTTACCCTTAAATCATTTTTCTTGACAAACTTTCTTGAAACTATCATTATAATGAACTAATAGATTTTTAGCATAAATAAGTAAACCCTACACCAGTATAAAGCCTTAGAACATCAGTCATCAAACCCCTTTCTTCAATAGCTTGTCTATTCTTTTCTTTCATATACTCAAACACTATAAACGTTTCTACATTCTAATCATTCATAGGCACAATTGTCTTCTAGTAATTTAATGCTCTTCAATATTAATTATATGCATACACTATACATATGTATGCATTAGTATTATATATTTACAATAATAAGCTATAATAAAATTAAAAAATTAATACAATATAATTTAATAATAAGTAATAAAATATAAGTGACATAACAATAATTTATACTAAAAATATTTTTAAAATATAAGTTTAATTAATTTTAAGTTTAATTAATTTAAAATTATAAAAATATTATACCTTAATTATTATAAAATTATAAGTTTTTTATTTTTATAAAAAATATATAAAATTTATTATGAACTAGTTCACATCAGTTTACATGAATTTCTAGTCTAATGCCCCCTAACCAAATTGATTCACTAACCAATTCATCAGTCCAACTAGCTAGTTCAATTTTTAAAATTATGCTTGTATGTTATTAAAAGGTTAAAAATTATCAATAACTATTACAAACTAATAATTAATGAAGATGATATTAATTATACATAAAATATAAGCATGAAAAATATTAACCTAATTATTTTCAATTTTGTTTGTATCGCTAAAAGGATCTTTAATACATATCTTTTCAGTATGATCTTTGATATATAGAACCCTTCTATAACATGTGAACAGTATGAAGATGTATAATGAAGTTTATTGCTTTTCAAATTGTTGTTTTCAGTAAATAACTTGCACTTTGAATATATAGCACACAATTTGCTATGGCTATGCAATCTATATGCTTTATGGGGAATATATCAACACCTACACCACCTAAAATCCTAAAAAATAAAATTAGAAACCTAGAATCCAATAGATTCTAAAAAAATCTACGCAATTACAACTAAGAATAAAAACAAGCCAAGCTAAGCTAAACCTTAGAATAAATAGGCTAAGGTTATTTCAAAATTTGCTTCACTTATGATATGTTTATAGGCTAAAATTTCTGCCTTAATTGACTTGTTTCTAAAATTTAAAAAGTCTGGCTTGGTTTACTAGCCTATTTAGTCTTAACCTGCCTTAAAGATTAAACATCAACTTATCTTATTATCATTTAATCTAAGACAATAACCATACGTTCAAATAAAGACAATAGCATATAGTGGGAATGTATAAAACTATTGAAATTCAAACCAAAAAATTAAACAGTCCATGCCCTCAAATATGAAAATCTAAATAAATCATTAATGAATCTATAAACCTAAGTGTATGTATATATATCATAAATAGGTCATTTTGTAAAAAAATAATTTTATAAAATAAAAAAGGTATTGAAAAAATTTTATCTTTCTTTTACAGAATTTAATAATTCAACATAACAAACTATATATTTATCTAAAATTAAAATTTTCAAATAATATAATAATATAAATTATAAAAGTTTGAAAAAAATTTGAAATGATACAATAATATAACATATCAACACTTACATTACTCAAAATCTTCAAAAATGAAATTATAAACTTAGAATCCAATAGATTCCAAAAAAAAATTACATAATCATAATCACAACCAAAAATGGAAACAAGCCAAGCTAAGCTTCTTTCAAATTTTCTTAGCTTCTAACATGTTTGTAAGCTAAAATTTTAGCCTAAATTAACTTATTTTTAAAATTTAAAAAGTTAGGCTTGGTTTTATTAACAAATTTAGTATTAATTATTAAAATCTAAATAAATCATTGATGGACTCATAAAACCAAGGTATATTTATCATAAAAAGTCCCTTTGTAAAAAAATAATAATTTGATTAAATAAATAAGAAATTAAAAAAATTTATCTCTACTTTTATAGAATTTAACAATTCAACATAATAAATTATAATCATATTTATTTAAAATTAAAAATTTTGAATAATGCAATAATATAAATCTATCATTCACAAACTATAAAATTTTAAGAAGATTGATGGTTAAATTAAAGGAAAAAAGAAGCCAAAATAAAAAAAGAATAGTAATTATAATACAACTAGTTAATTAATTTAAGAGTATTAAATTAATATATTAGTTAAATAGGTTAACTTAATAAATCAATAAGCTAAGTTTAATGTCAAATTGGTTAAACTTATATGATAAATAATTCAATATATTAGCTTAGACTTAGCTTGATTAATTAAATAAACAAATCAAGCTAAATTTTTAACGAGCCAAATTATAGGTCACTCATGAATGGCCTACTTTATTGCCATCCCTAATCATAATAGATAGATATTTTTCCTTAAGTTTAGAGAAAAAATAATTCATATACCTTAATGTTAACCAGAAAACATCAATGAGGTGGGACTGAACTATTAGTTGAACTTGAGCTTTAGTGATCCTTCATGGGAATTTTTCTATAAGGCACTATTAATTTCATAAGAAAGGCATCTTCATTTTAAAATATGGACTTTAGTGTTAAGACAGGCCTACTTTCTATTTTAACTTTCACCTAAGTTTTAATAAAAGAGAAAATGATGTCATTTAATATTTCACATCAATTATACATTAAAATTGATATCTAATACAATATGTATTATGTTTGAATTATTAATAATTGAATATAACACATGGTTTATTAACAATTGATGTCTAAATGTGAAATAGCTACTTTTCCACATCAATTGAACTTAAAAACCAATATTGCAACATATTAACATTAAATTTTAATAAAAAATTAATGTGATTTCTCTTTCTATTTTTTTTATCATTATTGTTCAAAAGCTAGAAACAAGCAACCAAAACCTATTACATGAATAGTGGGTTGACATAACCAAAACTAGTAACAATGTATCGTATAATAACATTTATAAATAACAATAAATTATATGACGTTATCTTAAAATGAACTTATCATTTGAATCATACAACAACACATGTATACATTTAGAAGCCCCTTTAAGCCAATCCACTTCTCTCAATTAATACATATGCAGACCATTCATCTTATAAGCCTTCCATTTTTTTATTAAAAGAGTTCGTGTCACCTTGACAAACCTCCATGTTTACATATAAAAATCGCATGTTGCAAGATAGAATTACATGTTTTGGATAAATATTTATTCAACTGAAATTCAAACAAGTTACTTTTTCTGGGCATTCATTCTCCTTTATATGTTTAATTATCTCAACCATGTATATCATTATGAAATATGTACACTTGACATTACCTTATTATATGAAGCATTATGACAAACTAACTTAAAAAAGTGTTAATTTCTTATAATGATAATTAATTACTATACTAGATAGCCAAACTTGTATAATAATATTACCTTTACTATGATCCATGTGAAGTTGCATATCTTTTTAGCATTACTTATCATGTAATGTATCCTAATATATAACCTTGTTGAGTATTAGAATCCAAGTCTTGTATAAGGCCTTTCCTTATAAGTCAAGTCAATACATTATCTTCCCTTAATGATAAATGACGAGGAGCATTGAATGGTGCTTACAATATTATTTAACATCAAATTAAGATAATGTTCTATAAAATATAATAAAAAATGAAGTATTTATTCCCCACACCTACATGCTCTTTGTGGTATGGTGCCATATAGCATTCTTATCTCTTATCTAGTGACTTGATTTTATTTATGTACTTATAGGATTCTTCAAGCAAGTTCGCCACGAACTGAGTGAAATATGGATTTGGGAAATAAAAGAAAGTACCTATTTCCTTATCCTCACAAACACGATGCAAGTACTTGTCATTTTCATAATGTTTAATATGTAAATAGAAAGAGAGAAGACTTGATGGGTAAAGATGAATACATTTAATCTAATTTTATATGCAACTAATATCTAGCTCCTCTATGTTTAAAAACTGTAAAATGAACTCCTTAGTTAGGAGAATGTTATATACCTCTTTCATGATTTCCTTTCTCATACACAGTGGTATCATACCTTATCCTTTTATCCTATTTGCAACAAATTGGATTTCTTGGGAAGGTTAAGATTTGCCTTTTTCGAGATATTATTAAGGATGAACTAGTAAATCTTATGATTTTTTAAATATCCTATCATCAGCCTACCTCCAATGGTCTTTTACTTGTTTCTTTAAGTTTAGATACCTAACATGGATTGCTTAAAAAAATAAAAATTAAAAGATATAGGCAATATGTATTTAACCACAAATAAGAAATTTTAAGCAATGAAAAATCTTACCTCTATACTCTATGTAATCAAGGCTTTTGAACAAATTAGGTAAGTGCTAATCACTTAGATCATCATGGTTACCTTATTGGATAGCAATGGCATCTCAATTATGCTTTCCTTAATAATGTTTACCATGACCTTACTAGGGATCTTATAATTATTAGTATGATGACCTTATTAGACAGCACTAATATCTCAATCGTGCCTTCCTTAATAATGTTAATTATAACCTTATTAGGGATCTCACAATTATTAGTAGATATTTATGCCTATCTCCTTAACAATATCTATCACCACCTACCTAACTTGGGGTATCACGGTTATTAGTAGATGTTTATGCTCACTTGTAAAACTTCTAATAGTTTTAAAGAGTTAATTACTTGTTTTAAAAGAGTTTTAATTCACTTAATGGTGAAATTTCAAGGGACATAATTTTCTATTTACATTATAAATGATTATAATGTCCTTAATAAAATTTAATATCTTTAATAATGTCTATCATAATTTTACATTAATCCTCCAATACTATAAAGTATACATAGTCTAGGAAAGTCATACCCATCATTACCTACCTGATTGGGGGTCTCATAACTATTAATAGACATTTATACCCACCTATAAGAATTTTAATGGTTTCAAAGAATTAATTATTTGTTTAAAAAGAGTTTTAATTCACTTAATAGTAAAATTTCAAGAACATAATTTTTTATTCACATTAAGAATAATTTTGATGTCCTTAATAAAATTTATAACCTTGAATATAAGTGAAAGACTTTAATGTGAGGCATTATTATCTTTAATAAGGCATTACGAATCTTAATAAAATGGAAAGCATGCACATACAAATGAAATGTGTCTATAGTTTTGTTTACATTTCTAAGAAACAGAGACAAAGATATGCTAATGTAGCATTTTCCATATCAATTAATAAAAAATTGATATCTAAACTTTCCATATCAATTATCATTAAAACTAATGTATGATATTTGAAGCATAATCATAGAAATGCCACTAAAGATAAACTTTCAACATTGATTGTATATAAGAACTAATGTCTAATGTTCAATTTTATCTTCAAATGAAATTGTTCACTTACCTTTTCAACATTGGGTTTTTAATAACTAACGTGATAAATTATAATTTACTAACTAAATTAGTTTTTAAAAAAAGACTTTATCCTTATTATAATTGATAGTTACCATTTTACACATGGAACAATATGATTATATTATTAAATCTTTGAAACATATTTTCAAAATTGAAAATGAAAGTAAACTAAAGATCATTAACATATATCGTATTATAAATTACAATTTAAAATATAATAAAGATCAAATAAATGCATTATATTACAATAAAACAATACATAGTTAAATAAAATTACAGATCAAAGTTCTTTAATGCCAAATTTTAATTATTGCTTAAATTTCCTTAATCATAGGTATTTGAATGGAAGAATTGAATTGTATATGCATGAAATAACATAAATTTGTTTAGTTCTTACAGCCAAGCTTCGATGAAGAAAGAAAAAGATACTTTAACTTTCAAATGATAGGTATCAGTCCTATATATGAGTCATGTTAGGAATCTTATTAAAATATCACATCCATTATATGAAAGCAACAAGGCTCCAAAAAATGGAAGAGATGCTTTAGTAAGATTTCTAAAAAGATATATCATCAAAGACTTTACGGTTAAAGGCTTTTTGGTACACAAAAATAAAGAGTCATAAAGCAAAGCACAAAATTTAAATACTTTAAGGTATACACAAATGACATTAGTTATTTAAGTAAAACTAACTTGTTATGATATGTCACTTTTCAAAGTTGGTAGTTGTCATCTCTTTAGACATTGTTCATTCAAAAAATTAACATAGTAACTTTATCCCTTATTTTTTGAACCAACTTTCCACTTACTTTTAGTATCAATTTTCAAGTAACCAACACAAAAAATATTATGATTTTATTATGTTAATTTTTAATTAGATCCAATATGTTGAGTTGTTCATATTTTTAAAAATGTAACAATGCTTTTATATATGTCAATTTTTGTTTTAATTGACATCAATTGACCACCATTGTATTATATTTATATAATAGTAATTAGTGGTCAACATCTCTTTAAAAAATAGATAGATATTTGTAGCTTTTTCATTATTCCACATGTAAGATAGCAAACTAATTGCTTAATAAAATAATAAAGAAAAATTCCCCTAAATAATGATAAAACTAATCAAAATACATGCTCCTATAAAATAAATGATAGAAAAATACATATTTATCACACCCTTTTATATAGTTCAACATCATTTAACATCTTCTAGAAGGTCTTTACCATAAAAAGTATTCTCTAGCTACTATATTAAGTTCTTATATGTTCATGATTGAGGTGAGGATCCACTCTCCATTGTTATAATAAGGCTAAACTTTTATTTCATAGACCATTATATTATCATTGTCAACATTGTTACATGTAAAATTTAAGTTGTATTTGAATGATAATTTTTTTAGTATGCCATTAGACCATTAGTAACAAACCGATAAGACAACTTGGATTGATTATCCTCAATTTATTCATTCATAAGCTCAAAGGAAATCTTAACTTATTTATCATAACTTTTTCTTATATTTTTATCGATATACATTATTATAATTTGACAATGATAAAGGACTAATATTATACAAATATATATTTTTGAAATTAATTTTTTTTAAGAATTTCTAATGTCACAACTAAATATAAAATATTTTATAGTTATTGTTGGCTTTGCATTTCATCCTAATCATAAAATTCATTTAATCTAATCTCTCCTATCATTTAAGTGATTAGAACTTTTTATTGCTATTAAAGTTATATTTGTATGTTTCATGGATTAATATTATAAAATAAATAAAATGTTGATATTGATTTATGAATTAAAATATTTATATAAATTAATATAAATTTTAATATTTTTAAAATCATTTATTATAAAGAAAGTATTTTAACATTACATTGTTATATATATGTGATGGAATTGATTCTTTTTTAAAAAAGTAAAGAAAATTTAGCCACTTATATAAATCTTAATATTGCATAAGATTATTTTAAATTATGTTTTATCAAATATTCGTATAAATCTTACTAATTATACTAAAATTTTATAATTTATCGGATAAAATGTAATTTATCCTCTTGAATTCTAGATTAGGTGTAAAAAATTCCTTAATTTCAAGTAAAGATAAATTAATATTTAAAATATTATTAGTAGGCAATTAACCTCCTCACATTAATCTATTGTCTAAATTAACAATATCATTACAGATTATCAAAGCTTTTTCTCCTTTGATTGTCCTAAGTCCTCTATTCCTCCATTTTAAAATACTTATAATATTTAATTTTTTCATCTCAATTCCTCCATTTTACCTTATCCTTAGTGAAACTACAAGCTTAATATGACAGCTTATAACTTACATTAGTTTTTAAAATTGCTATAGTTTTCATATGGGTCTACCTTAATTACTATAATTCTATATTAGTTGATGCATTGTGTTTACAAATATGATACTTAAGGAAGAATAACTACTGGCGTATGCATGGCTTGGAAGATTATAATGGGCGCAAAATCTAAAGAGCTATAAAGGTGAGAAGAACTTATAGATAGTGTGGGATGGAAGAAAATAGAGGTAAATTGGAAAATGACCGGGACAGAGAGTGAGTTTATTTAGGTGTTTTCTATTTTGAAAACTAAATTTTGGTCACTTTGTCTAAAAGAAAAGTAATGACACAAAGAGAAGTAATTTATGTATTTTGATTATTAAGAGAGAGAGATTTCAATGCACCATTATTATGATATACCACTGGATTTAAATATTTAAATTTATTAATTTATATAATACGATGCATGTTGAATCAAATTTAATAATTTAAAATCAATAGTGCACCATAAAATGGTGTATTTTAGTTATTGTCTAGAGAGTGACTATTTTGGTAAGGATAATATTCACACACTCCATGATACTGACAATTGCAAAATTTAATTTATGTTTGTATTTTTGCCGAACGCTATGTTATGTAAAAGGAAAGTTGATATGCTCACATCAATGTAGACTTTAACTTTAGCTAAGGAGAGTTATGGTAATGTTTTTGTTAATTTAGATTAGAGGTTAACGAGTAAGGATTAATTGTTCAAATTACCCTTACTTTAATATTAGGGTTTTTTGGACTTAACCTATAGCTCAAGAGGTAAATTACATTTTATCCTAATTTATTTTATGCTCATGAAAGAAAGCACAAACATATTTTTATATTTGTTTTTTAAAAAGTAAATTAAATCTAAATATTTATTTATTTATGCTAGCATCCTTATTAGTACAATGGAATTTGATATTGCATTAGTGGCTTTATTCCCCTCACATTATGAGTTTAAACCTTCGACCTTTTATGTGTGTTAAATGAATTACCATTCTTACAATTATAAAAAAAATCTAGATGTTCATGTTAATCTTAATTTAATATTATATAAAATTATTTTAAAATATTTTTATTAAATATTTGTATAAATCTTAGTAATTGAAATTAAAGTATATATTTGATTTTATGTTTATGAAAGAAATAATATACAAATTTTTATAGTTAAAACTTTTACAAAAACCAATCATTATTTGAAAATATTTTATAAATTTATATATTTAATATTAGCTTACATTATAATTATATTTTATAGTCACTTTTTCAAAAGAAATAATTTAAACTATAATTTGAATATACAACTTTTACTATTAACTTCCAAAAATTAAAGAGTACATTTTTTTTACCATTTTTAATAATGTAAATATACATTTTTATTATTTTTGAAATTTATTTTATAATATTTGATAATAAAAATATAACATATTTTAACCTTAGAATGTACTAAAATAGTTAAATAATAATATAAATGTATAAAATCAAGCAAATAATAATAAAATAAGATATGATATTATAGTTTAAATTTAATTTATTATTAATGTAAAATATTTTTACACTATTAATGAATAAGAAAAATGACATGTTATTAAAAAATTAATTATAATTAAATTTTTTAATAATAATAAATTATTTTAATAGTTTTTATTAGCATGTCATGTACAGCATGTAAATAGAGTTTTATATAAAGTTAATTTATACCAATAGTAAATTAAACCTAAATAAATATAATAGTAATGAGAAATATTAAAATAATTTGGAAATTAAAAATTGAATACGCATTGTTTTATAATAAAATCAAACTCAAAATTATATATGTTTGTGAGTAAAATATGAATTTTTTATGTTTAAACTGTCTTCACTAAATAAGTTTACTTATTTGCACAGTTATTTTTAAACATTTTTCATCGTTGATTTAATCTCATTTGTAATTAATTTCTTACTATATATTTATCAATTTTTAGTTAAAACATGATATTTAAATTAAAAATACAACTCTAGACACAAAATTATTTAGGGAAGAAAATACATTATTCCAAATGTGCTTTTTTTCAATTTTAATTGATTTAATTTCATTGGGTTCGTTGTATATTTATTTATTCATAATCATTTCCTTACTATATATTTATCAATTTTTCCAATTGAATTTTGGCATAAAAATTAAAAAAATACAACCTTTGACACGTCACTAGGCGAAGAATATACATTATTCCAAGCATGCATATTTTCAATTTTAATTTTTTTGTGAAATCAATTTTAATAGATTTAATTACATTGGAAACGTTGTATATTTATTACAAACTATCATCAAGAATAATTTTATTTTTAAATTACATAATTAAAGTTATAAATTTTAAAAATAGATCATTAAAGCAGTTTGGCAAACAAGAACTTTCAACTTTAAAGACATAAAAATATAAAATTATTTTAAGATACAGTAAACAAACAAATCCACTTTCTTTTCAAGGAATGATTATTCATTATTTTGTTATGTATAATTTCATAAATACATAAATCTTTTGATTAGGCAAAAAATTGCAAATAAAAATCTCCGAAACAATGTTGGAAAAGATATAATTACAAATGAAAATAAAATTCATAACCTAATTTAAAAAAAGTATAAAGATGAAATTACAAATTAGAACAATATATATTAAATAAAAGTTAAATTTAATTTTCATCTATTGTTGTAATTGTTAAAAAAATTTCTATCATTATTTATTGAAACATTCAATTTGTATTCTATTAATTACATTTATCTGTCAAAGAAGCACACATACTCTCCTTTTAAAAGATATAATAGGTAGATAGATTTTATTTTTAAATAGTTATTTCAAGAGGATGAAAAATAATAAAATGCTCTTCATTAAACACTATGAAAGAAAAATATGAATTTCTTATCTTTAAAGCCATTAATTTAAATTTTTCTTTGAAGTGCACAGACATTTCAAATTTGCATCATACCATAAACCGCCAATTGTGAATTTATTCTTTTATTTATTATGACATGTAGAAGCTGAAATTGCATACCTTAGTGAATAGAATACAGAAAGGGTGATGTATTTCATTTATGGATCTAATATTTAATAACTCATATTAAATTTATATTTTATAAATAAAAATATTTAATTTAAGGTTCATAATTAATCAATAAATTAATTCATGCATATATTAAAATTTTATTTATTTTAATAAAATTTTTAATAAAATATAATAATAAGATATTAAAATAAAAAAAATTATTTATATTATAAGAAAAGAAAATTTTCCTATTTAAAAAAAATATTTATTTTATTACCATGCTTTTAAATATCAATTTTTTGTACTATCGATTTAAGTTACATAGCTAAATTTTGTTTCATGGATGGTAGATTGGGCGTATAGGAAAATAGGACCAGGACCCCACGTCTGTATTTTTTTCAAAATTGCGAGTAGCTGGAGTTCAGCTTGACGAGGAAGAAGAGAAAGAAGACTTTAGCTAACGTATCTCTTGTTTGTCTGTAAAATCTTGGTTACCCCTTTTTGTTGTTCCCAGAGAGCAACATTCTCATAACATATTAGCTTTTGTTTTCGCCACGAAAGTACGCCTTCAGTTTCTATCAAAAGCTTTACGTTTTGGCATCTCGTCCCTGTCATCTTTGGCGGACCTACTCTTTGATTCGCCTTCACGCTGAATCGAGCTAGGCTGAGGTTACACAAAGGGAACAACTTTTTTAGAGTTGGGGAACGAATAGGAGAATATTTTTGCTTTGCGGGTCAATTAAAAGTTTGGATTTTGATTACTTTCTGCGATTGATTACGAAAGTAGCGGGTAGAGAGAGACATATAAAAGAAAGTGGGACTGATCGGTGAGAAGGATATGGCTTTTTGTCCAATCTTCTGTTGCGGGAAGGGTTCGGATCGGTATGTTTAATGATTCATAAATATATTGTTAGAAACTGTGTTTTTTGTTATCTGTTTTTTTTTTCTTTGCTATTTTGTATCTGGAATTTGATACTTCAGTAATGTTATGACTGGCAGGCATTGTTTCTGCGAGTTGTGTTTTGGGTTGAAGTGAAATTAAAGTAGGTTTTAGATTCTGGGTTTATCTCAGATTCCTGTGGTGAGCAACTTGGTCTAGTAAGAATGAGAATCTATTAAGGGTTAGTTTCGAAGGTTAAATCTCTTGAGCAATTTTTTTTTTTTTTTTTGGGGGGGGGGGTGGAGTTGGGGGGAAGAAGATTTAGAGTGTAGTGACAGATAGACATGATGCCTGTTTCATTGATTTGATTTTGGAGACTTCCGAACTTCATTTTTCAGATTCAAACTCCTTAGTGTTTCTATTACTTCTTCCCAATGGATGGCTCATTTTAGAGTTTCTGTTCATGCAGCAAAGCTCGAGGGAAGAAACAACCTACTTGGCGGGTCTTTTCTTTGAAGGAACTGCACTCAGCTACAAATAATTTTAATTACGATAACAAGCTTGGAGAAGGTGGATTTGGCAGTGTTTATTGGGGCCAGCTCTGGGATGGATCACAAGTATGATATACTTTCAGTTTTATCCTTCTCTGCATGTTACCAAGTTCGGTTCAGTTTATGGTCATTCTTGTTATCCTGGTTTTAATTGTGAACTCACTCCTTGCTTCAACTATTATGTTGGTTAACAAGTAATGCTCCTTGGACTTGCTTTTATTTGGAACTACTACTCTTATCAGTAGAAATATATATATTATTTTCTTCTCAGAAATGCCAAAATTCCAAGTTGTAGATCCTACTTTTGTCTTCGTATGATTTTCACTTGGCGCTAAATATAATGTTTTCTGCAGTGTTTGGATCTTCTTGGTTCAGAGCAACTGCTTAGATGAAAATATGTATAGTTAAGAATTCAATCTTCCAGTTTGGGCAGTCAAGTAATTTTGATATAGGAATCGGAAACACAAGATAGATAGAGAGAGAGAGAGAGAGAGAGATCCTAGACTATCCTTGTGCAGCACATTTCTAAGAAAATTTGATGGTTCCAGTATTATTAGTTTCAAGTGTAACATTTTTACTGTATACCAAAGTAGTTGTAAGATTTCCTTCTAAACTCTTAAGCAACACCTACTATTTGTCTGCCTTGCTGATTGATGCGTCATCTGTAATCTGAATATCGTACTGGGTTGACTCTTGCTTGTTCACTACTTGTAGGAGAGAATAAATATGCTTCCTGTCACTCAAATGATGGTTCTGTAGACCTGCCAGTTTTAATTTGAGCTTATAGTGCAGTTTCTGTCAGAAAAAAAATGAAATAGAAAGTTCTAGGTGTTAATTCTGCAAAAATCAGTGGTCAAAAACATTTTGGCTAGATTTGTGAGAATGACGCTATGTAAAATTCACTGATGGCTGGTGCATGCAGATTGCAGTGAAAAGATTGAAAGTTTGGAGCAACAAAGCAGACATGGAATTTGCTGTTGAAGTTGAGATATTGGCAAGAGTACGACACAAGAACCTTTTGAGTCTCCGTGGCTACTGTGCTGAAGGGCAGGAACGGTTAATTGTGTATGACTACATGCCAAATTTGAGCCTACTCTCTCATCTTCATGGACAGCACTCTGCAGAATGCCTTCTTGATTGGAACCGACGGATGAATATTGCAATTGGATCTGCTGAGGGGACTGCGTAAGTGCTGACCTAACTTTCCTACTGGGTTTCTGTGGCTGTTTATATGTTAACAATGTTCCTTTCAGATATCTGCACCACCAAGCAACACCGCACATCATCCACAGGGATATTAAAGCAAGCAATGTATTATTGGATTCTGATTTCCAGGCACGAGTTGCTGATTTTGGTTTTGCTAAGTTGATCCCTGATGGAGCAACACATGTGACCACAAGAGTCAAGGGTACCCTGGGCTACCTTGCACCGGAATATGCAATGTTGGGTAAAGCAAACGAGAGTTGTGATGTTTACAGTTTTGGAATTCTTCTGCTAGAACTTGCTAGTGGCAGGAAACCAATTGAAAAAATCAGTGCCACTGTAAAGCGATCAATAACTGATTGGGCACTACCATTAGCTTGTGAGAAGAAATTTAGTGAACTTGCCGATCCAAAACTCAACGGTAACTATGTGGAGGAAGAACTTATAAGCGTTGTTTTGGTTGCACTTGTATGTGCTCAAAGTCAGCCGGAGAAAAGACCAACAATGCATGAGGTGGTGGAGCTACTGAAGGGAGAATCTAAAGATAAGTTTACTGAAATTGAGAACAATGAACTATTCAAAAGCCCCAAGTCTGCAAAGTATAATGATGGGACATCAGCTACTGAAGACAATTCAGATATCATCTCAGAAGAGAAGGAACAAAAACTTGAATTAAAAGACAGTTCTGGTCAATGTCAATGAAGTGAGTAAAAAAAAAAAAAAGGAAGAAAAGAAAAAACCGAGGCTATGGGTGTTAATATATTGAATACAGATTCTAAAGCTTGCACAGATGGAGATTGTTTTTGTTGCAGGTCAGCATTGGGTGCTTATTTAGTTGACCATACTATCAATATGGAAGTACTTGAATTGTGTGCGCTCGTCGGTTCTCTCTTTTGTTTAGAGCCGACTGTATTTTGTAATTATATCTTCACCAGTTTCTGCTATCTGTTTCGTATTTCAGACTTCTAACTGTTTCTATGCTTTTAGTGTTGGGTTCCTTATGCTTTACTATTCTATGTTCGTTTTTCATTAATGGCATTGGTGTTTTCTACTTTACCCGACGTCCTACTATATATCCCAGTTAAATATATATTGACTTTTAAAGTGAACTCAAATTGACTTTATAAATATAAATGTATGGTAAAAGAAAGTTGAGAATGTGAACTCTCTTTGGCAGGTTGCATCACTGACATAATAGTATACATCATCTAATCTAATTGGGTGTCACATCTTTTGTTCCCCTAACATATTAACAGTCAAATTTGATTATATATCAATACAGTACTACGTCATTAGTGCATGATAATCAACTCCTTATCTTAGTTGCAATGCAGATAACCAAATGGAAGTGTTGGGAGTGTTAATTTACAAGTCAGATTGGTATAAACATTGACCAAAGAAAGGGTTGAGTGGTTTTGATTTACAAGTCGCAATCGCTATCGCAACGCAGCTCGATTGCGATAAACACTAACCATTTCAAGTCACAGGCCTTGCAGGGAGTTGTGCAAGGTGCTACTGACATTCTACTAATAATACATGGACAGACATCAGAACCAGCTATTGCATTACTCAAATCTAGAGAAAAAAAATAACGTATGCACTGTTTTAAAATGATACTCCAAACTGCTGTTAGGTAAGCCTTCAGTTCGTTCTACCGTCAGACGGTCGAGATACAGAGCTCAATACATTACAACATTCCCCAACCACAAAAGCAGATGAGGCCGGATTAGAATTTAAATCGGAATTCTCGCATATTTACAATGTTGTTGCCGAGAGGTCAGCAATCTGCAGCCATTAGACGATAAAACAAATTTCTTACAAATTCTACATTGTTAAATACTAATATTTACGACACCCAAGCATCAAAATTACACTTTGCCTCCTGCGTATCTCAATAACAACTAAATGCTAATATCTCAAGAATATGTATCCTCTCGATCTCCCTCAGCAATAGTTTCACCTTCCTCCATATTGCTGAACTCTAAGAAGTGAGTTGGTCTGTGGTCTTCGTGGCTAATACTCCCGTGGCGTCCCAAGCTTGACGCCATACGTCATTCCTGCTGCATGTCTCACTCCCATGAAGTTGTAATTCCATGGACCATTGTCAGGAACCTGGGGAAAATTAAGGCAGGAAACCACCAAGATAGCTCTTATTAATGATGTCAGAAATCAGGGAAACAGCCATCAAATCATCCAACTTGATACACAAGATAAAATCCAAAATTACAAGTGGTGGGCTGGGAAGCTTACCATGTAGAAGCCAAGGAAACGGTCACTAAGGAGCATTTGAACCTTCTCATAATGAGTAGGGAGGTAACCGTGAGGATTGCTTCCTGTATCCTTGTTGACACGGCCCCACTCATAACCAGATGGAGTGAGCTTATAGGCAGTTAATGAGCAAGAACCTGGAGTGAAACTGCAAGTCAAGATTATGCACTTCTCACCATCCCATTGCTTATTGTTCTCTAGGACCTTGGCATGTGTAGTGAGATCCTGCAACATAATTATGAGACAATGAAACATGGAGAAAGAAAAACTACACAGAAGGGGTAGGTTTCACATTTGCTTCCTTTCTTTAGTAACTCTGTATGCATATCTTAGAACTAAAAAGCAATGGGTGAAAATAAGAACCTGAGGAGACAATTGAGGAAGTTCATTTGGTTGAGTGTGCATCCATCCCAACGGCTCCAAATCATTCAAGAACTCATGCTCTGGAAGAGCGGAAGGCAGATGAACTTGCTGATGAGTCCCCCATTGTGGTGGCATCACAATGCAGCGAATTTCTTTAACTTGAGGGTTGTCTGGAGGGCTTATACCATACAAGTACCCAGCAACTTGAGTCCGGAGGTCTGCTATACAGATAAACTTCTTCAAAATGTTCTTGGGCATAATATAAGTATAACCAGTTTCCTGCATCACCAGTCCAATATTAGCACAAGAGTTGCAACAAAACTGTCAGCAATGAAATTAAGGGAGTATGATGCAAACCTTAATATCCTCAGAATTCACATAAATATGATTTACACGAAGATAAAGATTTGTAGCTGATATTGCTCTCACTCGCCAATCAGTCTTAGAACCAAATGCAGCTTGCTCATAGGGGCTTGTGGTGGTTACTATGAGTTCATCACCATGAACATTTGTTGTCTTCGTTGTTACAGCTGTCAGCTGGCTTGCTTCTTTTGCCTGAAAATTGGCAAACCATGTAATAACTAATTGACAAGACAGCTGCAAAACAAACACTAAAGAAAGGGGGGGGGGGAGATTGTATCAGATCAACATATAGGGTATAGCAAGAGAAAATCATAACCTGTTTCTCAATCTCCGCTATCTGTTGCCTCTGTTGAGAAGGTGGAGTGATCTCAGCACCTAGTATGATGTCACGAATCTCAGACTGAGTCAGAGCAGATGTATTCACATTGTTCTTCTTGGCATAGTCTGAGAGTATAAGATCTCTTAATGCAACCTCCACCTGCCAATAAATCATGGTTCGGTTATATCTACCAAGAAAATTAAGATACACAAAGTTATACCCTTTATTTTATGTCACCCTTTTGGGTCTATCGAACAACCTCAAGGACATTAGACTTACCTTCATCCACTGGTCATCACTGAGAGAAGGCCAGATGTGATGGGGTTCAGTAATTATTGTTTTGTCAGGCTTCAGTAACATTTTTGCCTTCTCATTGTTCACATGAAGTGCACGAAGGATCAAAATCAGTCTCGAGAATGCAGTGTAGGATGAAATACTCTTCAGCCAGTCATCATAAATGTTGAATAAAACCATCTGTGGTTCTGTAGCCTTCAAAATAAGATCCCCAAATTTCTCAATTTTTAGGCAAGCCTGGAATGGAAGCTGAAGCTCACTTCCTTTAATAACAATACTGGGGAAGTCCAGTAAGTGAACTTCCAATGGATCCAACATTCCTTTGCGGGTGACAATAATTTGCTTTGGCTGTTCTTCAACAGGCAATGAACGCACAAGAGCAGCAACCTCTTCTGCTGTTTTCCACTTGGCCAACTGACCCAGACGCTTCTGACCAGCCCAGACACTTGTATGGATGACCTGCAATCAAAGAAATGAAAGACAATAATCTCAACAACTCACACCAGAAAAACCCCAGTATAAGGACTCAGGAAGTTCAGCATACAAACCTTGAGAAACAGCTGGCCAGTTCTTGGGTTGAATATAAAAATGGCCCCATTTATGGGTTTTGTTGTAAGATTTCCTTCAAAAGTCTTGTGGATTGTAACACGGTACACATTAGTGTCATCAACAAACCATATTATTTGATTGCTGAAAATTTCTCCGTAGTTCTGGGAAGACAAATATGGCTCTGTCGGCTCAGAAGAATACAACTGTAGACCTTTTCTTATACGTTCTCTCAGGACATACAGAGCAGGATTTGACTGCTTAGACACAAGACCATTAGCAAAACAATTTACAGAAATAACAAATAAAACAGATCAATACTATATCCAAATTCAAATCATAAAATTGACAAAATGATGATGATACCTTCAGTTATCTTATTCATGGCCTGCTGAAGAAGTGGCTTTGATCCAGGAAACCAGTTGCCAAATGCAGAATGCAAGTTATAAGCCAAGTCAATGCCAATGCATCACTCCTGCAGAAGAAATAATGATTAGCTCAACTCCACATGAAAAGAATATAAATGAGCAGATGAAGTTGACAGAAACACACCAGTAGGGGATGGATATATAGACATGTTATCTGTTGTGTAATCCATAAACTTGGCCCGTGTGTATCGCTCAATATCATGGGAGTCATAATCTCCCCAACGAAGCTGTACATCAATCCAGTACTTGTTGCTTGCCTTCTGATCAAAAACATCCTTAGATTCAGCCACCAGACTGGGCTTTGACATTGGCCATCTATGGGCAGCAAATAGAAGAACGTCTGCACAAGAGCTGTTCATCTTGTAGCTCTTCCTAGGATGGATGGTTTCCTTCTGTACAGTTTCAATCTCCAGAGCATCCAACTCCTGATCCAAAACTTGACAGAGATCCATAACAACGCTTTCATGGATCTTCTGCCACAGATGGGCTCGGAATATCTGAATCAGAGATATTTTCAAGGTTGGTATCTTCCCATGCATGAAAATACCAGTCAGATCTAGCTGCACTTGAAAACCCACGTACACATTGGCTCGATTGATGGTTGGTGACCACCAAAGAGTAAATCTACGGTTGGGTATCTGGTTGAGACCAGATCTCTGAGCATTGGTCAGCTTCTTATATTTCATAGATTCCTCAAAACCTGATGCCTTTTCCCAAAAGAGACCCTCCCAAGTTGGAAAGCTGGAAGTGAAAACAGCTGTGAGTCCAAGGTATCTTGTTAAGTATGAAGTCAAATAACAGACACATAACAGCATGAGCTGGATACTGATCATGACATTGCCGCTGCATTTAATACTTCCCACTCTCCTTATTAACAAGCCAGAAGCTGATGGCCTAAGGCTCATGCGCATGTCACCCCCAAAAAAAAAAAAAAAGGGAGGAGAAAAAAAAAAGAAAGAAAGAAAGAAAAAGCTACACAAGGTGACCACTGCCTGGCTTGTATACCCAAATGAAACAAAATCATTTTGGTTTCATAAACTACAGATAAACATCCCTGCACCCCTGAAAAGGGGGAAAAAATACAGTGGCGAGGATAGATCAAGAGAAAAGAAGACTTACTATGTTCCCTTGAATAAAGTATGTTCAAGAATTCCTTCAACACCCCCAAGCGCTTGAATAACATCAGTTCTGTAATTATTCAAGTTCCACAATTTCCCATCATGCCTCTGGTGCGTCCACCAGAAGGGATTTTGTTTAAGAACTTGATACTGCTTGAAGTCTGTTCGTACCCTCCATCCTTTATCGTATGCCAAAGTGTGTCTATCCTTCTGAAACAAAGTGTTTATACGTGGTATTCCTCTATCCCGTGAATCCTGCCAAATTCATTGAGAGTGAATTTCTTTGAATAAAGACACAGACAAGTTGTCATCATCAAGTTACTGACGACACAATCACTGTTCTGCTTGTTTGCATGCAAGACAAACCCTAAACCTGATAATTGACAAAAAAAATGAAGAAAAAGCATTAGAATACTCACTTCCAGATCTTCAAGGGTCAAACGTCTATTTTGTGCTTGTGCTTCCTGCCTTTTCAGTGCATATTCAGCCCAGACACGCTGTGAATCAATGAATTCACTCTCCCATGGCTGTCAATGATTAAAAAATATAAAAGAAAAGATAAAATTGGCATTAGGAATATATAAACGCATATATATGATTGTAAATGCAGATTCACACGGATTCTGAAATAGAATGGGAAGAAAATTGAGGATAACCTGTATATAGCGATAAAGGTTAGGAATCAGTTGATCTTCCTCATGACTCATCCCACTCCTAAAGTGGGTTACACCAACATCAGTCTGCTGACTGTACCGGAGATCACTTTGAGGAATCAAGATGTGGCCCATAGACAACATACCAAGTCCTCCAATTTCCTTGGGGGTATAGAAAATGACAGGTGGAAACCTGGTACAAAATCCATCAATATGCGTACAAATACACAACCTCAAAACAAGATACAAAAAACAAAAACCCAATTATTTACCTGCTAGGCATCTTTGAGTTCAGTCCAATCTTAATACGAGTCTGAATTTTATTTTCACATTTGACAAGCAAGTCTAACAACTCTTGAGTGTGAACAGTTGCCTCCCGGAAGTAAGTCATCAGACCTAACACGAGACAACATCTATAAGCAAACAGATTATACAAACTGCAAACCAAACCTACAATTAAACTGAAAAATCAATTTCACTTACCTATTAAAGCTGTGTTCCATTTGTTGACAATTTTTGTGAATGTTGTAGATCCAGAAGACATAAGAATCTGTCTCACACGATTCTCAAAAACTTTCATGTGTCCATCATCTACTCTTAAGAAAGCAACTGCTGTCCTTTCCTTGGTTTGTTCATTTTGCAAATTCCAAACGCCATCTCTTGTGTTGCTAAAAGCTTCTTGAGTCATTCTAATTTTAGGAAGTATACGTACTTCAAAACCACACCTGCAGAACACCAAGAGCTATCAGCAAAGGAAACACTCACCCATCAAAGATGAAAAGGATCAGAGCAATAAATAGTAATGTACAAGACCATGAACTTGTTGGTCAACCACTGGAGCACAAAATTAGACATGGCCAATTTAGAACTTTAGGAAAATTCCATGCAAATGTGAAGTTCAACATTTGAGGTTAAAACCAAAAAATTTGAAGGAAAAAAAAGGTTACTTCATACTTACATACTAAAAAGCAAGTTTGGGTTGTCCTTGCTGTACACAGAAACAAAGCTATTCTCCCACTCTAAAGTTGTGATGCTTCGAGGAAGACGATTTTTCATATCCCAGAAAACACTCCTGCCAAGGTTGACTGGAAAAGACATAGCGAAGAGTATGTCAAACATTACTGTAAGCTCAAAATAACAACAAAAAATAACAATGTACAAGGCAATTTAAATACCATCATGTTTCATGAGTCTCATCCTTGCATCTCTTGGCCAGCACTTCTTATTGTTGTACCCAACCATGTTCTCGTTGTTAGGATCTGGATGTTCAGTGAGATACCGCTGAATGAGGTCTCGAGCCTCCTCATGGGTGAAGTGGAACAATATATGAACCCGATCTATGTACCTAGAATACAGCCTAATTGGATGCCTTGTCTCAATTTTTGAATCCCAGTAAGTGATAAACTCATTTGGCATCTGGGGTGGGCCAGCAATCTCACTGGCTCTAGTGAGTCCAAGAAGCAAGAGATCAAGCACTAGTCCATAATATTGAACCACAAAGGATGCAAACTGTAGACCACGTATAAGACCATATGAATTTGTGTGGCTCATATCCTTATATGACAGCACAACATTGTTTTTTGCAGTAACATAATCAGCAATATTGTGGTCAAGAACCAGACGCAGAAGCCTGCAACATCACAAAATGATGAAAATGTCAATTAATATGCAAAACATTGAAACACTAAACACATCCAGAATGAGATTTACAGAATGCTTACCTGTTTAACATCGTTAAATCAATCTTCTCAAAGAATTTCTCAAATTTGGTCTGCAGCATCACCACACACTGGCCCTCACTGGTATCCCATATATTTTGTAAATTGTTTATGCCCTGACACCATTTGTAAACCAACAGTGGAGGTGGTTCTGAATCTGCTGGCTTGATCCAGTTGGGAAAGAGATGGCGCTTGTCACCTTCATACCAAAGATACTGATCAAGATAGGCATCTGTGATCTTCTCAAGAGGCTCTATTTCATAAACTGGAATCAAGTAGCTATATAAGTCCATGAACTCTATTCCCACCTACCAAAAAAGGAGAAGGAGGTAAAAAGTCATTATTTCTGTGCCACAGACTTAGCTAAAGCTAACTCATTGACATCTATAAAATCAAAACATACTTCTTTGAAGGCACGCTGAGTGAGAAGATGACGCTTGATACGTGACAAGGCCTCATGTGGATTATCATAAGCTTGCTCAATCAGCCCCAACTCCTCTCTCTGCAGTTGGTTTAATCTCACTGCAACACTATATGATTCTTTCAATCTCTCAAGGGCAAGGATAAGCAGCTTTGTATCATGTTTGTATGACAAAGGAGGAAATGGAATGGGGGAGAACTTCCTTGATTCCAACCAATGAACAGTTGTTGTATAGATAGCAACAGCTTCTTCCGGAGTAACATATGGACCATCTTTCAGATAATTGTGTTGACGTTCCTACAAGAAGGATGAACAATCAGAGAAGACAGAAATAACAGGGTGCTTGATATAATCATTAAATAATAAGATAATTTCAATGAAACACAACCACTGTTACTTCAATGCTGCACAGGGCAATGTAATCAGAAGTTTAAACACATGGAGAACATTAAATGCACCTGCTCTGCTTTCAGCCAGAGGCGTGTCAGTCTTCCAAGATTCTTTCGACAAACAGTCTTATCAACAGTTGCACCTCTTCTTATTCGCTCGCGGTTATAGTGAGCAACGTTGGTCCACCAATCTGCTTTTGACTTCACATACCGAAGAATCATATTCTCAATGGGAACTGGCAGACCAGGAACCTACACATTACAAGAAGTAAGAAAACCATACACAGAACTGATGAAAGAAAATAAAATCACACCAACTATAAAAGGATAGACTCTCTTCATCAGTAATAACTGAATTAGTTTTCAGGAGAACCCTTCAAATACGTTCTCATTGGTACTTTCACATTAGCTAATAAATCCAGGCAATTTCCACATGTATTTTTAGAAGATCACCAGCAACCCAATTCAACACCAAACCAAGAATCATATTACCTTCCAAGGAATGTTCGCCTTCCAGCAGCGCCAAGCCTCACTCAAATGCTGCAATATAGTTCTTGCCTTGTTCTGCTTAATGCCCTCTGTCAGAAGAAAAAACACTTTAGCTTGAGCAAATTACAAAGGAAGAAAAATGCAGAAACCACTTGTAGAAAAAAGAATCCAAAATTCAAATGGTAGGTAGCAATCATAATGATAAATATATATAATTACCTGGCATGGCGTCAAGCACATCATGCATAACTGCTGCTCGAAGCTCCAAGTCAAAGTGGCTTTCAACACGCTGCTTGGTTACAGTCTTAGCCACTCCTTTTGAGTGACGACCTTCAAACTGACGTGCCAGTAGATTGCCTAGCCATCGTTCCAGCAGAGGCACTATACCACGAAGAAAGAATAACCAGACCCTCCACATTGGTGCCCAAATCCCACAGCCAGGTCCTTTTCCCACAGGCCCAGTGTTAAAGCGGTAGTAAATTAAGTGCTTCAAATCTTTGCACATCCTAATTTGCCGCATAAGCCTGTACTTGTAACGATACATACCAGTCAACTGACCAACATGGGAAAATGTATATTGCAGCCCATCAGCCAGTTGAAAAGCATCCACATTGCCCAAACGGAACTGGACATTAGCATCCACAACAAGTTTAGTCAACCGAAGGATTTCACAACACAGATGAAAGGCATTGCCAAACCGTGACTTCTTCCGTTCTTTGGTAGTCAAGGTTTTGACAGGCTTCAAATTGAAATTATAATCAAGGTGAAGATAATTCAAATTCTTCCTGTGTATCAACAGATTCAGCATATTATACCCTTGCCTACAAACTTGAAGACCTGCTTCAACCCAATCAAGTTCTGTGGTTTGGAAAAACTTGGTTGCTTGTAGAGATCGGAACAAGTGCTTCTTCTTTTGAGCCTTAGGAGGTCTATGATGCAACTCATTCAACACAAAACACTTCAATAACTTCTGATAACTAACCCGAACTTTGACCGGATAGGATGGAGGACTGTCAAAATAATAAAGCAACAAGAAAGTCAATTATCATAGTGGGCAAAAATGAGTAGCACATGCATGCTTAACCAACGAAAGACTCAATAGGAAATCAAGCAAATGAGGGAGTGCTACAACTTACCAATGCTCCTTGTACCATTCTGACACAAGAGGAATATCTTCTGCTCGCCTCGTGCGACCAGATCTCATGTTAAAAGGCCGAGGAGCAAATAATAGGGAGATCCCAGCAGCTGTGGTGTCTGTATAGAGCTGGGTATCTTGAAGGAAAGGTCCCACACCTTCTGGCAGTTCAAATTCCTCATCCTCATCATCCATAATTTTCTTCTCACGCCTTTCCTTGTTGACACTGGTTATAGGGTGTATTAATGGATCATAATAAAATGCAGGTAGATCAGGATCTTCAGTCTTAATGTACATGACCATGGGTGTATGGTACACACCAAGCTTCACTTTGCGAGGCCTGTTGTTATAGAGATGCGGAAATGCAATCCTGTACTCTGTCCTAAGAGGTGATCTAATAATGAGTTTGTTGATGTCATTAAATTCATTCCAATCTTCATCCCCCTTCTCCATGTCACAGTACAGAGGCTCAAATTTAGGGCCACCTGCATGTCATTTGTGACAAAAATTAATGTATGACTTTAAAATTTTTGCATTAAAACTACATGTTCCTTTCACTTTTATTTTTTATAAATCAAACACATTAACTTAACCAGTGTCATTAAATGGGCAATGCTACCTAGTGTCATGGTTCAACACCACTATTATCCTCTTATTAAGACCATAATATCACAGTATAATTGAGAGACCAACATCTATCCTTGATAACAATACAAGTTTTGTAATTCTTTATGCAATCATATTCCAGAAAGAAAGACACTTACCAGGTATGCACATGTTCAATGCTTTTGCAGTAAAAAATGATTCCATGTCAAACAAGTAGAAATAATTCCGATCAATTAAATCAGACAGTAACTGTCCTGCAAGCCGATGAAGTGTTGCCATTATCGGAAGAGAAAGATGCCATTTCCGGTAGCTTGGGCCATTTATGAGCTTTGTTTTCACAAGAGGCTTGTGGTCATAAAACCAGGTATATACAGCTGAATCTTCCTCCTCATCCAACTCCAGTTGAATTGCCTCTAGAGGATCAACATCTAACAGATTATCAGCATAATCTAATGGAGGCTCCTCATCATCAAATGGGGGGAACCGCATCCTCTTAAAGTGACGGCGATCCCTCTTCTCCCTTCTCCCTTCTCATCATGATCCACATTGTACCCCACTGAGAAAACACAATTAAAAATCATTCAAGGAGAGAACCTCATATTTCAATGGTTATGTCTCACAAAGATCAAGGCAATCTAACTTCTATGAGATGATACATCATGCGTATTAAGTGGAATAGAGAACAACATACCTGAGCCAGATAAATAGGCTCCACAACCCATGGTATTTCATTAACAAACGTGATTGCCCCAGAAATATGGTACAAGACCTTCACATCTCGGACCTAAAATCAAAAAAGATGAGTCTGTGCTAGTTTTTGCAAGGAATCTGCAACTAAGAAAATTCTTATCACAGAATTATAAGTGTAAAATAATGACCAAAAAAATAGAAAGTATTTACTACCTGCTCCCATGGCATTGGCATGTTCTCCAGGAGCTTGTAAACTGCATGTGGGATGAATTTAAGTGCTCCAAGATACACACGTTTATCATGGCGATATTTTTTTGAGGACATATCCCCATGGTCCCTGTAACAGTAAACAGCAATGAAATTAGATATTGAATGTGGAAATAGCACCGATAGTACCACTGCAACAAAGAATTTATTTTGTATTACCGTCAGGAAGGGCAAGTTAACAGCAGAAACAAAATATCAGAATTTCTATACCTTATTCTAGTTATCAAAATAACCCTCCTATGCCCTCTTTGCATGGATCAAACAACTTAAACAATGAACAAAATTCTGACACATAAAACGTCCCTTTATCACTATGTACTCCTATGCCTAAATTGACCAGAAACCTCTTTCAAAATTAACTTAGAAAAAGCCGGCATCTCTGACTCAAACAATATATTCGTAATCATATTTTTTAAAAAAAAAAAAGTAAGAAGGGAAATCAATTAAGTGCACCTCGCTGATTACCATTTCATGTTACTTAATAAAACAAATTCTAATGGGATCATAATGATTAACAATATGTCAGTGTTCATCAAGAACACAAGAACCGCATCACCAGAACCAGTAAGAGAACCTGAAGAATCTCCAACAAAGCATAAATAGTGAAACACAGCTTGCCTGATGATTTTCCTAACGTGTTCTGGTGGCATGTCCTCTTTTTGGGTCTCAACAAACCCAAATTTTCTCTTATCACTGTATCGTTTGGAATTGAGTTGCTGCCATTTTCTAGCCTTCTCCTCGAGCCTGGCCTCGGCCTCAGCTTCAGTCTCCACCGGAGCTGGGCCCGCAGGAGGTGGAGGCAGCACCGTGTACGATGGTTGTGCTGCCGACGGCGGAGGAATAGAAGAGCCAGTTGTTCCTGGTGGCGCAATCTGGCCGTTGTTCCACATCGTTGAAGACTCTAATCTATTGTATCTTCGAAACTTAAAAGCTCATCAACTTCGATTCAATGACAGTTTCAGAGATTCTTTCGTCAATTCGATTGAAAAAAGAAATTGTTTTAGAGTTTCACAAAGGCTTCAGTGGCAAGTTCTAGGGTTTACGGGTTTCCTTCCCCAAGAAGAGAAACGAGGGTGCTACACAGAGAGAGCTGTGCTGAGGTGAACTTCCAGTGAAATGGAAGCGGGGAAAGAGGTTTATAGTTTGTCGATGATAATGGCGGTAGCACGTGCCGCCTCTGGAGTTGGGCACTTGGGCTTATGTCACATACGGTGCATGCCTTGCCCGGAGATTGGGCTTCATGTCTGTAAGCCCATAGATTATCGAATTTGAATCGTAAAAGACTTTGACAAAAATCAATGCGACTGACGTATAATTAGACATTCGATCCTGTCAACTTTTTTGCCCGGGAATTATGAATTTATATAAAGAGAGATCATTGTTATATGATTTTAGAGATAATTTAGTATATTTCAACTATATTTTATGTACTTAATTATGGTCAATAAATAAAGAATAGTTTTATCAATTTATTTATTTATTAATTTTATAAAATTCATGCACACTAAAAATTTAATTTTTTTAATTTTCAAAATACAAAAAATTATCCTTTATTCATTAATTTTGACTAAAAATACATGATATAATTGAAATATATAAGAATTTATCATGATTTAATATTTAAATCATGTCTAACCAAAAAAATATATATTTAAATCATGAGCTCTTGTGATAAAAAGAGTAGATTTATGTGGAAAAAAATGGTACGTTTACATTTTTAAAATAATAGAGATAATATTTAATCTTTCATATATAAAAATAATAACTATTACATTTTTAAAATTTTATAAATAGTACTATTAATTTTTTATTTTTATTTTTATTATAATTATTAATCCATCTCTCATAATCAATGTTTTGAAACCTAACTTAGCCATCAACTCAGTAAGATAAGTAGGTAAAGATCGAATCGATTCAATTAAATGATTGAATCAATTAATATATTTTTATATTTATAAATATATATAATAAAAAAATAACACATTACATTATAAAATAATATTTTTAAATCATTAAGAATCTAATATTTTTTAATTTTTAAATTTATATGTTATTACTATGTAAAAGTAAATATATTTTCATTATTAATATTTATAGTAACACATATAATATAATTTAAATAAATTTAAAAATAATTAAAATAATAAGATCAATTAAGATAACATGATTTAAAATTATATTTAATATAAAATTAATTAATATAATTTATTATATAATAAATATATTTTAATTGTTAAAGGATGTGATTGTAAATATCAAATATATATATATTTAATATATAATTGTAAATACTGAATATATATTTAATGATATATATTGACTAAAGCACGGCATTGCTCCCGCAGTCATTGCTGTTATTCACGCACACATAGGCAGGGGGTTGACCCCCAATAACAACACATACTTTTTTAATTGAAGCATATAATGGAGATCCATTTGAATCGATTCACAATTGATTCAACGAGTTTTCAAGTAATTATCAGGTTTTAGCAATTCAAAGTAATTAAACCGCCGCCTCAGGTATTACCAATTAATTTGAGCAGTTGATTATTTTTAAAATAGTTATTTTTAAAACACCGCTACCCCGGGTATTACTAAAATGAATGGTAAAAAAAATTATATAATAAAAAATTAAGCTGGTATTTAACATTATTAGAGTGATATTTAACAATTAATTTTAATAATTTTTATTTTTTTTAATATTATAAGTGAATAGAGAGATAAATAATTATAATAAAAATTAAAAAAGGGATCAATATGCTAATTATAAAAATTGAGAAATATAATAGTTACCATCTTTATAAATAAAATATTGGATGTTATATTTACTCTTTCTAAACTTAATTTTGTAACCTTTTCGTTAGAATTTGATAAATTTCATTTCACATGTAATTGAATTAGGAAACAATAGGAAAAAAATACAAGTGAAGAATAATTACATGGCAGAATTAGGCCACAATCCAAGGATGGTAATAGGGATAAGAACAGATGAACTTTTTCTTATTTTATGTTCCATTGTTAGTGATAAAATATTACTTTTCCCTATAATTAGAGATGAAATTCACCTTATTCTTATACCTTCCATAAGAACTCATAAAAAAATGCTAAAAAAAAGAAATTTAGAAATATAAATATTAAAATTAAAGATTGCAAATTTATATATATAAATACTAAATAATCTCATATGCTAGTAAATAAATAAGAAACAAAAAAAATACAAATCTAAATTTAAATATTACAAATCATATATCATTAATTGAATGATATATATAATTAATTTAAAAAAATTGATACATAACCAATAAAACCTTATTACTTTCTACCTTTATCATCTTAAGTAAAACATTAATGTATTTTCTATTTTTAAACTTTAAATTATTAAAATGATAAAAAAAAATTACATATATGTGCAAATCATATGTATGCACATACATTAATATATAAAATAAAAATATAATAAATTTATAATAATGGAGCCCTACGAGATAAGACGAGGTGTTATTATCTTATTCTTATCATTTTGTTTGAGATGAAAATTTACTTCATGCTTTGCCTTACAGAACAAAAAATCATATTATCCCCATACTCCATTAGAGCAATTTTCGTAAGATATTGTAAATTTAGGATATTTTATCATCCTTGCCGTAATTTATAATTTGAAAAAAAAAAGCTAATGAATAATGCAAACATATTACATTTAATGATACTTCACCACCAAGGAAATATAAATGTCAAAAGCAAACATAAACAATATCAATCTATCCTTGAATATATGTATATATAAATATCAACTTCAACTATCTCACAACTTACCTTGATATCAAAGTACTTAACCAAGCCCACTTCTAATGGAATCGGTTACTTTATTATTTGGTGATAAAGCTGGCAATCAAATAGTTTTAGTTGATTTAGTAAATTAAATTCAACCAACCATAATTAATCAAAGAGGCTAAAAAATGACTCGAAGTCAACAAAATGCAATGTTTAAATTGATTCAATATGAACATTTTGATTTTAGATAAGTGCAATCAAGTTTGGTCTTGTCCAATGAAGTTTTATGTTCTAATATAACACACTCCATGCACATTTGAGCTCGCACCCTAAAAGTTTTGCTCGATTATGATAACCTATATGAAATAATTTTATTCAATTTATCGATTCAAATTCACTAGGCCCCTGAAGCTTAGGAGGATTTTCATGAGATTTAACACCTAACTATTCTTTTTATTAGGTATTCATAAGTATGCTTGGCACAAACCATTCTATTTAATTAGATCAAACCTTAAAAATAGAATCCATTAACCTTACACTTTCATCCAATATTGCAAAATGATTACACTTGTTTAAATGTATATGATCTTATATTCACAGGTATACTTAGCAAAACCTATTCTACCTAATTAGATAGAACTTTAAATATAGAACTCGTTAACTTTACACTTTTGCCCGATATTGCAAAATGATTACATCTATTTAAGTGTCTGTGATCTTAACCTTATGTTTATCACCAACCCCTATATCTCACTAGGTTTACACATGAACTACTAGTTTCTTATTTCGTTTGGTGTTTTGTCCACTACCCTAGTTGTACTTGCTACTTATCTATAAACACAAAGTAAACGTATTGCTAATACCATCATTATATTTTCTAATAGAATTTCTGACTTTTCTTATATCTTATGACAATAATAATTAGGCTAACTTTACTTAGATTGCCATAAATTTCCATAACATAGCTAACGATCATTTTAATACACTTGCCTTATATCACACCTTCATGTTTTCAAGACATAAAACTTCCTAACTTATATATTGTTTAGCTAAACAGTGTTGCACTACCTTCTTTCTATTTCTATTTATGATACTTGAAATGTAGATCCTTTTTTTCACCAAGCAGGATTGTTTTACACACATTTGCAAGATAAACTAAATAATTAAATGGTTTCAAAAAGAGGAATAAATCCCCTTTTACCTAATTAAATTTTAAAAAAGTCTTATAAATCCTTTAACATCTGATCTTAATCTTGTGCTTAGTGTTTCTCTCCAAGCTTACTAACTTATTGGCTAAATAATGATGTAATCAAACAACCTTCTTCAAAAGAACAAGTTATAGCAGTATATTGCACTAAAATGATCTTTTAATTTTAGGTAATTTTGTTTTTAAACCTTTATAATTCCATTCAATTATAGACATTCTTAATTTCTTAAGATCATACTTGATCATTATTTATTGAATGCTAACAATCAACTTATTGATTCCATCCCCTTACCTTTCTCATGAAATTGTTGCAGTGTAACCTCTAATCCACACAAGTTCATTTATTTTGCACATTTTTTATATATCCCAATCTAAGGTGTGTAATTTTGTTTTCTCCGTGCTGCTAATCCATTAATATCACTATGACCTAATCTATTTAGATATCTATTTGGCACGTCTATGCAGTCCTTTCTCCAAAGCCTTTGGTTAATTCCCAGCCACACCCTCCTCAGGAGTAGTGCCCATAACCCTGCAAGAATGCTTATCCTTTATTCATTTTCGTAACCATGCAATGACCAACTCTCTCAATCTATTTATTAATTCATTCACATCGTACAATCAACACCCAACCCTTGCCTACTTTGTTATATAATAATGATCATTTTATTCTTGAATCATCGCCTTTGTTAATTTGGACAAATCTATTTGCTAATGGCTCGATTGGGATTTCCCAACCATCTCGAAAAGTTTTTATTTTCATTTTTTTTTCCTAATATTTTTCGTTCATTACACTGTGAAATGTGAAAGACGTGCATCCTCAAGTACCATAGCTTATCGTTTGGGTCCCACTGCTTCCATTTCTGCCATCCCCAACTTCAAAACCCCGCGAGAACGCCTTTCTCATTCATTCTCCGATCTTTTTTTTTTTTCACTTTTAGTTTAAAGGCAGACATGAACATATTGAATCTCTTCCCTCTCTTCTCTTTCTCCTAAAAATATTCGCTGCAATCATCAAACCCTGTTGCCTCTTCCATATTCAATGGCCGTCATATCTCTCTCACTTCGCCCCTCGCTGCTCCCACCTACCACTTCTTCCTCCTCTTCTTCATCTTATTGTGGTGGGATCAATCTCCGTGCTCAGAAGAACTTCATTGCTATCAATTCATCTTCTCCTTTTTCTTCTTCCACGGTGTATACAAAGGGCTCTTCCAGACGATTTGGACTCGTGTTTGCTGCTTCCGGCGACTATTATGCTACTCTTGGAATCCCCAAATCCGCCACTAACAGGGAAATTAAAGCCGCTTATCGAAAGTTAGCTCGCCAGGTACAGACATTTCATTTCGAATTTGGCTTTTTTTTTTTTTATATATATAGTTTCGTGAACTTGTGGTTGCAGACTTTTTGAGGAAAAACATCGTGTAGAGCTTTTCCTCTGTTTGAGAATGACTCAACGTGGCTACCAATTTTTCCAATGAAAGTTGGCACGATTTACTAATTCTTAGCTGGTCGTTAGTATCAGGAGTGTGCACCGTAGAATTCTCCCCCTGGTCTAATTTTCTTTCTCCTGTCCTCTCTTTAGTACCATCCCGATGTGAACAAGGAACCTGGAGCAACTGAAAAGTTCAAAGAGATTAGTGCAGCATACGAGGTATGCAAGAAAAAGTACAGTGCTGGCTGTTAGTTGCTATTGGCTTTTTTTTTTTAATTTCTCTTCATACATACGATGTTATCTTTTGAGTTCTGAAGTATAACTCTGTCAGGTACTATCAGATGAGAAGAAGAGGGCCTTGTATGATCAGTATGGAGAGGCTGGGGTTAAGAGTACAGTGGGAGGCGGATCAAGTGCTTATACGGTATTCATCATCTTCTGTTTGTTTTTGCTTTGCTGTTTCACATGTAATAAATGGTAAGTGATGATCAAGGAGGGTTGCATATTTGAAATGACAAAAAAAAAGCTATAAATTGGAGACTTGGATAGGATACCAATACAGACTCGGCATTTCTAGATGCAGATTGAAGTGTATGGAAATTTAATTTGACTTTTTTTTCCCTTTGCTAAACTCTGTATGCTGTTTTTCTATTTTTATTTGTTCTTGCAGACTAATCCATTTGATCTATTTGAGACATTTTTTGGGCCAAGTATGGGTGGCTTTGGTGGCATGGATCCAACAGGATTTGGAACACGCCGCCGTAGTACTGTAATTAAGGGTGAAGACATTCGGTGAGTTTTAGCTTAGTTGGTTGGGTGATCCTGTCTTTTGACCACTGCATATAATTTTTGTGTTTTTGCTAAAAATTGAGTTGACCTGTCATTCAAACGTTGGCAGTTGTGATATCTCCCTGAAATTTTCTGAGGCAATTTTTGGAGCAGAAAAAGAATTTGAGCTTTCCCATCTGGAAACTTGTGAAGTTTGTAGGGGTACTGGAGCAAAAAGTGGTTCCAAGATGAGAGTATGTTCAACATGTGGTGGAAGGGGTCAGGTGATGAGGACAGAACAAACTCCTTTTGGATTGTTCTCACAGGTAAGTTCTAGGCCTTCGATCTTGGTTGTAATTCTGCGATATATCTGGTAGTGTGGAATGGAAAAAAGAAGTAATCTGACTTCATAATCTGTGCTCCCCTCCCCAAACCAGGAGAAAATAGAAAAAGAACAGCCTGGGGGGGGGGGGGATGAATTTATTGAAGTTGTAGGTGCCATTAATTATTATATTAGTGGTCATACCTTAATAGCTTTTATTATTACTTTTCATGAATTTATTTAAAAGAGGATTCCTTAAAGATTGAGTGTTGTCCGATGGGGAAAATTTGATGAAAATATTTAGAGAAGGAAGAGTATAGTATGAATACATTTCTTAGTCCTCATGTTGAGTTTCATTTCTGCCTTTTTCTTAATAAGAATTTTTGTTTTATCAACTACATGCATTACTTAATTTTTTCCACCCCACTTAATTTATTACTCAAGTTGCTCATGGAATGCTAGAGAGTTTAATGTCAAAAACCTTATACCTTCAATTGGCTTGGAAGTTATGTTCTCATTTTTTTTATTATTAGGTTTCCATGTGTCCTAACTGTGGAGGAGAAGGTGAAGTGATTTCTGAATATTGTCGGAAATGCAGTGGTGAAGGACGTTTTCGGGTGAAGAAAATTATCAAAGTTAAAGTTCCTCCTGGAGTTAGCTCAGGCAGTATTCTGAGAGTTTCTGGGGAAGGTGATGCTGCACCAAGAGGGTATGTCTGTTGATATTTTTATATGGTCTTTGATCCTATACGTCACTATGGATTATGACAATCTCTGGCCCACTATTGCATAGGAGATAAATCAAATTTAATTGTATGTGCAACATAAAATACTTGTTTTTAAAGATGCTCCACTTCCCATTAGATATGAAAATTTGCTTATACAATCTCTCTATATATTTTATCCCATCAATTTTGTAAATAACAGTAATGTTAGTTGGTTCAAGTTACATAACTGTCTATTTAAGTTTTTTCCCAGCAAAGGACATTGACAATGGTTGTTTCTCCTTATCAATATGATTTAACTTCTGGTTGTGAGTCAATGACCAAGGTGTCTATTTTTACATGTTTTAGAAGATAATATATTTAAATACATATTCTTTTTAGTAGCAGCTTTTCATCTTCTTGCTTTAGCAGGGGCCCTCCAGGAGATCTTTATGTATATCTTGATGTGGAAGAGATACCGGGAATTCAGAGAGATGGCATCAATCTTTCCTCAACAATATCAATCGGCTATCTAGATGCCATATTAGGGGTTGTTGTAAAGGTAATCATTTTAACTCTATTGTAAAATATTTCCTAATGTCACATGACTCCAAATAAGTCAGAACTGATGCTTTCCCCCCTTCTGATTTTTATATTTTTCTACAAATTTCTGTGCCTGAATATGATGTTGCTCTTGTTAGTTGAATGCAATAAATGTGCCTTTTGTGCATATTGCACTTTCGAGCCCCCTCTATCTTATATTTTCTCGTGATTCTTTTGTCATTCTGTAGGACTGAACGTAAGATTAGGAGATTTGCTTACTATTTGACTCCATATTTCTCTGTATTTCCCTTTAATTCGTAAATGTTGATGCCAATACTTTATGCCATCAGTTAATTTAACTTTTGGCACTTTAAACAGGCAAAGACAGTTGAAGGCATTTCTGAATTACAAATACCTCCTGGTACTCAACCTGGAGATGTTCTTGTCCTTGCAAGGAAAGGTGCACCGAAATTAAACAAACCGACAATACGTGGTGACCACTTGTTTACAGTTAAAGTTACCATACCAAAACGTATCAGGTATGAGTCTTTTTAAAAATTTGATTCCTCTTTAAATCTATGTATGTATTATTTCATGTCCATATCCTGTGATGTTTGTTGTTTGGTATAAAGCTGCTTCTGCTTTGTATTTTCAGTGCAAAGGAGCGTGAATTGCTTGAAGAACTTTCTTCACTAACCAATACAACAGGCAGCCGTTCTAAATCCCGCCCAAGAACTCAATCTTCTAGTAGGTGGTTTCTTTATTTATTGCAACTTATCTGTCTAGTTTGTCCAACAACCACATGTAGATATTATGTGTCATACTGTCATTTCTTCAATCTGCCAACAAGCAATGCCATTTTGAACTCATCATAGTTTTCACCAATTATGCATGTTGCAATAGAAAAGTTTTATAAATGAGTGGGTATATTTGGATTGGGAACAATGATACATGCTTTCTGTAGCAGGAGGTACAGAAGGTCCCGCATCTCAAACTGCTGAAAGTTCAAGAGCAACAGCAATGGCAACAGAAACTGTCACTGAAAAAGCCGAACAATCAGAAGACCAAAATGATGTATGGAAGAAGTTAAAGGATTTTGCTGGGTAAGAGTTTACCTTTTTGCTCTTTATTCCTTTTTCTTTTCATCATTTGCAGTGCTTACATATTCATGAATCAATGCTCTTCTCAATGGCTTTTTGTTTTCTGTTGTTAATTTTCCAAGTATAAACTCATTCGCATCACAGGAGTCCTTCTTATATTGATTTGATACATTTGAATCGACAGAGGATGCCTATCTTGTTGGGTTTTTGGCTGGAAAATTAAATGGTTTATCTTTTGCAAATTGAAGGATTGTTGTAAAATTGCCATCAGTTTACTTCATCCATGGGGATGCAAAGTTTCCTTTTTGTTTCGAGTTTTTTGGCATTTACCTGTCTTACTCTTCGTTTAATGGAATTTTTTCCCCCATCCGTGTGACTCTTTGCAGTTGTGGCTGAGTGAACTAATAAAGGACTGCTGAACTTGCAGGTCTGTGGCTAATGGAGCTCTAAAGTGGCTAAAAGATAACCTCTAGGCCCTTGAATTCATTAGGTGGTTCTGAGCCTCCAGGAGGCAATTTTTGAAATCTCGGTTTTTATGACCCACAAACCTGCCGCAATGGATGGACCATGCGGGCATTCCCATCAAGTGCATTAATTGGAAACTGTTAGCATTGCACGGCAAAATAAATTAGGAACTCATGCATATTCTTTAATTTGTTTGAGTTGTAAATTCTGGCCCATAGTTAATCTAACCAGAATTTTACGTGTTCAAACAGTTCCGAATTGTATTATATGAGCCAACTACCCCTCAAATATACTAGTCTATTTTTTATAGGAAAATTTAAGCACTATTTGAGTAACTTAAATAGGGGTAATTGAATTGCTATCTCGTCCGTCTCATTACGTCTGCTAGCTTAGCTTCATCTGTTCTGGATTACTAAGCTCCCATCATCCAGTTTTACACAGATTCTTAATCTGAGTGAACTGGGCCGATTGCCCAGGCATGTTGAAGTTGCGCCTCTGAGAGACCTGGTGCAAGAATCCTTCCTAAGTATCAGATGTGCAAACAACTGAATTAAACAAACATAATAAAAATATTATTTGTACAAATAAATTCGTCAAACTTGTACATGAAAAAAATTTAAGAGAATCGAATGTGCGAATAAGTAATACACAAAATGACATGCTGAGTCCCCAGAAATATATTTATTCCATAGCTCACTAAATATGTGGTTCTATTATTTAATTTGCCTAGATCAAGGGTCATATATGGCGAGAACGTCTATAATAAAGATAAAAAATGCATTCCTCTTTCTGATGGTGCAACAGTGTAATGAATTGAAGCAGATAAGGTTCCTAGTCCTATTCCTCTCTGTCTGCTTGACTTTGTTGGAACAAAAGAATCACAGCTACAACTACAGGAGCTGTTATCATAATTGAAGCCAGTACAATGTTGGGCCGTGTTATCTCTGGGAAAACTGCACTGCCATATTTGATAGCAGCTGCACCCATCACTGAACCTCCCGCTAGTTTTAGCAGATATTCCAAATCCTCCTATTATCCCACCAACAGCAAGATTCAGTAAAATATATGAATAAATAAAATGATGCTGGTAATATATATTCAACGAAAAAGAGTTAATTGCACTCTAAATCTACTCACATTGGTAGCGATGTATTTATGTTTGTTTGTTTCTATGAAACGATTTTCATACGAATAATCTTCTAGTTATAAAATATTAAGCATCCAGGGACTTCATAGGAAAACATCTTTCTAGAAGTTGCTTTTATAGTATCATGTCTGAAGTATTATTTTGTTAATGAGATTCACATGACATATGTTGGGATTTTGACGTAAATCCTATTTTTGTCTTCATCTTATTCAAGTTTCAATTTTGAAGAAATAAGATTATGATCAAATTAAATAAATTTTATTATTTAATATTCCGATCAAGTTAGACTTAACCTTTTATAAGGATTTTGACTTATAACTACTTGTGTAATGTAAGGTTTATATTGTGAAGAGGTGATAGATGAGATAGTTTGTATTTGTCACTCTTATGGATGATTTGAGATTCTACAATTAGTGGTGATTTGGAATCCCATAATTAGTTCTTACTCTTTTTGTGGTGATTATTGAGAGTAAAGAGTGTATATTCTATTTGAGAAAAATGTAAAGCTGGTTAGAAAAAAATTGTGAAGTATTTTAAATATATTTAACATATGAGTTTAGGAATGATTAAATATTTCGTATTTTTTTTAATTCCTTATTAGAAGTGTTGTTTCTCATCTTCGTTTCCATCCCGTGAACTACGTTAGTTATCTATGTGTTCCGATTTACTTCTTTGATATTAATTTATGTCAATACATTCCTTCTCTTCAGCTTCATCATCCTTAGAAATTTCCCTAACAATATACAAGTGACATGAATGTATAAATGAGATTTTCCATTGAAAAATTCCTTGTAACAAAACAGGGAATATCTTCTACCAAACAAAGAGAGCCTTAGCCAGAAGGTTGATTTCACAACCTACTTACTGACACCGACCTAAGTGCAGACAAACAGAATGTTTGGGTGGGAGGGCATTGGGATCCAATTATCAACATCTAGAACTTTAGAATCACAATAAAACCATGAAAACAAGATGAATTTGAAACTTAATAAGGTTTACCTTGGAAAGGAAAGCACTGTTACTGGAGGAGTTTTCTTCTGCTTCTGTACCTCCTCTTCGGGGATCCGAGGCTCCAACAATATGAAACTTCTCCGGCCTCTTACCAGAGAAACCAACTGGGTTGTGAAAAACGCACTTTGCTGTACTCGAGAGCTTATTTCTGGGACTAAACCTCCGAGGATAGCCATCTGAGAAGCAGAAGCTCCGCGTTCCAATATTGGTAGCTGGGGCTGCCATATCCGTTGGCAGAGATTCCTGCTGCCGTTTTAGGAACAAAATCAATTGACTAAAAAGACTTCGGAGTATGCTAGAACGTCGTCGTTTGCTATTACAAAGCGAGGTGTTGTCCTCCTTATTTCCATAACAGATTGCAAACTACTAATTGATTAACTAGCCTGGTATAGGTTCCGGACTGTACGGTGACCGTACGGAGGGCCCACATAACTTCCTGTAATCGCTAACTGGCCGGAAGAGTTCTTTGGGATTTGTTTCTGAGAGTCCTGAAAACCTAAATTTTATAGACCGTTTGCAAACAGACAATTCTCAATTGCATCCCCGAAATCCAATTTCTTCTGTTCTGTTATTCTTTTCTCCAAGCGGCAGAGATGGTTTTAGCTCAATTAGGAGGGAGGGTTTCCCGTGCTCCCCTGCGGATGAGCAATGCCACTGTCATCAACGAAGGTCCTCAACGAGATCGCTGGAGCCCTTATGGAAGCTGATGTTAAAGTACGTAAGAATCACGCAAATTATTATAAAAAAGATTGTCAACCTCGGCGGATTGACCAACGCTGCAAAATGCTGAATCATGGAAAGCCTTCTTTCACTCCAAAGACAAGAAAAGTAAGTGTCTAAACCAAGTGTTGAAGGAGGAGCTGTAATTATTACTAAAATGGATGGCCATGCAAAGGGTGGTAGAGCTCTTAGTGCATAAGTGCTGCAAAATCAGTGCATTTTATGATAATTCTTTGCTGCAACTCTGGATAAGGTAGTGTTTGATTGTAAGCCCTAAGCTGCCCATTTCCATTTCAAATCCGCTGGAGCTTTTTTATTTTGGTCTATAGTTTGTGCTGTACATCATTTGGGTAAGAACTAATGAAGAAAGTACCTGCAATATGTATTTTTGTAGATAAATGATAAGCAGAATATTAAAAGATTTACATGCAGAAGAGCTAAGTAACAATGACGCCCATTTTTTTTTCAACCTTTGTCACAATAATGGATTGTTGATCGTGTTGTTATTACTGTCATATATATTTCATCATTTTCACAACAGTTGTGTGTTATCTCTATGTTCTATTAATTCTTCATGCATAGTGTTGCAGCAACAAAGAGTCCTGTCATACTTTTGGCAACGGCAGAATATATGGATGAGTTCGAGCTTTTTGCTAATAAACCGTTTGTCAGTTGTCTTCTAGGCGTGCCTACTTTTTTGTGCTTCATCTCCCTTCATTCTTAATTCATTGTTAGTTGTTAAGCCTCATGTTAATGTGCTATTTTTTTTTTTGGTAATTTATTAATCTAAATCTGTAAATGTGTTTTCCATTCGGGATGGGTGACTGGTCTGGGTTTATAGATAAAATTATTGAAGTTGTTCCCATGGATCAGTTGTCTGAACTGCTTCAAAAGATGTCAGAAGGAATTTTCACTGTAATGATTATGCATGCATAGGTTCTAAATGCACTTAAAATGGGTCCTCTCAACCAGGTTATTACCCCCTTAATTTTTTTAATTGTGGCTTCTTGTTTCTCCTCATAACCATTGTGTTGAGATGCTTTACTGGTGCTAATGGATGATTGGGTTTGAGTCCCATGAATATGGCAATTAATGGGGCTGTTGGCTGCATTAATTATTAATTGGCATTTTAGCTTCACATGTATCAACTTTTTTATCTTCAAGATTATTGTTATTTTGATGAGGTGTTGGAGGAGATGAAATAATTGTACATTTTCATTACTGGATATGACCACTCAAATTTCAGTCCCTGTCTATCTGGAGCAAGTCTAGTATGATATTTCGATCGAAATTGGAAAATTCAATTGTTTTGCAGTATGTGGAGCTAGTTTGATTCATATTGTGTCATGTTTGAAGTTGTAAAAATGTTTGCAAACGGTGGTAGTGGGATTAGATGTTTGAGCAAATTTCATTTTAGGATTTTATCTTCACTAAATCTCATGGATTGGCTTTAAGGAGGGTTATCTGTGCTTAGGATTCTGTTTTGAAACTGCTAAGATCTAAAATTGGAGCTGCAGCAATTTCAAAATGGGAACTGAGGAAAGGATTTACCTTGGTTCATGACTGGAGCCTAGAGATCTCCCCGGGCTTGTTATGACCTGATCTATCATAGATGGTTAAAGGCAATAATGTCATATTTTATCTTGAATGGAGAGATCGGGTGAATTTGTTTGAAGTTTGAGGGTAACAGTATTTTGTTTGTGTTGTTGAGTGGTTTTGGATGGAAATTTAGGTATTGATAGACAGATGACTGAAGGCAGCTCTTAATCTATCTCTTCTCAGGAGATTTGGCTCATTGGTGTTGTCTGTAATGAAGATTCTGGTATTCAAATTGAGACTCCAAATGGGCCATAACAGGAATGTTTGGTGGTGGTGATTAGTACACTGACTGACCAAGAGGTTTTTAGTTGAAGTATGTCTCTGTTTGAACCTGCCTGCACTTCTTTGGATGATATGGGAGTTCTTAGACATGCAAACTCATGCCATCAACATTGACCTTGGATATTCAATCCATCTGTTGGAGACAGTTTCTTTTAATTTTGCCTCTGCATTTAATTGTAAATTTGAGATTCATTCTTGCATTTTCTGTGTATATTTAGCTTAGCATTTACATATGCTCGAGATTTAGAAGGGAAATCAAAGCTATTGATGTAAACCAGACAAAATTTCAAATGCTATATTGCTTCTCTCTTGTTATGAAATATTAGATTAGATAAAAGGAAGTTGTGCCATATATTTTGTCCTCACGGGGATTTGCTGGTGGGCTTTGATGACGTACCATTGGCTTAGTTAGTCCATCCATTACCGAGAACATCACTCTTTTGGAATCTTAATCATGATGTAATGGCCACGAATTAGCAAAAGGAATGAGTAAGATTGGCTACAAATAGCTGTTCATCCTGACATTGACGTATGATTCATACATGTACTTAGCCTTAAAATTTATATGTTTCACGTTAATTTCCATCGAGAGTTGCACCATATGGATAGCTAATTCCTTAAAATAAAGCGGACTCAAAATGAAGTGTACATTGCTCAGCTACTGAAAGTTATAGGTCAAATTGTCACTTCGATGAAATTAATATTTCAAGACAAGTTATTATAATCAAAATTGAAAATTTCGTGATAACGTACAGCTATCTCCATTTAAAAATGTAACATGCGAATTAATATTGCTTCCTTGTCTTTTTCCACCTTCCACCTTCCCACAAAACAAGCGGTGTACAAAATTAAAAAAACTAGCATCCACCGGAAACAACATCTTCACGCAAATCTTTTCATTTTTTAACTCGATCTTTGATCTGGGTTGTTATTGTTATTTCCTCCTTGCTCAGTGTATACTTTCACATGCAAATCCAAATTTTCTGGGGAGTCACAAGAAAAGCGTGGCGCACTGATATTTTTCTGTTGATATTGCAGTAAGTAAACACTGTGTGAATTAACTCTCTCTGACTGCAACACACACAGCTTTCCTGCTATCTTTCCTAACCCTATCCTATCTTTCCGTCCATATTATAGCTGCTCTCTGCCACTGCCAATTCATCCATCCAAACAGCTCCTCTTCTCTTCTACTCTTTATAGATTCTTCTGTATGTCTGCTTCAGCATTTAAGCTTTCATGGCTGAATTATTAGCCTAAAAACAAGTCTTTCCCTACTTTTCCACAGCTTTCTTGAACTACATATGCACTGCCATGTTGTGCCATCTATAGCAGTTCAAGAATACTGTGGCAAAGCATGGCAGGGCTTGATGTCATAAAATATATGTAACCAATATGATTTTGCTGTTATTTTGTTTGAATTAATTAGGATGCTTCCACATCCAAAGCCTCACACAACGCTCCATACGAACTTACCAACCCCAACTTTGTTGTTCACACGAGCGATGAGCATCTCACCCCTCTTTCTTTCATGTGAGATTAGTGTGAACGTTAGAACGTTTGCAATTTTTTTTCCAGATGATTGTTCAAGATTTTGAATATAGTTTGCTAGTTAACATCTTGTCCCGTAATCCATTTGGCCATTGAGTTCTATACCATTCCTTCAGATCTAACTCTTTACATTTTTTTTTTCTCCTCTCTGCAAAAAGACTAATTTTGAAGTTTTTTTTTTTTTATTCATAGAGTATACCGTGTCATATATGTACCGGATCAATAAAATCTTTTTAATATCACTGTACCTTTAGAATTCTAGGAGTTGAATATGAATCTTTTATTTATAAAAAGAGATTCATAATCAATAAATTATAAGTTATTTTGTTGATTTCTGCGTATTAGTGAACTTTCAATCCTTCTTAGAGTTTAATCGGTTTCAAATTATAGGATTAATAGTGTTATATTGGTAACCCGGATATAGTGTGTTATAATTATGGTGTACCGAAGTGCTTAACCAACAGACTTAGCAGCCGAAATCCCAGCGGTTGCTTACTTGCATTACTTTCTTGGGATAGACCTATATTACTCTTCCATTGTCATCCTCTGACGTTATGACTTCTGGATTAATATTACAAAGAATGCACTTATCAGTGCAACAATTGTCTCATGAATTTAATTGTTTTTTTTTTTTTAAGTAAGTAGGAGATATGGATAGCTTAATGTGTTTATTGGCCCGCAATCTTGAGATGTGAATCATCCCCAAGACATATTAGTCTTTTTTTTTTAAGATATTTCTTGTAAAAATATTTCATTTATTTATATATAAATAAGAGAGTATCATATGCATTTATATTATATGATTAAAAAAAGAAAAATAATTTTTTTTTGAATAAAAGATAATTACCCTCTACTAATCTTTTTATATTTTATATAAAATATATGAATATTTTTATCATCATAATATTTTATTATTATATTTTTAGGGAAGATGTTGTACACAAAAATACACGGAGCTTAATATAACATCAAATTTTTTCCCAGGAAGATGGATGAGACAATTCAGATGAAATTCAATGTAGATTCAACTTTCAATTCATTCTTGAAATTTGGGCGGTCCGAGGGGCCTCCATGGTCAATATCCAGAATTTAAACCAAACACAAGGAAGAAATAGTTCCAAAAGGTGGCATCAAAGGGCAGTGCACAACGAAGGATGCCAACAAAATTTTGGTTTCTACCGATAAATATTGTATTGCAAGCTGATATATTAATTTGCGAGAAGAGTAGGGTGATTGATTTATTTTTCTTTTGTCTAATTAAGGCTACGTAAGTAACGTAACGGATGTTTAATTATTATTAAGTTATTTTTGTAATAACCAATCTATTTTGAATTTAAATTACCCCATAAAATTGATTAATTTACACTGAAAATGCCAAAATTCTTAATATCAAGAGTCACCTATTAAATAAAATTTATACAATACGATGTCGGGAAAATTATAAAAAGGATAATGCAAAGTTTTTCCATTTCAAATTATGATAAAGAGAATATTAGAATAATTATATTTCCAATTTTTCATTAATTCTACTTCATGTGAGCTTGTACGGTTAAATATAGATGTGCAAGGGCATGAAGTGTTTGATAATAAAAAAACGAATGAAGGAGAAGTTTTGTTGATTATATTATGTACAAATAGCATAAATTTCATTCATTATCAATATAAAATATTTTACATCATAAAAATGCCTTTAAAATGTTTAATAATAATAAAAAAATTTAATAATTTTTTATTAATATAGCATCATATGGTAGTATAAATTCAATTTACATTAGTAATAGATAAGATTTAACTCCATATATAAATAATATTATAATATCTATGTAGAGTATGATTTTAAGTTTTATACAATAAGCTATACTTTCGTGACCTTCATGTATTATTTGGACAACTTACCAACCCAAATTCGTTTATTATTATGCATTCAATATTACAAATTCCATTTATTTGACATGTAATTATATTACTCTTGAGTTCTTTTTTTTTAATTTATAAAAATTGGTAGACATATTTCCTTTAATTTAGAATACTAACAAGAAAAGTTTATATATTTCTATTAGAGTTTAAATTTGATTTGTTTCAATATAAAAATTTTTACACTATTAATAAATAAAAAGATAACACATCATTAAAAGCTTAATAATTTTTACTAATAATAAAATAATTTAATAATTTTATTGATGTGATAATATATTAATGAATAATAAAATATATAAAATTAATTTTCACTCAAAAATTAAATTTAAATAATTAATAATATACTAAGTTTGCTTTAATGGTTTAATATTTAATTGGAAAATTGGAAAGGAACTCTTGTTATCCCTTTTTTTCCTTTTGCTTAAGGTGTGTTTCAATTTATTTGATTGATTGATATGATTATAGGCAAACTATGGGAAACTCATCTTTTATGATAAATCATTATATTTTAATAAGTTGTATTTCTTCAATTAAAATAGAATTCCTAGTCTCGTAGATCTCATCTCATTAAATCGATTGCAATTAAACCTATTTGCCCTTTTTTTTCTTCCATATCTGTATATATATTATATACACGTATATGTGTGTTCTAAGTTGTTTACTTTTTAAACCCTTAATTCTGTTCCTTAGTTCAGCCGCACAAACTCAAAAACTGAATCGTAGTTCAGTCAGGTCGGTGGCGGCAACGATTACAAACTTTGTTGCTCCTGGTTGACACCCACTGCACCTTTTTCCCACTCAGTTTACCTCCTTTTTCTCAGGCATATACTATTTCGACTCCGGACTCCCTCGGCTGCCTACTTAACGCCTCGCCATCGTGTTCTGTCGGAGCATGTCGCTCTAGTTCTCGGATTTCACTCAGGTTCGTTACGAATTATTGCAATTCACCCTTTTTTCTGGTTCGGTTACAATTGGTTTTGTTTTTGTGACTCCTGCGTTGTGTTGCATGAGGGTTTTGTTTTTCATGGCCTTTGTATAACCATATAAGCCACATCACTGTGTGATCGGGGTGATATTTTAGTACAGGGTAGATAGGAAAGGAGTAAAAGTTGATTTGAAAGTAGCAAGCTTTGAAAGACAGTACGTACAATAGTTGTGATATTTTATGAGGAATGCATGTTGGAATTTTGTGCTCTTTTTAATCTCAGTTTGCTATGCTAAGCATGATAATTGGGAATGGGGTTTAGAGCAACACAGAGGTTGAGAATCGACGTTGAAGCCTAGAGATTAATATGATATGACATGTTTAAGATGTAAGGAGGAAATATAATTCTTAGTATTTGTATGAATTCCATGCCTTGAAATTTAAAAATATAGACATTAATATTATAGTGTTGCGATTCGCATGTGATTTGATTTGAACAGTGGATTCATCTACTTTCTGATCTGGAATGAATTTTATTGTCATTACATCTTGAAATTACAGTTTAGAGGGAGTGTTGTTTGTATTGTTAGTGTTTTTACCATGTCAGATACAGACATGGCTCATGTCTTCCAATAATGAGTTTTCATTCCATGGAACTTGTAAGTAGGAATGATGAATCCTCTGTGGTTATCAGTTGGCTGGAATAGTCCAGTTTTGTTTATACAAAAGTTTTCTCATAGATCTTTTCTGAAAGAAGTAATATGAACAAAAGCTTTCCTTTACTCCTACTGGCTGCAAGGTTTGTGATGGCAGCAACTAAAAGTTGCTCGGCTCTTGGAAATAGTACCTAGGTCCTTGTCATTTTTATTTTCTTCTCCTACAAAATTTGCGTTGCCATATTATTTCAATTATGTAAAGAATTGTGTGTGTTTCTATGCTAACAAAAAGTAGAATAGTAGCATTTGCCATTGCATTGTTGCCTTCTTTTTTATTTATATAAAGTAATTGTGTACTGATTATTTGACATAGTTATATTTGTGATAACTATTAAAGCTTCATTTGTTTCAACGGAAAATGTTGTCTGTAAAATATAGTTATAAAATGTTGAGATGAGAAAAAGTATTTTATTTGTTTAATATTAAATATGAAGAATTTGGCCTATATTTCAAAAGGGAAATTTGCTTTCCCCCATTACCATGCCTTTTGATATCATTTTTTATTTTTAACTATCAATGGAAGCAGCATATTACTCCTTTATTAATGTATATGTAAATGACATTTTTCTATGAAAAATACTTTCCAACGAAATAAACCAAACCTAGGTTATTAATATTATTATCATTTGTGATGCCTCTTGCTATTTAAGTTAATTGTTGTCATAAACTGCAATTTTGAATGAAATGCAAAACAATGGAGAATATTTCATTGATGGGTTTTTTTTGGGAAATTATGGTCTGATTCTTGTGCACTTCAAAGGGAAACTTAGATTTTTTTTTTTTTTGGGCCCCTGCTAAAGCAGTGTATACCTAGGCTTTGGCTCAAGTCAAGAGTGGTGTTTTGGGTTTCGAATTTTCAATGCACTGAAAGGTTTGAATTGCTTTTGTGGATACCTGGTGATTGGCAGGCTACAATATTGCTATGAAGTTTTGAACCCAAGGAGTTGTCACATGAATGAATGTTCCGAAAGTAAAGGAGTGCTGAACTTTACTTTGTTGTGGCTTTGTAGAAAGAGGCAACTTCGAAATGATAAACCACTTTTGATTTTACTCTCTATAAAGCTCAGATTTGCAACTTTCTTGTCTTGCAGGGAGTCAATTTGGTATTATGTATTGTATGAAAGATAATTATTGGCCTGCATTATTAATTAATGAGTTCAATCTCTTATCCATGCTTGTTTTATGTTTCATCCTCTGTTTTCTAGGCATCACCTGCTGTCATGGAGATCGATACTCTTCTTGCACCAATTAATGACAATCAGCAACCTGACTTAGAAAAACAACCTAATAAGCGTGGGAGAAAAAAGTCTATTGTGTGGGAGTATTTCACTGTGGAAACTGTTGGAGCTGGCATTAGCAGGGCTTATTGTAAACAATGCAGGAAGTCATTTGCTTATATAACTGGGTCAAAGCTATCCGGCACTAGCCATCTGAAACGACATATTGACTTGAACATCTGTCCAGTGAGTCGTCAGAAAAATATGCAGAGCCCATATCTCATAACTGATGGTTCTGGAGATATTGCTGCTGCACCCAAGAAACGCATCAGAGCAACCCCTAGAGTTTCTGGTATCTCATTTGATCAAGATCGTTGTAATTATGAGATTGCTCAAATGATAATATTGCATGATTATCCTCTTCATATTGTGGAACACCAGGGGTTTGTTGATTTTGCCCAGGCTATGCAACCCCAGTTTAATATGGCAAGCTTTGGTGCTGTCCAAGGGGATTGTGTTGCTATGTACCTCAGAGAGAAGCAAAACCTGTCGAATCTTATCAATGGGATTCCTGGACAAGTGAACCTGACTGTGGATTTGTGGACTTCAAACCAGACAGTAAGCTATGCTTTTCTTCGAGGGCACTTCATTGATGGTGATTGGAATTTACATCGTTGTATTCTTAATGTTATTATGGTACCATTTCCTGATTCAGATGATTCCATTAATCAAAGTATTGTCACCTGCCTATCTAACTGGCATTTGGAGGGCCGGTTATTTACCCTTGCAATTGATAAATCCTTTTCCAATGAGACAGCAATTGGAAATCTTAGAGGCTTTCTCTCTGTGAAGAACCCTGTGACACTCAATGGTCAGTTGTTGAGCCGGAACTGTTATGCTCGTGTTCTTAGTCGCCTAGCTCTAGATATGATGTGGGCAATGGGAGAAACCATTGGTAAGGTTCGTGATTGTGTCAAGTATGTGAAAACTTCAGAGTCTCATGAAGAGAAGTTCCTTGAGCTGAAGCAGCAACTTCAGGTTCCGAGTGTGAAGGACCTATTAATAGACAACAAAACTAAATGGGACACAACCTACTGTATGCTTGTTGCTGCCTGTGAATTGAAGGAAGTATTTGCATGTTTTGATACCTCTGATCCTGATTATAGAATGACACTGACAATGGGTGAATGGAAGCAGGTAGAAATTCTATGTACATATTTGAAGTATTTGTTTGATGCTGCTAACATTTTGACTGCCCAACCTTACCCAACCACAAATGTATTTTTCCTGGAAGTGTCAAAACTTCAGGGGGAGTTGACTCATGCTGCCATGAGCCAGGATCCCTTCCTCTGCAATTTGATTAAGCCTTTGCAAGAAAAGTTTGATCAATACTGGAGAGAAAGCTGTCTGATATTGGCAGTTGCTGCAGCTATGGACCCAAGATACAAAATGAAATACGTTGAGTTCACTTTCACTAAGATTTTTGGTGAGAATGCTGAGCCGTGGATCAGGATTGTTGAGGATGGTCTTAGCGAACTGTTCCTTGAATATATTGTACAAGTGCTTCCTTCTCCAGCAGCAAATGGGGATGAAGGGAATGAGGGTATGACCAAGAAAGAAACGTCTCAAGAAGTTTCTATAGATGGAAGTTTTTTTACTGCTGAAGATGGATTTTCAGATTTCGAAATCTATATTTCTGACTTTACTAACGATCCAATTAAATCTGAATTGGATCAGTATCTGGAAGAGCCTGAGCTATCTATAGTACAAGAGTTTGATATCCTGAGCTGGTGGAGACTAAACAGATTGAAGTACCCAACCCTGTCTAGAATGGCATCTGATATTTTGTCCATACCAGTATCCACTTTGTCTGCGGATTCTATTTTCGACACTGAAATCAGAAACATAGACAGCTACAGGAGTTCGTTAGGCTCTTCTATGACACTTGAAGCCCTTATTTGTGCCAAAGAATGGTTGCATTGTGAATCATTACTTCGTATAGATGCATCAAACGCACTAGTTAAAATGGAATTTTAGATTTAGTTTTCTTCATGGAGGGATAGATCCTCCATTATGTCCTAGGTATTTGAGTTTTGGAAACTTCAAGTGAAATCAAGTCGACATTTACCTGTCAATTTTTCTTGTCAATATGATAGCTCTAATTTTATTTTATCGTCCATTTGGTACAAGCAACCCAGTTGTACACATGAAATGGATTATATTCATGAGTTCCGTGAGATGCTTGGATTTTATCTCCCCCGAATTTGGATTTGGCCTCCTATATTTGTTTTGTTTTTTTTGCTAGAATCCTATATTTGTTTTGTTAGTTCTATATGTTTGGTAGAAAATACTTTTACCAGAAACCCTCTTAAACCATCAAATCCTGTGTTTGGCATACTAACGGAATTGCTCATTCCATTTTTGCGCGTGATTATTTAAAACTCGTATATCTCATCCAACCCAAAGATGCTGTGTGAAAGATATAAGGCATGGACTAACAAGCATGTAGGATTTTGAATACACAACAGAATCCCCCAGTAATCGATCTAGAGTTTCCATGTCTGCAAAGCTTGATCGCATTTGTCTCCATTTTAGAATGAAGTCAGAGTTCCTTAAAGCCGTAATGTGCCAAAGCATCAAGTGGATCCTTTGTCTGCAAAGCATGATCTTATTTGTCCAATGTGTCTTCCAGAGGATTTTGTTGATCAAGATAGCGTTTTAAAACAAATTTCGTATGGCCACTTAACTTGTATAATGTGGCATCATTGATTTGCTTCTCTCTCTCTCTTGAACCCTGCGGCTAAGTTTTCCTCCGTGTCGTTCCTTTTTCTATATTACCAATCATGTATCACTTATTCTAGCACCAAGTACATGCTACTGAGCAAAACAGTTATATAAATTATTAAGTTCAGAGTCCCCTTCAATCTCGAATTCATGAGCATCACTTTTGAGAGAAACCTCACCCATCTGATAGACTAAAAAACCTGTAAGCTGATTTAGAAGGGAAAGAAAAAGGAAGAGCTAATTGATTTATTTTGGTTTCGTGGCTTACGATGACATTAATATCAGTAAGTTTACGTATGAACCTATGCTATTCAAAAGTCAAAAGAAGCAAAGCCTAGAAATGAATAATTTTCTGAACACTTAAAATATGATGTTACTTAAATAACACTTAGTGGGGCATTTTGTTGGGGGATTTTAAGGAGTTAGAAATGGAATAGAAAATGTGATTCTTTACTAAGTGTTTGGTTCACATGTGATGGAACTTGTTACCTTCACTTAACCATAATTAATTCTATCCGTGTGACTTGATTAAGGATATAGAAACCCTAACCCACTATAAACAATAGAAACTCTCCTCAACCTCTCTCCTTACTTCTCTCACCGGGGAAAATTGTTGTCCGCTACTCCCATCACTCGCCTGTGAAGACCATTGTCGATTATCTATTACAATCACGAATTAGATAACAAGAACCATGAGCTGTTGAAGGAGGCGATGAAATTGAAAAATGTTTTTTATCTTGAAATTTTTGATGTGGCTACCATTTTTATAGCAAAAGAATAAAAGCTGAGTATTTTATCAAGCTCCTTCTAAATTTAGGAAGCAATATGTTAGATATTCTTAGAGATTTAGTTTTAGACATGGTGTGTAGTTTTGTTGGATAATTGTTTTACTTTGAAATCTTAATAAAACTATTATGTTATGTTGCATAATTGTTTTACTTTTGAAATCTTACTACAAATATTATGTACTTATTTTTGTCAATAGGCATAGCCGCAAAAAAACTTAGTTAATTGGTCATTATTATAAACGCTACATGTGGATGTTAAATTTTTGGAGCATTTAAATGATTATTTTTATTATAATTTAATTATGAGTACTTTTATCACATCTATTATAATTTTAAAAAAATTATTATGAATTTTAAAATTTTATTAGTTATTAATATATTTTTATTATGATAAATTATATTGACCTTTTTTGAAATTTCATCACCCCTCATTTTTCAAAATTACACACATCCACCCCCCTTCATTTTTCTAGCATCATGAAATACAATAATTTTAATTTTTTAACTGCAGTTCCTTTCTTAATATTGTCTTTAATGATTGGAAGATAATTTTTTTATATTTTTATGAATAAACATGCCTTTTTACACATCTAAATTTTTCTACAGTGATTTTAGCTTACAATGTTTTTATTCTTTAATAAAATAGCATATTTATATATAAAAATATAGAAAAATTATCTTCCAATCATTAAAAGTAATATTCATTAAAAGTAATATTAGGAAAGGAACTACAATTAAAAGTTTAAAATCATTGTACTTTGTAATAGTAGAAGAATGAGAAGAGGTGCATATATATAACTTTGAAAAATGAAGTATAATTAAACCAAACTTTACGAGAAATCACTGTAATTTACCTTTTTATTATTATTCCTAATAAAACAACGAACAAAACAATAAGAAAGAGAATCACAGAATGTGCTATTCCATTCTTTAACCGAACCAAACAACTCAACAAAATAATAATTTCCTTGTTTTACTCCCTTTATTTAATTCCATTCTTTTACCATTTCCAAACCAAACACCTCATCTTACCCATGTGAACTGTAGAATACAGATGCGCCAGTTTGACCAATACTCTTTCAGATTTTCAGGACAACAATCGAGCCACATGACAAAAATTCCATTTCATGATGTTTGAAAATTTTCAACTTACGAGGCTCCGATCAAACTTGTAGCTTAGGCTTTAGGCAAGTCACGCCAGTAATTCAATACAGTAGGATACCCCAAAATCGAACTAAAATGACTCTGGAAAGTTGCCGAAATTCTATTTACAAGTTACAGAAATTCTATGGACCAAAACTTTAAGATAGGCCTAGGCAAAGGAAGTAGATCTATACAGAAAGGCGCTAAACACACAAGTTTCTTGGCGTCTGCTAAGCAACACTTATTCCTGTCTTTGTTCTACATCATGAACTCTGCCTAAAGATTCCTCAAAAGCTTGCAGTGCAGCATTGTAATGATCTAGAGAAACCGTCCCCTCCTCCACAACCTGCAAGGCACTTCTATATAACTGATTAAACCACTGGATACGATCAATAACATCAGGGTTGCCAGAGCTGTGGTCAGGAACATGAAGGCGTTTGTAATCCTTTTTCCATCGTGGAAGAATGTATTTGGAATGTATTTCTTCCACTCCATTAAAATTGAGCACACACAAGGCGTGCCGACATAGATATCCATAGAAATTAAAGCAGCTACAAATGCAGCGAACTTCACCTGCAGTCCTATTGTATAAAACTTCAAAATCTCTAATCTCCCTCCTATTTCCTTCACTCAAAACTCGCTCCTTGACCAAGAATATTATAATAGGGCCATCAACATGTAACTGCTTTGTGCTGAAACAAGAATACATTTCTTCCACTTCAAATTGGAACCTTGTGAATATTTCTTTAGTGTACATCCTAGAGAGCAGCAATTCAAAAGAACACCTTGTTTTCAGTATGGGACTAGAGCTTCTTGATTCAATATCAGCAACTGATTCTTTCTTGTGCTTCTTTTGAAGGGCTAATTCATACTTATCAAGAAACTCCTTCAAAGGTGTCTGTTTGTGCACATATCTATCAAAAAATGGAGTCAATGTCTCACCAAGACGCGCTGCAGACATTCCAGCAAAAAAAGTGTCCTTCAGGTAAACTGGCACCCAACGTGCTCGGTCTTCAAACAAAGAATGAAGCCACTCATGATCACCAACCCCAAAATGCTGGATCATAAATCCCCATGCTGCTTCAAATTCAATTACTTTCAACGTCTCATAAACTGCCTTGATTAATGCTTTCCTGATAGCATCATAATTGCGCAATCCTCCCAATTTTTCTGGAACTTTTTTCATTATTAGTGACAAGCCAAAACAGTGATGACATTTAGGAAAAACTTCTGCAATGGCGATCTGCAGAGTCTTGCACCTATCAGTGATAATGGTCACTGGAGAATGTCCTGACATACATGAAACCCATGTTCTGAAGAACCATACATAAGACTCCATTGTTTCACCTGCAAGCAGTCCACAACCCAACAGCACTGATTGGCCATGATGATTTACTCCAACAAATGCCACAAGAGGGATTTCATATTTGTTTGCCAAGTATGTATTGTCAAAGTAAATAACATCACCAAAATAACCACTTGCAACTCTAGATCTAGCATCAACCCAAAATGCATTTCTCAAATGCCCTTCATCATTGAAATCCATCAAGTAAAAGAAGTTTGGGTTAGTCAATTGCATACGGCATAAATAATTATAGATTGCCTGTGTGTCACCTCTTTTAAGATTCAGCCGATTTGAAAGATCAGAAAAGGTTCCAACTTCTCTAGCAGTAGAGTCTGCATTACTGTTACCCCCTGCATCTATCACAAGTGCACGGTACAACTTAATTGTTCGCACTTCTGCTTCAGAATTAGGCTGTGACTTCTTTTTGGCTCCATTGCCCAGCTTCTTAATTGATTTGTGTACCTTAGCACCTAACAGATGGTTATGTTCAAGTGTAACTTCAAGTACTCTCCATCTTTGAGAGTCCATTAACCTCATCCTTATCATTGCAGGACAACCAGTTCTTGTTTCCTTCCTCAAATGGTTAACATCTTTAATTCTTTTGAAACCCTGGCTGCTACAGCAAAGCACCGCACCATACTTTTCTCTACTATTCCGCTTGAACCAAGAATTCTTCACCCGTACACGGAATCCAACTTCCTTGGCATAGCAAATATAATAATTGTAAGCATCATCATATGACTCAAACTCCATCCCAACAGCTGGTGCAACAAATTCCTTCCTTCCCTCAGAAAAACCATCTTGACATTCTAGTTCAGTCAATACACCATCCTCTTCTTTCTGGATTTCATTGCATTCACCAGCTGGCAATTGTTCCTCACATAAGGGAGCCTCTTCCATCTAAAATATAATAAATACGTTCATTATGCCATGTCTAACAAAACAATGCGCATATAGCAGACTGGCTGACCTATAAAATTCCAAGACATGCAAAGCCAGATATCAGTTTTTGATAACATTACAGGTGCTTTTTCTTAGCTATTGGACACACATATCAACATATTCACCTCCGTGGTACATAAATAAAATTGAGCACCTGGACATATTAACAAGTATCAGCTTTTATTTTGATAATAAAGACATGAGATTCAACAAGATCAAATAAATTCGCAGGTCCAATGTAGCCTTAAAAGTTAAAAGCTTCAAAATTTCTCTAACGTTTGTGGACAGTAATCCCACTTGCATCTAAGACAGTAACCTGAGGAGGCATCTTTCCTTTAAAGTGATTGCCCCGTCCAAGCCTCAGCCTTAATGATGATAAGTTCATTTATGATATTCAAATCTATAATTTAACATTTCTACTATATTCTTTCCCTATATTGAAGTAACCAAAATTTCTCTGACATTTTTTCTATATATCATCAAGTTGCCAACATCTAAACTCGTCAAAATTGGATATTTCTATTATAAATTTCCAAAGAGAGAACATGTAAACAAACAAGATCACTTCCAGCTCAGTTTCTCCGCTCTTAATTTTCAGTTTTCACGAAACATACACAAATCTGTGAACAAAAATCTTGGTTCAGAACCAACCCCTTGAAAATAAGATAATTATATACCCAATTTAAACCCAGAAGAAACGAGAAGAGCCTGAGAACTTACTTTAACTACAAAAAGTTGAAGGAAAAAGTGAGGGTCCAAAAACGTAAGATTTCAGGTTGCCTCCGACAAAGACAGTTTCTATCTTCGTCTCTGAAGGCCGCAAAGACTTCAATATTTGGGAAGAAAAGGAAGCAAGGACGTAATTCTTAGAATCGCTTGAGTCTTAAAATCAAGACGATTCCTGTAAAATCCACTGGCCGATCAGAATTTGCCATTCTGCTATCTCAAGTAGTTTTCTGCTGTGCTATTGCCTTCACCATTGGGAAATGTCATTCCCCACGACACGATGCAAAGCCGGCTTGGTATGCAAAAACATCAACAGCGTTTTCTCTCTCTTTTTTTCTTTTGTCCATTTAACGTACTTCAAGTTTCCAGGCGTAAGCCCAGTTGATTCGGCCCATACCTAATCCTCTTGACGCCACCGGATTGGACCCATCAGTTGGCCTGAACCAATTTTATCTCGGGCATCCTTTCAGCCCAATCACACGGCCCTTGAGAAAAGATTGTGCACTGATTCATTTCCATCCTCCTTTGGAAAGGAAACGATTGTTGCCTTGTGATTCCTTTTACCATACGGGTATGTTAATCAGTTGGTTATATTAATAATTAATTAATAATTAATTATATTTATCAACTTAATTAGTTGATAATATTAGTTAATCATATTTAAGTTTCATTTAGTTTGATTATTTGAACATATAAATTTGGTATATTTAATGTTGGTTTTGAGACTAACATGAAATATAAGTAACTAGCTTTTAACCTGTGTGTATAGCATGGATTTGATTAAATTTAATTTAATTAATAATAATTTATAATATAAATTTAAATTTTTAATTTTAAAATTATAAAATATGTAAATAATTAATTTAAAATTTATCATTATATTTATATTATTTAAATAATTATAAAATTTACATAATTATATTTAACATAAGTAATAGGAGATACGATATATATAAGTAATAGGAGATACGATATATATTACTAATTGATAAAATTATTATATTATTATAATATTATATTAATCAATTATCATTATTATATATAGATAAATGCATATATGATTAAATATTATAACCAGTGAAATTTAAAAAAATATGATAAAATCAAACATATAAAACAGAAATAATATTAATTTATATGAAATTTAATATACAAATATTGATCCTTAACTTTTATATAAATGCATATCATGATGGATAATAAAGAATAAATATTATCTAATTTACTAAATATAAAAATAAACAAAAAATCATAATTAAATTATTTCAAGTGTACAAAAGTTATAAATTAAACAAAATTTTAAATATATGATTTAATTATTGATCTCTTTTTTTATAATTCTTTTTATTTTATTTGCAAATATCTGAAGGTTAATTAAAATTATATTTGGTATAGTATCAAAAATATTATCAAATATTCTTTTTGAAGGTGTTAGGAAATTCATATTATAACAAATGATAAAGATTGCGTCCTATAGAGAAATTAATAAAGAATTATAAGAGGTATCATTATGTATTTAATAAAATAATATTAAAAAATTAGTTTTTTTATAAATAATAAACTTATATCATCTTTTTTATTTTTCTTTACTGAATGTTGATACACAATTTTAAATGAAATCTTTGTAACTTGCATATTACTATGAGAATTCTTTAAAAGTTCTTTATATTTTAAGTTAATTAATAGGTTTTAGAAATTTTAATATTATATTATATAAAATTATAATTTTATTCCATTCTTAGTCATATGTTAAATAATTAGAAAATTATCATCTCAATATTTATTTATATTGTGTAGCAAATAATTGCGTTAAATGATTAAAATTGAATTTTTATACTAAAATTACATAATTTTAAAAAAATTAATTTCAAGCTATGAAAGAAATATTTAATTTACAATTTTCATTTTTGATTCATTATAATTATATATAATAAATTATTTTTAAAAAATATTACTAATTAAAACATATTATTAATAAAATACATTCAATATAATTTTTATAGAAAGTAAATGTATTAATTTAGGAGGTTATTCTCAAATAATTTTTGTGTATGAAAATATAATTATACATAAAAAGCTAGTACTATTATTATGAAAAAATTTCTAATCTTGTAATATTGAAATTTTAATAGTACTTTTATACAATTTTTACTAAATATATTATTTTTTTTATCTTATCAACTCAATTTGATATAAAATTAATTATTTTTGATAAATATCTAAGTTATAAAAATAATATATTTAAAAAAATCATATAATAATAGAACTAAATAATTGTCATCATTGTAACACTAAAGAATATTCTCCATTCCCACTAATGCGTGCCTTTTTTTTTTCAATTTCGGTTTTTGTGTTTTTCAAAATAACATATTATTGTAATTTATCAAATTTTATATGAATAGTTTAAAATTAAAATGTTAAATTATATAATTTTTTAACTAATCATATGTTTTTAATTATATATTCATCTTAATTTACTAATATAAAAAGTTTCATAGTTATTATTTTATTATTCTCATTTTTCATATAAAAATAATATTATGTATATGTTTTTTTTCTGGCTAATTATTGCACCATAGATAATTTTTTACATCATTTTATGTCTTTTTTTATGCAAGACATGTTTAGTAGGCTGGGTTACTTCATCATTTAGCGGGCCGAAAATGATACATCACTTGAATGCCTCCGGATTGTCGTCCTTGGCGAGTAGAAGGTACGTGCTTGAAGAAAAAGAAAGCAAATGCATCAATAGTGTGTGTGAATGCAACTTACGTTAAAAAAAATTTAAGCTAAAAAATATTGAAAGCCTATACTACAGGTAATATATAATTAGAAGATGACATCGATTGTCATACATGAAAATTGATATCTTTTATTTTTAGATATTAAATAATTATTTATATTGAATGATAGTGTATAACCATCATAATAAATTATAATCAACCCATGGGGAATACAAATTACGATATCAGATTAAGAATCATTGTTAAAAATTAAAGTTCATCTATAACATAAGTTTAATATATAATATTAGTTTCTATTTAATAACATATGTGATATGTTAATAAAAATGATGGTTTTTAATCATGACTAACATTATCTAGTGTTTTTTTAGTAACATTCATCTATATTCTATTACACCCAAAGTTGTATATAACTTAACTACTCATATGTATAACTTAAGTCACTAAAGTAATTTTATTATTTTGCATAGTATTCTTATCATCCTAACCCTTTCCATAAAAAGAATACCTATTGATATTATATTTATAATAAGAAATAACCATGTGTGGCCTCTGTGCTAACCATTTAATGGTCTTGAAAATAGTATCCAATGGTCCTTGCACTATTTGATAATGAAATTAGTTAGCTTTTGAACTAACTAAGGAATAGTTAATACTATTCAATTTGGATCCACTAATCATCCCTTATGCGATATTATTCCTTTAAAAGAGTTATATACTTGTCCATAAAAGGATGAACTTTATTAATATTATGCAAGATATAAAAATGAGTCTACATACATATTTCATGACTTATGCTCACCATTTAAGTACTTAATATGCCTTTACTTACAATTCTACCATTATGAAAAGACTTTGAAAGTCTAATAGCATGTGCATTTAATAGATAACCACTATAAAACTTAGCCACTTGTTCAACAATATAGCTTTCAATAATGCATTTTTCTAGTTGATGCCTATTCCTTACTCATCCTTTTAGAATTTTTATATATCACTTAAGGGGTTACATCCACCTTAAGTAAACTAACCCGTATAGTTTAATCTCACTCACTAAATTGACAACTACATATGCTGTGATATCAAAGAATAAAGGTAGAAAATACATCTCCAATTAACATATTGTAATCACAACTCGTCTTTATAAGTCATTTAACTTCTCAGGGTTAACATCCTTACTATATATTACATTGAAGAAAGAATAAAATCTAGTGATAAAGTATCTAATATGTAAAAGTAAGATTGATCAAATAACTCTTAATAATAGTTGTGATATTAGAGCACATTATGAAACTTTAAATTGATTAATTTCAAGTCTTTCATTGAAGGTAAGAAAATGTTTGAAAAATATCCTTATGACACCTTAATACTAAGTAGACACTTATAAAAACTTGTTTTCTCTTTTCTAGATAGAGTATGGTCAGTTAGTGAAAGAAACATATGTTGACCCCCATTTTTTTGGTGCTAGTTCTTTTTCGAATGGATATTTTAATTATGTTTAACCTGGCTTTAACTTTATTCTTAGCCTTTCGTGGTATGTTTAACAATGTTCCAATTAGACTATCACAAATATTTTTTTCTATATGTATGATATCGATGTTATGTCTCACAAATAGTTTTTTCTAATATGAAAGATTCAAGAATATGGACCTTTTTCTTTTACAAAGTGTCCTTACCTATGGACTTATATGGTTTACTAAAAGTGACATTACATTTTTAATCTATTCATAAATCTAAAATATAAAATTACACATAGTTAATAAATTAAAGACAGTATATAGTTACTAGTAATAAAATAAATAATATTTTTAAAAATCCAATTACACTAATTTATCTATACTTGATTTCTAGTTAAGGAAGATGGAACCATTGCTTCTTTTGGTACCCTATTGAAAGCCTTCCTTAGCTTGCGATGATGGTAGCCATGGTGAAAAAATCTCCAATGATCAAGATATACTATCCTTTTGCTATGTTTGAGTTAAAAGGAATAATTGCAATTTTTACAAATAAAGCATGCTTCATACCTTTTGATGCTATAACTAACAAATTACCATAAGTTGGGGAGTCATTGATTACGTAAATGAATATGACATGCAAAACAAAAGACTCTTAACAATATGTATAGAAGACTGAGACATCTTCTTCTTACATCATCTTTAGGTTTTCAATAACAGCTGCTAAAAATATGTATATATCATTTCCTGATTGTTTTGGCTCTGAAATTAATAAGCATAAGATAATATACTTGTGTTTCATACACAACCAAGGAGGTAGATTGTAAATCATCAATATAATAGGCTATGTGCTACATTTGTTACTTATATTACCATGTGGGTTCATTTTATTAGTATAAAATGCAAGCCTAAAGTTTCTTAACTTACTACCAAATATAAGGAATAGTGTATTAACTGTCTACCATTAAAAAAAATCAATTAGATGTTGAAACTTACTATTGAATGGTGTCTAGTTTGCATACCCTATTAAATTCTTAGCATCTTTTACATTAATAAATATTCATTTAAACTTTAGTATTATTGGAAAATATAACACCTTAAGTAGAGCTCTTTTATTGTTAATGTCATCATTCTTTCCTAGTTTGTAACGTGATTCCTTGCATTTTACACACTTTTAAAGCTCTATTATCATTTTGGTATAATATGCAATCATCAAGGTAAGTATGTATTTTCTTGTACTTCATATTCATTACACACAGGTCTCTCTTAGCTTTATAAGTATGATCTAGTAACTAATTACTTTTAGAAAATATTTTTTTTAATAGTTGCAGCAATATCATGAAACTTTTATCATTTAAATTATTCTCTACTTTTAAGTTGAACAATGTCAACACAATAGATAACTATATAAATTTAGTGTAAGATGAATATAAAAGCTTCTTTGCATCACTCAGTAACTTATAAAGGATATATGGGCACTTAATGAAATTATTTTTCATATTATGAATCAATCCCTAATCCCCTAATTCCTAAATCCTAAACCTTAATCCTCTAACCGATCATCTACTCCCACATCTATGTTATCATCTTCATGGGCTCTTCTGTCTCTATAAGTATGAGATAAACTAGGCAACTCACCTTTCCTATGTTATATCCATCACTTATACTCTTGGTTAATGCCATTGAAAAATAGATGTGCTTTTACCTTTGTTGGATTGAGCTTATCCTAACATAGACACGCTCTTTACAAGGATAAAATATGACTTTATTATTAATTTTCTCCTCTTTTTTTTACCTATATTAAATTTGATAAACTTATCAATTTTCTTAGCATATTTAAAGATTAGATAATTAGTAAATATCCATTTATAGTCCATGATTACCCAATCTAAAGTAGAAATGTAACAAATACATAAGAAATCCATATATCAAAGAATATACATACAAATATGTGAATAAGATAAGAGTTTTAATGAAGTTGCTAAATATATATTAACATTTAATTTATCTAAAGCTCTAGAAAAAGAAATTACACACATATAAACAAATCAATATAAAAACTACATAATTATAGCATTATGTGATTTTTCCTTATGATTAGAAGAAAAATGAGTATTGCGAATGCACTTTAATATAATGAAGAAGACTTTAGTATGTTAGAGAATAAACCATAAATTGAATACAAGTTTTTCTAAAAGAAACCAACATGGTTTACATGTTTTTCTTTTACAAAACATTAAAATATTCTATTCTCAACAAAATATTTTATTATTCACACATTTATACATTGAATAAACACACTTAACAAAATTCTTTAATCAAACAATTATTCTTAAAAGTTTTAAAGAGAAAAATAGTGACATTTTAACTCATTATATATTGAAATGATTATCTACTCAAAAATAGAAATTTATTGAAATGCAAAAAAATTGTGAATGTAAATAAAGAAATATATGGGAAAGGAAATAATGAATAATTATAAAATTGCAATTTTATTTAATTTTTATAAAAATTTTTACATCATTACATCAATAAAATACAATAAATAATTAATTTTTCATTATATATATATCATTACATCATCAATTGATATAATAAACAATCAATTTTGTATATATAATATATAATAGGCATATGATTTAAGTCATCAAATCATCATACTTATTATATATCATATATACAACTTGGGATATACAACTTAGTAATGTAACAAATACACTAAAACACTAGTGCATTAAACAAATACACTAATATTCAACATGTTTCTCATTATCAATTCTTTTTAAATTGGAAGGCCAATTATATGACATATATATAACTTGGTAATATTAATATGGGAACCTTTCTACACCCTCATAGAGGAACTAGGATATAAAACAGATTCGATCTCAGTAATAACAAATATTCTAATCTTCAACATATTACTCATTGTATATGTTCAATATATTTGTCTCCATTACTAATGCTAGAATTTAGAATGAAGTCAAGGATAACTTCCTTTTCAATTTTAAGAAGCTTATTTGGAGAAACATATTTTATTAAAGAACTTGCTTCTCTTTTAATATCTTAAGTTTTACAAATTTATCTTTTATCAAATGATACACATTGTAAGGCTTGAAATATGAAGTCTTTCAGTAAGATTTACAATATCCTTTAAACAGATTTTGTGGGATAGAAATAAGGTTATTTTTAAATTAGAACCAAACTCTAGAATTAGAAAATAAAGACTAAAACTAAAGGTGATTAGTAGGCAATTAAAAATAATTAAAGAAGTATTTTAAATTGACTGAAGTTAGCCGATTAGTTTTAATTTTCAATTGAATTAAATTGAATCCCAGCGTCTAATTGAAGTTAACTGACAAAATTAGTTTCAGTCAATTAAACATGGATACTGGTAGTATTATATTAATTTATGTTTTTTAGAATAATTTCAGACCTTTCCACTAAATTTCTTCACTCCAAGATTCTTGGGTTTTGAGTTTCTCCTATTCTTTGTGGTTCTTGCAATTTTTTTTAGTAGCCATCGCTTAAACACCAGACTCAATCCTTTTCTAGAAAGATTTAAACTTAAGTTCACAAGAAAACTTGTTAAGATCAATTTGTCTTAATACAATAGCCAATATTGCAATCTCAAATTTATACTACTAGCATTTCTATATACAAGAGTATTTGTAACAAGTTCCTTGACACTTAATCTTTTGTATAATGATATTGCAAAGTTCATTGTGTCTATGTGAAAGGTACTTCTTGAAATACATAAAATAGTATTAGAAAATATATAATACAAAGAAAATTAACCAAGAATGCCAATTAGTAAGTTAAATAAGAAAAGCTAAAAACTTAATTAAGTTTGTCATAATTGCCCTTTAACAAGTGATCATTAGAGGGTAAATATAAATGATACAACACAAAATATAAGGAAAGGGTATCCAACGAAAAATAAGGTCATCAAAATCACAAGGCTTCGCTATATATTTTTTTATAAAGACAACAGAAGATTCTAAAAATGTAGAGAACAAGAGATGCAATATAAAGTATAAATAACCCAATCCCATAACAAATGGATATAATACATTATTACCCTTCAAGATTCTATTGCTATAGAGACATTAAATCACCCCATGGACATAGAACCAAATATTTAGTTAGCTACTTAGAAAAAAAACACAGCTAAAATTATAGGAAGCTAAACAACAACTCTGATGTGTTTCATTTGATAATCACAATAAATCTGGTAAGGCAATAATGGAAGATGAAAATGGGGGCTACGATTTGTATTACTAAGGCTTGTTTTTATTTTTGACAAAAGAAGAGGAAGATTCAGGAATTGAGTAAAAATTTGGCACCTTCGATATTTTTTATTGTTACTTTTAATCCTCCAAAATAATAACGTTTCATTAAATTATTATAGTCATTTCAGGTTGTTTCAATTTAATGCGGTTAAAGACAACCAAAGCATTTTTTATTAAAATAAAAAATTCCAAAAGAAAAATCTTTCGATTTTGATCAAATTAATGAATTTACCTAACCCTAACCGATCAACGTTAGGTTTAGTCAGTCAATTAAGATAGGGTTAGCATTTTTTGATCACCCCTAGCTAAGATATTGTAAAGATATTTCAAATGAAAAATGGAATATAATTTATAGGCAATACAAGACATTATATGTCAATTATTAATATATAATCAAATCTTAAAAATGAATTTTTACATGTTGAGCCCATTGACATATTTTTTAGGCATCAATTGTTTAAAAATTTGACATTGTAAATGTTCACCTCGTGGATGTTATAGTGCATTTTAAATGAGTAAACTGTTAACATTGTAAATATAAATATTAATTGGTTATAAAATAACATTTAAACATTAATTTTTAAGTATAACTAATGTTTAAAATATTAATATTCTTCACAGTTCTCAGTAAAATTGTAAATATAATTATTAATTAATTGTTGACATTTCTTTAGATGTCAATTTCAACAAACATCTAAAATATAAATTTTATTTATAATTTTCAATAATATGGTAAATATAAATATTAATTACTATTGACATTCCTTTAGATGTTGGTTTAATCTACACCTAAGTATAATATTCTACGTAGCATTCATTTAAACAATGATTTATTGAAAATCGACTTGGTATTCATATTCAACATCACTTTATTATATAACCATTATTTTAAATTTTTATATATCAGAGCCTTCATCTCTTATTAGAAAATAATTTTTTATAATGTCAACTTATTATTTTAACCAATGTGATAAGTTGTACTTATTGTAAAAAATGCTATTATAACATTATATAAGTTGATATTTTAATTTAACCACCATAAATGGAGCAATGTTAAAGGATAAATATATAGTATTGTATATAATCTTAATTGTATTTTCATGGAAGTTGCAATGATAATTAGTTGTGTTTGTTCTCTGGTTATTTGGTCAAGACTTGAATTTTACAAAAAAAAATTTGAAGGTAATATTCTAAATACATGAAGTTATTGTGAGATTGTATGCCTTTAAAATCATCCATGAAAGGAATTAATTTCAATTGACACGAAAATTATTCTAAAAGCCAATTAATAATCTCAATCATTATTTATGGGTTTATTAAAAGGAGCTAACTATCTCTGCTTTGATCATGATAATATTTGTAGAATTTGTCAAGATAATTTTTGAATTAACATGGTAATACAATATAAATACAAAATTTTTATAGAGGTCTGAATTGAGTTTATGTAGATTTGAATTGTCAATAAATTAACTTATTTATCATGAATAATAAATAAATTGAATTAGGATTATAAATAGGTTGATATGCCAATTCATTTAAGAATCAATATTAAAATTTTAAAATAATTATTTAAGAAATAATTATTAATTAAATTATAAATAGTTATATATAATAAAAATATAACAGTTAATTTTTAATTAAATGAAAATAAAAATTTTAAAAATATTTTATCAATAATAAAAATTTATAAAAAAAATAAATAATTTTATAATATAAATTTTATTAATTATAATTATTAAATAATCTAAATAGGATGACTCATATTAACGAGTTTAATAAATAAATTAATCCAATGCAATATATTTATTATTAAAATTAAATTTATTTAAATTATTATTAATTTTTAATATAATACGTATCCCACGTGAATGTGTTAAGGCAAATCACATTTGAGAGTGGGGTGCATGGTAAAATGACTCGAAGGTGAAAACACAGAGTAATAATTATGATCATAACGGCGGACCATTTGCGTTTGCAACTTTCGAATATACCTTGGATTCTCAGTTTTAATATTGATAGCTCCTAAATTGTAGTCGGTCCCAAGTAATTACGCAGAAGATAAACGGCTTCATGGGTATACATTATGATAGAAAAAGTCCATCAAGCCCATTTCGACTAAAAAGACATTGTTTAGGAAAGTTGATTGTTGTTATTTCTTATTTACTGTGAAAATAAGAGATTATACACAACAGTACTTGGCCCAGAAAAATCTTAGCAATTTTATAAATAAGAATTATTATTCACACTTATTATCAATTTTCATTTATCGTGAAACTAAGAGATTATATACTATAGTACTTGATATAAAAAACCTTAACAATTTTATAAATACAAATTTTTGTTACACCCTTGTTATCATTTCTTATTCATCGTGAAAATAAGGGATTATACACAATAATGCTTGACTTTAAAAAACCTTAACAATTTTATAAATACGGGTTATTATATTTAAAATCCAACAATTATAGAGTTGCAAGAGAGAAAATAAAATCCAACAAGTCTGTGGTAGATGAAAGATTATGATGAAGCAACTAGCATGAGAAAGGTGCTTCTAACACAAGTCAAATTATGGCACTAAGGCTGTGTGCATGTATCTACGAGAATGTGACTGATTTGAAGATTAGTAGGACCCTAAAAGTTGAAATGTTAACCGCGCAATCAAAGAATTTAGGACTGGGGTTCGAGGATTATTTTCTGCGTTAGTGTTCGACACATCATCACAATCCAACTTCACGTATATAAATGTTCTGGTTGGTTTTGTGTTAAATCTCATCACTGTATGCCGGGTTTAAACCGTGTTGCTATCATTTTCTCTGATTCAATCACATAAAAGCTTGCATGCTCAGGTAATCAGGTATTAATTTAGTAGATATTATGTTGATTTTGGGTATATTTTATTTATTAATGAATATGGGTTAAATTTTTTAAAATAATCTTCACTGGAAAGAGAAGAATTTGTTATGTTTTGATATTTAAAATGGATCCCTTACTTAGTGTCTCACGAAATGCATGCATGCGTACAGATCATTTTAGTATAAGAAATCATGTAATTTCATTAATAAAAAAAGAGTGAATATAGTAATTACTTCCTTATTTATCAAGGTGATTATGATTATATCATTTAAAATTTATAATTAGTACTATTAATTTCTTATATTTACTTTTATTATAATTATTTGTTTCTCCTTTTACTTGTAAAACTAAAATAAGTGGTGAAAAGAAATAATATAGTAAAAAAGCAAGCATCTATTTGATATGTTAAAGTTTAATAATCCATTATAATATTATAAGTAAAAAAGAATAAATAATTATAATAAAAATAAAAATAAAGAACTTACAGTGCTTGTTATGAAATTTGAAAGTTGCTTACCATAGTAAAAAAGTAAGATAAACAGATGTTATCATTAAACTTAACCCAAAATTAATAATTTTATTTTTTTTCTAAAAGTTTAGAAGTGAAAATATAAAATTTTAAAATTTATGTATCATTTTTGTCATTTAGTTAAAATTTAAGAAGGGGGTAAAGTGTAAGATTTAAAAATTTATGTATCATTTTTATTATTCAATCAAAATTTAAGGGGCATATTGTATTTTTTCCTAATAGGAAATTAAGGTGAAAGTGAAGCATCAATTATGAATTTGTTTGGGATTAAAACACTATTTTAATTCCTCATAGATGTGAATTTTTTTATTTAATTTAATTTTTGATAGATTCAATTTTTTTTAAATTAAGCCATCTCCTATTTATCTTAAATTATGTTTACTAAAATAATGATGTGGAAGCTTAAATTTTGAGTTAGTGCCCTTTACTTCTTAAATTGACACTATAAATATGACTTGTATAAGAATAAGAGCTCTTTTGAAGCATAAAATAAGAGAAGATTGATGATATGAGTATATATTATTTAGTTTTAGCAGATGTTTGGTATAGCTATTAAATAGGATAATTTAATTCAATTAAATCATTTTATCGTGATAACATAGGATAAAATTATTGTATCCCTTTGAACATGATATGAATCATAGGATAAGAGTAATTTTTTTCCTCCCTTTCACTTTTAATTTTAAACAATGACATTGTAAAATAGGATGAGAAGTTATTATCAAATAGTGAGTTGCAAACTAATAATTGATCGCCAATTACTAACTACTATCATTAAACATAGTAAACCACCATTAAACCATTCATTATCACTCATTATCGTCTATTACCATATATCAACATCAATGGTTACCTATTGCAATTGATCATTGTCATTATCACTTAACACTATTAATCATAACTTGTTGTCATCCATTACTATTGATTATTACCTATTGCAACCTAACACTTTTGATCACAACTTGCTATTATCATTTATTGTTGATTATTATCCGTTATCATCCATTATTATTGACCACCACTCCCATCACCTACTATCATTAACTATTATTACCTTTCGTCATTTCTAAAAATAAATAATTACAAAAATTAAACATTATCTAAAGATAATTTTGTCCAAACAAATATTTTTTAATATTATCCATGTTATATACATATGGTAACAAACATATGATTGTATAACTTTATATTATTATATTCTTATACAATTATGTATCAAATATTAAATAGTATTTTATCATATCCTATGTCCTTTCACAATTTTATCCTATATTATCACATTGATTTATCCCATCTTATTATCTACTATCATATTATCCAAATAGGTCTAAATGTCTTAAATTAGTATAATATTGTCATAAATAATAAAAAAATATAATTAAAGTGATTATCATGTTTCTTTATTTCTAAATTAAAATTATATGGTTAGTTCAAAGTATGGAAGGTACCATGTAAGTATTGAATAATATCATGTAAGATAAATGTCTAAGTTAGATGGACAACAACATCTAATTAAATTAAATTGGATCTTTCAAGAATCAAATTAAAATAAAATTTAAATAATGATCAAATTGAAAAAAATTACATCTTTGAGAGATTAAAATATTATTTTAGTCACTTGTTTGAAGATTTTAAAAACACTTTTTTATTTTTATATTTTTAAAAATAAAATTATCTTCTTGTTAATTGTTTTTATAATCTATTTTCAAAAGTTATAATTTTAAATATATAACTTAAAAATTGAAAAGTAGGAAATAATTATTAAATATTCTCTTAACTTATATTTTTTGTTCTTAATAGCAATTTTATAATTAAATAAAATATTTTTCTATATGCTTCATTCACCGGTCATATTTTTTCTTTTTTAATTCAAAATTAGTTTTAAAAATAAAAAATTAATTTTAAAAAATAAAAAATAAAAATATATGTAAACACAACTTTATATTTTTTTAATATTTCCTGCTCTTTTATTTTTTTATCACCTATAAAACAGTGCTTTTTTTTTTTTTGAAAAGACTTTGTTATGTGTCCTTGTTGCTAGCTATTATATATGAAGGATCCTGAATTAAAATTATAGGGTCAAATAACTTACATAAGTTTTAATTATTTTATATAATTACACATAATATTGATATTATTATAACTAGAAGTTTTGGGTATTAAGCTTCCAATTCTAAAAGGATGCCCCCGCAACATGTATTAAGTTGAATAAAAGAAAATCCAAGAGTAAGATTATCATTAAGTTTTTTATTACATAAGTATATCGTTAAATTTAATTATTGAATTTTATTTATTTTATACAATACTGTATAAATAAATATAATTTAATAATTTAAATTAATAGTAAACCATAATTACAACCTTAATTTTAAGATTATAAAGTGATAAACATACCATTTCTCATAACAAGAATGAATTAGTTTTAAATATGAATTCAAAGTTTTTTTTTCCTCACTTAACAATTTTTCAGCAAAGTAAAAAAGAAAATCGAAATATTATATGCGCTTATTATTAATTTCAAATTTTCTTTTACCAAACAATAATTGGGTGCATGCTATTGAAATTTAAAATACAAGTTCTGTCCCTTGGGCAGCTATGTAACATGCAGGATGAAATGTGATCCGTACTGGCCTTGCCTGAGATAGAAGGCATTCATCTTAGCCGTTGATTATTCAATTGACTTTTAGATATGTGAAAATTTTCCACGTCATCCTGAAATTGGAGAAATTTAAAAATTTAGAAACGCCGAATCTTTGCTTTTGCCTTCACCTGGCAGACAAGCGATTAAAAATTTAAAATTTTTATTTTGTAAATTTTCATTTTATTTACAAAATAAAATTTAGGAATTTAACTCATTAAATATAGTTCAAATAATTTAATTAATTTTAAAAATTATATAAATGTATAATTACGGGTTTTGCTAATTATTATCATATATTTTATTCTCTAAAACATATCATACTAGAATATCAGTGTTTTGGAACAAAGGCCAATTTGCAGCCAGTGGCAAAGAGACCATACCATTAATGTGATTCATGTGAAGTACTTCATTATTCTTAGTTCAAAATTTGTGTATTAAAGTGCTTTCGCTCCGAACAAAACCTTTTAAATTCAATGCTTGCAGCAAGGAATAACTTCTTTTGTCTTCAATTTATTGCCCACTGCATGCTTTCGATTTTAAATTTGATTTTACAACAATCACAACAGAGTTTGTTTGCATTTGATGGAGACAATAAATTTACATAGTTATAAGAAGGTGTTGAATTTAAATTTTATGATTTGGAGAATCATTAATTTTTACTTCTCTCTCAAAGATTATTGTAAAAATTGATTGCTTGATGATATGAACCCTCAAAGGCTAATCCATAAAAGAAAATTTGCTCATGGAACAAAGGTTATCTGTACATGGGGGAGAGTAATTTATATAATACATAATTAAGTCAAGTATAGAGTATACTTGAAAAAAAAATGTAACTTCGCACAAGATTGATACTTCTACTAATTATGAATATAAATATAGTGTTTGACATAAATAATAATTAATGATAGAACTGTCAAATGAATTAGAACTCATGATAAGTCTCTATCCATCACAAAATTTGGTGAATTTGAATATTAAAAAATTGAACTTGTTTTAAACATAAATAATAGAAATTAGCCTGTCATGAAACTGTTTGTAAACTCATTATTAAAATTCATAAATCAATCTATATCTGCCATAGGTTTAAACTTCAAAATTAATTTTGTTTTGCATACAAATAATACAGACTAGCCTATTATTTTTTAATATAGGTAATATATGCCAATTTATCTCAAATTGGTTTGTATTTGTATAAATTAACTCATTTGATTAATGATTATTATTTATACGATATGGTAATAATATGATTTTCAACTTATTTAATTTTATTCAATAATATAAATGTGTCATATATTCTAATGAATTGTTTATTTTTAAACCATTCATCTATAAAACGAGTTAGCATGTCCAATTTTTTTGTTATCCGGGCACTTTTTCATAAAATTTTGTTGTATTTTAAAGATTAGAATTAAGGGATGCTTGTATCAATTTAAGGCATATCATTTGTGCAGTGTTGTTATTCCATACGTACATTGAATCCATTCATTTATATTGATAATGACATCATGCACCCTTAGAATTGGAAGCCGCAATCAGACTAAATGCAGTAATTTGCAATTTTAGCTTGGAAAGCATTCGTAGGCTATCCATTAGGGTAGATGAAATATGGTACGACATCGTAATGTTGATATGGGGAATGAGGTTCTTTTGAAAGTGGATAATGATTCTTGCATCAGTTTCAAAGAATAGTGATTAACTCTAACAAAGGTGGGGATCAAGATTGAACGCTCTTTTTTGTATCTTGCACAAGAGACTCAAAGTTGGTGGCACAATGATTGTGAGATGGACGTTGGCAATGATTGTGTAGTCTAACTAAATCAGAGACCTCATACCTTGTTTCGATAAAATTAGTGCAGCCTTCCTTCTATATATCTTCTACGAATGAAAATGGAATGATCGAAACATTGTGTACGCAATCGTGGGAAAAAGAATTGCACTCAATTAAGTTTATATTAAATTGGATTTAGCCTTTCAAAATATGAATAAATCGGATGTTGATCAAAGAAAAGAATGAATTCAATGAAGTCCTCTTTGATTAGATGATGAGTTAATGAATAAAAATTTAACTTCAATCTCAGGTTGTGGTAAGCAGAACGTTGCTTCTACTAACTATCTCCTTAACGCGGCTAAAAATAAATTGATTGTAAAATTAAATTTTTATTAATTTTATCTTTGGTTAAAAATTTATATTAATCTAATATTTGTAAAATTAAAAATTTTTAAATTTTAATCTTTTTGTACATGAGATGAAATATTAATATATGAGCATTAAAATTTGAGTATTTTTAATCTTATAAGAATAAAATTGATATATATTTTTAATGATAAAATTCAATCTTATAAGGAGCAAAATAAGTTTCAAGTTAAATAAAATTTTATTTCATTTTTTTAAGTAGTATTTAATTTTATGTAAATAGATATTTCATTTTATTTTATTTATAGTTTTTATTTTAATTATATTTGTATCATTATAAAATCTATTAAATTTATCAAGAATTTCACTAATATTTTTTTCATTCAATTTAAAACACATGTTATATCAAAATTTTTAACTTGTTTTTAACTTTATATTTACGGTGATACCATCACAATCTAATTTTTAATTACGTATTTTTAATTTATTCCAAATAAAAAAATATTTATAAATATATTGAAATAATTATTTTTAATATAATTTTGAAATAATAAATTTTATTTATAAATAAATTAAAATCATTTCAATTAAAATGAAATGAAATTAATTTAAAAAAAATAATTTCAAACTATTCCTATATGATTACAATTAATGCTAGAATTTATACGAATGTGAAATTTAAAGTTAAGCTTGATGGTCGAAAAACATCAATGTCATCTTCAAAACGTTGGTTAGCTAGAAAATTCTTAAACTATTGTTGTGATTCACAAATCAAAAGAATATTCCAGCCTTAAACCATCTTTTGTTTTGCATTGTGAATATATTTCAAGTTTGAATTCACATTCATACATACTGTAATCATCCATTATGTTGAATTATCGATCTTTTCTCTCTGCGCATATATATATATATATATATATATATATATATATGAGCAGTTTTCTTACATCTGCAGACTCCATTCTTAGCTTGGCATAAGCGTTTACGTAGAAGAATAAAAGATTAAACTATGCATCCTTGATTTCAAATTCAAGTTTCCAACCAATCTTATTAGCCTTTAATTTGTAGCTTAACGTTGGAGTATGAGTTACACTGGAGCGTAATGTAGCAGCAAAATCGGCCAAGTCAATCTAACAGTCAACAAATCAGACCACCGTAAAAAATAGCAAGAAAACCACTGATACTAGCAATTAATTAAACAACATTACTATTCACACGAAAGTGTAAGATTTTAAATTGAATTTCAAATTTTTCATATTTATTAAATACTTATCATTTATATTCAAAATTTAATTTTTAATTTTATTTTTAGTACATATAATAACTAATTAATTAATAATAAAAATATAAAATTAAATTACAATAAAAAAACTCACAAAATCAGAATACTCGATAATAATAACAAGATAACACTTCATTACGAAGCTAAGACGACTTGCTTTCGTAATCTCTTGGAGAATGCAAGGGAAACAGAGGCAATAATTCGGGTGGGTCGGACCCTCTCGGTGTATTCAAAGGACTCGGGTGCAAATAGAAACCCTTCTCAGCGATGGCTCTTTCTTCTTCTTCCTTAGGCGTTCGCGGGCTTCCACGCGCCAACATCTCTAATGGCGATACAGGCGAAGCCATTAACATCTCACTTCCCAAGCTCATGAACGACGCTGTTCCTCCTCTGTTTCGAACATAGGAAGAAGGTGAAGGGCTCAAGCTGCTGCTATTGAAGATGGCTGGTCTTTCTGAAACTCCGATGCTCAGTTCGAACTTTTTCGCCGTGTGCCGCCGCTCGTGCAGCTTAAAGTTTGCTTTTTTAGGGCCAAACTCGACGGGGGAGGTGATGGCACTGGTGGTTTTGTGGGCGGCGAGTCTGGAAGGCAGAGTAAGAGGGAGTTTTTGAGCTGACGGATCTTCGCATGCTCCGGTTAGCTCTTGGACGACAGCTCGGAAGTTTGACGCGTCTGCTTGAACAAAGGTAGTGTTGGATGTTGTTGGGTCGGATCCGTACGTGTTGGAAGCCATTGCAGAGCAGAGAGAGAGAGGGGGACTTTAAGGAGCTTTGTGAATTGTAGAGGAAGCGGGAAGAATGGGAATGAAATGTGGAGTTTTCGTAGTCCAAAAAATTAAAATTAAAATAAAATGTGAAATAAATATTCTGAGTTATGGTTCGCTTTGCTTTATGGGTTGGGTGTGTGTGGTGCATGTGTCAGATATACGGAGAAAAAGAGTGGGAAAGAGAGACTCAGAAGTCAGAGGGGGAACTAATTAATTATTAATTAATATTTTATTTTATAAATAGGAACCTGATTACTACTTGCACGCTCAAAGTCACTATTTCAAATTAGTACGTATATTGCCAAAAACAAAATATCGTACCAATAACCCAATGTTATTTTCGTCAAATAAATCAAGGTTTCAATTCCCACAATTGTTGATTGTCACAAAGAGATTGAGTCTCAAAACAAATAACATCAGATCAAATATTGAAAAAGGGATGTAAGAGTTAAAATAAAATTAAGGTAATATTTCGTAAAATTTAATTATAAAATAATAGAATGAAGAAAATATATTTTATTTATTTAATATTAAATATATAAATTTTAAAAAGATAAATTTTTAAAAGAGAATTTATCTTTTTTATTGAAATGATTTTAAATATGAATTTTTAATACTAAATATAAGTGATATATTATTTTTTAATCAATAGATGTATATGATGCTTTATTACAACATATACTTTCTAAAAAAATAAACAAAGCTTAAAAGATAAAGAATAATTAAATCCTTATTTGAGAAATAATTATTTTATATCAATATGAGTTAGTTCGAATAGAAAATTTTCGAGCACTTTGAGTAAGATCCTATAGGTCCAGTCTAGGATATGTCTCCGGGAATAAAACAAAAATCAACAAATAATGATTTAATGAAAACTATGCCGATAGACTTTATATACCAATGAATATGAATTTAAATATTGAACAGCATCATTGTGGGAAAAAGAAATTCATTAATTATGAGAATAATTATCCAATTTGACTATTATTTTTAAAAAAAATAAAATAATAGCTAAAACATTTCGGTTTACACATTTTTTTTAAAGGTTTGGATCCTATTGTTAACATTATAAATCGTAACAAAATAAATAAAAATGGAGGGTATATCTAATAGGGCTTCACGATGATTAAGGTTAGAACGCATGGTTCTGGCCAACGTAAGAGGGCTTTATAAGCGTCTTTATACTAAAGAGGAAAGGGAAAAAGTGCAAACTCACAACTTTGTGTTGAATGGAACTCAGGATCTAAAATTTATCCAAATAAGTGAAAACTCATTATCATCGAACTCTGCTTTGTTCTGGGTGTGTTATTCAAGTTTAAAATCCCCAGTTAACTGCAAAAATATTTAACCTAAGTTCCGGGGCTTGTTTGTTTTTCACAAAATATTTCTGATAGAAAATTTTCATATATTTTTATATGAATAAAAAATAATATATTATCTCTATTCTTTATTACAAAGAAAATGATAAACAACTCTCATTTTTTAAAAAAGAAAAATTATCTTTCATCAAATTCTTTTTATATTTAACTTGAAATATATTGAATATTTGCATCATTTTAATAATTTATAATTATATTTTTAAAAAAAATATTTTTTGCTAAAATAAATAGAATTTTGATTTGATATGGGTTTTTCATACTCATTATTAGAATATGTGAACCTCAAAATGAAATTCAGTATTTTTTGCGCGAAGGTGCGGATGAAGAAGTAAAACTAACGCTACTGGATTAATTATGGCGTAATGTGACTGTGCAGCACATGAAGGCAACTTCAAACTGGCCCCCAATAACCATAATTCCGTTCGTAATTTCCCCAGAATGATTGCTGTAGATACACAATTTCAGACTCTGTGATGCAATAATAATGGCATTGGCAAAGGATTTTCACTTTTTTTTTCTTTTTGTAAGAAAATGTTTTGAAGATGGTCCAATATTTGAAAAAAGGGCAATGAATGGATTGGGATGGAGGGTAAGCTGGCATTGAATGATGAGTCATGAGGAGTCAGCGGGGCAATGAAACGAGGGAGAAGGGAGAGAGAGTGTGGTTTTTGGTCAGAATCTAAGAAGACATTGCGTGTGCCTTGTCACTCCTCCTTTCTGTTTTGCAATGACACTATGGAGAGGTAAATTTCGTCACTTTGAAAGTGCAAATATGGTGAGATTGCGTGAGGAATTGCACTTTGACGATTGTCTCAGGGGCTTTCTTTTTGGCATGTTTCGTTGCTTTACTCTTTCTTCGTTTTTGGATTGCTTTTCTTAGCTTTGCTGTATGGTTTAATTTTTCCTGCCTTTTTGACATTTCTGATTCCTTGCCTTTGCGCGATTCCTCACCCCCCCCCCCCCCTTTCCTTTTTATAATCAAAATTCAAAACGGACGGGACGAATTTATACGGATACGGTCGGTGTGAATTTGGATCCGCACAAATTAATTAATATAAACTCGCACCTAAAATAAATAATAGATAAGAAATTCAGTCATTTCACATATAGATTAGGTAAAAATATGGATAATTTACATTAATTATTGTTATTGTTAGATTAAGATTTTATTTGATGTAATAAATAACTTAATTTTCAAAATATTTCTGATAGAAAATTTTTATATGAATAACAAATAATATATTATCTCTATTCTTTATTACAAGGAAAATGACTTAAGATTTTATTACACACTAAATTATTAAAAAATAAATTTTAACTTAATGAATTATCTTAAATGACTTATGATTCATAAGTAGATAGATTTTCAATTTTTTTTAAATTTATCATTTTATTAATTTACAACTCATATTCTAAATGAATAATTATACTTTAAGTAATTATATTTTTGTCAAAAATAATAATTAAATAGAAATTATATCAGTAAATAAACATATAATATCATAAAATATAATTAATTAAATTTTAAATAATTATATTTTTAGTCTGAATATTTTAATTGTGTTAATATAGTATAATTTTTAAATAAATATGAATTAATTTAATTGATATATTTATTTATATTAGCATGTCTTTTTATATCATTTTACAATTTTATTTAAGTTGATAGTTAATTTTGATAAATATTTCTTATATAATTAGTTAATTTATCAACTACTTATATAAAATAAAATTTAATTATTAATGGATAGTCAAAAAAATATTATTGAGCCATGGCTAATTGAGTATGTAAATTGATTTTTTAAGAAGAAATTACATTTTACTCATTTGTAATTTCACACTTTTTTCATTTAATACATCTATAATTTTAATTAAATGTTATAATTCACTCATTTGTAGTTTAATGTTCTATCCACCTAAACTATTTTTTCATTTAAAAATTTAATAGAAAGCTTATTTATTTTGCTAATTTTTAACTTAATTTAATTCTTACTTAGAATTAAATTATTCCAAAAAAGTTAATTTTATTGAAAATTTATCATTTACAATTTGATCTGCTTTTTTAGTTTAATTAATTTTGAGTAGGTATAAAATTAAATTAAAATTTAAAAAAGTAAAAATTACATATGTTGCACATAAAATTTTTATTAAATTTTAAATTAAAAATAATATAAATGAATAAAATATTAATGATTGAAAATGTAAGTGTGTGAATTATAATATTTAAAATTATATATTGATTAAATAAAAAAGTAAAATAATGAATAAATAAAATATAATTTTCTTTTGTTTCAAATCCGAATTCTATATTTAATGTAAAAGCATTAGAAAAATATAAAATAAATTGCAAGCTCGTATGCAAATTTATGACCCTCGCACTTAAAACGGATAAGAAAAAAGAGGCTTATCTATAGCTTGTAACAACCTGTGATTTTGTAGTCCGTGCACTTTAATTTTATCATTTATTAGTTGTTTAGAAAAGTTTTAAGGTCAATTTATTCTTTTAATTTTTTATTCTAATGGAATATAATTGCTTAAAAAAAGAATATTAACATATTTCTTCCTTTTTATTAATAATAATTTTGTTATTAGAATTACAGCAACTTTGCTTATTAATAAATAAAATTTATCGAAATTTAATACATTTTTTTACTGAATTAAGATGTTGTTGACATTCTCAATATTGGCTAATTAAATCACTAAGAATAACGGATCTCAATAGACTTCATTGTTTTTTTTATTGTGCATAATTTAGTCTTTATGCTAGTATCTCCTAAGCACCGATAAAAATGATAAAATTGAATGTTAACTGGAAATTTTCCGCAAGATTCCCCGTGAGTAGGCATTGTGACGCGTAGAAACCTTGACTTTTCTCCTTACAATTAACTAGTTAAAAGACCCGTGCGTTCGCCCGGCCATATGTTAGTTTATTTTAAATGACATCAATATCAATGATGAAACATCACTGCATCTGTTTTCTACGTGGACTTGATTACATGCATCTAATTTGTTAACGTATCATTTTTATTCTTACTGTCAACATATGAAAACTGCCTACACAAACTCACATTTGCTTATCTGCACAATTATATCGGCTATTCTATTTGAATTCGATCCCATTAAACTTAGATGAATTAGCCTATACTGTTTGCAGTATTTTGTAGGTAGCAATATTCAACATTTAATGATTCAATAAAACCTGACAAGTGATTATAAACTTGTGGGTAGAGAAAGGATTATTGTCACTTGAATTTCTATCTTTTCTATGCATCTTCATATTTGTATTCATTGTAGGCTTTTTGTAACTTCAGCCACATGCTGAAATGATCAGGAAATTACCATCTTCGTCTTCAACTTAGCATACTATTAATTTTAGGTCATCTGTGACTACAAAGGACTTAGATAGCTTATAAAAGTTTCAAACACATTGGCTATTCTCACGGGCTTTTATATGATTTTCGTGGGAATTTGCATTTGAATACTCTTGTTTAGGCTAAATTTTATGATGGAGTCTTAGAATTTGAATGCGAAATCAATTTCTTTTACTCAATTGTTTTCAAACTAATTTAGCTATTCCTTCTTATACGATCAAAATGTCATACTGATATAATTTGTGGTGTAGCAGGCATGGAATCTGATTTAGACAGTCCCCTTCCAGAAATATATGCCATTAAAGTTGAAGAAGCTGGTCTAGCAATATCTGTTGTTGCCCAATTAATGACAAAACTCCTTGATTGTGAGCAATTCCGCAACAAAACAGAACTGAGTTGAATAGAACAAGCAAAATACTAAAGTGAAGAAACTATAGATATCACTTACCATGTGATCTATAAATTAACGCAAACCTAGCATTTGGTGCATCACAACAGTGTCCTAGTGAATGCAAAGAAGGCAAGAGCCTTCTGCATATTAAGGTAGCCATGATCCACTATAATTTTTTTACAATTATGTATTCCAATGGAAGCACCATGGGTTATTGTAACTGCCCATTTCAAGTTCATAATTGATTTGAATGGAATTTACCACATATTAAATGGAGCTCAATTTGAACTACATTGTGAATAGTCCCACAAAATTCTTAAGTTAAACATAGGATTCAATGACAGCAAATAGCATAATCCAAGCTTTTGTTTTTACATTCTTTGAAGTAAAGGAAGGTAGTGACATTGAGGAGATTGAAGTAGCTGGCTTTATAGACACAAGCATAAGAGAACGTGCATGTCTTGTTGCATGAAGCGCCTCCATAATCAACCCAATGGCAAGATACATGCATATATTAACAAAATGCTAATTATATATATAAACTAAAAAAAATCAAAATATGAGATGAAAATAGTTGTTCGTATGAATTATGATCAAATAATGATGATGAGTTAGCTGTTCTCGATTTTCCTTGAGCAAAGGAGGGGCTATGGACCAAGAGTGGCTGAGAGTACCTATAAAGGACAAAGTTATATCACCATCTCCAAAAAAAAAAGGAAAAAAATGAACTTCTAATAATGAACCAAGCAAACTCAAGAACTATTCTAATTAATTAGAATTCAAATCCTAACTCGTCATATATAAGTTTACGTAAATTAACTAAATGGTTGATCTAATTGCAACCTCTACATTTATCTCTTTATTCCTTGTTGAATTGTGCCAGTTTCACTTACCTCGAGTTTCATAATGCACATAGATATATTCAAACACTATGTGACACTAATTGATATTAATAAAGATAACCATTAATTTTGTTGTGGCCTGTTAAGGAAGAAGGGAAAAGAGGAAATGAAAATGGATTGAATTCATGATCTTATATAGAAAATCGAGATATAAATTCCAGTTTAGTTTCTATTACACATTGATAGGATCCTAACATGTGAAGAAAAATCTAGAACTCTAGAAGAAATCAGTGTGTCAGTAATTCCAATTAGATGTTCACTAAATTGTCTTGTTACCCTACTTTATTTAAACTCAGTTGCACCCAAAGTTGTCTTTTGAGTGATAAGATACTTCCATATATATATAATCTCACCAAATACCAAATATCCTTCCTAGTACATGCAACCTAAATAATCACCAAAAAGATGGCTACTACATAGCCATTCATGCTTCCTAAATTTAATATACAAACAACTAATGCCAAATTAATCAGGCACCTAGTCAATGTGAACATTAAAGTAAATTGAGTATTATAGGTTTATACTATATATAAAGGATTCAGAACTAAATATGCACACTTATTATAACATTTTTGCTTTTTTTTAAAAAAAAAACTAACTTCTGAATCAAACACATATGTAGATATTGAAATATCTAAAGCAACACCTCACAGTTTTTAAGTCTAGTAAAAACCATGTAAATTCAAAGCAATAAAGCACACATTAATTCAAAGTAATACCTAGTTCAAGTTTTGGAACATTTCTTTGTAAGCAATATTGGTTGTTTGATTCAAATGTCGATTTTCTTTGTCATGGATTAGAATTTTCAATCCATTCCCGTTGGTTACCCTTGAGATAGCAATATATAGTTGTTTATGACTGAAAACTAGATTGCGCAAGTATAGACTAACATATGAAAGAGATTGTCCTTGACTTTTGTTGATAGTCATAGCATATGAAACAATTATAGGGCCATTTGGAGGGCCATTTTGATTCTGATGAGGAAAGATTCATCCTAAGGATGAAAACCTTCTCACCAAAATGACTTCTAGCTAAGATTTTTGCTCCAATGACATGATTGCCCAATTCAATCATAATTAATCTAGTTCCATTGCATAATACCGCTAATTGATCAATATTTCGAAGCAACATTATTGGAATTCCAACCTTTAAAATGATCTTGTGGTAAGATAAACCTGAATCATTTAAAGTATTCAAAACTTTTGGTGCGTACAAATTTTCTTGAACATCTGTGTTAAAACTTGCTTTGCAAACTGAGTTATAACTTAAATAAGTTTTTTCGTCTCTAGGAATTTTTGACATCACAAACTCAATGAGTTTATGCACAATGTCAAGTGGTGGTGCTAATATAGCTCTATCCTTCAAGAATTGAGGCTCCTTGTAATTTTGTTCAAGTGATGGATATTCACCATTGCCTTAAAAAGGCCTTCAAATTTAGTTAGCAAAATATTTTCAAGAATAGTGATTTTAGCTTCCCTATCATTTGGCTTTGCAAGTTTACCATCCCCAACTTTTAGAATCCACTCAGCAAAGTCCCTTAATTCATCTCCAACTAATGATGATGAATTTGATTGTAATCTTATGTTTTTTTGTCAATGTTAACACCTTACAATGCTTCCATAAATAAAATGAGTTAATGGTTGCATGCACAATGTATGATCTATAACCACCTAAAATTATTGATAATATTTATCTAAAATCTCCACCAAATACAATAGATTTTTCACCAAATGTTAACTTAAAACTTTATGGAACATCTAATCTCATAATATCTCTTAAAGTTCTATCAAAAGCTTCAAAGCAAAGCTTTTGAACCATTAGTGTTTCATCCCATATAATGAGTTACATTTTCATAATAGATCTCCAATTTTAGTTCCTTATTTGATATTGAAAGTGGAATCTTTAGTTATGTTTAAAGGAATATGAAAGCAAGAATGTGTTGTTCGACTACCAGAAAGAAGTAACGATGCAATTCCACTTAAAGCAACTGTTATAATAATTTAACCTTCAAATCTCAATGCAGAAGTAAGAGTTTTCCATAATAAAGTTTTACCAGTACCACCATAACCATACGTAAAAAACACCACCTTTATTACCATTAACAGAGTTAATGATTTTATCAAATACTATTCTTTGTTCTTGAGTTAGCATGTTGAGCAATCTTGTAAACTCTACTTTTAATTTAGTTCGATCATACTGTAACTCTTTAACAATCAGTCTATTCTATTAATTAGAAAATTTCATATCATTTGGAATTAGCATTGGAGGGTAATCTTTTAATGATTTCCCATAAATTTTCAGCAAATTTTAATTTCATGCAATGCATACTTTTCCAACTTGTTCTCAAGTAAGACCAAATCTGAAAAAAGTTAACAAATTCTCATTATGAATATGCAATAACTAAAGATTATAATTAGCAATAAAATTAGTAATACATAAAAATTCAACTTCTTCTAAATATATGTGATATATTTATTTTTTATTTAATTTTAATAAAAATATAGCAATTAATGAATAAAAAATTATCATATTTATAAGTAATGAAGATTAATAATTGATATTATTACATCAAACAAAGCAAGCCAATACAAGGAATACTTCAAGAAATACAAAGAAACCTTCATTTTGCATTCTTCTTCGTAGTAGATATTAAATGCTTTTGGAAAGAATTTTTCAGGTTTCTTGCTAAACATATTTAGGACAAAATATGATACTTGATAAGAGCATTCTAACAAATAATTTTCTTAAATAATCTCCAAAACCCCAAACAGACACTTCTTTGATTGCTTCTACAAACTCTTTATCATTTTCAAGAAGTCCTAAAGAGTAACATGCTTCTCGAAAGCTCTCATGGGTAACACCACTTATTGTAAATATATCTTTATATGAAGTTGGACCTCTAACTTTAGTGAGCAACATCCTTAAATAATATCTTTTACCATTACATGGTGACACAAAATGCAACTTACCAATTACAAATCCACATTTTTGCAGGTACCAGTTATGATCTTCAAGAACATACACAAATTTGGATGGAAATTTAGCATAAGTTAATGTTCTTACTTCAGGATATACTTTATTTGCTTTCATCCATGTAAGAAACTGTTGGTGTATGCCCTGAGAGCCAATCATAGGATGATTGTATAAGCATACATTGTATTATATTTTCATTATTTATATGAGATACTTTCAGATTATTATTTCTTTGCGTTAAATAAATAGATATAGTAATTTGTCCTTAGAGTAATCATTTCTTAAATAATACTCTTAAATGTCCCTAGTCAAGTATCATTGTGAAAGGGATAACAATGATGCATAGAGACTAGTATGTTAGTTGATTGATATGAGATATTAAGTCAACACATAGGTACATGTTAAAGAACAATTATATTGGACTGACCCGTCATGAGATTGCTACATGGATCATCTTATGAGTGTCATAAGCAACTCTCATAGTGACAGTGACGCATATGGTCTTTTAACTTGAAGTCACCATGATTTCCAACATAGTTAATTATATATTTTAACATTGTCTAATGTTAACTTTAACGGGTTGACTTGAAGACAGTGATTGGGTATACTACTAATTATGTAGAGGAATATGAGTGATGTAGATGAGTTTTTATCCCTCATTCTAAAGGAGCGATATCTATGGGTCCCTTGATTGAATTCGACTATGAAATGCATGGCCATTCTCAAATGAGTCAACATGTGATGTTGATCTCATTTGCTTCTTTTTTAGTCAGCTCATAAATCAAGAAACACAGAGATCGAATTATAAAGGGGATGACACTTTCCATACCTTGAGTTCAATCTAGATATCTAGGATAAAAGGAGACTTGATTGCGTAGTCACTGAAAGGTTATATCAGATCACTGACATTCTCATTACTTGGGTAGCAATGATGCATTACTAGATACCGCTTATTATTTATGATTTTAAAATATGATTTTAGGATAATTGCCAATGTGATGAGAACTTATTGACTCACACATAAAGAACGAATCAAAATTGGAATTGGAGCAACATAATTAGAAATTCTAGTTGGACTATAATTTCTAATTAATGAAAGGATCAATTAGATTGGGCCCTTTTATTAATGTTATATTGCTTAGGGGCCAATTATTAATTAAGTCATAATATTAGACCTAATTAATAATCAGCTCATAATACTCACCTCTCATTAAAGTTTTAATGGGTGTCTATATATATATAAGATGATATTCACGCTCAGATGAATCAATAGATAATCTAGGAGGCGTTTTGAGAGAAAAGAACATAGGAAACCTTAAACACCCTAGTTTGCTAGCACAAACTTGAGAGGAGAGACATTCCATCCAACCTATCATTTGGGTGAAAATTTTGAGATCGTTCTGTGTGGATACTATAGAGATGCAGCTACATTAAACGCTACACTTGTGATCTGATCTTCTAGTTTCTATTCCGGTTCGTGATTCAGAGAGCAGATTGGATTGAAAAACGGATAGAAGCAGATCGGATTTGCTGTGTAGCGGACAGAAGATTTTTGCCGAAAGGTATAAATCTTAATCCCTAATCTATGGCATCCTAAATTCGCATAGATCTTTGGTGAAAATCGTGCAAAATTTTTATTCCGCTATGCATGTATGATGCGCGATTTCCAGCAGTGGTATCAGAGCCGCTTGTGAATCCATAGATTAATTTTCTGTGTTATGTGTTTAAATCTGGATAATTTGTGTTTAATCAGATCATGCATAATGCAATTAGGGTTCTGGATTAATGTAATTCTATATGTTGATGAATTGGTTTTAATTAGATTAAAATTAGATTGAAACATACATAATTAATGATTCAGTTTTAATGAGATTAAAAAAAAATTGGAAACGTAGCTGATGAAGGTTTCATTTTAATGAGATTAAAATTCAAACAGAAACATGTCTAATCGTATACATGTGGTGTATGCATTCTGTTTCGTTTAATGAGATTAAATTAAACAGAAACATGGACTAATGTTTGAGTTAATATGGTGGAACATCAAGAAGTAAGATTTCGGAACAGTTCTGGAATTAGGGTTCTTGATAAATTCTAATTTTGGTCAATTGTTTTAATGGTTAATACAGAAATTGAAACATTCAAAATTTTTTAGATTTTGCCCGATTGTTTTAACGGGACCGCTGTACTAACTCTGCGTAGTGCTATAATTGATAACCTGAATTTAAGCTGCACTTTAAAATCAATCTTTTCATAACCTTCTAATTTTAAACAAGTTAAAATTGGAAACAAGATCAATTTCAATGAATACCTATGGTTGTTTGTATGCTTACATGTGATGTTTGCTGCATGATGCATAGTTATGGCCCTTACACCATAATGTATGGTTATCTTTCATTTATTGGTTTTGGTTTTATTGTAATTAAATACGACCTGCGTGTCGTGCCTTTCTCTATAAATTCTAGTTGTACATTTTTTCTCTCACCTTACTCCCCTCGAATGTAACTCGAGTTTTCTCCTTTATTATGTATTGTAAAGCTAGAATAGTTTCCTTTCAAATGTACAATATGTCTAAGCCTGGAGCTTGCTGCCATGGAGACAAGGAGCCAAAATCAATATGAGGACAACCGTAGAAGATGCTTAAAGAAGATATCTTTACCCTAGGTTGACCTTTTAGTTTTCTCATTGGCTTGGGAAAACCAATGTAGTTGGGCCATAACTATGCACATTTATTTTATGCTTTATTGCATGCTTTATATTAATGTATATGATATGTTAGATATAGGCATGTATGGATGGCAAATAATGGTGAGATCTAAAATAGACATATAAATCCCTTAATGTAAATATTAAGTCAGTAATAAAAGTGATGCCTTCGAATGAATGACACTTGTCAAGGCCTTGATCAATATAAGGTAGGTTTGCCAAAGCAAAGTGCCTAGTTTATCTTCGTGAGACACAATAGGATAATAGTGATGTCCAAATGCCAATAATTGGGTTTTTGACTTAACTAGGCCATCTCAATAGGATTGGGGGCCTAGAGGCATAGAGTTGGGCTTAAGTCCATGAGATAGATTTGAACAAGTGTTGTTCACCTAACTATCCAAGAGTTACATAAGATGTAATTGGCAAGGAGTTGTCTACCTAAATAGCCAAAACTTAAGTGATCAGCTAAAGCTGACTCAAGTCTAGGTGAAATATGGATCTTGGCCCACTAGAAAATCTCAAACGCTACGATTTTTTGAATTAATAGTGAGGGCTATTAATTTGAAAGAAAAATAATGGAAGATAAAATTTACGAAAGGCCTCATTAAACATATCAAGACATAATACTGATTTTGCATATTTCTGTTGTAGATTCTGATGGCACTAAACACACAAAATAACCTATCGCTATGATCAGTCCTTGAGAAGGACAAGCTGACTGGGACAAATTTCCTAGACTGGTTTAGGAATTTGAGGATAGTCCTCAAGCACAAGAAAAAACTTTATGTCCTAGAGCAACCCATTCTTGAGGAACCTCCTCCTAATGCCCTACGGACTGAAAAGGATGCTTATAAGAAGCATTAAAATGATGCTCTAGACGTCATATGCCTCATGTTGATAACCATGAACTCTGAGCTTCAGAAGTAACATGAGAACATGGATGCTTTTAACATGGTCGAGCACCTTAAAAAGCTTTATCAAGGACAAGCACGACAAGAGAGATTTAACGTCTTAAAAGCATTGTTTCAGTGTAGAATGGCAGAAGGAAGCCCTGTTGGTGCTCATATACTCAAAATGATTGGGTATGTTGAGAACTTTGAAAGGCTGGGCTTTCCATTGAGCCAAGAGTTGGCTACAGACATAGTTCTGCAATCGTTGCCATAGAGCTATAGTCAATTTGTCATGAACTACAACATGAATGAAATTGACAAGCCACTGCTAGAGCTGTTAAGCATGTTGAGAACAGCTGAACATAATTTGCAAAAGGTAAAGCTTGAAACCATAATGATGGTTCAAAAGGGCAAGGGCAAAAACAAGGACAAAAAGAAAAGGGATTCCAAATCCAAAGGCAAGCCCAAGCCCAAAGATGTTGCACTGAAACCTAAAGGAGGAGTCACTAAGGAAGGGAAATGCTTCCATTGTGGTAAGACCAGACATTGGAAGAGGAACTGCAAGGTTTACCTGGAAGATCTGAAAAAGAAGAAAGGAAGTGGGACTTCCTCTTCAGGTATTTTTGTTATAGAAATTAATTTATCTACTTCTACATCTTGGGTATTAGGTACCGGTTGTGGTTCTCACATTTGTACAAATGTGCAAGAACTCAAAAGGAGTAGAACTTTGACTCAAGGTGAAGTGGACCTACGAGTGGGAAATGGAGCAAGAGTTACTACCTTAACTGTAGAAACATACTATGTATCTTTACTTACTGGTTTAGTTATTGAATTAGAGGATTGTTATTTTGTGCCTGCTGTTAGTAGAAATATTATTTCAGTTTCTTATTTGGACAAGAAGGGTTTTTCATTCTTAATAAAGGACAAAAGTTATTCTATTTATTTGAATGAAATATTTTATGGTAGCACACAATTAATCAATGGTCTCTATATTCTAAACCTTGATACACCTATCTATAACATAAATACAAAACGGTTCAAATCCAATGATTTGAACCTAACCTATCTATGGCATTGTCGCTTGGGGCATATAAATGAGAATCGCATATCCAAGCTCCATAAAGATGGGCTCTTGGAGTCATCTGATTTTGAATCATATGAGGTTTGTGAGTCTTGTTTATTAGGCAAGATGACAAAAGCCCCTTTCACTAAACACAGTGAAAGGGTTAGTGATCTGTTGGGCCTCATACATACTAATGATGTGGACCTATTAATTCACTAGCTAGAGGAGGTTTCCATTACTTCATAACATTTACTAATGATTTCAGTAGATATGGCTATCTGTATCTTATGAAACACAAGTCAGAATCCTTTGAAAAGTTCAAAGAATTTAAAAATGAAGTACAAAATCAACTTGGTAAAAGTATTAAAGCACTTCGATCATATCAAGGTGGAGAATACTTAAGCTAAGAATTTGATGACCATTTGAAAGAGTGTGGTATAATATCACAGCTCATTCCACTAGCAACACTACAATGGAATGGTGTATCTGAGAGAAAAAATCGTACCTTGTTAGACATGGTACGATTTATGATGAGTCAAGCAGATCTTCCGATTTCCTTTTAGGGACATGCTCTAGAGACAGCTACTTTTACACTTAACCGTATTCCATCTAAGTTGGTTCAAAAGACACCATATAAGATATGGACTGGAAAACGTCCCAGTTTATCTTTTATGAAGATTTGGGGTTATGAGGCATATGTGAAACGTTTGGCCTCCGACAAGCTTGGATCCAAATCTGATAAATATTATTTTGTGGGATATCCTAAGGAAACCAAAGGATATTATTTCTATAATCCCACCGAGGGCAAAGTGTTTGTCGCTCGAACTAGCATTTTTCTAGAAAGGGAATTCATTTCTAAAGGAAACAGTGGGAGGAAAATACAACTCGAAGAAATTCAAAACTCACAAAATAAAAGTGAACCAGAGATGGAACCTGAGCAGAGGTTACAAGATGTTGTGGAACTATAACCTACTCAAGTAACACAAGGACCACGTAGATCTAGTAGGACACATCATGAGCCCGAGAAATATGGATTTCTTATGACTCAACATGGCGATGTATTGCTCATGGATCAAAATAAGCCTACATCCTACCAAGAAGCTATAAAAGGGCCAGACTCTGAGAAGTGGCTTAAAGCTATGAGGTCTGAGATGGAATCCATGTACACTAACCAGGTATGGACCTTGGTTGATCCACCTGATGGGGTAAAACCCATCGGGTGAAAATGGGTTTTCAAGAAGAACACCGACATGGATGGTAATGTACAAACCTTTAAGGGGCAATTGGTGGCAAAAGGTTTCAAACAAATCCATAGTATAGACTGTGATGAAACTTTTTTCCCAGTTGCCATGCTTAAATCCATTCGGATCTTACTTGCTATTGCAACTTTCTATGATTATGAAATCTGGAAAATGGATGTAAAAATTGCATTCCTTAATAGGAATCTTCTTGAGAATGTGTACATGACACAGCCTGAGGGTTTTGTTACCCCAGGAAATGCTGGTAAAGTATGTAAGTTGCAACGGTCCATTTATGGATTAAAGCAAGCTTCACGGAGCTGGAATCTTTATTTTGATAATGCAATCAAAAGGTTTGGTCTCATTAAAAATGAAGATGAACCTTGTGTTTACAAGAGGGTTAGTGGGACCATAGTAGTTTTCCTTGTGCTATATGTGAATGACATACTTCTGATTGGAAATGACATACCTACCTTACAAGATGTAAAGTCTTAGTTAGGGAAGTGTTTTTCCATGAAATACTTAGGCGAAGCTTTTTATGTGCTAGCCATTAAGATCTATAGAGATAGATCAAGAAAACTACTTGGCCTAAGTCAGAGTACATACATTGACAAAGTACTGAAACGATTCAGTATGCAAGAGTCAAAAAGAGGATTTCTACCTATGTCTCATGGTATAAATCTTTCTAAAGCTCAGTGTCCTAAGACACAGGATGAGAGAGAGCGCATGAATAAGATTCCATATGCATCAGCAATTGGATCTATTATGTACGCTATGCTATGTACTTGACCAGATGTCTCATATGCTTTGAGCATGATAAGTAGATACCAGTCAAATCCCGGTGAATGTCACTAGACTGCAGTCAAGAATATCCTTAAGTACTTGAGAAGGACTAAAAATGAATTCTTGATATATGGAGGAGTAGAGGAACTAGTATTAAAAGGCTACACTGATGCTAATTTTCAAACTGACAAAGATGATTCCAGATCGCAGTCAGGTTATGTGTTTTACCTAAATGGTGGTGCTATAAGCTGGAAAAGTTCAAAGTAAGAAACAATAGCCAATTCTACCACAGAGACTGAGTATATTGCTACATCTGATGCAGCCAAAGAGGCTATTTGGATCAAGAAGTTCATTACTAAACTTGGAGTTGTTCCTAGCATTGTGGACCCTGTGATTCTCTATTGTGATAACAATGGAGCAATCGCACAAGTTAAGGAACCCAGATCTCACCAACGATCCAAACATATACTTTGGCATTTCCATCTCATTCGTGATATCATTGATAGAGGAGATGTGAAGATATGCAAAGTACCAACACAAGATAACATCGCTGACCCACTAACAAAGCCTCTGGCGCAGCAGAAGCATGATGATCACACTAGATCCTTTAGTATTAAATACATGGATGATTGGCTCTAGTGCAAATGGGAGATTGTTGGTGTATGCCCTGAGAATCAATTATAGGATGATTGTATAAGCATATATTGTATTATATTTTCATTATTTATATGAGGCACTTTCAAATTATTATTTCTCTACGTTAAATAAATAGATATAGTAATTTGTCCTTAGAGTAATCATTTCTTAAATGATACTCTTAAATATCCCTAGTTAAGTATCATTGTGAAAGGGATAACAATGATGCATAGAGATTAGTATGTTGGTTGATTGATATGAGATATTAAGTCAACACATAGGTACATGTTAGAGAACAATTGTACTGGACTGACCTGTCATGAGATTGCTACATGGATCATCTTATGAGTGTCATAAGCAACTCTCATAGTGACAGTGACGCATATGGTCTTTTAACTTAAAGTCATCATGGTTTCCAACATAGTCAATTATATGCTTTAACATTGTCTAACGTTAACTTTAACGGGTTGACTTGAAAATAGTGATTAGGTATACTACTAATTATGTAGAGGAATATGAGTGATGTAGATGAGTTTTTATCCTTTCTTCTAAAGGAGCGATATCTATGGGTCCCTTGATTGAGTTTGACTATGAAATGCATGACCATGCTTAAATGAGTCAACATGTGATGTTGATCTCATTTGCTTCTTTTTTAGTTAGCTTATGAATCAAGAAACACAGAGATCGAATTATAAAGGGGATGACACTTTCCATACCTTGAGTTCAATCTAGATATTTAGGATAAAAGGGGACTTGATTGCGTAGTCACTGAAAGGTTATGTCAGATCACTGACATTCTCATTACTTGGGTAACAATGATGCATTGTTAGATGCCGCTTATTATTTATGATTCTAAAATATGATTTTGGGATCATTGTCAACGTGATGGAAACCTATTGGGTCACACACAAAGAAAGAATCAAAATTGGAATTGGAGCAACATAATTAAAAATTCTAGTTGGATTATAATTTCTAATTAATGAGATGACCAATTAGATTGGGCCCTTTTATTAATGTTATATTGCTTAGGGGCCAATTATTAATTAAGTAATAATATTGAACCTAATTAATAATCAGCTCATAATACTCACCTCTCATTAGGGTTTTAATGGGTGTCTATATATATATAAGATGCTATTCACGCTTAGATGAATCAATAGATAATCTGGGAGGCGTTTTGAGAGAAAAGAAAATAGGAAACCCTAAACACCCTAGTTTGCTAGCACAAACTTGAGAGGAGAGAAATTCCATCCAACTTATCATTTGGGTGGAAATTTTGAAATCGTTCTGTATGGATACCATAGAGGTGCAGCCACATTAAACACTGCACTTGTGATCTGATCTTCTAGTTTCTATTCCGGTTCGTGATTCAGAGAACAAATTGGATTGGAAAACAAATAGAAGCAGATCGAATTTGCTGTGTAGCGGATAGAAAATTTTTATCAAAAGGTATAAACCCTAATCCCTAATCTATAGTGTCCTAAATTCACATGGATCCTTGGTGAAAATCGTGCAAAAGTTTATTCCGTTGTGCATGTATGATGTGCGATTTCCAGCAGAAACATGTTTTGTACAATTGAGGCTTTTTTCATCACAACTTCTATGCTAACACTATCTTCATAGTATATATATTGCTCATTAAGAAGATGAAAGTGTAATCTTGCAATAGGAGGCCACTTATAATGAATATTATAACTAAAAATGCTCCAAGCAGCTTCATAAGGAGAGATGTAGTGGCAATTAAGATAAATTTTGATGTCATCCACTTATTCATTATTATTACCATTCTTGCCAGCTTCATTAATAGCTGCAGTGGCTCGATCATGATCTTTATTAATATATTTAAATAAATATTTGATAAATCTTGATTGATTGCATATTTTAATATTAATATGTGCTTTATATTTCATTATAAAATGAGCATTGTATGGAATTACAAATCGATTATCAAGAGAAATCCCATTCTTTATGATTATCCTACCATTATCTCTTCTTCGACAAATAGGATACCTTTCTTTATCTACCATAGTCAAAGGAATAAACTTTATTGAAAAGAATTTTGTACACTTATGATTCTCCATGCATGGAGATTTCATATTAGCATAATCACATGGACCATGCATCATGAAATTCATGACTACATTAAACAAATAAGGTTCTTATTAGGTATTTCTGCACAAACAATCTTATCAACATTAGTAAGAAACACAAATTTATGTTCTAGCTTCAAAAATAAAAGTATATGCACATATGGTAGCCCTCGCTTTTGGAACTCAATGGTCTGAACAACTACAACCATAAAATATAGTGCAATTAGTATATTTTTTAATAAGAATATAGTTTTGGAAGAATGTAAATTGAATTAACATAAAACTATAAGCAAATAATTTAAAGAAGATTTATTTTAATCACACCTGCTTTATATTTTCCAAATAAGATTCCCTCTTACAAATCTTTCATAAGATGCATGAGTTTGATGTTAAATACTCTGAGAGCACTTGAGGACAATCTTATGGTTGTAGTATGAGCTTTTCAGTAAGTTTAGTAATCTCTGGCCATTTTGGATTGCTTGTGAAAGTTATGAATAAATGAAGGAATCCTACCTAATTACAAATTGTCATAGCATCTTAGTAGTTTTGCATTATATATCTTGGACCTCTTATGAAGGTGGAAGGTAAGATTATACATTTTCCACATGAATATCCCTTATGCTCACCTTTAAGTAATGCATCTTCCACACCATAATATAAGTCAACTCTTAAGTCTTTTTGATTTTATCTTATGAAAGATAATTGCTCAGATTCAATCATTGTATAAGCATTAATTATATACTATTACAACAAACGCCTTGATAACAAAAGAATGGAAGATTGATTACACCTAAATTGCAACATGTCTGTAAAGTATTCTTTAATTATGACTTGATGTTCTCTCTTTGTCTTGACTCCAGGAATTTGAATATGGTTAATTTTACAATAACTATCTTGTCCTGTAGCAAACAACAATGGATACTACAATGGTAAATATAAAGGATGAAGTTCATCAATACGTTGTAAAAGTCCACTCTTTCTTTCAACTATAATATTGTTATCCTCATTTAGATCTTCAATGTCATCAACAATTAACATTACCACTTCTGATGAAGATGGTAGATTGTACATTTGTGAGTTTGATTCTTTCTTTCTTACTAACCTTAACCTTAATTCTGTAAGTTGTTTCTCCTTAAGGCGATCTTTAGCCATCCTAAATTTTTTAGCAAGTGGATTATAAGTGTCCAACATTTCCTTCAATTTTTGTACAACTTTAGGATTAACAGACACATCATTTTAATTAGACCTGAAAATAAGTCACAACAATGGTTATTCAAATTTTAAAATAATTTGTAAAACACTAGTACATAAAATGGAATCAAAATTATTAATAATGTAACAAAATACCTGATAACATTTATCCTATTTTGAATTTTATTATCTGTGTCATAGACATAAAGTTATGCAAATTTGCGTGATGCTCTATTAGGCGATATAGGCTTCCAATCAAATGGTGATTTTGCTTGTTTAATCGAAACACATAATGGGAACCGCCACAATTAATTGATTGATCAATTTTTCCACCCATCAAAATAAAGGAAAACATCATATTATACATATGAATATTATCCTTGAACATTTTCGCTGATTGAGAATCATCAAATATCAATGATTTTAAGTATGGAAGTGGTCCATCTAATTTTGGTAACTTGATTTTCCCTCTTGAGCAACACAAAGAGAAGTAAAGATTTGAGGTGTTTCTAAATCTCTTAAGTTGTTCATCAAACCACATCAAAGCACCACAATGCATGCAAATATATTTAGGATCACTAATATCTAAATAAGCTAAAAAAATAAATGAAATGAATTTTATATTAGTTGAGTAACATATTGGAGGTGATCCAAAACATTTGGAATATCATCACCAGAGTCCTTATCTGCATTTCTTGTTTCAAAATAAGAGTTAACTATTTAATTATTAGAAATAATATGGGTCTTGGCTACATATTATTTATTGGAATATAAATTTTCTTGTTGGCAGAATTCGTGTCTAATATTCTTTATGATAAGTAGCTTCCTTTTAAGGAATTATGTCTATAGGTATTGGATTTGATACTCATATCAGCATTAACAAAGTTAAACTTTGCCTATAAATTTTGAGCCAACTGACATTTCTCATAGAATGGTGCTTACTAGACAAAATCACAATTGAATAGGGAAGCAGAATTTTGCAAGTCATTAATACATAATGAACTTTGAGGAGTTTAAATAACACTGGTGACATAGCATAAACTTGTGATATGAATATGACATTTGAGTAAGATATAACAATAGTTATATGATTAAAATAATCATATAATAGGTAGGAGGAAAACCTTTTGTCATCTCCAAATTCAAGCATGATGCATCTTTTTGCACATTCTCCTCACCATACTTTCTCTTTTTAGCTTTTGAAACAGATATACTTGAAAATAATTATGTAGTAGAAACTGTAAGTTCACACTATATAATACTGATAGTAAGAAAACTGCATAGACTTTTTTCATACAAATAAAATGAAGTACTTATGTTTTATACATAATAATACCTTTGCTATGAGTCTTAGGGAATACTGCAAATGAATTATGATCTATATTTGTTACTTTTGAAAATGGTGACCTTGTAGATTGGATAGAGACCTTATAAGAATAATGAACTTTTGTTGCACATGAACTTCTTTGTTTTGTTCTAGAATTAAATATCACTACAAAGGCATGTTAAGTAAGAATTTAAAAAGGAAGGATAAATCAATATTATTGGTTTTTTTACCTTGAGTTAATTTATCCAATATAGTAATAGCATTAGTTTAACCTATTTGCAACATATCCTAAAAGACTAACACTTTCCATTTATAGTACTCTCACTAATTGTAAAAATTTAAATTTGTTATTGACATAAAAAAGTCTACACCTTCCTAATTCCACATCAAGCACTACAATAATGATGATACTTCAATGTAGATATGTCTAACCTTTTGATTCCTTTTTGGACTTGATGGTGAAATTTCTTCCCATCCTTGCTTCATTGCATTTTTCTTTATAATTATTGCTCATAATTAGTTTTTTCTTGTTCTTTCAAATCCAATACCTATTAATTTAAGAGGAAACCATAAAAAATCATATAATGAAAAGTAGGTAGTAGAAATTGTGAACAATCAATTAGTTTTATGAAAAACAAGAAATAGAAAATATGAATAATCAAGAGTTTATTAGCATTTAATGAACATTATCAATTATGGATACCAAAACATACTTAATGCCTATGATTTGATTCATTCTATTTGTGTTCTTGGTGATTCGTATATTATTTTTAATAATTTGAAAAATATAATGAACAGTAATGAAGGAAGGATTAAATTTTATGGTTCTTCGCCACACCTTATTTCTCTCTCCTTTACCATTCAAATTTGACTGGATTTTAACTCTCTAAATAATTAATTCAACCTCTCATAATATGTCAATAAGTTAACTTAGACAATACCTCTACAATGTAAGTTTAAGTTACTTGTGCAAAGCTCATTTTGTTGGTGTGTGTCCTAGAACCAATCATATAGATGATTGAAGTTATATACAATGTATTATATTTTATTTTAGGTAATTTAATTATTATATTTTATTTCAATAATTTTATTATTATTATGCGCAATTTATAACTTAATATAATAATTATCTATAGAATAGTTTTGCTATTCCTAAAATACCTCTAGTCAAGTATTATTACGAAAAGGATAGTAATAATACATCGAGACTAACATGTATAGTGACTGATGATTACGAATTATGGATATGTGATATCAAGTCAATACATGAGTACATTGCTAGTGAACAATGTACTGGACTGACCCACTATGAGAATATTGCATAGATAGACGTGTCATAAGTTATTCTCATATGATCACAAATACACATAAACCTTTGACCTGAAGTCATTACGGTTCCCTACATGAGGAATTACTCACTTTAATATTGTCCTATGTCATCTTTAATCAGGATAACAAGTAAGACATTGATTGGGTGTGTCATAAATCGTGCAGAGGGAAGTGAGTGATGTAGATGGGATTTTGTTCCTCTTATATAAAAGAGAAATATCCTTAGGCCCCTTGATTGAGTGAGACTTAGAAATGCATGGCTATGCTCAATTGAATTAATATGTGATATTAATCATTTATTTTAAGTCTACTCAGTATCAAAAAATATAAATTGAACATTGACGAGGATGACACATTCCATACCTCCAGTTCAATTTGGATATTATTACAAAAGGGTTATGATGCAAAACGTTGATCATGTATTAGGTGGATGTCGAATCACAGACATTCTTACTACTTGAGTGATGGTGATGTATTGCTAGATACCGCTCACTATCTATGGCTCAATAATGAGTCATTGTCAACGTAGTAAGAACCTACAGGATCACACAAAAGGAGTAGGAATAAGACAATAATTAATTGGACTTTAATTATATTAATATCCAATTAATTGGACTTATTTTTGTGCATATATATATTATTATTAAGAATAATAAATTCACGTAATATATATATATTATGTGATATTATTTGATATTAAAATAATATCAAATAATTACGTTATTAGATATTAGATAAATATATTATGAGATAATATTATTTTGATATTTGATAACTATATGCAATTATCTAATATTAAGATATTTATATTATGAGATAATATTATCTAATGTTAGATAATTAATAGATAAGTCATATCTCTCCTCATTATCTCTAGGATAAGGATAAGATGAGTTGTTAAGTGTGATTAGGATTTTAGAAGCATTATCCTAGTAGGACTAGGATTATGGCTGGCCTAAGTTCTATAAAAAGGGACTTGAGGACAACACTTTTACAACATGCCCAAAGCTTCCATACAAATCCTAAATCACTCAGAAAATATCCAATCCTAATTCCTAGAGAGAAAAACGCATCCTAACAGATTCGTGGAGGGTGAGAGATCGTTGTTCACTCTATGTGGATATCGTAGAGACACTGTACCTTCCGACTGGCGTTTGATTCATCCGCTCTCAAGTTTTGATCAGTAGAAACACGAGTGCCCAATAGGTAAAACTCTAATAATTGATTTATGTTTTTTGCATGGATCCTAGGTAGAATTCAAATCAAATTTTGAATTTTCACTACATATGATAATCCGAATTCCCAACACATTTCACATAAGTAAAGGACCAAGAAATAAGAGGCAATGGAACGATGTTCAGTAAATCGAACTTACTTCAGTAAAATTGAATACACCATCCATAAGGTAGTAGTAGCATCGCTGAAGAACTTGCCTTAAGCGAAACTTCAGGTTTAGAAAATGCAACCAATTTTGAAGAAAGGAGACTTGTACCAATCTGTACACCAAATCATACAATAAATGACAGAAAAGGAATGGATGCGAAAATGCAACTAGTTTTGAAGAAAGGAAACTTATATCAATTTGTACACCAAATTATACAGTAAAAAACAGAAGAGGAATGGAAGCAATAATAAGATAATCGTTGAGTTGTCTGGGTACCTATCTTCTCACTAAGCAGAAATGTTTTGAAGATGGTGAATTCTAAGGTACTCCTAGGGGTTTGGTACCCGGGGTGGTGTGGCAAAATACAGACCATTGGATGAGATTACTAAGTCAATGCTAAAATTTTTGTATTCTCATCCAGTGGCTTATATTTTGCCACATCACCCCCGGCACCAAACCCCTAGGGGTACCATAGCAAGCACCTTTGAAGATAGAAAGCAAATAATAAAAGTCAGGGCAACGATGTGGGTTACGCTATCAATTTGGTTACAATATTGTGTAATAAATGTCAGACTTGACCAACTCCCACTTTGTTTCATTATTGTACAATACTAAAATAGTGTGAGTTATATTATTAATTTTTTGTCATATATTACAAAGCTACTAAATTGATTCTATGCTATATGACAAATGCAGTTAGCTAATCTACTTACTAAAAATAGTGACAGATGAGAATTTTACAAATAGGTATTAGCTATTAATTTTATGACACATATCACAGAGATAAGCCTAATTTCTGGCTGAATATCTTAATGGACAAAAAATTGCTATGTATTACATCTCAATAGCATAGGTGTCATATGAATCTTCAGAAATCTTGAAAATTAGAAAGGTAATGTACATTTGCTATGTAATGTATCGATTAATAAGAGTCAAATTGCTTTACTGTACAGCCAACCATCATTGTACAAACATGGTTAATATATATATATATATATATATATATATATATATATATATATATATATATATATATCATTTTTCCAAAAGTCACTTGTTGCACTTTATTTACTTGTTTGTCCATTTTCCCTCAACTACAATGCTAAAATAATATCTCAAACATAATTAGTTACTGACAAGCATGATTTTGCCATGTGTCATGTTCGGTTATATGAATGTTTGTTATAAGTACCACTTAGTATCGGAAAAGATTGTACTCAAGTATTTAGATGTTATTATATCAGTATATTAGTTATTAATATATTATGATATAATATATTTAATTTAACTTTTAAAAAATATATATTTTATGTATAATTATATGAATGTTTGTTATGAGTACCACTTAGTATTGTAATATATATTTTTAACTTATTTAAAATATCCTTATAATAAAAAACTTTTGTGTTACATTCATATTATTTGACGATATTGATGATGTCTAAATTGTAATGAATAGTAGTGAATAGAAAAATACAAAAAAAATAATGAAGTACATAAAAAAATAAAAATAGTATGTGAACTGAAAAAAATAATCATCTATAATTTGAAATATAGTACTTAAAAAGTGATATAAAGAAAATGTTAATAAAATTTAAAGAAATAAATTTAATTTTAATTTATTAATATTTTTTATAAAGTAAGACTTTTAATTATATAATTCAAATAATACTTTCTAAATTAAAATTTTAAGTTGTTTAAACTATTTTTATATTAAAATTAAATATACTATTATATATATATATATATATATATATATATATATATATATATATATATATATATATATATATATATATATGTTATTTAACGATGTTATTGTTTACGTTGTAGATAATGAAAATGAATATGAAAAGGAAAAAAAATGAAAAATGTGTAATGTAACAAATAAAAGGAACAAAAATAATGGGTGAATTGTAAAGTAATATAAGAGTTAAAAATAGAATAAGTGATTAAATAGAATAGGTAATGAAGTAAATAAACTAAATTAGATCTTTAATTTATTTAAAATAAAATATATTATGTGTATCTACATTTCTTAATAATATTAGCATATAAATTATAAATAACATGAGTTATGTTAAAAATAAATAAAAAATATGCAATGAAAAAATAGGAAAAAAGATGACATGGTTCTAATATTAAGTATTATAAGGGTTAAAAATATAAAACATAATTAAGTAAATTAATTACATTAATTATTTAACTTATTTAAAATATTTTTAGTTAAAAATAAAATATATCATATTTCATCTATACTACTTAGTAATATTAGCATGTAAAGTTTAAAATATATCCATTGATAATATAAAATATTTTTACATTATTAGTGAATAAAAAGAAAATAAATGATAAAAAAATTAATATTAATAAATGATATGTAATAATTTTTTATTAATATAAAAATACATTGATAAATAGTAATGTGAAGTTAATTTACATTGTTAATGAATTAAATTTAAATCCTAATATATAAGTTGTAAATAATATAGGTGAATATAAAAAATAATAATAAGAAGTCAAATTTGATAAAATTTAAATAAATGGTTTTAATTTAATTTTTAAATACTTTGTTAAATAATGAAATTTGTAATTAATTATTTGCTCTAAAAATTTTATTGTTAAATTTTAAATCTATTTAGAATATTTTTATAAAAAATTTAAATTTATCATTTTATGTCTATTCCACTTTGTAATATTTGCCATTAAGTGATTAACAGTAGTGGTAAAAAAAAAGAAAAATATATAATAGAATATAAATTAAAAAAGATAATCAGTAAAATATAGGCTAATATAAAAGTTAAAAATAAAAGCTATAATTAATTTGTTCAATTGAATTAAAGCCTTAATTTATTTAAAATAAAAATAAATTATTTTTTATTGTATGTACAATTCTTAATAATGTTACTGTCTAAATTATAAATAATAGGCCTATAATATACAATGAAAAAAATGCATAACATGCAATGGAATAAAAAAAAAAAAGAGCATATGATTCTTTTATTAAGTAATATAAACGTTAAAAAATAGAATATACAATTAAGTAATTCAATTAAAATAAGTATGTAATTTATTTAAAATAATTTTATAATAAAATTAAATATATAATATTGTATCTAGGTTAATTAACTATATTAGCATCTAAACTATAAATAATGGAAATCAAACATTAAAAAAAATATAGAATAAATTAGCTAAAAAAATTAAGTAGTGTGTGAATTTACAGCTTTAAGAAAACCTTAATTAATATATATTTAATTTTTAGTATAGTATTTAAAAATTGATATTAACAATATTAAATAAGTAAAATTTTATTTTTATGTTTAAATAGTTTTACTAAGTAATAGACTATGTGACAAATTCTTTCAATTCTTTTTTATATTAAAATTTTAACTTATTTAAAATATTTTTGTAATAAAATTAAACATATCATACTTTAATATTAATATTTAAATTGTAAGTAATAATAATGGCCATAAGAGGGAAAAACATGCAGTCAAACAAATAAAAATAAGAAAAATAATGAGTGAGTATTAAAGAAATATGAAAGTTAAAATTATATTATATAGTTAAGTAATTAGATTGAATTAAAATTTGATATTTATTTAAAATGCTTTTAAAAAATATAAAATTCATGTAATTATACATATATCTTCTTAGTAATATTAGTGTCTAGGATATAAATAATAGGAAAAATGATGAAAAAAGGAAAAATATGCAATAAAAAATAAACAGAATAATAGGTGTGCTGTAAAATAATGTAAAAGTTAAAAATAAAATATAAAATTAATTACTTCAATTAAATTAAATATTTATAACTTATTTAAAATATTTTATAATAAAAATAAATTATATTATTATATTTATACAATTCAATAATATTACTATCTAGGATAAAAATAACAACATTAAGTATAAAAATTATACAATAATATAGATAAAAAGAAATGAAATAGTGTGTCCGTTGTGAACTTTTGATAAGATACTAATTGATGTAATTTAAATTGAAATATAGCATTTAAAAATTGATATAAAAATGCATTCAAAATTTAAATAAATATGTTTGATTTTAATTTTTCAATATTTTTATTAAATAATATATATATAGTTAAATGTTTCAATTAATGTTTTTTTTATTAAAAATGAATTTATTTAATATATTTTTCTAATAAAATTAAACATATCATGTTATATCTATATTATTTTATACTATTGGTATCTAAATTATAAATAATAGTAATTGACATAAGAAAAAAAGAAAAACAAGATAAATATGTAATGAAACAAATTAATTAACAAAAAGAGGAATGATGGGCAATCTATAAAGTAATATAAAAATTAAAAATAAAATATACAGTTAAATATAATTAATTAAATTAATTTTTAAATTATTTTGAATATTTTTATAATTAAAATAAGATATGTTTTATTATATTTATACTATTTAACATATGAAGAAGACAGGCTGTTGATGGAATTTTCTTTTCCTACACAGGCCGTTTGATAAAAAAACCTAATATATTGACCTAAAGCATGTGGCAGCATTGCCTATCACTTGCGGCAGCAAAATACCAAACAAAATAACAACACAACAAAGAGCGGAGAATAAATGGGCGGGAAAATGCAAAAAAAATGAAGGTCTAATGGCGTGACACATCAAAAGCAATAAATAATATAAGATGGAGAAGCAAAAGTGTGCCTTAGATGTATAGAAAAGAAGAATAAATAGAATAAATTTTAATTTTAGTGCACTAGCGTGTAGACTCGTGCATATGCATGGGTATCTATTTTTTCATATTAAATATGAAATAAAAAATTGTAAGATATTAGAATTTAATTTATTATATTTATTTTATAATTATATATTTATTTTAAAATTAATAAATTTTGAACATGTGACATAAAAATTAAAAATATGATATATATTAAAATGATTCAATTAATTTAAAATTTTAACTTATTAAAAAATTTATAATAAAAAATTCATGTGATATGTTAATACTATTCAAACTATTCAATGATAGTGGTGTTCGAGTTATAAAAATATGAGATGAAACAGATAAAAGAAAGTCATAAAAGAGCAAAATCTCCATTGATACATATTTATAATAGTGATCATTACATATGGTATTAATAGAAAGATGGTTGAACAACATTAAATAAATAAATAAAAGTAAAAATATGTGATGAAATAGATAGAAGAAAGTCATAAAAGAATAAAATTTCAATTGGTGCATATTTTTAATAGTGACCTTTATATATTGTATTGATAGATAGATGGTTGAATAAAAAAAAGATATATGAATGATACTCTTAGATCTTTCAATATATTGTTTTGCTCATATATCTTCCAAAAGAAAAAGAAAAAAAAAGGATCTCCATGAACTCTATCTTTAATTCTAAGGTTTGAAATACAGTATATGATAATTAATATACAAAATATATTAAAAAAATAATGAAATAACTTTGAACTTAGTTTTTATAATTTTTTTAAAAGAAGTTATAATTATATATATTGATTAATAGTACCTAAATTAAACTTTAGCTTCTTAAAAATACTTTTTCAATAAAGTTAATTATATGTCATGTTATATATATTTACATATATTAGTGATAGTAGGATATAATTGTAAACAATAGTAATAGATATTAAAAAAGAAAAATATGAAATGTAACAAATAAAAAGAAGAGAAATAATGGATGAATTGTAAAGAAATATCAGAAGTAAAAATAAAATATATAATAAATTAATTTAATTAAAATAAATTATTAAAATAATAAAAATTAATTATATCATGTTATATATACACTTCTTAGTGGTATTACTATCTAAATTGTAAATAATAATAAGAAAGAAAACATACGACAGAGCAGATTAAAAAAAAGAATGAAAGAATTGTAAAGTAATATGGATACAAGGAATTCAATTAAATTAGAATTTTAAATTATTTAAAATATTATTATAGTAAAAATTATATTAAATTTTATTCTTATAATTTAAATATATTTACGTCTAAATTATAAATAATAGAAGTAAAAAAAAAGAAAAAATATGTAATGAAATAGATGAGAAGTCGTTTAATAAAAAGAAGTAAAATAATGCACAATTTATGAATGCTTTGCAAATTTTCAATCAACATATATTTAATTTAAAATATAAAATTTTGAAAATTGATATCACAAATCCATTGATAAAATTTAAATAGAAAAGTTTGATTTAAATTTTTAAATATTTTTATTAGATAGAATATATAATTAATTATTTTAATTAATACTTAGTACTTTTTTTAACATATTTAAAATAGTTTCATAATAAATTTAAATATATGATATCATATATGTACTATTTAATGATATTACCTTCTAAATTATAAAAAAATGAAAAATGGGATTGCGCAAAGAGACATAAAAAAATAAAAGAGGATCAATGATGAGTTCCAGAGTAATATAAGAATCAAAAATAAAATTTAATTAAATTAAGTTTATAACTTATTTAAAAGGCTTTTATACAAAAATAAAATATACCCCATTGTATGTTTAGTTATTTGTGAAATCTAAATTATGAACAATGAGAGTGGATATGGAAAAGACAAAGAAAAATATGTAATGGATCAAATAAAATAAAGAGAAAAAATTTGTAATAAAAATTTAAATTATATGAAATATATTTATAATAAAAATAAAATATGTTTTATTATATATATTATTCAACAATATATGAACATTAAATAATGGGGATAATAAAATAGATAAAAAAAGTGAAACAACGCTAAAACTTGAACAAAATCTCAGTTAATTTAAAATTGATTTAAAAAATGGAAGTTAAAAATTGATGTGAAGAAAATATTTAAGACATTTAAATAAAAAAATTTAGGTATAAATTTTAAACATTTTTTAAATAATAGAATATATAATTAACAGACTATAAATAATAGTAGGAATGAGCATAAAACAACGTATACGGTGAAGTAAATCTTAACATCTAAACTATGTATATCTTGTAGTAAATAAAAAAATGTACTTGAATCACAAAGTAATAAAATAAAAGTGAATAAAGAAAAGAAAAAGTGTGCAAGATCTTGAAAATAAAATATATAAGTAAAGAATACAATTGAATTAAAATTTAACATAAAAATAGATAATATTTAAAATTTGATATCAGGATAATATTAAGTAATAAACCAATAGAGTGAATAATGAAAAGAAAAAATATGCAAGAGCTTGAAAATAAATATTATTTAGTATATAAATATTATATTTTAAATACAATACTTGAAGATTAAAATCAAATTTATTTATTTAATTTAGACATTAAAATTATTAAGGTTGACATACAAAAAGTATTAATTGAATTAACTATTTGCATATTTTATTTTTAAAACCTAAAAAATATTTAAAAATTAAAATTAATTTTGTTTTTTAAATTTTATTAATATTTTCATGATATTAAATTTTAAATTTTATATATTAAATTAAATGTATATCAATTATATTTTTGTCTAAATTTTATAATCAAAGTGTAATTGTCTTCCTTTATTCTTCATTATATATTTTTATTCTTTTTATTCTTATTCTTTCTTAATATTTAAAGTATAGACTCTAATTTATTCAATAGTATAAATATAATAATATATATTTTTTATTATAAAAAATATTTGAAAATTTTAATCAATTTTATTTATTTTAAAGTTTTCGATATTTTTATAGCAATTTTTATGTGCTAAATTTCAGATAAGATTTATGATAATTGAGATTATTATTACTTTAAAACTACATTATCTATTTTTATTTTACCCACTTCATTACGAGTTTTTTACCTTTTTCTATTCATTTTTATTATTTACGGCTCAAAGATTATTGAATCATATTAATATAAAATATTTTAAATAAGTAAATAATTTTATTTAATTGAAATTATGAAATATATATTTTATTTTTAATTCTTATTATTTTATAGCTAACACAATATCTTTCTTCTTTTTATTTACTATATTACAAGTTTTTTTTCTTTATGTACACTCATATTATTTATAATTCAAATATTCATATTACTCAAAAATATGGATATAATATAATATATTTAGATTTATTATTAAATATTTTAAATGAATAAAAAATTGATATAAAAAGTAGCAATTGAATTAATTAATTATATATTCTATTTGATAATAAAAATATTAAAAATTAAAATCATATTTATATATTATAATTTTTCAATATTTTATTGATATCAATTTTTAAGTATTATAATTTATATTAAACATACATTAATTAAAATTTTATCTCTTTTTTATCTATTAAATTGCATTCTTTTTTGCATGTTTTAATTTATCCTATTATTTATAGTTTAGACACTAATATCAAAGAGTGGTATAAATATAATATAATATTTTTTATAAAAATATTTGAAATAATTTAAATTTAAATAAATGTATATTGTATTCTAAATTCTTATTACTTTATGGCTATGGATTGTTTTTCTTCTTTTGATAACTCAATTACATATTTTCTTTTTCATATTCACGTTTATTTTTTATGATTGTATTTTTAAAAACACAAAAAGTTTAATGTATAAAATATTAATTAAATTTATTAATTATATATTCTATTTTTAGTAAAAAATTTAAGAATTAATTTCAAATTTATTTATTTAAATTTTATTAATATTTGCATACGATTCTCAAGTGCTATATTTTAAAATAAACACACATTAATTGAAAATTTCTCTATGTTTTACAACTCAAACATTATTTCCCTTCCTTTTAGTTACTCAACTATATATTTTTCATTTTCTATGTCCACTTTTCTTATTTATAATTTAGATTATAATATCACAAAATAGTATAGATATTACATGATAATTTTATTTTTATTATAAAAATATTTTAAATAAATTAAAATTTTAATACACATTGTATTAATTGAACTAATTTATTATTTAATTTTAATAAAAAATATCTAAAATTTAAAATCAAATTCATTTATTTAAAATTAGTCAATATTTTCATGATATCAATTCTAAAGTGATTTATTTTAAACTAAATACAAATCAATTGAAATTTTATTAAGATTGTATAATGCGCATGTTTTTTATTTATCATTCATGTATTTTATTACATATTTTTCTTTTTACATGTATGCTCTTTTTATTTATCTTTCATATTCTAATTTAAAAATACATTAGTTAAGATTTTTTCAAAATATTTTAGTTTATATACTGTTTTTTTCTTATTTCATCTATATATGTATTTCTTCCTTTTTCAAATTCATTCCTACTATTTGAAGTTCAAATATAATATATTAAATTGAATAATATAGATATAATGCAATTTATTTTCTTTTTATTATAAAATTTTTTAATAAGACATTCATTTCACATGATTGAATTAATTTTTTATACATTTCATTTTTAACTCATATTATTTTATTGCATATAGATTATTTCTCTTTTTTAAATTTGTTTTATTTTTTTACATTCACTCATATTATTTACAATTTAAATATTAAGATTGCTAAATAGTATAAATATAAATGACAATTTTTATTTTTATTATAAAATATTTTAAATAAATTATGTGAACATAGAGTAATATCAATAATTTATTATTTCTTTTATAGTAAGAATTATTAGAACAATGTTTAAAAAACTTAGTTGATATTAAGTTAAAAATATTTACTAGATACCAAAATTATATTTTCAAATAAAAATTATAATTTTTATTAAAAATATTATTATATGTTATTAAATATTTTACTCCCCATAAAATTATGAAAATATTTTTTTATTTTTAATTCTCTTTCTCATTCTTATTTCTTTTTTATCTTTTTTATTATATATTTATATAATTAAGTTACTTATAATAAAATATAAAATAATAAAAAATATCATATTTATTTTTATATATTAAATAATATATTTTAATATATAAATAAATTATTATATTTATTAAAAATTATTATTTTTTATTAAATACTGACCCGGGCTTAAAAACTAGTATTAGAAAAAGGAGAAGTGAAACCCTATTTTCTCCGTCTTCTGGGCCGAGCAAACGGGTCCGAAACCGCATATAAAAGAGAGAATTGCCTGCAATCCGCCGATTAGGGTTTGCAATTGTTACTTCTCTTCTCTTCTCTTACTCCGTTCGGCGCGTCACTGGGATTGCAGTGCCAGGACCTCAAATCCTTCCTGGACTTTTTTGATTTCCCCATCTACGTCGCTGAAAGTTTTCAAATTTTGGCTTAAAAAATGCAAGGCTGTTTAATATTTTAGATGATGATTATTACATATAGACTTGTTGAATTTGCTTGAGAATTTATAATTTCAGGTATTCAACAAGGTTTCGCAAGGGAGTATGCTGTTTATAAGTATGCAAAAGAAGGGTCTTTGCGGTTGCACATTAACTCCAGCCGAAAACTGCTTCTTTTGAGGTAAGAATGTTTTATTATTTTCCTCACATCTGTTGCTAAAACCGATCAAGAACATTTTTCTAACTTAATGGCAGTCATCTATTGGTAAAAGCCCTCCCTCTTATTTCATCATATATTGACTTTTTAGTGTCATTTGTTGTGTATGTTATTTGTCATGCTTATATGCTTCTGTTACGGTGCTTATACTGCCAAATGCTCTGTTTTATTTGAGTTTTTTATTCGAGTGAACCAATAAGATAGACCACAAGGCATGTATGAAGTCCCCACTGGTGAAATTTGGTTAGAAGTTTCTGTGGGCAATGGATGTCAGAATCAAATTAGAATTACGGGGAACTATATGACAAGAAGGGCATTGATCGGAAATAGTGGTCAATTATGAATTTGATTATGCAGAAGGTATGGCTTCTACCTTGCATAAACTTGCAATGTTCCATCATTTGTTGAGACAATTCCAGTGGCATTTTCTCAACCAGTGTCATATTGGTGGGCCTTTAGAGGGAGGAAGATAAATGGCTGAATTAACTGCAGTTAGTCCCATAGTTGAGCGGTGATAACATACAGTTACCTACATAAGTTTTTATGTTTGAGCTGTCATCTCCTTAGCATTATACCACTTCGTTGTTAAAGTGCATTGTTGATTAGTTCAGCAGTAAAAAGTTGAACCATTCTCTTCAGTTAGTTGCCATTTAATTGTTTATGGCAATATGCATTTATATACTACCGTTTCAGATGCTTACTGTCAATTATGAATTTGATATGCTTGTATATTGGTTATGGATATAATGGGAGATGCTTAAAGTAGTTAGATAAATAAATGAGATGCTTTGGCATATATAATCTGTGAAAAACCTCATGGCATGCCAAACCTCTTTTTTATTTTGAGGAGGAGGGACTCTGTGTATATATATATATATATTAGATGGAACTAGCTAAGTAAAAGATGCCAACTCTAGAAAATTTCACATTTAAAATACGTGTGGTAATTAATTTCAGATGCAGGGTGTCACAGTCCATTATTATCTATGGTAATCTCCAAAGTGGCATTTTTAAAATAATAATATATTAAGGGCGATGCATGCAAGTACCTAACATGCCTAGCTTCCATTTTGTTTGCATGTATTTCCAGAAATTTCATAAAAAGAGAGAAATTTGAGCAGAATTTTATGAAGTTTTTATTTATAACTTTATATATGTATTTAGTTCTCAATTAGTTTAATAATTAATTAAAAATTATATTTATTAAATTATAATTATTAATTTTAAATTTTAAAATGATATACATAAAAAACTTCCGGCGAGCAGCAACAGACCACAAGGATATCATTACCACTGCAGCCGGTACTCTCGCCATCTTGTTAATCACGAAGAAATATATACCCGAACTACTGAGTGACCACATCGCCAATGTTTTCGGCTTTTGCTCCTCAGTTGTAGCGTTAGCTGATAAGACTAATGATAAAGCCATTGTGGAGCTAACGCTACAATTGAGGTGCAAAAGTCGGAGACATTGGCGATGTGGTCATTCAGTGGTTCGGTTATATGTTTCTTCGTGATTAATGAGATGGCGAGAGTGCCGGCTGCAGTGGTAATGATATCCTTGTGGTCTGTTGCTGCCCGCCGAAAGTTTTTTTGGGCGTCCTCCAGCACCTAAGAAAGATGTGAGATCCATCGGCGGCATGAATTGGCTGGTTTTCCGTCTGTATTGTGTACAGTGGCCTGCAAGCCTTGGCGGTTTTATAGTATAATAAGGGGCCTGGGCTTTAGCCCATCTTCCTAAGACACTTATGATTTAAATCAAGTGCAAAAATATGTGTAAAAAAGTAATCCGTCATAAATTGTGTTTTAATAATAAAATAGATATATTATGTATATAAAATTTTATTTTTATTTTTAATATTAAGCAGCATAATAATTTAATCAATTATGGGTTGGGAAACTGGTTGGTATTAATGAACACTACCACGATCGTCCGCAATGCAGCCTCAAATCAAAATTTGTGATAAATAATTCACCGAAAAATTTTTTGTGATAAAAAACCATCATTTGCGGTGATAAAATGATATTCAATATTGTTTTAAAAACTTTTTTTTTAAATATTTTAAATTCAAACCAATTATTTAACACTTATCAAATAACTTATTATCGTTAAAAACTTGTGTTTATAGAAAACTGCCAAAAGGTAATATAAAAATTTGGGGGTAAAACATATAGAAAACTACCGAAGGGAACTTGCCTGAGGTGGTATACGTGAAATATTTCTTAAAAACTTTACATTTTTCTATAATTTTTTATTTGGTAGTGATATAATTAATTTTATTATTCTTAAAAAATAGAAAAATTTAAGTGATGTATCATAAATATTTATTGTGAAATTTTCAATAGGATCTTATATATGTATTATTTTTGTAACTCATCACTAATAATTACAATTTAATGAATATGATTATTAATTAGCTACTAAAAATAGAATACACATAAAATTCTAATCGAAAATTTCACAACAAACGCCTGTAAAATTTTACGTAAGTTTTCTTCTAAAGGATATTACATCCCCATTAATATTAGTATTAAAAGCAAGGATTTTTTTTATCATTTTTACAAGTGTTAACTTATAAATCCCAATGACCTAACATATTTATGAGCTATTCCAACTCAATTTATTTATAAAATAAGTCAAGTTTGTACCAAGCTTTTGATTCATTTTATAGAATAGGCTAAAATTTAACTTATTATCCTATCAAGCCATCTTATATTTTTTTTATATATAAAATTATATGATATATAAATATATAATATATTATTAAAAAGAAAAAGAACTAATATTTCAAAATGCATAAAAAAATTCTAACACACCATCATTCTCTTAATTTTATTTTATTATATTATAACTATTTAAATAATTAATTTATTATTTTTATTATTATATTTATATTTATTTATTTTGACGCTGAATTGAGTTCAAGTTGAGTTTTGAACCTTCTAAGATTCGTGATAAGTATTAACTTTTATCGATCCAAATTGAATCAGACTTCAAACTTTATATATTTTAGTTAAAAGAAGTTCAAATCGAATTATTAGCAGTAGTTGTTTGAACTTTAGTAAATTCCTATATTGATCAAATTATGCGTCATAATATCAAATTTTGACTTAACTTGACCTGATCATAATTTTAATAGAATTTTTTGTGATTATTTACTAACAATATCAAAATTTTACTTGACTTAACACTGTCATGCTTTTAATAGAAATTTCTCTGAATACTTACTAGTAATTAACAAGTCTATATAAGCTAATAGATTAGGTCAAACCTTGAAAAAAATTTATATATGAGTCAGATCATGTCAAATTTTAAGTTTATAGTCATATGAGAGGTTAAGGTGGGTAATTTTTTCTTTTCAAATGAATTACACCATTTTAAATTTTTATTGATGTGTAATTTACCTTAAAACATACTAATTATATGCTTTTACTTATTTAATAATGCAAATAATTCTCCTTCATCAATTTTTTTTTCGATATCTAAAAAGAATTAATAAATAATATTTGTTCGATTTAACTTTCCTCTCATATAAAAAAAATTGATACTAATTTTAACAATGTATCTTAACATTCTATCTTTAATTTATTCATCATGTTGATTATCATTTTAAAGCTTGTTCTTTATTGAAGCAAGATTTCGAAGCTCCGATGAAAGGAAACTTGCCGCCCAATGGTATTAGGACTTTTTAGATAGTTTGTATGGCATTTAGAAATCCCTTGATTTTACATTTGTCACATAGTTTTGTTCTATCACACAATCACAATCTAATTATGTTAGTGCGCAAATTTATCTCTAATGATGTGTATAATTATGTAAAAACTACGAAATTATGCAAATTCTATAAATTTGACAATCATCCTAAAAGAGGGTTATCAAACGTTTGTTTTGACACAAATTCCTTTTTTTTTAAATGATAAAATTATCACATATATTATTTTTTTTTATAAAGAAAAAGGGTCAAAGACCCAAAAAGATCACATATATTAATTGATTGTTGTTTATCATTTCCTGTTTTGATTTATTTTTAAAATAATGGTATGATTGATATTCAGTAAATTGTAATTGTTAGAGTTTTTCGTAAATTAATGACAATTTAGATACTGTTGTGCTTGAAGATGCGGAGGTACAACCCAATACACTATAATCTATCTAAGAGGGGATACAATATTGGTGAAAAAAAATATTACTAATGGAAGATATAGTAGAAGCCTCAAGTTTTTTTATTGTGAATCTTTCTCTTAATTATAGGTAATCAATGCTTGAAATTTTGCTTCATTATAGGGCAAGTTTTGCTATGGTAATAAGCATCATAATTTATTTTGATATTAAAGGGAAATTGAATCATATAAAGATCATATGTTAATTTTATTTAAATATTAAATAGAGAATTAACAAAATATGGTTATTTGCACCATTAAGTAAAAGTAATTGAGTAGTATATTTTAATAATATATGATGAAAATTACACATCATCAAAAGTATAAGAAATTTCTATATAATATAGTTTTTTTTTTATGCAAACTCAATATAATTCATGCAAAGCATAACTTAAAATGTTTCTATCGTTATTTGGACACAATAAATAGGCATGGATCTAAAGTGTAACGGGTAGATTAATAAAATTAATGGTCATGAAACTAAATTTGAATGAAAAAAAATTTTACTAGAAGTTGGTAAGTGGCAACCCTTGACCCCTTTTTAAGTAATGTTATTTACATCCTCCAAGATTCACTCTCTTCTTACTCTTTTTTTTTTTTAAATATTAGAAAAAGTATACTTACTTAATCCATTTTTTCCTAATATGAAAAGAAGAATGAAAGGTTATTTATGTTTTCCAATATTTACTCTCTTCTTACTCTTTTTTTTATATTAGAAAAAGTATACTTACTTTATCCATTTTTTTTAACAAATTCAAATGGTCTTTTTTCCTTATATAAAAAGAAGAATAAAAGCAGAATGAATACTAAAGAATGTAAGTAACTTTGTTCTTTTATATAAAGCGCCCATATTCCCTTGTATCCATCCTTAAGGTTTCAATAGGGAGTTGTAACTTTTTCCCCTTTTCTCTTGATGAGCGAAGCCCTTTTCTCTTGATGAGTAAAAGCTAATGAAGAATATATATATATATGATACCGAGTGAGAATGATATTTCCCTAATTTATTCGAATCTTCTTAATAAAAGTTATAATAAAGGCTTATATATTCTTTGCAGTGAAACTTTTAATCTAAAATAACCTATTTTAATCTTTATAAATTAAAAATAGAACATATTTAATCCAATGATTAACTTTTGGCTCAAATTGCTATGAGAAGTCTACATGGCTAACTTTACATCTATTTAGCGTAATATGAAAAGGTTTAAAAGGATAATTACTTGGGGATCAGGTTCACAACCTTAAAATTAACAAAAGACTAAAATTACCTTCTTTTGAACTTCTTGAGAAGTTCGCTTCTCTCTCTCCCCTGCTAGATAGTCTCATACAAGGTGCTACATAAGAATAAAGCAATTATTCTTAGCAAATTTCAGTTAAGTATTAGAACATATCCATTTATTTAGGCTTAAAAAATAGAGGATTACTTGGCATGAAGAAAATTCTTCCCCGTTGAAGAAATGGTTGATTATTAGCAACACCATTTGTTCGATAACCCATTAACATCGATGATCACAAAAGCGGGGAATTTATCTTAAAAATAAAGCAAAAGGTCAAAGTGATTGCGTGCCACAGCACATGATAATATTTAAGAAAGAAACAATTTCAGAGAGTGCAACAAGTAGAAAGATTTTGAGACAAATTAGTTAGAGAGGGAGATTGTTCTCGTCAAGAAATAAAAAATGTCCACAATAAGTTTAGAACCCTACAATTTGAAGTTAGAGGAAAAGCAAGCGATGGCTATCGGTGTTGGTGTGTATCCCAGGAGCCACTCATAAAGATGATTGTAATATTAAACAATGTATTACGTTTCATTTTAGTAATATAATTATTTTATTTTACGTAAATTATAACTTAAATATAATAATTATCCTTGGAATAGTTTTGCTATTCCTAAAATGCCTCTAATCAAGTATTATTACGAAAAAGATAGTAATAATACATCAAAACTAGCATGTATAGTGACTGATGATTATGAATTATGGATATTTGATATCAAGTCAATACATGAGTACATTGTTAGTGAACAATATACTGGACTGACCCATTATAAGAATACTGCATGAATAAATATGTCATTAATTTTTCTCATATGATCACAAATGTGCATAATCCTTTGACCTGAAGTCATTATGGTTCCTTATAGGAAGAGTTACTCACTTGATGTTGTCCTATGTAACCTTTATTTTGGATGACGAGTAGGACGGTGATTAGGTGTGTCACAAATCATACAGAGAGAAGTAAGTAATGTAAATAAGATTTTATTACTCTTATATAAAAAAGAAATATCCTTGAGACCCTTAATTGAGTTAGACTTAGAAATACATGGCCATTTTAATTAGATCAATATGTGATATTGATCATTTATTTTTTACTCTACTCAGTATTAAGAAATATAAATTGAACATTAATGAGAATGACACACTCCATGCCTTCAATTCGATTTGGATATTGTTACAAAAGGGATTATGATACAAAATATTGATCATATATTAGGTAGATATCGAATCATAGACATTCTTACTACTTGGATGACAGTGATGTATTGTTAGATACCGCTCACTGTGTATACCGCTCACTGTGTATAACTCAAAATGAGTCATTATCAATGTAGTAAGAACCTACAAGATCATACAAAAGGACTAGGAATTAGTCAATAATTAATTGAGTTTTAGTTGGATTAAAATTTAATTAATTGAACTTATTTTCATGCATATATATATTATTAAGATAATATATATTTATTCACGTAATATATATTATATATTATGTGATATTATTTGATATTAAAGTAATATTAGATAATTACGTTATTACATATTAGGTAATTATATTATAAAATAATATTATTATTATCTAATATTAGATAATTAATAGATAAGTCCTATCTCTCCTTACTATCTTTAGGATAAGGATAAGGTGATAATTATTTAGTATGATTAGGATTTTTAAAGCATTATCTTAGTGGGACTAGGATTATGATATGCCTTAGTTCTATATAAGGGCTTGAAGGCAGCACTAAATCACTCTAGAAAACATCCAAACCCAATCCTAGTGAGAGAAACGAATCCTAACATTTTTGTAGAGGAGAGAAGTCATTGTTCACTCCGTATGGATACCGTAGAGATGCTATACCTTTTGACCGACGTTTGATTCATCTCGGTCTCTCAAGGGTTCATTTAAAAAGAACACGAGCACAAATAAAGTAAAACTCTAATACTGGTTTATGACTTTTGCATGGATCTTAGGAAGGTTTTGGATTAAATTTTTAAAACTCTGTTGCGTATATTGATTCGAATCTTAACAATTGGATCAAGCATAGTCCACAGAGCTTAAATGAGAATGAGGTACTAATGTGTTAAAAAATAATTAGCTAAATGGATTACAATGTATTTAACAAATTGCTCTCTAAAGGTCTATTATATTTGGCTCACAATGACTGAGACAAACAGTACGTATACATGAATACATCATACTCTAGTTAATAAGTATGTTTCAACTTTATGTCACTTAAACTTGAAAAAATAAATAACCAAAGAAAAAATCATCTCACCATAATTTACTATGGAAACTTCATCATCGAATTTTCAGTTTACCACCCTTAACATGCTCTATATGACAAGAAGCTTTTTGAGCGCCAGTTAATCCAGAGCAGGAATCAATGTTGGCTTCTAAGGTGACTATGAAGTAAAGATAGACACTACAAAGCAAAGTCAGTAGAACAAGGTGGTTGAAAGGAAGGGATGCCTATTGATAAGTGTAAACTAGCTACCAAGTTCATTCCTTTGAAATTGCATCCTGAAAGTCAATGATCTCCTATAAAGAGAAGATAAAATGTATTCAAGAACCATGATGGCTTCTACCTCAGCCTTTCTTAACCCAACTGAAGTCAAATATTAGCAAAAGACAAGTAAACATAATTAAAATATTAGATAATTCTTGAATTAGGATAATTACAACACCCAAAAAAAAAAAGAAAAAAATTTCTCCTTTCCTATTGCCTCATCTATAACAAATCATAGACATAATAATGTAAGCTTTTAGGTTGTTCACATGTTGTATAATGTAGAGCTATAATACCAAATAGCAATACCTAATGAAAATAAGTAGCATATAGTTTATCATGAGTTTTCTTACTTCAATGCTACTGTTTTAAGTATAATGCAGAGATAAATCTCAAATAGCAATAGCTTGGTGATAAGAAACACTAGACCTTAGAAATCATCATAAGATGCTAGTGCTTGAAATTTAGCATATAAAGGTCCTTATGGATGCATGCAAGTAAGCATATAATTTATGAATGGTAATCCTTTTTCAAATCTACGGTTATGACTTGTGACCAATGGAATAAGTGTCTGCTTTCCGCCATTAAAACAAATGAGTGATACAGAGGATTAGTAAAGGATCAAACTAATGTCACTAACTTAGAACTCAAATGACTAATCAAATTAGAGAACAGTATGGTGACATGGATTCTTGATAATCCTAGTTTCATTAGTATTAGCTTGTAGATATACCAGGTAAAAAGAACAACACGATATTCCAGCAAAGCTTTCTATGAACCATTATCTAGTAGCAAAACCAGACATATTTATCCACCATCTCATTAAATTCCTATATCAGAAATGTGATAACAATGACTATGACAAAACTTGGGGAAATCAAATAGGGCCGAACAATACTAGTATAGACAAAAGGTTAAGGTTTCAAACATAATTCCTTTTGTAAAGATCAGCCTATTAAAATAAAAAGGTAAATCTGGCATGGGAAAGTACTTAACCTAATTTTTATGTCTTAAATATATACATAGATTATTTATAGGCTAAGCAATATTTGACATTTCACCAACAATAATGTTAAATTCTCATTCTTTTTCTATTACAATTACTTCAATATCAATCAAAATAAACACTATCCAAATTTATAGAAAAATAACATCTGATAACCATCAAAATGCATGAAGAAAACATCTAACCTACATTGATAAATACAACAAATAAACACTTGTTAACAAAATGATGCATCAACTCATCATTTCCAGTAGGGGTGGTAATTCGTGTCATTCAAATCGACCCATTTATTAATCGTGTTATTCATGTTGACCCACAGGTTACCCGTTTAACTTACTTAATAGTTTTAAATAATGAAATATATATTATAAAATTATTTATTAAGTTTAATTATTTTTTATAAAAAATATTTTTAATTATTAATAAAATATTATTTTAATTTTTTATTATTATTTTATTAAATTAATAATTTTATATCTTTATTATATATATCTATATATGATTAAAATATTATTTATTTCTTAAATAAAATTATTAAAAATTTAATAAAAATTCTTAAATGGATTGACGTGTCAACTCAAACTCGAATAAACGTATCAGATTCGTGTTGGGTTATCGTGTTGTATCAGAAATTGTCACCCCTAATTTTCAAGTCCAAATGAAAAACCTAAAAGAAAAAAAAAACCTCAGAAATGAGAAATGAAAGTATGATCTTTACATGAAATTCAATAATCAAGAGCTGACATCTAAAGATGCCAACTTGTAGACATGTAGATGACAGGAAAGAAAGAGAAAGGTACCTATTGAAGGAAATATAAGAGACATGAGGGTTGATAAGGTTAGATCGGGCATGAATCATTGAAGATAGAAAAACTGTTGCTTTGGGTTGGGGGTTCTTCTTCCCTGTGTGTGAATGGGAGTGTGTCTTAGTTAGGAAGAAGAATGAGAGAGCGCGTCTCCGCTCTTGCCACAAATATGAAAAATCGATAATCACTTTATCCACCCTAATCCCTACTAGTTATTTTTGGTTTAAGTCTTATGAAAATCACTTTTGAAGCTTTTTAGCCATTTGATATATTTTCACTTGAATAATGAAGAATTAGATAGAATAGCTTGGCTATTTTTAAATGAAAAAGAATCATAGTTTCATATAAAGATAAGGAAATGAAAAATAGAATTAAAATGTTGTAGGTAAGAAACACATATTAGTAATTGCAACAAATTTGTCTTACAAAATAAAATAAGGTGAGTACTTCAACATTAGAATATTTAATAGTGTTTACGCAGCATTAAAGCCTCTCAATCACTTTGACATGCATGCCGTGGTTTAAAATGTTAAATGTTAACATTTAATTTATCTATAGTAAATTTCATTTAATTTTAATAAAAATTATTATATGTATAAGTCATGTTCACTCTTGTCAACTTTATTTTGATTTGATTTCACCTAATTTCATCTTTTATGTAAAATATAAGTCCTAAATAAAATTTTATATTAAAATTTGTGGATTATTATAACATTTTACAAATAATTAAAAAAACTATAATAACAAAAAATCTCATGTCTTATCTTAACTCAAGAAATTGAATAAATATTTGATTCGACAAGCAATAAATATTAAATAAAAATTTAAAGATTTGAGATTAAAGTACATCAATTTGAGATTGGAGAAGAGACTAAGGAATAATTAACAAATATTAAATTTTTGAAACTTTGCTTCTATTTAATAAAAGAGGGAGAAAAGTGTGTGAGACATGTGCCATCTTCCATTGTATATGGACAAAAAATAAGCATATATAAATAAAGTGTTAATAATACAAATACAAGTGGCCTTTTTCACACTTTAAAGTTTAAGCTACATGTGTGTAAATTACAAATAGGGACTTATCCCTAGTGAATAAGGTTTAATTTTTTTATTTTAAATTTCAAAAATTATATAACAATGAAACTACAAAGGATGAACGGTTGAAATGTTGCACTATGCACAATATAATTTTTTATTTTAATAATTTTTTGCCACTCATTTAAAACAATAGTCAATAGTACTAAAGGAACATACCTAACCATACACTAGCAAAGAAAACCAATAACTTGCAAGCACAAATACAAATTTCTTCGATGGTTAGCTTTGACTTTGACTTGAGTATTCACATAGGAGTTGTGATTGATGCAAATCTTTACAAATTACAAACTTTTTGTGATGATAGTAAATGATAATAAAGGAGACAGAGATGGAGACATGCTACCTATTAAAGTTATTGTAGTAGACCTATCGCCTAAAAATATGCTTAAATGTTTAGCATTGAGCTTTTAATTCTCTTTGAGAATATATTTAGGGAATTGCTCGTAATTTCTATATGGCATCACCTTCCATGTTTGTAGAAGAAAATAGCAGGAAATTTAATTCCATTTATGAGTGTAATTGACACTTATCCAATAATAGTTGATCATTCACTTGTGAAGTAGATTCTTCAAAAGTTTGAGTATCCTAACTAAGAGGAACCATAAAAGGTGACACTTCTATCTTAAGTTGATATGTGGTAATCTTATCAGTTTCAAAGTTATACAATGCAAATAAAATCAAACCATCATAAGAAGGGAATCCTTTAAGACTTCATGCATAAATTAAACACAATCAAAGAGTTTTTATTTTAATATTAAAGTTTATACCATAAAATATTACTATTCTCACAAATACCATACACAATAAATTATATAAATGTGAAACTAAGAATAAAATTTTGATATTTATATATGTGGGAATTGAATTGTACAAAGGAGTAAAGTAATATTATATAAAAATGTACGTAGGAGATTAAGGCAGCCCTGCATAAATGGTATTACCTGCAACACTAAATTTTAATCTTCTATTTTGGTATTATATTCTTATACAATTGTGTATCAAATATTAAATAGTATTTTATCATATCCTATATCCTTTCACAATTTTATCCTGTACTATCATATTGATTTATCCTACCTTGTTACATACTATCATATCATCCAAATACATCTAAATGTTTTAAATTAGTATAATATTGTCATAAATAATAAAAAAACATAATTAAAGTGTTTATCATGTACCTTTATTTCTAAATTAAAATTATATGGTTAGTTCAAAGTATCGAAAATACTATGTAAGTATTGAATAGTATCATATAAGATTTTAAGTTTCCATGTTTTCTATTTTATTGTCAAATGTTTAAGTTAGATGGACAACAACATCTAATTAAATCAAATTGGATCTTTCAAGAATCAAATTAAAAATAAAAGTTAAATAATGATTAAATTAAAAATTTTTTTACATCTTTGAGAGATTAAAATAGTATTTTAGTTGGTTGTGTGAAGATTTTAAAAACACTTTTTTATTTTTATATTTTTAAAAATAAAATTATCTTCTTCTTAATTGTTTTTATAATCTATTTTTAAAAGTTATAATTTTAAATACATAACTTAAAAATTGAAAAGTGAAAAGTAATTTTTAAATATTTTCTTAACTTATGTTTTTTTATTCTTAATATCAATTTTGTAATTAAACAAAATATTTTTCTATTTGCTTCATTCACCAGTCATATTTTTTTCTTTTTTTTAATTCCAAAAAATTTTAAAAATTAAAAATTAATTTTAAAATGTCAAAAATAAAATTATAGGGTCAAATAACTTATATAATTTTTTAATTATTTTATATAATTATATATAATATTGATATTATTATAACTTTAAAAGTTTTGAGTGTTAAGCTTCTAATTCTAAAAGGATGCCCCGCAACATGCATTAAGTTGAATAGAAGAAAATCTAAGAGTAAGATTATCATTAAGTTTTTTATTACATAAGTATATCATTGAATTTAATTATTGAATTTTATTTATTTTATATAATACTGTATAAATAAATAAAATTTAATAATTTAAATTAATAGTAAACCATAATTATAACCTTAATTTTAAGATTATAAAGTGATAAACATACCATTTCTCATAGCAAGAATGCATTAGTTTTAAATAAGAATTCAAAGATTTTTTTTCCTTACATAACAATTTGTCAAAAAAAGTAAAAAGAAAATCAAAATATTATATGCATTTATTATTAATTTCAAAATTTCTTTTACCAAACAATAATTGGGTGCATAATATCAAATTTTAAAATACAGGATCTGTCCCTTGACCAGCTATGTATCATGCAGGATGAAACTGTGATCCGTACTGGCCTTGCCCGAGATAGAAGGCATTCATCCTAGCCGTTGATATGAACGGTTGAGATTTGAAGTATTCAATTGACTTTTAGATCTGTGAAAATTTTCCACGTCATCCTGAAATTGGAGAAATTTAAAAATTTAGAAACGCCGAATCTTTGCTTTTGCTTTCACCTGGCAGACAAGCGATTAAAAATTTAAATATTTTATTTTATTTACAAAATAATTGACCTCAATATGTTTAGGAATTTAACTCATTAAAATGTAGTTCAAATAATTTTAATTAATTTTAAAAATTATATAAATGTATGATTACTGTTTTACTAATTATTTTCATATATTTTGTTCTCTAAAACATATCAATGTTTTGGAACAAAGACCAATTTGCAGCCAGTGGCAAAGAGACCATACCATTAATGTGATTCATGTGAAGTACTTCAATATTCTTAGTTCAAAATTTGTGTATTAAAGTGCTTTTGCTCCGAACAAAACCATTTAAATTCAATGCTTGCAGTAAATAATAACTTCTTTTGTCTTCAATTTATTGCCCACTGCATGCTTTCGATTTTAAGTTTGATTTTACAACAATCACAACAAAGTTTGTTTGCATTTGATAGAGACAATAAGCTTTTACGATCGGATTGTTTCAAATCAGTAGCACAAAGAATTTACATAGTTATTAGAAGGTCTTGAATTTAAACTTTATGAGGTTGTATAATAAAGTCATTTTTATCTACTTGCATTCTATAAGAAGGAAGTAAAAATGCAAATATTGAATTTAAATTTTATGATTTGGAGAATTATTAATTTTTACATTTCTCTTAAAGTAAGATTATTATAAAAATTGATCGTGATGTGAGCTCTCAAAAACTAATCCATAAAAGAAAATTTGCACATGGAACAAAGGTTATCTGTACATGGGGAAAGTAATTTATATAATACATAATTAAATCAAGTCTAAAGTATACTTGAAAAAAAATGTAATTTCACACAGGATTGATACTTCTACTAATTATAAATATAAATATAGTGTTTGACATAATTAACAATTAATGATGGAAGTATCAAATGAATTAGAACTCATAACAAGTCTCTATCCATCACAAAATTTAGTAGATTTGAATGTAAAAAAATTGAACTTATTTTAGACATGAAAATAGAAATTAGCCTGTCATGAATTGGTTTATAAACTCATAGTTAAAATTCACAAATCGATCTACATCTGTTGTAGGTTTGAATCTCAAAATTGAGTTTGTTTTGAATACAAATAGTATAAACCAACCTATTATTTTTTAATATAGGTAATATTATAGGCTAATTTATCTCAAATTGATCTGTATCTATATAAATGATTATTATTTATAGATATGATAATGATGTAATTTTCAACTTATTTAATTTTATTCAAGAATATAAATGTGTTTTATATTCTAATGAATTGTATATTTTTAAACCACTCATCTGTAAAACGAGTTAGCATGTCTAATATTTTTGTTATCCGGGCGCTTGTACATAAACTATGTTGTATTTTAAAGATTAGAACTAAGGGATGCTTGTATCAATTTAAGGCATATCATTTGTGCAACGTTGTGATTCCATTCGTACATTAAATCCATTCATTTATATTGATAACATCATGCACCCTTTGAATTGGAAGCCGCAATCAGATTAAATGCAGTAATTTGCAATTTTAGCTTGGAAAGCATTCGTAGGCTTTCCATTAGGGTAGATGAATTATGGTACGACATCGTAATGTTGATATGGGGAATGAGGTTCTTTTGAAAGTGGATAATGATTCTTGCATCAGTTTCAAAGAATAGTGATTAACTCTAACAAAGGTGGGGATCAAGATTGAACGCTCTTTTTTGTATTCTTGCACAAGAGACTCAAAGTTGGTGGCACAATGATTGTGAGATGGACGTTGGCAATGATTGTGTAGTCTAACTAAATCAGAGACCTCATACCTTGTTTCGATAAAATTAGTGCAGCCTTCCTTCTATATATCTTCTACGAATGAAAATGGAATGATTGAAACATTGTGTACGCAATCGTGGGAAAAAGAATTGCACTCAATTAAGTTTATATTAAATTGGATTTAGCCTTTCAAAATATGAATAAATCGGATGTTGATCAAAGAAAAGAATGAATTCAATGAAGTCCTCTTTGATTAGATGATGAGTTAATGAATAAAAATTTAACTTCAATCTCAGGTTGTGGTAAGCAGAACGTTGCTTCTACTAACTATCTCCTTAACGCGGCTAAAAATAAATTGATTGTAAAATTAAATTTTTATTAATTTTATCTTTGGTTAAAAATTTATATTAATCTAATATTTGTAAACTTAAAAATTTTTAAATTTTAATCTTTTTGTACATGAGATGAAATATTGAATTTTAATATACGAGGATTAAAATTTGAGTATTTTTAATCTTATAAAAATAAAATTGATATATATTTTTAATGATAAAATTCAATCTTATAAGGAGCAAACTAAGTTTCAAATTAAATAAAATTTTATTTTACTTTTTAAGTAGTATTTGATTTTATGTAAATAGATATTTCATTTTATTTTAATTATATTTGTATCATTATAAAATCTATTAAATTTATCAAGAATTTCACTAATATTTTTTTCATTCAATTTAAAACACATGTTATATCAAAATTTTTAACTTGTTTTTAACTTTATATTTACGGTGATACGATCACAATCTAATTTTTAATTGAATTGCACGTATTTTTAATTTATTCCAAATAAAAAAATATTTATAAATATATTGAAATAATTATTTTTAATATAATTTTGAAATAATAAATTTTATTTATAAATAAATTAAAATCATTTCAATTAAAATGAAATGAAATTAATTTAAAAAAAATAATTTCAAACTATTCCTATATGATTACAATTAATGCTAGAATTTATACGAATGTGAAATTTAAAGTTAAGCTTGATGGTCGAAAAACATTAATGTCATCTTCAAAACGTTGGTTAGCTAGAAAATTCTTAAACTATTGTTGTGATTCACAAATCAAAAGAATATTCCAGCCTTAAACCATCTTTTGTTTTGCATTGTGAATATATTTCAAGTTTGAATTCACATTCATACATACTGGAATCATCCATTATGTTGAATTATCGATCTTTTCTCTCTGCGCATATATATATATATATATATATATATATATATATATGAGCAGTTTTCTTACATCTGCAGACTCCATTCTTAGCTTGGCATAAGCGTTTACGTAGAAGAATAAAAGATTAAACTATGCATCCTTGATTTCAAATTCAAGTTTCCAACCAATCTTATTAGCCTTTAATTTGTAGCTTAACGCTGGAGTATGAGTTACACTGGAGCGTAATGTAGCTGCAAAATCGGCCAAGTCAATCTAACAGTCAACAAATCAGACCACCGTAAAAAATAGCAAGAAAACCACTGATACTAGCAATTAATTAAACAAAATTACTATTCACACGAAAGTGTAAGATTTTAAATTGAATTTCAAATTTTTCATATTTATTAAATACTTATCATTTATATTCAAAATTTAATTTTTAATTTTATTTTTAGTGCATATAATAACTAATTAATTAATAATAAAAATATAAAATTAAATTACAATAAAAAAACTCACAAAATCAGAATACTCGATAATAATAACAAGATAACACCTCATTACGAAGCTAAGACGACTTGCTTTCGTAATCTCTTGGAGAATGCAAGGGAAACAGAGGCAATAATTCTGGTGGGTCGGACCCTCTCGGTGTATTCAAAGAACTCGGGTGCAAATAGAAACCTTTCTCAGCGATGGCTCTTTCTTCTTCTTCCTTAGGCGTTCGTGGGCTTCCACGCGCCAACATCTCTAATGGCGATACAGGCGAAGCCATTAACATCTCACTTCCCAAGCTCATGAACGACGCCATTCCTCCTCTGTTTCGAACATAGGAAGAAGGTGAAGGGCTCAAGCTGCTGCTATTGAAGATGGCTGGTCTTTCTGAAACTCCGATGCTCAGTTCGAACTTTTTCGCCGTGTGCCGCCGCTCGTGCAGCTTAAAGTTTGCTTTTTTAGGGCCAAACTCGCCGGCGGAGGTGGTGGCACTGGTGGTTTTGTGGGCGGCGAGTCTGGAAGGCAGAGTAAGAGGGAGTTTTTGAGCTGACGGATCTTCGGATGCTCCGGTTAGCTTTTGGACGACAGCTCGGAAGTTTGACGGGTCTGCTTGAACAAAGGTAGTGTTGGATGTTGTTGGGTCGGATCCGTACGTGTTGGAAGCCATTGCAGAGCAGAGAGAGAGAGAGGGACTTGAAGGAGCTTTGTGAATTGTAGAGGAAGCGGGAAGAATGGGAATGAAATGTGGAGTTTTATAGTCCAAAATATTAAAATTAAAATAAAATGTGAAATAAATAAACTGAGTTATGGTTCGCTTTGCTTTATGGGTTGGGTGTGTGTGGTGCATGTGTCAGATATACGGAGAAAAAGAGTAGGAAAGGGAGATTCAGAAGTCAGAGGGGAACTAATTAATTATTAATTAATATTTTATTTTATAAATAGGAATCTGATTACTACTTGCACACTCAAAGTCACTATTTCAAATTAGTACGTATATTGCCAAAAACAAAATATCGTGCCAGTAACCCAATGTTATTTTTGTAATGCAAATCAAAGTTTCAATTCGCACAATCGTTGATTGTCACAAAGAGATTGGGTCTCAAAACAAATAACATCAGATCAAATATTGAAAAAAGGATGTAAGAGTTAAAATAAAATTAAGGTAATATTTCGTAAAATCTAATTATAAAATAATAAAATGAAAAAATATATTTTATTTATTTAATATTGAATATATAAAATTTTAAAAAATTAATTATTAAAAAATAATTTATCTTTTTTATTGAAATGATTTTAAATATTATTTTTTAATCAATAGATGTATATGATGCTTTATTACAAAATATACTTTCTGAAAAAAAAAAACAAAGCTTAAAAGATAAAGAATAATTAAATCCTTATCTGAGAAATAATTATTTTATATCAATATAGATGTATATGATGCTTTATTCCAAAATATACTTTCTGAAAAAAAAATAAAGCTTAAAAGATAAAGAATAATTAAATTCTTATCTGAGAAATAATTATTTTATATCAATATAAGTTAGTTCGAATGAATAATATTTTAGCACTTTAGTAAGATCCTATAGGTCCAGTCTAGGATATGTCTCCGGGAATAAAACAAAAATCAACAAATAATGATTTAATGAAAACTATGCCGATAGATTTTATTTACCAATGAATATGAATTTAAATATTGAACAGGATCTTTGTGGGAAATAGAAATTCATTAATTATGAGAATAAGTATCCAATTTGACTATTATTTTTTAAAAAAATAAAAAATAATAGCTAAAACATTTCGGTTTACACAATTTTTTTTAAAGTTTGGATCCTATTGTTAACATTATAAATCGTAACAAAATAAATAAAATGGAGGGTTATCTAATAGGGCTTCGCGATGACTAAGGTTAGAACGCATAGCTCTGGCCAACGTAAGAGGGCTTTATAAGCGTCTTTATACTAAAGAGGAAAGGGAAAAAGTGCAAACTCACAACTTTGTGTTGAATGGAACTCAGGATCTAATATTTATCCAAATAAGTGAAAACTCATTATCATCGAACTCTGCTTTGTTCTGGGTGTGTTATTCAAGTTTAAAATCCCCAGTTAACTGCAAAAATATTTAACCTAAGTTCCGGGGCTTGTTTGTTTTTCACAAAATATTTCTGATAGAAAATTTTCATATATTTTTATATGAATAAAAAATAACATACTATCTCTATTCTTTATTACAAAGAAAATGATAAACAACTCTCATTTTTAAAAAGAAAAAATTATCTTTCATCAGATTCTTTTTTTATTTAACTTGAAATATATTGAATATTTGCATCATTTTAATAATTTATAATCATATTTTTAAAAAAATATTTTTTGTTAAAATAAATAGAATTTTGATTTGACATGGATTTTTCATACTCATTATTAGAATATATGAACCTCAGAATGAAATTCAGTATTTTTTGCGTGAAGGTGTGGATGAAGAAGTAAAACTAACGCTACTGGATCAATTATGGCGTAATGTGACTGTGCAGCACATGAAGGCAACTTCAAACTGGCCCCCAATAACCATAATTCCGTTCATAATTTCCCCAGAATGATTGCTGTAGATACACAATTTCAGACTCCGTGATGCAATAATAATGGCATTGACAAAGGATTTTCACTTTTTTTTTTCTTTTTGTAAGAAAATGTTTTGAAGATGGTCCAATTTGAATTTGAAAAAAGGGGAATGAATGGATTGGAATGGAGGGTAAGCTGGCATTGAATGATGAGTCATGAGGAGTCAGCGGGGCAATGAAACGAGATAGAAGGGAGAGAGGGTGTGGTTTTTGGTCAGAATCTAAGAAGACATTGCGTGTGCCTTGTCACTCCTCCTTTCTGTTTTGCAATGACACTACGGAGAGGTAAATTTCATCACTTTGAAAGTGCAAATATGGGGAGATTGCGTGAGGAATTGCACTTTGACGATTGTCTCAGGGGCTTCCTTTTTGGCAAGTTTCGTTGCTTTACTCTTTCTTCGTTTTTGGATTGCTTTTCTTAGCTTTGCTGTATGGTTTAATTTTTCCTGCCTTTTTGACATTTCTGCTTCCTTGCCTTTGCCGGGCTCCTCAGCCCCCCCCCCCCCCCTTTTTTTTCAACTATTTCACCTCCTCACGTGTCAATCAAGCGTACAATGACATTCAAAACGAACGGGACGAATTTATACGGATACGGTCGGTGCGAATTTGGATCCGCACAAATTAATCAATATAAACTCGCACCTAAAATAAATAATAGATAAGAAATTCAGTCATTTCACATATAGATTAGGTAAGAATATGGATAATTTAAATTAATTATTATTAGATTAAAGTTTTATTTCATATAATAAATAAATTAGTTTATAATTTATTATCCTAATTAATAAACTATAAGTTAATTTTAAAAATATTTCACACACTAAATTATTAAAAAATAAATTATCTTAAATAACTTATGACTCATAAGTAGATAAATTTTTAATTTTTTTGAATTTATCATTTTTTATTAATTTATAACTCATATTCTAAATGAATAATTATACTTTAAGTAATTATATTTTTATGAAAAATAATAATTAAATAGAAATTATGTAAGTAAATAAATATACAATATCATAAAATATAATTAATTAAATCTTAAATAATTATATTTTTATTTTAAATATTTTGATTACATTAATATAATATAATTTTTAAATAAATATGAATTAATTTAATTTATATATTTATTTTATTTATATCATTTTACAATTTTATTTAACTTCATAGTTAATTTTGATAAATATTTTTTATATAATCAATTAATTTATCAACTACTTATGTAACCTAGGATTTAATAATTATTAACGGATAGTCAAAAAATATTGTTCAGCCATGGCTGGTTGAGTGTGTAGATTGATTTTTTAAGGAGAAATTACCATTTACTCATTTGTAATTTCACACCTTTTCATTTAATACATTCATGATTTTAATTAAATGTTAAAATTCACTCATTTGTAGTTTAACACTTAATCCACCTAAACTATTTTTCATTTAAAAATATAATAGAAAATTTATTTACTTTCCTAATTTTTAACTTAATTTAATTATTACTTAGAATTAAATTATTCCAAAAAATTTATTTTTATTAAAAATTTGTCATTTACAATTTGATCTACTTTTTTAGGTTAATTAATTTTGAGTAGGCATGAAATTAAGTTAAAATTTGAAAAAATAAAAATTACATATAATACACATAAATTTTTTATTAAATTTTGAATTAAAAATAATATAAATAGATAAAATATTAATGATTGAAAATGTAAATGTGTGAATTGCAATATTTAAAATTAGAGATTGATTAAATAAAAAAAGTAAAATAACAAGTAGATAAAATATAATTTTTATTTCAAACAAAAACACTGTAATTAATGTAAAAGCATCAGAAAAATATAAAATAAATTACAAGCTCGTGGGCAAATTTGCGACCCTTGCACTTAAAACGAATAAGAAATAAGAAGTTTACCCATCGCGTGTCTATTATATTATACATAGCTTGTAACAACCTATGATTTTGTAGTCCGTGCACTTTAATTTTATCATTTATTAGTTGTTTAGAAAAGTTTTAAGGTCAATTTATTCTTTTAATTTTTTATTCTAATGGAATATAATTACTTAAAAATAATAATAAATTTCTTTCTTTTTATTAATAATAATTTTGTTATTAGAATTCCTGCAACTATGCTTATTAATAAATAAAATTTATCCAAATTTAATATTTTTTTTACTGAATTAAGATATTGTTGATATTCTCAATATTGTCTAATTAAATCACTAAGAATAATGAATCTCAATAGACTTCATTGTTTTTTTATTGTGCATAATTTAGTCTTTATGCTAGTATCTCCTAAGCACCGATAAAAATGATAAAATTGAATGTTAACCGGAAATTTTCCGCAAGATTCCCCATGAGTCGGCATTGTGCCGCGTAGAAACCTTGACTTTTCTCCTTACAATTAATGACATTCCCAGGCTGGTTGAAGAGAAAATTAGGGGACACCGCACCACTTTCCATTTTTCCCAATGACAGCGACAGAAACACTGTTCACTTACCTATTCCCTCATCCGATTAAGGCTGCCTGTCAACCTCCGTCTAACCTAAATCATTCCAAGACCCTAACAACCAACAATTATAATTAATTCATAGAGTATCAAGTTACTGAATGTTCAATGATAAAAGAGAGAGGAGAATTGTGTATATTATTAATATAATAATATATTGAAATATTATTATATTTTATTATATAATAAATTAATAATTAAATTTAATAATATATTAATGTACTATTATATTAACAATACCTTATATTCGGCAAGGAAGGTTGACACAGATCGTCGAATTCCGCTTCCATAATCAAAAGATGTTAGATTCAAGTTTTATTACTCTTTTTTGGTAGATGAAATATAAATTTCATTATAATTCTCGAATAAATTTAGTAAAAATCTCGGAGTGCTCCTCCTGACCTTGGGAAGGGGAACCTAATCTTAAATTTTTTCTAACAAAAAAAAAAAACATTCAGATGATATTTTATGAAATTTTTATATACTTTAATTATATAACATATTTTTAATTATATTTAATAAATAAAAAATAATTATCATAAAAATTAATAAATAAATAATAAATTAATAATTTTTTTATTTATAAAATATGATTAAAGATATATGATATTATAAGATATACAAAAATTTCTCTAATATATTGGGAGAATCAACTTCAATTTAGTCAAGAGAGATAGATGTTGCATAATCGTGTACAGAAGCACACCATTCACATTATTAGTTTCTTGTGTATAGGCTACTGGATAGATCAATCTTGGAGAAGGTTTCATGTTTAAGTTGGGTAACATTTGTTGTTTGCCAATGTAGCGAGTTTATGTGCATGTTGATTTTTATCATTTTTTAAAACAAGACAAAAATGAATTATTTTTGTTTAAAATTAAGAGATCAATTGAAAATAACTACATAATCTTAAATAAGAATTAGCTTTGGTAAATGTAATGTTACTTACCCTTGACTGCATATTTCATGTCCGCTTCTTAATGGGTTAACTAATCTTTTAAACTTAATCAAGTCTTGTTAAAACATTTGTGCCCGGATCTCCGCTTATTATCAAAATCGAACTGACACATTCTATTTTTTTTTAAATAAAAAAATTATTTATTTCAATAAGAAAGAGATAAATTCATAAAAATACAAAGAATTTCATATTCATAAAACATACATACTTTTGTTTTCTAAATCATATTTATGTCTCTTCTTTTGAACTAATAGGGAAAAAAAATTTACTTCAACAATTGGATAGAATTCCTCATCCAAACCTTCAAAAACGAAATCACGCAAATAAGACAAACAGTTCAGAATTCATTACTTGATCCAGAGGAAGGAAATCATACTATGAAATTTGATGATGTAATTTTGTGCCAAAAAATACTAAGAAAATAAGAATGAGCTATCTTGTAATTGTCTAAACCCTAAATTTGATAGTATAATTTCCATAAATTCTAAATCCTAATCTGTATGCCAATCAATTCATCTCTTTCAAATATATCATTTTGTAAACACCGAAAACAAGCAAATCTTACAGCCTTTCCACCGTATATTTTGATTAAATTTTGCTTACATTTTAAAATTCAACCTAATTATATTTATATTATTTCATTTTTAGAAATATATATTTGACACCTTTATTTTGTTGAAATATGCAAAAAGAAGGGAAGATAAATACATATATAAAAAAGAGATTAAATTTATTTTAAAAATAAAAAAGATATAAATATAATTACATTAAATCTTAAGAAAAGTAAGTACTGTACTTGCACCTTATATTTTTTCAAATTGAATTTCATGGCACATTAAGGGAAAAAAATCCAATTCTAAAATCATTATATTTTTATCTAGCAAAAATTACAAAAGAAGAGATAACCTATCATCTGGATCTTATCTTATAATATTCTATATGTTATGAATAAAATTCGAATTCCAAATATTGAAAATATAGTCCAGGACTCACTAAATAAAAATGCTATTTTTAAACTAAACACTCTTTAAGTATTTAATAAAGTGACTTTTTTTAGGGCATTGCTGCGGTACCCCGGGAGTTCCAAACCCAGGGTGACGTGGTATAATATAAGTTCTTGGATAAGATAACCAAGAATTTTGATAATTTCATCCAATGGTCTAAGATGTGCCACGTCACCCTAGATTTTAGAACCCCCAAGGTAACATAAAATTCTTCCCCTTTTTATGGAAAAAAAAGGAGTTACAAAGAATCGTCCTTACAAATTCCTTTAGAGGAATATTTCTACGTGGAGGACACTATGATTGCCAAGAAGACTAGATGGCTTAGAAAATTTGGAGTGCTGTGTTAACTAACAAAAGCTCTTTACTTAAATAATAGATTTAAACTTTCTTGCCAAACAGCTCACTATATTAAATTAATTCTAGAGTGAGTACATAATGAGATAGTTAATTTGTCGAACTGCAACTTTTATATTTTCTTTCCCCATCGGTAAGAAATCACTATTGCTTTGGTGTAGAGAGATTGGAAAGTCAAATTTATCTATACTTATATAAAAAAAAAAGGAATAAATCTATTAATTCACTATGAGAATTTGAAGAAAGGGCAAAAATTTACTTTCTTTGACAATTCTTCACTTAATTTACAATTACCTTTATTAATTGATATTAGTGAGGTGCCTATCCTTCAAATTATTTTCTTGTAATTTCCCCTTTTTCTGCTTCGGGGGCCCCTTTAGTCTAAATAAAAGAAAGATTATTGCTTTGGGGACAAGTCTGGCACGTTTAGGACAAATTATACAATCATTGATGTTTGGAGTTAGTGGACTTGTAACGAAACAGGGGAAAGATTGTCCTTCAGTTTCAGGGATAAGGAGACAACTAAAAAAAAAAAAAAAAGAGGAGACTAGTATTGAAAGGTATTTTAATATTTAATTAGCATCTATTTTAAAAGTTTTATATTAATTTAGTGTCCTAACTACTAAATGCTGTATAAATAATCATTTTTACTTAAAATCTTCGACTTAACTTCATTTGCAATATATATTAGTTATTTAAAATAGCAACATCAGAAAACTTGGGAACCCATAAAAGATGTAGAGGATTAAGTAATTATAATTTATGAATTTAGTTAAAAAAAGATCGGAACCTTGAGGTTTGATATTATAAATTGTAATAAATAACCCTTTTTAATAACAATTTTACAGTCAAATTTAACTTTTATATCAATTAAAACTTGTTAAACATATACTATTGAACAATTTATAAAAGAAGCGATAAAAGTAGTAAATTATAATGAAACTTGTGAATTAAAATTAAAATATTTTTCAATAAAATTTAATTATCAATTTGATGATTTATTTAAAAAAATAAAACTTTCATATTTGAAGTTCTTTTGACTTATTTTCAAGCCTCAAACATGCTTTCATGTTGAAAAGAAAGAAATCCTCTTATCCTCTACTATTTAAAATGGTTATTCTGTTTAGCCATCATTTGATGTTAAAAAAAAAAAAATCATTTCTGGTTCAAGTTATAAATGGGTTTTTGGGTTAATAAACTTCCAGACCAACTAAGTTTTGATTGCCTAAATGGGCTTTTGGATCTTTGCCTCTCCGATAAGAACCGAGCTTGATGTTTATTGTTAGAAAGAAAAAATCTTGTTTATCATTTTTTAAAATAATTTTTAAATTATAATTTTATATATGTAAATTAAAATAAAAATAAAAATAATTTTAATTATTATTAAATTTATTCTCTTATTTTTTATGTTAGTTTTGTAATTAAATAAAATAATTTTTATTTACAATATCACTTTTCATTTTTTCTTTAATTTAAAAATAATTTTTAAAAAGCATTTTTAAAATATAAAAATAAAAATGTATTCAAACCCAATACTAGCATAGTAATGTTTGCGGAAGTGAGGGCTTCTGAGCTGTGTGAAGAATTTTGGGAGCATTTGAAGGTGAAGGGATCGTTCCTCAAATAACCGAGCAGTAATGAAATATCAACAGCGAAGCAAAAGACATGTCGTGCATGCCATATTTCTGTGTTATTAATATGGGTGATTATTGGTCGGTTAATGATGATTAAGATTATTTTTTAAGTCGATCGTTCTTAATTAAAATATTTTTTTTTTCAATCGATCAAACCTGATGATTGTATAACTTTAATCGAATTTAACCGAAAAGTTTGATTTCGATTGGTTTAAAAGCTGCAAATTTTTTTAAAAAAATACCTAAATAAATTGATTTAAAAGTTAAAACTAGTTTATAAACATATATTAATACCATAATTTCCTTAATATAACTATTATAAGAAATAATCAAGTATTAAATTATAAAAATGATCAATAAAATTTTAAATATAAATTTGAAATAAAAAAATTAATACAAATTTTGATTAATATCATTAAGTTCAATTAATTGTGAATGTGGTTAATAATTTTTATTCATAACTAACCGACTACCTGAAATTTATAAATATTTTCTTTTATTTTTAATTGATAGTGATATATTAACTGCTCTTAATTGATCAATTTCGAATTCAATCGGTCAATTAAGATCGAGTTAGACATTTTTTATCATCCCTAGTTATTCATTTGTAAGCAAATGAAGGTAAAGTGACAAGTGTTAATAACCATGTTTTATTTCATTTCTCTCTTGAAGTGTGGATTCTAAGTCAAAAGTCATCGAGTTAGAAGAAGTATGTATGATAAGCAGTGGTATTTCCAAATTTTATTATTTATAGCCCCTTACATCTTATGCTTATTATTTTTAAGTGATATATAATTGTGCAACTACAAGAGGATAGCGAATTTTATGAAGTGATAGTAGCATTTTCATGTGCATTGTTGACTAGACAAGCAAAAAGCTTCTGAATAAACACCAATAGTTGCACACACTATCCCTGTACTTGTTTATATGATACTCTTTCAATCAAGCTCTGTTTTTCAATTAATTGATTACATTAATTATTAATTACTAGTCGCATTAATTAGATATTTGAATAAAGAAGTTTGATAAAATTAATTGTTTATTATTAAATTTTTATATATAAAATTATATATAAATATATGTATATTTTATGATTTATTTGAATTTTTTTACTTTAACAATATTTTATATCACAATATACTATTTGTTAGGTTATTTTTTAAAAAATAGATCATTGTACTTTATTATACTCATTTTATTTTCCTTTAAAAAAATGAATGACCATGATTTTCTAGTTGAGAAACTCTTATAATATTTTTATAGATGCAATAAATATTAACTTTTATTTTTTTAATTATTTCTAATATTAAATTTAAAACTCATATATTTATTATTAAAAATATTGATGAATTACACATTTTAAATATAAGAATTTATCTTTTATAAGTAATATTATCCCCTTTTTTTTCTTAATATGTACATGTATTATTATTTAAATCAAAAGATATCTTTTGATAAAAGATTAATAATTTCTTAATACATTTGCTATTGTTCTTTATGGAACGAAATGTATACTCTTTTCATTTTTTTTATATAAATTGATAGAAAATACATGATTATATTCATGTATTCTTTATTATTATGTACATATTTTAACATAATTTTTTATATTTATTTAATTTTTATTTTAAAATTAATAATATAATTTATTATACATTTTAGATTTTTTTGTTAGGAAATAAATAATTATAATTTAAGATTTTCTTATTTATCAAAGATAGAAGCGTAGAAAATTGTATAACTATAGGCAAAGGTGTTTTTTTCCATACTAAATAAAAATCACCTATTTCAAAAGGTTATTATTCCTACCTTTTTCAAAATAATTGATTAAAAGTTAATAGATTAATTAAAATAGGTATTTGTCAAACATCTAAATTTGCTAATTGACTTGATCAAATAATTAAAGGTACTACTAAAAATTAATTACAAAATTATTTGTCAAATATCTTCTACATCTTTTCTTAATACTAAGTGTGACAAGTCACTTAATACATCTAGGCAAGACATTATAGGGAAAAGCACCACAACAAATGTTATTGCACTATTGAGGGTGCCATTAATTAATTATTTATATTTGATTTGAATATATGAAACTAGTTTAATTCAAATTGTATTAAGTGTATAAGTGCAAAAAACTACGTACCCTATTAGTATTAGTATTAGTATTTTTAGATTCAATAATTGATATTGTCATAAATGTAAATTATTTACTTTTAATTGTCTAGCCTACATGATAATCATTAAGATTAACTTATATTATTAGGGAGCTTCACTTTGTGGGCAGGCCAAGTCAGAAAATTTTCTTTCTTATTTTCTTTAACAAGATTAGGTGCAATGCACTTGGTGACTCTTTAACAAGATTAGGTTCACAAAATTTCTTTCTTATTTTCTACTAACTTAATTTTTCGTGGAGATGTGTAATATTAAAGGTTTGTTTGGCAAACAGCTGATAGCTGTAACTGTTAGCTGATTCAATTAGCTGTTAGCTGTTAGCTGATTGAATTAGCTGATTTGACCAGTTGATTATATTAGTTATTTGAATAAGAGTGTTTGGTAAATTAGCTGTTTATGATTAGCTGTTTGTATGTAAAATGACAAATAAGGACATAAATATATTTTATAAGTTATTGAAGTGTTCTTTTATTTTTAATATTTTAGATTTTATATATTATTTAACAAATTAATTTTTTTATAAATAATATATCATTATAAATTATTATATATTAAAATTTATTTAAAATTAAATTATTATTATTTTTTATTTTTTTAAAAATTAATAATTATAATTAATTAATAAATATAATTATTTAATTTTTATTTAAAAATAATATAATTTTTTATGAAAATATAAAATTAGAAATATAAAAATTAATATAATATTTATAGTTATTAATTTATTTAAAAAAAATTAATATGATATTTATAGGTATTAATTTTTTAAAAAAAAAACCCAAAAAACAAGAAAGGAATGGTGTTTACAGTGAAAGCTAGAAGAGATCTGACAGAATTGCATGAAAATAGGGATAATTTTGTCATTTAAAAATAATAACTAAAAACGCTAAATGAAAACGCTGCATATTGCAGCGTTTTCATAAATAGCGTTTGGGTGGTGAGCAGCTGTTTAAAATAGCTGCCCACCAAACAGCTTTTTGAATAAAAAGCTGGTCAATCAGCTAAAGCACGGTCAAATAAGGTATCAGCTGTGCAAAACGCTGCTCACCAAACAGCGCCTAAGCCTAATCATATTGATTTTGAACAACTTTTTCTTTGTAGAGTCCAAAAGCCTGTCGAGACTGAAAAGATTGAAGACATTAGATATCAGTTTTAACCCGTTTGACAATATTATCACACAGTAATTAAGCCCGCTGGTCTCCTTTACAAATTTGTTCTTTGCTGCCAATCAATTGGTGGGGCCATTACCTGCCCAAGGTACTTATATTCCAACTCATCCTCTTCCATTTTTCTCTTCCATTATAGATTTAAAAATCCTTCATTGATGCCTAATCCTCACTTCTCTTTTCCACTTAGATTTGTCGGTTTTCGAGAACTCGGAGATGTTGGATTTAAGTAGCAATGGAGTTAGCGGCCCTTGAGTATGACTGGTAGTAATTGCCCATTCCATTTCTTAGCACCTCTCTTTGTATGTGTAACATGGAAAAATATTTAAACTAAACTCACAAAATGCACATAACAAAAGAAAGGGTGCCCGTAATTGATGGTGATAACTGCCATCTATGCTCTTATTTGGTTAAAAAATTTTCTGTCTCTTTGTTCTACTAGATTCAGCGTATCTGTCAAGACTGAGGAAGCTAGAGACTCTGGAGACTTAAGTTCTAACAACTTTAGACAAGGAAATGTTAAGTTTTTGGGGGGCTTTTCCTGCTCTGAGGACTCCTTATCTACAGTACAACATAATAGAAGGGCATCTTTCTTGCAAAGGTAAATGACTCTTCCAATGATCCACTTATCTGCCCCTTCTACATAAAGGTATATGGCACATAATCTATTTCAACCTTATTTGATAACTTTATTAGATTCGATAACTTTATTAGATAGACTTAATCATTTTTAATAAATTCTCACCATGGAATTTGACTTAATTCAGTTAAACATGTCGCTTGAATTTGATACAGAATTGTCTGATCTCAGAAACTCGGAAGTAATCGTGCTGCGAGGATGTGGGCTCAAGGGAACCTTGCCAAATCAAGGTCTGAAACTCCATCAATAAAGGGCCAAAGTACATTTTTTAACTCATATTCTTACCAAAATTACTTCCTATGTCTTAATTTTCCTGATAACTTAATGGCTCGTTAGTAGTCATGTCTATGATGAGCTTATTGGTTGAACGGAGATCTGTCAATATGTTTTACCGAAGATAATAGGAAATCTTTGAATTTTTTAGGAAAGAAAGAAATAGGACAAGCTAAGGGAGTAAGCGCAACATTCAGAGAACAATGCAGTAGATTTTTTTTTCCCAATTTCAAGTCAATTTGTCACTAATGCTCCCATAAACTGATATGCTAATTCATTGCTTTTTGGTTATAGGATTATCTGCTTTGAAGAACCTCCGAATGTTAGATCTCAGTGGAAACAAAATAAGAGGAGGCTTGCCTGTCTGCCTTGGCAACATGACTTCTCTTCGAGCTCTTGATCTCTCCAGTAATCAATTGAGGAGAAACGTATCATCTTTCATCTTTGTTGCTCTTAAATCCCTCGAGTACCTCTGTCTTTTTGGGAACTATTTTGGTGGCTTGTTCTTTTGGTTTAGAACCAAGTATCCTCATACCTTTTGGTATGGGATCTATTCAAGGCAGGAGCAGTAAATGATAAACTGATCTTAACAATGGTGCCTCCAAGGATCGAGCTTTAGAATCCTTTGAGCCTAGAATGCTTTTAGATTCAGCTTACTGCCACCGAACCAACTAATTGTTCATTGGCTTGTTCTTGTTAAGCTCATTGGCTAATCACTCAAAACTTGAGGTACTTACTCTAGCAATGTGCGCAAACAAGTTCCAAGTTGAGACAAAAAGCACACCCTGGATCCCTTCATTTCAACTGAAGGTTCTCCATATGCTCAATTGTAGTGTTAATACACACAACAGGTCCATTCCCTGCTTTCTATGCCTTGAGAAGCATTGATCTCTCATGTAATCAATTGGTTGGTGCGTTTCCAAACTGGTTGTTACACAATAACTCACAGCTAGAAGTGTTGGTTGTGAACGATAACTCATTCACAGGATCTTTAGAGCTGCCCTATGATCCGAAGAAAGGCATGTACCAGTTACACAGACTTCACGTATCAAGCAACAGAATTGGAGGACAGATTTCACAAAATTTTGGATTCTTCTTTGCAAATCTAGAGTCTTGATATGTCAAGCAATGACTTCGAACGTAGCATTCCTCCTTTATTTGGGCAGATGTCGAATTTGATGATACTAGATTTGGCCAACAATTTTTCAGGTGAAATTCCAAGGCAGTTGTTGTCAAATTGGTCTTGAGATTATCAAATAATAGTTTGCATGCCTAGTTTTTGGAACTTGACTTTGATGAGGGTATTATCTTTAGAAAACAACTACTTGAATGAAACAATGCAAGATGACTTTGATGAGGGTATTATTTAGAAAACTACTTCAATGAAACAATGCAAGATGGCCTACTAAGCAGCACTCAGTTGCAACATTTAGCCGTCTCTGACAATCAGTTTTCAGGTAAATCTCCCACTTGGCTTGCTAATCTTTCACAACTCTACGTCTTAAGCATGTCCAACAACAGCTTTGGAGGTGATGTCCTCATGATTTGTGCAAATGGAATTTTGAATACATAAACCTCTCTCAGAACAAATTTTCAGGATCAATACCTTCCTGCTTAAGTAAGCCAACCTTAAAGTTCATTCACCTGCAAGGTAATAAACTAGTCGGCTCAATCCCAGCAGAATTTTCCAGAAGGTCCAATTTATTTACACTTGACCAGAGGGATAACCAATTATCCGAAATCTTTCTAAATTGGATATGCCAGATTAACCATTTGAAAGTCCTGTTGTTGGCTGGGAATCTCTTCGAAGGTTAAATTCCTTTGCAGCTATGCTTACTTCATGATCTCAATTTCTTGGACCTTTCACATAACAGCTTCATAGGATCCATACCTTGATGCCTCAACAATGTGTCTTTTGGGCAAATAGAAGAAAGTTTGCCTAAGGGCAGTACTAAATTTTCCACCATACCAATTTGCTTAGGATTTCCTTGTCATTCTGTTGATATTTATGAGTATGCTTCTTTTGATTTGAGTTGATTTTCTCAAGACCCTTCTTACATCACATCCGAACAAGGGGGCATGAAGTTGTGGAATTCACAACAAAGAGTAGATCACCTTCATATGTGAGGAAACAAATGGAAAATAAATTGGATTTATTAATATTTGTATAAGTTGGAACTTGGGCCTATAAATTTCTATTATCCAACTTATTTAGATTTAAAATTAAATAGTTTATACTTATTAATCCTTTCAAATGTTTTTAGGTCATCGTATTTGCAAAAGCCCAATTATATTTTTCATGAAAAGAAAATGTTTTATAATTTCTTATTTATTTCTATTTTTTTGAAAATGCCAAACTTGTTCACAATATAATATACTATTTTTAAAGGAAAGATGACAAAGATCCAATGGTTAATAATTATAAGTCATTTTGAACCCTTGATTTACTATGAGTGGGAAAACCAAAATGAGAGGGAAATTTAATTTTTAAATAGCCTAAATTATACTAAAATTAATATTAAATTATATAGGCTATCTTGACAATATTTCATAGCTGGATAAATAGTTATGAACAGTACATACTCAATACAGGCTAGCTGGATCAGTTTTTTAGAAGAAAGTATAATTTTGACAAAATAGCAGAGTGCTTGCTATCTTGTGCCAAAAATTGAGAAAATGTAAAAAAGTGTTTTATTTCTGACATATATAATACCTACATGATATTTTTAAATTGTATGACATCCTAAGAAGCTTTTAGGGCAAGCCAACACTTTATGAAACCATTTTTCAATTTTCAAATTATTTGGAATAAAAAAGAAGCTTGGAGCTAAAATTTCAAATTCAAATTCAAACTTGGAGCCAAAAAATAACTTGGAGCCTAAGTTGGTTCTCATCTATAAATAGGCTACATATGAAGATGTGCAATGAGAAAATATTGAAGCCTTACACTACAACTTGCAATTTCTTTTAGCTTTCTCTTTAGAAATTTTTTGTTCTCATCTTTCACTCACTCTAAAGCCAAAACTTGCATATTCACTCAAAAAGTGTTAGCGAGTTAATACTTATAAAATTTCTTTAAGAGATTGTGAGCAAAATTCTTCTTGTATTCCTTGAGAAAATCTTAGTAGAGATTGAGATAATTTTATAAAGTTGGGTGATGGTGAAATCCTAGTGAAGATTAATGTATCTTATAAAGTTAGCTTTCTCTTTAGAAATTTTTAGTTTTTATTTTCCACTCACTCTAGAGCCAAAACTTGCATATTCACTCAAAAAAAGTGTTAGCGAGTTAATACTTATAAAATTTCTTTAAGAGATCATGAGCAAAATTCTTCTTGTATTCCTTGAGAAAATCTTAGTAGAGATTGGGATAATTTCATAAAGCTGGGTGAGGGTGAAATCCTAGTGAAGATTGATGTATCTTGTAAAGTTAGGTGATTGTAGAAATCATAAGATCAGGAGTATCTTATAAAATTAGGAGGTCTAACTCAGCAAAGACTTAGTGGATACCTCAAGTGAAATTTAATAGCTTGAGAAGAGAAGAGTAAACTCAAAATGTATTCCTTTTTGACAATTGAACCTCTATAAAAATTTCAAGTGTTATCTTTTCTCTCTTTCTTACTTATCTTTTGTTTTACTATTATTGTGGTTTTAAAAAAAATTGCATCACTTAAAAATTTTTTTTAACATTCTTCATTGCATTTAAAGAAACAAGTTTTGAAATACTTTTGAAAAAATACTTTGAATCATTATTAAAGTATTTCATATTTTTAGACTAAATATTCACATAACTTTATTAATTATATATTAGAGCTTCATGGTCTTAATATATAAACATCATTATTCTTATTTGTAAAATTTTGTTTAAAAGCCAATTCACCCCCTCTTAATATAAGCTTTAACAATATGAGGGTAGTATTCTTGATTATATATCCAGGTTAGATTTGTCGTGCAACCAACTTTCAGAACGAATCCTAGAGCAACTAGGAGACCTGACTGCAATCCACGCATTGAACTTGTCAAGAAACAATTTCAGTGGTTCCATTCCAGCAAGTCTTTCCAAGCTACAAAAAGTGGAGAGCTTAGACATTTCGTATAAGAACTTGAGTGGCGAAATCCCATTTCAACTAAATGAGCTTCAATCTTTGGCTATCTTTAACGTGTCATATAATGATCTATCTGGAGTGACACCCAGTGAAGGACAATTTGCTACATTTGACGAAAGCAGCTACACAGGCAATCCTGATCTTCATTGGTCATTTGTTAATGACAAGAACAGAGGTACAATTACAGAACCACCAATTCTTCAACTGAGAATAATGAAGATGATGAGAGTAATGCAATTGACATGGTGACATTCTATTGGAGTTTTGTTGCATCTTATTCTGCGTTTGTGGTGGCACTATTCACTGTCCTCTGCATAAACCCTCAGTGGAGAGCTTCATGGTTTTATTTCTTAGAGAGATGTGTTCATACATGCTTTGGTTGGTTTTTGAAACTTACATAGTACCAAAATACTATTAATATATCTGCTTCTAGATTTAACAGTGCTTAGTTTCAGGGATGTTTAAGGTTGGGAAGAGCCAACTTAGGTTGTTTTCAGCATTGTACATGTACTGGCTATGATATGATAAATTTCGACTTTTGTCTTTCAATTTCTTTGATTTGTTGTTTGTTTTGTTTCCCAGAGGAGAATTAAAGGAAGGATAGGATTGAGCTTTGAAGCAAATAAAACATGCAAAAAAACATTATTATAGAGACTTTCAGTCTACGTATACAGGTACGAAAATCATAACAAATAGGATATGATTGGGAGGAATGAGCCGATTGATTTTTTTTTTTTTAAATTAAGGATACTAATAGTAAAACATAAAAGAAAAACTATTATGCATTTTGTCAAATAATATGTGCCACGTTCGTCAAAAAAAAACTCAACCATCATTGTTCAAACTCCTCACCCACTCATAAACATTACACAACCCCTAAGCAGGGCTAGTTTGTCTCATCAATCTTTTTCATAGAATTCCACCATTTCTGATGTATACGTCTACAATATGCATTTTTCTACACCATTTTAGACGTATTAGTGCTTCATAACTCTCAGTCCTACACAAGTTTAGAGAATATTCAAGATTTCAACTTTACCTTAATTCACGGTACTCTGACTATGGGCCAACTCACAACTTTTTCAATGGGTATTCAGTAGGTTCAGACAATTGTGAAGCAAGAGGTCTCATGTTCAAATTTTGCCATAAGAATCTAGTGACTTAAGCAAGTTATACTGTGGATTAAGGTCCAAGAAATCTGTTAGTTCTTAATTAAGCAATGGCTGTATTAAATGTATCGGTTGTTTTGCATGTGGAATTAGACCGTGGGAAAAAAATCTGGAATAGAGATAAAATATATGAGAAAATTCATTGTCATCGTTCAAGACAATTGTTGAAAGACAAAATTACTAATTTCACCTCTATAATTATGAGATGCTAGCAAAATGGTTTATAAATTATATAAAGATATAATTTTATCTCTAAATAATAGTTTGTAGATACAAGTTTGTCCTTCTGTGCAATTATTCAAAGATGAAATCATATATACAAATTATTATTCTAGTATAAAATTGTAATTTTATATAATTTAAGAATCATTTTATTTGTGTCTTGTAATTTTAGAAATAAAATTGAAATTTTGTGTATATTGAAAATAAGAGAAAAACTGATTCACGACAATTTCATCCGAAATGGAGTTGAACATTCATTCCACACTCTGTTGGTATATTAATTCTCAAACTCTGATTATAAATTCAAAAGAAACTGGGTGAGATTGAAAAGAGTCCTGTTACTACGTTTAGACTTCTATCTATAACATGATATGAATTTGCAAAAATTTAAATAAATAATCAGCCGCTCACTAAAAAAGCATTGTACATGATAAGTATATGGTAATTTCTCCTTCAAATATTTACTGGTCTACCTTGTTAATATGTTTTCCGAACATTGACTTGACCAATATTTGATCTAAAATTATGGTTCCTCTTATACTTGGGTTTATCTCTATTGGAATATATTCTGGTCCTTACTCTGGCTTTTGTTGAGTTTTGGGTGTGTGTGTCTATATATAAATATATATGTAAATCAAGGAAAAAGAGATTCAAACCAAAAACAGTATCTTCAACTTTGACTGAGATGGAAAACTCGGGGGTGAAGCTGTGGTTGCTCTTGTTGTGTGCAACATTGGTTGTACAATTCTATGGGAGCAAAGGTTGCTTCAAAGATGAGAAGAAAGCACTGTTAGATTTCAAGGATTTCCTCGAGTCCCACAATGATTCTATACAGCTTCTCCTGCCTACTTGGGTTCATGACCAAAATAGTGACTGTTGTTGCTGGAAGCATGTCACGTGCAATATTGCTCCTGGTCACGTGATCCAACTCTCCCTTGACGGTCTACTATTAGTGAACAACCTCGTAAGCTTAAACTTGTCTTTGTTTCTCTCTTTCAAGGAGTTGAGAAGCCTTAACTTGTCCAACAACAATTTCAATGGCTGGATTCTGACAGAAGGTATCCTTCAATCTCAGTTCTCAGATATGTTTTCCAAAAAACTGAGAATCGGATAAATGAAAACTTGAAGTGGCATATTGAGACATGGTTTAATACAAGCAAAAAGCAACTTATGTGCCCTTTAAGCACTATTATAGTATAATTTGCACAACACTTACGAGCAATTTTAATATATAGTTCTGGTAAAATCATTTCTTTTGCATGTGGTTTCATTTTGTGGTGGATATGGATTGTGAATTGGAGGGATTTCCAAATGATTTTTTTTTTTTTTTAAGATCATAGAGACATGTCAACACTGAAGATGTTGGAGTCCATAGATCTGAGTTCCAATGCCTTTGACAGGAGCATCATGAAACCATTGAGTGAACTTAAGTCACTTAAGAATCTGAATCTGGCCTCCAATCATTTGATTGGATCTTTTCCTTTCCAAGGTATGATACATACATACATACATATATGTATATATAGACATGCATGTAAATAACTATTTTAACTCAGTATATATATGGCTCCTATAATGTAGACATAATCTATCACCATATTCAACTTTTGTACAGAATTGTCGGTCTTGGAAAACTTGGAGTTACTGGATTTATATGACAATCAACTTAGCAGTCTCTTTACAAGTCAAGGTATGGTGTTTTTTTATTCTGGGCTTCCCCTATAGCAGCTGGGTAGGGAAAAAAAAGAATAGATCTATCATTTTTTCCCCTTGTTCTAATTCAGTTTGTAATAGTGAAAGACTATTCTGACATCAAGAGCCCTGGTTTCGCAATTTTCAGATTTCAATGGTTTTTCTGAATTAAAGAAGCTGAGGACCCTGAATCTAGCCAGCAATCTGTTTGACAGGGAAATATTCAAGTATTTGGCTGCTCTGCCAGCTCTTAGGTCACTGTTCCTAGACAAAAATAAAGTGGAAGGAAATCTGGATAATAAAGGTATGTGCTAACCACTTGAATATATTCACTTAGATACATCATAGAAATATCAAAAGTTTGTCCTCAATGTCATTTTTGAGATTGTTATCATGGAGATTGTTTGTCTAAAGAAGTAGTTCTCGTCTTAAATCCATGATGGCTCATACAGTGGCTCTTTTTCCATATGTGCTAACCACTTGAATATATTCACTTAGATACATCACAGAAATATCAAAAGTTTGTCCTCAATGTCATTTTTGAGATTGTTATCATGGAGATTGTTTATCTAAAGCAGTAGTTCTCGTCTTAAATCCATGATGGCTCATACACTGGTTCTTTTTCCATACTTTGCATTCGAAAGTAATAGCAACTTTATTCTAATCTTCCATGCTTAAGGGTCTACTGAATAAGTTAGCATTTTGTTCTTTCCTTATACAAATCCTTTTTCTCACAGTTGTAGGCAACTTGGCTAATCTAAGCAATCTGGAAATACTGAATCTGCGAAGTAATAAGCTTGTTGGAGCCCTACCTCATGGTAAGAGTTAAGAAAGCTTGTTACAGTTGATATCAATTATTTTATCACTGCAATGAATCTTTTCTTTCTCTACCAATTTATAGAACTGGCAAACTTACTTTCAGCAATTTACACAGTTTACCAAATTTCGACAGTTTCCAAATATCTGTTTTTTCTTTGGACTTTAGGATTATGTGAAATGAAGAACCTGCAACTACTATTTCTCAGTCATAATTATTTTAAGGGCCGCTTGCCAACATGTCTATCCAATCTGTCAAATCTCCGTGGACTTGATCTTTCGAATAATGATCTTACTGGGTACATGCCATCATCTGTCATCGCAAGCCTGACATCCCTTAAGTACCTTTCACTTTCACATAACCAATTTGAAGGAAATTTCCCTTTGAACATCTTGGCCAACCATTCAAACCTTAAGCTATTGTCAGTTGGAGTGCAGAGCAATAAGTTTCAAGTGGACACTGAAAATCCCCCCTGGATTCCTTCATTCCAATTGGAAGCTCTAGATATGGAAAGCTGTGAACTAAACAAGCCCACAGGATCAATTCCCTCCTTTCTCTCCTACCAACATGACCTCCAGTACATCAACCTCTCTGGTAACAAGCTGTTTGGAATGTTCCCTAATTGGTTGTTCATCAATAACTCAAATCTGGTGTTTGTGCTATTAAATGACAATTCACTCACTAAAGGCTTTGAACTGCATGTGAATTTAAATCAAGGCATGAAGTGGAATCATCTCAGAGTATTAATGATTTCAAACAATGACATAAGATATCAGCTTCCCGAAGACTTTGGCTTCTTCTTTCCAAATTTGGAGTATTTTAATGCGTCAGACAATTCACTAGTTGGTGAAATTCCTGCTTCATTTGGGAACCTGTCATCCTTAGAGATGCTGGACTTGTCCAATACTAACCAAGGTTGTCAGAATCGCGATCCTACGTAGGATCGGAAAGAAAGGGTGGGATCGTAAATCGTAGGATCGTAACGGGATCGTAAGATCCTACCTTAAAGCTTTTATATATTTTATATACCTTATAAATTCTTTTATTAGAAGAAAAAAATTCAAAATACTTAAATATGTAAAAGCCAACACATATTCTCATAAATCTAGAAGTGACAATAATTCATCAATTAGTAAATAATCCACTTGACTTATATTTCCAGGAGCATTTTTTTCTTTTCAAATTAAACCTTGGCTTTGAATTAGATGAAGCCACCTAATTAATCTAATAAATTGAAAATAAATAAAATATTATAAATGCTAATAAATACAAAAAAATTAAATGCTAACAAATATTAATAATTACTAATTAAAAGCAAAATATCAAATTTTCAATTAACAATACAAATTTTCCTTTCTGGTTCAAATCAAAACCATTACCATTTAATAAATTTTCCTTTCTGGTTCAAATTAAAACCATTATCATTTATCATATTCAAAGTCAAAATATTTAATATAGCATATTCTTAATTCATATCAAAATGAACCAAAACAAACAAAAACCCATTTCGTCCAGAAGCTTACAGTTGGACAAAATTGCAGTTGCAGAACGCTTTTGCTGTGCCGGCGCCGTTGCTTTCCACCTCAATAGGTTGTGTCGACATCACCAGAATGAGCTAACAGTAAGGGCGAGATCAACAGAAGGTTCCTGAAGGGGTATTGCAACAACAACGAGGAGAAGGAAGTAGAGGAAGGTTGATTCTGATAGAGGAGAAGCTCGATGAAATGGTACAAAAATGGGATTAGGAATTTTATTTGGGTTTTCATCTCTTTTTTCTTCAAGAAAAATTGTAAAAAATTCAACAAAATTGGCCCATATGTAAAAGTCGACCAACCCATTTTATCCATCTGCCTACATTTGTGAATCGAAAAAAATCTAGAATAAAACGAGGCAGACAACGAGGCAGCACGAAATGACCATCTGAACTCGTAAAATCGCACGATTTTACGAGTTAACTCGCGATTCTGACAACCTTGATACTAACATTTCTGGTGTAATCCCTAAACAGATGATGACAGGATGCATTTCTTTATCTCATCTGAGATTATCGTTCAATAAATTATCAGGGCAGATATTTCAAAGGCCTCTAAACTTGTTCAACTTAAATGTCCTAGTGCTGGATCACAACCAGTTCAATGGGACACTACAAGAAGATCTACTTGACTCAAATGCTTTGACTACCTTAGGCATATCTCACAATATGCTGTCAGGTAACATTCCAAGTTGGATTAGCCATTTTTCAGGTCTAAGAGCACTGTGCGCAGCAGGGAATAACTTTAGTGGTACAATACCAGAAGAACTATGCAAACTTGACTTCAAATATATAAATCTGTCTCAGAATAGGTTTTCAGGTTCCGTACCCACATGTTTCAACATGACGCGTTTATGGTTCCTACACCTGCAAAAGAACAGCCTTGTTGGTTCTATACCAAAAGCATTACTACGAAGTCCTAACTTAATGACACTGGACCTAGGAGGCAACAAATTGTCAGGAAGTATTCCAGATTGGATTCATGGGTTGAGGAGATTGAGAGCCCTGTTACTTAAGGGTAATAATCTACAAGGCCAACTTCCTGATCAGATGTGTCCGCTAAAGGAACTCCGCCTTTTGGACCTCTCCTATAATAACTTAAGCGGGAAGATACCCGCATGCTTTGGCAATATGTCCTTTGGCAAGGGAGAAGTACAATTTGATTCTGTCAAAAAATCTTCAAAATTCATCACATTCAGATATGGTGCAAATTTCCCTTTTGACCTTCGAGTTAACATTGGAGACTCTCTGGTATCTGGGAGTGCAGAAGAAATGGAGTTCAGAACAAAGACAACATTACTCTCGTATCAAGGTGAAGTTCTCAATTACATGTCGATATTAGATTTGTCGTCTAATCAGTTCACGGGGGAGATCCCATGGCAGTTCGGAGATCTAGCTACACTTCATTCCTTGAACTTGTCACACAACTTCTTGAATGGATTAATTCCAGAAAGCTTCCACAGGCTAAAAGAGTTGGAGAGTTTAGACCTCTCTTGCAATCACTTAAGTGGTACAATCCCTCCTCAATTACAGGATCTGCAATTCCTGGAATTCTTCAGCGTGTCCTATAATAACTTTTCTGGCATTGCACCTGATAAGGGGCAATTTGCTACCTTCGGTGAAAATAGCTATAAAGGAAACCCACTTCTTTCTTGGTCTTGTGAGAACAAGGGCAGAACAAAGGCACTCCCACTACCATCTGGCTATCTTAACGAGGAAGATGAATGTGGAATTGATATGAAGGTCTTTTATTACAGTTTTTTTGCATCCTATGTGACTGTACTTTTAGCCTTAGTTTCAATCATATGGATCAATCCTCAATGGCGAATGGCATGGTATAATTTTATTGATAGATGTTTTTATATGTGTTTCCGCAAATTCCTCAAAAATACAGTTCCCTAGGTATGTTGTGGTTGAGTGGTTGCTACCATAAGCTACTATGGTCAAGTTCTTGTAATTTGTAATAATTAATTTTTTTTTTCCCAAAATGTATGCAGTCTTCTATTCGGTTGTACACATTTTGTTTTAACAAGAGTACATATGTTTCTCTATGCTGTTTAGCAAAATAAGTGCATATCAGATGTTTTTATGATTTTCATGTCATCGACAAAGATATCCTGTAAGGGCATAATAATTCAGATATTGGTGAGTATCTCAGAAAGAGTTCCTTTTAAAACACAAAAAGTGGGAAATGATGCAGGTTCGACAGAACTAGACTGATAGAAAAGAAGTTCGGAAACAATATCAAGCAACACGCAGATATAGAGGGTAGATGTAATCCCGTAAGGATAAATTTGTAGTAAAATTATTATGCACAAATTTCAGAATTTACTTCGAAAAATAATCATTATAACTATAGCTTCGACCAGGCTTTCAGCCAATTTGAATTATGCTAAATATAGAGGGTAGATGTAATCCGGAATAAGGCCAGGAAGAAAAAGATTGGCAAAAAGCAGAAGAAGCAATGCCAGAAAAAACGAAGAAAGAAGAGAAAAAGAAATGGAGAAAAAAAAAATAACGAGAGAGAAAAAGGAAAAGAGACGAAGAAGGAACTAAATATTCTAGTGTAAAAAGATTAACGTTGATATGGGGACGGAGGCAATAGAATACAACCACATGTAAAAAAAAAAAAAAAAAATCATGTGTAATATTTCTATTAGATTTTGAATATAAAAAATTGATTAAAACCTTTATATTATTTTTGAGCTATTTTTACTCTTTTTTTATGATTGGTGGGAGTAAAATATAATCATTTCAAATTAATGAAATAATTTGTATTTTCCACTCAATATTATTTTATCAAAATACAAATTAATGAGAAAAAATATAAAAGATTAGTAAATATCCAACAATATTATAATTTTTATTTGAAAAATTTATAAAATTTATATAATTTAATAAAATGATTAAGTGAATGATAAATACTAATTTTAAATTTTATGTAAGTTAAATTTTATGAAATTAATTTTTAAATTTTTAAAACCGGAGGAACAAAATTCAATTATGCTAAAATTAAAAAAATAAAATTGTATTTTTTCTAAGTAAATTCTCAAGGATTTCGCCGTCAGTAGATATGTTTGAAAATCTACTCAACGCTGCGATATTCTTCTGTGGCTCTCCACTTATTCCATTTCATTCAGTTCGTAGGGAAATCAAACACCCCAAATGGCTTAACTGTACTTTTCTGCGTCCTTGGGCGCTAAGCTAATATGAACACCAACGAGAACCACAACCTCACCCCCGTCAAGAACGATCGCAAAGCTTTCATGGCTTATGTTGTTAAAGTTTCAGCCTCACAGCAGGATCTCTTGCGTCTTTGCCGCTTTGTCGGAGAACCGGACGTCTCACAGGACAATGTCGTCAACCACGACGGCGTCCACCTGGAGCCATTACCATTGCCGGACGCCAGCGGAAACTCTGTTGACCCGACCCCCATTGTCGTTTTATCGGATGACGATGATGATGGTGAAGACAACAGGATCCCTCAAGAGAATGGTTTCCATACCCCACCTGAGCAGTCTTCGTTGCTCACCTCATCCGACGGCTTTGAAGTATGTAAGTTGAATCAGATGCCTGATATTAATGATCTTGAAGATGATTGCGAGGATTTGTGGGGATGTTCCGATTTAGGGTTTCCCGTCATAGAAAGCGAATCTTTGTCTTTGAATTATGGTTCCGGTGAGCCCATGCCCCAAAAATTGAAACTTTCCGAGAAAAGTTCAAGCTTTGGTAATCCTTCAGGGGGTTGCTTTGGAATCGAATCGTTGAATGTGACGCAGGATATTGCAATTTGTAAGGGGAAAATGGTGTCTGACATCCAAACCCCCTGCAATTTTGCGTATCACGGTCAACATATGTGTAATATTTTATATGGCGAAGAAAGCCACGGACGAGTTGGCGAAAATGCTAGAAAGTCGCCATGCGGTGATGAGGGAAACCAGTCGACTGAGAATGCTGTGGGAACTTCTGATAGGAAGGATAAGTCCGATGAGGAACTATTTCGAGAACTGATTTGCTTAATCAATCTATTTTTAAAGTGTGTGGCAAAAGATCGAGGATTGGAGATTGGGAAAGGCAAACAGGAACACAAGAGGAAAGCAGTGATTGATGATAATGAGGAATGTGTAGAAATTGGTAAAAGCACCCAAGAGATCTGTGGAGCTGAGAATTTGGCAGGCATTCGTGAAATGGTTAATGAGGCTGTTGAAGGGCAAAGAAGGATTGATAAGCAGCCACTATGCTTGTTGAGCTCAGGGAAGACAATGGAATCTGAAAAAGGACGACAGGAACAATATTCCAAGACTGGGAAAGGGTCTCAACAGGAGCATAAGGCTATTCTTGATGCATTGAGATTTAGTAAAAGAATTAGAAACCGAGAATGAGCGTTGGTTTAAGGGCAATTAGCAATTTCCCTCTTGCTGTGGGCAGCCGGTGATCCAAAGAATTGCAGTGATTTCCTGATGCGTAAGGGTTGTTTTGGAGTTAGAAGCGGAGGAAGGGATGGAAATAAAAGGACAGAATGGAAAACAAGGAAAAAGATAAGTTTGTTTGTATATTTTGAAAACCATCCAAAAGTTTGTAAATTGGAGGGCCACCAAGTAATGAATTTTGAATGATGTTGAAGGATTTTGGAGAAGTAATCATACATTTTCATTCTCACATGCCTTTAATTTGAACTTTGGAATAAGAAATATTTAATTACATATCAAGGTATTCTAATAAGTCTTTCAGTGTCATAAAAAATTTCATATTAAGAGGATTTAATACGATTAGATAATTTGTCATTTTCACTTCTTTTTATAAGTTTTTTAAATACTAAATTTAATAACTTAAATCAAAATCATAAAATTATAGAATGGACTAGACTAGAGTGCACCACCAGGCGCACCAGTGCTCAAGTGGATTAACGGTATAGATTGAATCGATGAGTTTGGGGTGGGAAGGAACTAAAATAAAAAAATTCAGAAAAAAATCTCAACAATTTACTTAATTTGATTTCTGAAATTGGATTTAATTTGCAGTGTAGATCAACCTAAAGCAAAAGAAGGGGAGCTAAGTGAGGAAAGAATGGACCTTAATAGCATGATTTCAACAGAAGTTAGTGATTTGGAATCGAACTTAAAAGTGGTGGCCTTATGAATGTCTAGATCGAATATGATGGCTTAATAAAAGAATTTAACATTTGGATTTCGTATTCAAATCTAAAACGAAAAAGGTGCCTTGTCGTTCAACCTTAACCTTGATCAGTATGCAAATGATTTAATATTGTTGATTTTCTTAGAATTAACTCTGGAAGGTACAGAGATTCAGAGAGCAAGAGTTTCAACTTTTCTTTTGATTTAAATCCACCACTAGCATGAGGGTCGTTTGTGGCAGCGCTCCACCTTCGATTATGAATTTGATGAACTCCACTACCAATTTTGTGAAATCACCGCCATCTTCATTGGCAATTACTGCTTCTGATTCAACCTCAAATGCTCTATAAAAGAACAGCAAATCATCATGCCATAATAAGCTTTTAAGCAACGTCCGGAATTGTTACCAAAGTTGTCATTGTAGGGGTTTTTTGTTCTAACTCTATTCACGGCCTCATTTACTTGGGTATACTTTACAAAGTTCAAACAAGTCAAAAAATTTGAGTTATTTGCATCAGAATCATCAAAATGCCAAAAAAAGTTAAATTCTTAATAATACTGTATTGCACTAGCAAGGTGTTTGACAAAAGATCGGAATGAAGACAAGTCTACAGAGTATTAATGAACAATGATCCTTAATTATCAAAACTTTAATTTTTTTTATTAATTACCAAAAAACTTTAATTTTATTAAATGAAACTTTTAATAATCAAATTTATAAAATTAATAATCAATGAAAAATATTACTTAATCAAATTTAGAATTTCATTAAATGCATTTTAAATTTTCAAAATTTTAGAAGTTAATTATGATTTAAAAATATATGTAAATTGCAACTAACTAATTTACTATAGTTATTTGTTTTATATCAATTATAATATAATATGTTGTTGCAATTTACTAATTTATAGTAATTATTCAATTTTATATGTCATAGAATATTTAGAATTACTAATAATTTTAATAAGTTTTAAATTTCAACATTTTAATTTACCTAAAATTATTAATTTTAAAATTTACGAGTTCCCTCTACTTTAGCATACTTTTACCAGGATTGTCAAAATTAGATAATTCACATAGACGTCAAAACTAGTAACATAATGTTGGACAGAGGATTCAATGTCCGGCTTGGTGAGGCAATTGGCATAGACAAGTTCCTGGAAGCCACAAGGGCTGTGAAACAATGGAATATCAAGGTTAGGTTACAAATTCAATCTAACCCAATTGAAAAATCTAATTTTGAAACAAATAACATTAATCAGGGGTCATTTTGGAATTTAAAAAACTTGTCCAACAAAAGATGAATTATGTGGCATTCAATATATTCAATTCAATTATAGTTGTTCCTTTTGTATTGAATTGGTACACCACTAATTTGATGGTATACTGAAGTCTATCCCTTAATGATCGAAAGTTAAAATTTTTATGCTGAATGTATTTATGGATGAATGGAATTTCACATCATTTCATTTTCTAGACCAAGGCAAAGAAGTCAACAAGGTGTATATTAATTGAGACATGAAATGAAACTCTTTCTTCAAGAGATGGGCAAGAAAAAGTTCTGACCATTTTTCTTCACAAATCACCATAGCTTTAAATGAAGTTGAAAAATCGTGCACAATAGTTATTCATGTTACCCAGTTTTAATTTCAACAAAATCAGGGTATGATGTTAAGAAGAGCCCTCGAAGACTATCTTAATAAGCATTGCTGTTGGATGTTTCAGAAGATATTTCAAGCATTGACTCTACTTGACCCACTGATTATAATGTCTAGTTCGTGAACAGGTGCAAATATATATACTTTCCTCAAATGAGAGCCTCGAATGAAACGAAGTTGTCGTTGCTTTGTGCTTCAATTCTATGGAAACAAAATTTGCTTCCAAGATTAGCAGAAGGCACCATTGGATTACAGTCTATTGTCTTCTTGGGTTACGGCTTGGTAATTGTGATCGATATACTCTATACCGAGTTAATTCTCCTGATAGAAAAGGAAATTTTTTTCCGCTTCGCGTTAGAAGATTCTTCTGTTTTATTACTCTATGTTTGGTTGCCCATCTAATTCTTAGATCCCTCTTGTTTCATCAAAGCTGATCCTCTTCCACCGGCCATTTTGGAGTCAGATAATTGAAGTTAAACATTTAGATAAATTTGAACATGCATGATGGATATGAGTAAGAACTAATGCTTTGTTTGAATAGAGATGAAAATGGAGGGAGGAGAAACCATCGGCCATTTTAGAGTCGGACAATTGAAGTTAAACATTTAGATAAATTTGAACATACATGTCTAATGGATATGAGTAAGAACTAATGCTTTGTTTGGTTGGAGATGAAAATGAAGAAAGGATGAAATAGAGGGGAAAGATTTTTTATTTAAGTTGTTTAGAATGAGTAAAAAATGAGAAAAAAATGAAATAAGACTGAAATTAATTTCTTTTGTTTGGAATGAATAAAAATTGAGGGGGGAAAGAAATGGGATTAAGTTAAATTATTATAATGTCCTTATAACATATTATTAATTTTTGTTATAATATTAATTCAATAAATTTAATTAAAAATTTATATTATATTGATAAAATAATATACATTTAATGATAAGTAATTTTTTTAAATAATTTTAAATAATAATACTAATTTTTATTTATTATTTTAAAATTTTAATTAAATATCAAATATAATTTTTTATTATACAATAGTTACTGTTTTTTTTGCATTACGATTATATGGTAGGGTTGGATTTCCAAAATTCTGAGTAAAAGACATCATAAAAAAAAAGGTATCTTTTTATCCCTAATTATCCCTCATTTCAGGAGGGAAAAAGTAACCATCGGGCTTTATCAAAATTTTATCTTGCATTTATGCCCCCCTCCCGATTTCATTGGCCAATCAAACGGATGAAATCTATAATTTCACTTCCAATTTCACCCACCCCTAAAATCGCCAGTTCCGAACGTAGGCTAAATCTTAAGTGACAATCAATTTTGTCCATCTTAATTGGCTCCAAAAGACAATTAAGAGAGCCCCCATTTTTTCTGATTGAATCCCACTTACCTTAATCTTTCGTATCGGAGATCTCCCATTGATCAGTTCACTAGGCATATTGTGGTTGCTACCATGGGACTAATTAGGCCGCTTCCTTTAAGTTGCAATAATTTTTTTGGTTATTTATTTAGGTTTCTCTGTCATATTTCATATGAGCTGTTTTGCAAAATGAACTACACATATCACCAAACTCACAAAGCCTCTGTGGATTTGGATTTTGATTAATTTTTCTTACTAACCTCAATGCTAGATATTGGGAAAAACAAACACTAATCTTTGTGAAACTTTGAAGCAATCAACTTTGATGGTTTTTTATTGTTTCAACTTCGGAACCTCCCAAGCCGTCTACTACATTCCTTGGGTTTCCGAGGAAAATTCAAACGTCAAACAAATTTGAAGACGACATCATATAAAATTAATCGGAAAAAAAATGTAAAATTCTCCTTTTTTTTAATTTTAGGAAGATTAGATTTTGTACCTTTCAAACTTGAAAATTCAAAAATCAAAATCTTAAATTATACAAAACTTATGAATTAAGGTAATGTTATGAGAAGTTTCATCTTTTAAAAGATTAAGTACTTTTATCATTGAATTACCTTTAATGCATTAAAATTTATATTTTTAATTTTAATCCACTTATTTTAAAATTTTAAAAAATAATTCAATACTGAAAAATCCAAACTCTTAAGAGGTGAAACTCCCTATACCAAATTAATATTTATTATCCACTTAATTAATTATTTTATTAAATTATATAATTTTTTAAAAAAATTTGAATAAGAATAACAATATCCTTGTGTATTTTTTTTGCATATAATGCCTATATTATATGATTAATGGTTTTTTAAATTAAATATAAAAATTTGAATTCAATAATTAAAAATAAATTGCAAATTTATGTATAAAAATAACGTGATAAATTAATATATAATAATATTATAATTTTTTATTTAATGCATCTTAAAAATCATGTAATTTAATAAAAATTTTAATTGAATAGATAATAAGTATTAATTTTAAATTTTATATAATTTATGAGGTTAATTTTTAAGTTTAAAAAGGTGAAATCTATTTACAATAGAATATTTTGCATTTTTCTTAAACAGTAAATAAGTAGTGAGAATATATTGAAAAACCTTGTGTATCAACTAGCATTTTTGTTAGTTTAAAATTAATAATGTGGAAGCCTTAATTATTATTATCATATGTATTTTTCAAGAAATTTCATCCTTATTAGGTATTAAAAAATATGAAATAGATGAATATTGCCTTGTTCTTCATCCCCAATGCTCTCCGGCTCTAGTCAGCAATCACTTCCAGAAGCAAAACAAACAGTCCAAAAAGTTATTAGTAGTGGGTCCTTTTCTGCTTCCTTGGTAGCTAAGCTAAGATGAACGACAACAACATTCCCTTCAAGGACGATCCCTGTGCCTTCATGGCATATGTTGCTCAAATTTCACCCTCACAGGAGGATATCCTGCGTCATTGCCGCTTTGTCGGAGAACCAGACGTCTCACAGGACGACGTCGTCGTCATCCACGACGGCGTCCTCCTGAAACAATCGTCATTGCCGGGCACTGGCGAAAACTCTGTTGACCCGACCCCTATTATAGTTTTATCGGATGACGATGGTCATGGAAAAGGCAACAGTATCCCTCAGGACGATGCTTTCTACACCCCGCCTGAGCAGTCTTCATTGCTCACCTCATCCGAAGGTTTTGAAATATGTACGTTGAATCAGATGCCTAATATTGATGAGATTCTTGAAACAGGTTGTGAGGATTTGGGTAGAGATTACGATTTAGGGTTTCCGGTCGTAGAAAGCGAGTCATTGTCTTTGAAGGATGATTCGGGTGAGTCGGTACCCAAAAAATTGAAACTTTCTGAGGAAAAATTAAGCGTCGGTAATTCTTCAGGGGATTGTTTTGGATTCGACTCTGCAAATTCTAAGGGAAAAGTGGTGTGTGACACCCAAGACCCCTGCAATTTTGCGCATCACGGTCAACCTCAGCATAGTAGTTTAGATAGCGAAGAAAGGTTTGTGCGAGTTAGGGAAAATGTTAGAAGGGTACCGTGCAGTGATGAGAGAAACGAGTCGACTGAGAATGCTATTGGAACTTCTGATAGGAATAAAAGTACTGATGAGGAACTATGGAAAGAGCTGCTTCGCTTAATCCATCCATTTTTGAAGTCTGCAGGAAAGGAAAGAGGATCGGAGATTGGGAAAGACCAACAAGGAGAGAAGAATAAAGCAGTGGTTGATGATAATGGAGAGTGTGTAGATCTTGGTGAAAGCATCCAAGAGATTTGTGAAGCTGAGAATTTGGCAGGCACTGGTGAAAAGGTTTCTGAGGCTGTTGAAGGGCGGAGAAGGACTGATAAGCAGCCGCTATGCTTGATGAGCGCAGAGAAGACATTGGAATCTGAGAAAGGACAGCAGGAACAAAGTTCTAAGGCTGGGAAAGGCACTCAGCAGGAGCATAAGGCCCCTATACTTAATGCATTGAGAGTTTGCAAAGAATTAGAGACCGAGAATAAGGCTGACCAAGAATATAATTCTCAGGGTGCTAGTTTGTGGGAGTTTTCAATAAGTCTCGGTTACACTTATCCTCGTCCAAGGTGGTGGTCAGAGAAGCGTGGATTCCTGAACTCTAAGAAAAAATAGTCTGAGGAATCTATTAGGTCTTATGTGCAGTCTGTAGGTTCTTCAATGGTTTTAGTTCTCATTTTGATGCTCTGTGCAGTTTCGGAATCTTTAGGTTTTATGTGCAGTCTGTAGGTTCTTGAATGGTATAGTTCTTATTTGGATGCTATGTGCTGTCTGTAGGTTTTTGAATGGCTTTAGCTCCCACCTTGATGCTATGTGCAGTCTGTAGGTTTTGAATGGTTTTTAGCTCCTATTTTGATTATCTCGGAGAAGGGAAAATAGAGGAAAATAGACTTGATACTGACCATGTCCATGCTTGCTTATATATATAAGCATATCATAGCTTGTCATTTTTCTTTACTGATTTTGCATGTGTTCCACAGGGTAAAATTTTCTTGCAGTTGGCTTTTCTATGGTTAATTGACTTGGATCCACTTTTCACATTTAGTATCCTCATATAGCTCCATTACTAGAGGAGGTGGCAATCAATTTTCATTTGAGAGAATATTCATGGCAGAAGCTGGTAAATTCAAGGCGTGCAAATTTAAGGGCAACTAGCAATTTCCCTCTTTGTGTGGGCAACCTCCTAAGAACTACAGTGACTTCCTGATTCCCAAGTATGTTTGGAGGCAAAAGGGGAAGGGATGGAAATACAGAAAGAGAAAATGAAAAACAAGGAAAAAGAGAAGCTTGTTTGCATGTTTAGATATTTTTTAAATCCTTTCTGATCGGAGAAATACAAAATAATGAATAGTGAAAGATGTTGGAGAACTTTGAAGAATTAATCTGAAGTTTTCATTCTTGTTTTCTAAACAAAGTAAGGTTGTAACATATTGATATTTTCTAATAAGTCTTTCAATGTGATCAAAAACCATACACTGCGGTTATGAGGATTTAATCAACATTTGCATGAAATGATTTGCCTTCTTCGTCAATCTTTGTAAAAGAAGTCTTTCAATGTTAAATATAAAAACCTCAAATGAAAATCATAAAATTAAAGTTCGTTTACAATTAGTTTTATGTCCAGAGGTTAATATTTTGTATTACAAATTTATTTACCAAGAAGTTGAGTTTCTCTTTTTTTAATTTTTTTTTTCAATTTAGGGATTAAAATTTTCATTTTCCGGACCAAGGCACGCTACTAATAGCCACATGAAAATGAAACTCTTCTTAAGAGTCGGGGAAGAGGTCTCGACCATTTTTATTCTCAAATTACTAGCTTAAAATGAAACTGAAAATCATGCAGAATGCTTTTCTGTATTCACGTTACTCAGCCTGCATTTCAACAAAATTAGAGCATGATGTTGAAAGAGAGCCATAAAAGGTTATACTAATCAGTATTATTCTCGGACGTTTCAGAAGCATGTGTGTGTGTGTGTGTGTGTCCGAAAAATGATCAAACTTGACCTTCAAAACTTCCTCAAATGAAAGCCTTGAAATGAAGTTGTGGTTACTCTTGTTTTGTGCAACACTTGTGCTTCAATTCTATGGAGGCAGAAATTGTTCCCAACAAGAGAAGAAGGCACTGTTGGATTTTATGGGATTTCTCCTCATTGAATAAAACCTGACAGCTTTAACTTGTATACAAAGAAATAATAACTTGATACTACTAGGACTTCTTTTTTGCCTAGGGTATGTTTACGGAGAATATTTCAAGTCCTGCGATAATACTACTTCCACTTATATATAGATAAATAAAATAACTATTTTTTAAATTTTAGTAACCATTCATCCATAATGTCAAAATATTCTATTTGTTAGAATGTAAATGGAGATAGTACTAAACTATAGGACTGAAAATGTTGCCATGTTTCAAAAGTTATAATGTATAATCACAAAATATCAAAAAACTTGAAGTAAATTGCAAGTTATGAACCCCAAAATATTTTGCATGTCCAAAAAACTTGGCCACAAGAATTTTGCAAACCATGAAGGCCGAGGCCAAGCATAGAATTTGTTAACTGATATATTGATAAAAGTAGTGTGTCTGAAAATTTTTGACGATGATATTTTGATTTCAAGATGGAAATGAAACATGAAGTCGATTTCCAGATGGTATTTTTGAAGATTATAGAGACATGTCAGCATTGAAGGTTTTGGAGACCATAGATCTTAGTTACAATGCTTTTGACAGAAGCGTAATTTTGTACAGAATTATCAGTTTTTGATAATTTTGGCAATTAACTTAGCCCGCTCTCCACATGTCAAAGTAAGGCGTTCGTCCATGGTAAATTAGTGACCATTTTGATTTGATTACTTGATAGGTTTCGGATTCCTTACAAATGGCAAATACACTCTGCATACCATGTTAAGTCTCTTGACAGAAAGGATAAAAACTGGAAAGCTTCTGCTTTGGGTTAGGAAATTAAGATCTTTCTTGTTCTAATTCTTCTGTTTTATTAGCTCTATGTTTGGTTTAAAGTATATAAAAGACTATACTGACATCACAGGCTATGTTTTAAGTTCCAGATTCCAATATGTAGATTAAAGAAGCCAAGGACCCTGAATTTAGCCAGAAATGAGTTTGAAGTATATGGTGAGTGTTTGGTAAAAAACTTTTTAGTTAGCTTTTGACTGATTTATTAGTGTTTAACTATTTGACTGAACCAATCAACTAATTTAACTGTTTGGTAAACAGTTTATTGAATTAACTAATTAGCCCTCAATCAATTAATTTGAAAAAATTAGTAAACTCAATGTTTTTAATTAACTTATTGATAATAGGCTTATAAAAATATAAAATTATTTTTAAATAATATGGACGGTGTTTGGTGAAAAGCTTTTTAGTTAGCTTTTGACTAATTTAATAGCATTTAGTTATTTGATCATCAATCAATTAATTTAATTATTTGACAAACAGTTTATTGAATTAATTGATCAGCCCTCAATCAGTTAATTTGAAAAAGTTAGTGAACCCAACATTTTCAATTAGCTCGTTGATAATAAACTTTTAAAAATACAAAATTATTCTTAAATAATATACATATTTCTATTTATATCCTTACTAAAAAAAGATCAAATAAATTTATTAAATTATAATTATTAATTCTTATAGAGTATTTATGAAATATAATAATTTATTTTTTAATAAATATAATAAATAATAAATTAAAATAATATATCTTTTAAAAGAAAATTTAATTTGATGAACCATATGATAAATCTAAAATATTATTAAAATAAAAAATACTTAAATAAATTATAAAATATACATGCATTCTTATATATCATTTTATATATAAATAAATAATCATAAATAATTAAATTTATCAAATATTTTTATTCAAATAGTTAATGTAATTAACTAGTCAAATCAACTAATACAATTAACTGTCAATTAATAGTTAATGCAATCAACTAGTCAAATTAACTAATATAATTAACTGTAAGCTAACAATTAATTTAATCAATTAATTATTTAATAGTTAATTCAATCAATTAATAACAAATTGAATTAGTTAATTACTAAATATTTATGATAATTAGTTGATTCAATTAATTATTAATTAATTAAATTAGTTATTAATTAATAATTAATTATATTAGTTAATTTAACCAACTAATGCATTAGCTGTTTAAATAAAAATATCTGATAAAATTAGTTATTTATAATTAGTTATTTATATACAAAACTACATATAAGGATATAAATATATTTTATGAATTGTTTAAATATTTTTTATTTTAATATTTTAAATTTTATATATATTAGTTAGTATATTAAATTTTATTGTAAATAATATATTATTATAATTTATTATATTTTTAAAAATTAAATTAATATAATTTTTATAATTATTAATTTTTTAGGAATTTTTTAGAAATGATAAAATGAAAATTACATAAATTTATTAGAAGTAATTTTATCTTTTTTTGGGATCAGTCATAGCCAATTCAAAATGTTAGTGCTCCTAGTGTTTTGAAAATAGCTAAAATGGTTGATTTGAAAGTAATCAACTAATCAGATTAGTTGGTTATTAAATACTAAACTTAATTGATTGTCAAGTCAATAATTAATTTTGATCAAATCAACCCAAAGCCATTGGGATTACTAGTTGCCAAACATGTCATATTCAAGTATTCGAATCCCCTCCTAGCTCTTAGATTAATGTTCTTGCATGAAAATAACATGACAGGGAATCCGGATTATAAAGGTTTGTGCTAGCCACTTGAATTTCTCTTGTATAATAATAATAATAATAATAATAATAATAATAATAATCCCTCTTCACTATTAGAATCATTTGACTAAGTAGGTATCATCTTGAGTTATGATCACACATTCATCTAAGCTAATCCTCTCCCAGCAGCCATTTTCATTCAAAGAGACAGCTTTTACTATAATTGGAGTTAGAAATTTTGACATTTGGAGGAATTTGAATATATATGCCCGATGGATATGAGTAAGAGCTGAAAGTTCTAAGTAACAGGCTCTAAATCAATAGATTTTGTCCATCTTCATTAGCTTCAAAAGAAAAGTTAGTCTGACAACAAATTTATCGACAATGAGCAGGGCCTCTTCTTTTTCTGCTTGAGTAAGACTTCGCATCAATCTTCAATATCAGAGGATTTAGATCTCTGATTTAGCTCTAGTTCTTACCTTCTCTACACTATCAACAAGAAATACAAATGCCTTTCGCTCACAGTTTTGGGCAATTTGGCCAATCTAAGCAACCTGGAAGTACTGATCTTGTGAAGCAATAAGCTTGTTGGACCCCTACTTCGAGCTAAGAATTAATAAAGCTTGTCACAATTGATATAAAATAGTCTATAATTGGAATAAGTTTCCTTAACCATGCTCTGCTTCAGCATATTGACAGACCTGGCAAACCACATTACAGCACTGCATGTTTATGAAATTTTCACATTTTTCTTCCAAAAATTAGGTTTATGTAAAAATTATAGTCATTGAAAATTTGGCTTTTGTCCTCCAAATCTCGAGTATCTAAATGCATCAAGCAATGCACTTGTTGGGGGAATCCCCCCTTCATTTGAGAAGACGACAGTCTTGCATATGTTGGATTTGTCATACCATAATATTTCTAGTTTTTCAGGGCAGATAACTCATATGCCTCCAAACTTGTTTGACTTTGAATATCTTACTGTTAGATAACAACCACCTCAATGGGACACTACAAGAAGGTCTACTGGACTTAAATGCTTTGACTACCTTGAGCATGGCTGGCAATATGTTGTCAGGCAATCTTCCCGGTTGGATAGTCATTTCTCATGTTTAAGGGCACTATGTATCTGGGAATAACTTGAGCGGAATATTACCAGAAAAACTATGCAAACTTGACCTCTATAATCTCCTTTCTTTTTTTTGGTAGATCATGTATAAATCTCTCTGATAATAGGTGCCCGGATTCAAAATTTCCATGTTTCAACATGACGCATTCATGGTTCTTGCACCCGCAGAGAAACAGTCTTTCTGGTTCGATACCAAGAGCATTAATAAGAAGCCATAACTTAATGACCCTTGATCTTGGAAGCAACAGAATGTCAGGAAGCATTCCAGATGGGATTCATGGGTTAAAGAGACCGAGGGCCCAACAGGTAATAAATAATCTGGAAAGGCAAATTCCTAATCACTTGTGCCAGCTAAAAGGACTCCGTCTTTTGAACCTCTCATAGAGGTCAGTTAATTCGTTAGTCTTATTTCCTAAAAAGTAGGTAAGAAGTGAATTATTTAATTAATTATTATCTAATAAATTATACAAAATAGAATTTTTTGAAAAATTTTACTTCTAATAAAATACAAAATGTTATTTAATTGCCTTCTTTAGTAAGTTCTATTTCTTATGTTATATTATTTATAGATATAAATACAAAATTATGATTATTAAATTTAACTAATAACAATTAAAATTATTAATTTATATTATAATATTAGGAATATAACAGTTTTTTTAATATTTCATAAAAAATTTAAAATTAAACCAAACGAAATATAGAGCATTGCTTTTTGAAAAGTGTTAATTTCTTAATATCAACAAAATAATTATAAACACTTATTGTAAAATTTACGTATAAAGTTATTTCTTAATAAGTTAAAGATTCAAACTTCAATACCTTGGTGATTTACCAGGGTATGAAACCCTGCTTGCATGGCGCGTTCGAATCCATTAATTTCTCACAAACTCTGTTATATTCCTCAACAGAAAAAGATAGATCTATTGCATTCCTTAACAGAAAAAGACATATTTAGTTTCTTCAATATTCAAAAATTACAATTTCACCATTTGACCTTCAATTTAATAAAAATACAATTTAACCTTTCAATCTTTTATTAATAATATATAATAAATAATAATAATTTATACATAATAATATCATATATTTTATAATATCAAATTAATTTTAATATTACATATATTATTATATATTTCATTATTTATATATAAAAATAAAAAAATTTAAATTAATTTATACAATATGATGAAACAGCAACATGATATTTTTTAGAAGTTTAGTTATTAATTAGACTTAATTTATCCATTTATTTAGGACTTTTAGTTGATGTTACTGTTTGAAAACCAAATGGCAAATAGTAACATGCAATAACATATTACTGTCTAGAGACGAAATAGTAACATGCTGTTCTTTTGCAGTTTAATTGTTAATGAGACTTGATTTATTCATTTATTTTAGATTTTTAGTCGATGTTACTGTTTGGAGATTAAACAGTAATGTGCTGTTCTTTGACAGTTTAATTATTAATAAGATTTAATTTATCTATTTATTTGAGATTTTTTATCAATGTTCCTGTTTGGAGATGAAATAATAACATGTTATTGTTTAGATATGAAACAGTAACATATTATTTTTTGACAGTTTGATTGATAATAAGACTTAATTTATCGATTTATATAAAGTTTTTTTGTCAATGTTACTATTTGGAGACCAAACAATAATATGCTTTTCTTTAACAATTTAATTGTTAATAAAACTTGATTTATCCATTTATTTGAGATTTTTTTTTTTTTATGTTACTATTTTGAAACCGAACAGTAACATGTTACTAATTGAAGATGAAATAGTAACATGATGTTTTTTTGAAAGTTTAGTTATTAATTAAATTTAATTTATCAATTTATTTAAAATATTTTGTCAATATTACTATTTGAATATAAAACAGTAACATGTTACTCTCTGGAGATGAAATAATAATATGTTATTCTTTGACAATTTAATTATTACATAGATTTGATTTATCCATTTTTGTTGGAGCTAAAGTTACTTTTTTGTAATATTTGTGAGTTTTTTACCTCAATTTTTTTATTTACGAGATCTTGAGTTTTGAATATAATTTTAATATAATATATTTTTTTAATTTTTTAACTATGAAACAATAATAAAATCACTAATTTTCATTTATCTTCCTATGATCTTTTGATTAAAAATAAGAAAATTTAATTTCAATGGAGTTCATCTAATTAAAAATATGTAGATTGAGTTCAAAATTTTAAATGACCATAACTTTGTACTCAATTGTTCGATTAGGGCAAATTATATGTCAATTTCATATAATTTTTTGAGATCTATATGCTTTGACTAGTGAAAAAAAGCCCGTTTTAATTATTTTTCTTAATTTTTCTATATTTTTTTATCATTTTACCCACTTTGACCATATTTTTTTAATTTAAATTTATTCAAATCCCACATTAAAATTTTGCTTCTCAATTCTTTTGGTGTTTAATAGTGCTATAAAAATTAAAATTCTAAAATAAATAGATAAATCAAATCTCATTAATAATTAAACTGTCAAAAAATAGTATGTTACTATTTCATCACCAAACAGTAATATATTATTATTTGATTTTCAAATAATAACATCAACTAAAAACTGAATATAAATGAATTAATTAAGTATCATTATCAATTAAACTGTCAAAAAATAGCATGTTACTGTTAGCATATTACTGTTTCCTCCCCAAACAGTAACATCGACTAAAAATCTCAAATAAATGAATAAATCAAGTGTTATTAATAATTAAATTGTTAAATAAAAGCATGTTACTATTTCATCCCCAAATAGTAATATTGATAAATTAAAAATTTTAAAAATAGATAAATTAAATCTCATTAATAATTAAACTGTCAAAGAATAGTATGTTACTGTTTCATCTTCAAACAGTGACATCAACTAAAAATCTCAAATAAATATATAAATTAAGTGTCATTAATAATTAAATTGCCAAAAAAAATATATTACTGTTTCATCTCAAAATAGTAACATTAATAAAAAATCTTAAATAAATGGATAAATTAAGTCTCATTAACAATTAAACTGTTAAAAAATAGTATGTTATTATTTCATCTCTAAAGAGTAACATCGACTAAAAATCTCAAATAAATAGATAAATCAAGTGTCATTAACAATTAAATTGCTAAAGAAAAGTATGTTACTGTTTCATCTCCAAATAATAATATTGATAAAAAAATCTTAAATAAATAGATAAATTAAGTTTCATTAATAATTAAACTATTAAAGAATAACATGTTACCGTTTCATCTCCAAATAGTAACATTGACTAAAAATATTAAATAAATAGATAAATCAAGTGTCATTAACAATTAAATTATTAAAGAAAAGCATAATACTGTTTCGTTTCTAAATAGTAATATTGATAAAAAAATTTAAATAAATAAATAAATCAAGTCTCATTAACAATTAAACTGCTGAAAAATAGCATGTTATTATTTTATCTCTAAACAGTAACATCGACTAGAAATCTCAAATAAATTAATAAATTAAATATCATTAATAATTAAATTATCAAAGAAAGCATGTTACTGTTTCATCTCCAAACAGTAATATTAATAAAAAAATATCTTAAATAAATGGATAAATCAAGTCTTATTAATAATTAAACTATCAAAAAATAGTATGTTACTGTTTCATCTTCAAACAATAACATTAACTAAAAATCTCAAATAAATAGATAAATCAAGTGTCATTAACAATTAAATTATTAAAGAAAAGCATGTTACTGTTTCGACATATTATTGTTTCATCTCCAAACACTAACATCGACTAAAAATCTTAAATAAATGAATAAATTAAGTGTCATTAATAATTAGATTGTCAATGAAAAATATGTTACCATTTCATCCCCAAATAATAACATTAATAAAAAAATTAAATAAATAGATAAATTAAATCTTATTAATAATTAAACTGTCAAAAAATAGTATGTTACTGTTTCATCTTCAAATAATAACATCAACTAAAAATTTCAAATAAATAAATAAATTAAATGTCATTAACTATTAAATTATCAAATTAATTTTCAAACAGTAACATTAATAAAAAATCTCGTATGAATAAATAAATCAAGTCTCATTATTAATTAAATTATTAAAAAATAGCATTTTACTGTTTCGTTTCTAAATAGTAACTTGTTACTATTTCGTCTGCAGACAGTAACATTGATAAAAATTTTAAAAAAATGGATAAATCAAGTTTTATTAATAACTAAATTGTCAAAGAACAACATATTACTATTTCATCTCAAAAACAATAATATCGACTAAAAATCTCAAATAAATGAATAAATCAAGTGTCATTAATAATTAAAATGTTAAAGAAAGGTATGTTACTGTTTTACCTCCAAACATAACATCAACTAAAATCTCAAATAAATGAATAAATCAAGTCTCATTAATAATTAAACTGCCAAAGAATAGCATATAATTATTTCATCTCTTGACAGTAATATGTTACTGTTTAGTCTTCAAATAGTAACATCGACCTAAAATTTAAAATAAATGAATAAATTAAGTATAATTAATAACTAAACTTTTAAAAAATATCATGTTCTTATTTTATCATATCGTATAAATCAATTTAAATTTTTTTAGTTTTATATATAAATATAAAATATAATATAATAATATATGTAATATTAAAATTAATTTAATATTATAATATATATGATATTATTATGTATAATTATTATTATTTATTTATATATTATTAATAAAAGATTGAAAGGTTAAATTATATTTTTATTAAATTGAAGGTTAAATGGCGAAATTATAATTTTTAGATATTGAAGAAGTTGAATCTATCCTTTTCTGTTGAGAAATGCAATAGATCTATCCTTTTCTATTGAGGGATGCAACAGAGTTGGTGAGAAATTAATGGATCAGAATGCGCTACACAAGCAAGATTTTATGCCCTGATAAATCATCAAGGTATTAAAGTTTGGACCTAAGTTAAATCTCTTGTCATGCAAACCAGATGACTCTTTAGGAAGGAAGATACTCGCATGCTTTTGCAACAGTCCTTGGACAAGGGGCGAAACAAATTTTGATTCTTCCTAAAACTTCTTAGAATCCATTGCATACATCGATAGCACCGAAAATTGTCTAGCTTCAAGAACAACAATGAGGAAATTTGTATACTTCAATTATACTACGTATCTTTAATCATAACTAATGAATGAAAGATAATTATTAGTTTTGTAAAATTTTTGCACACTAAAAATGTAATTTTTTTATTTTCAAATCGTTGAGAATCATAATAACTAATAATTATCTTTTATTTAGTAACCGTAACTAATACATGACATAACTAATGAATGAAAGATAATTATTAATTTTGTAAAAATTTTGCACACTAAAAATGTAATTTTTTTATTTTCAAAATATTAAGGCTGCGTTTGGCGACCAGTATTTTTCGGTCAAACAACGCTGGACTTCGCAGCATTTTAAAACGGCTGATTTATGCAAGTCAATCCGCTGTTTTCGACA